>OX335692.1:4832500-6046875 GCA_946894065.1 Acleris literana
CTGTCATGCCCAAAAAACCCCTCTTACGACTTGACCATATGTCTGCCGCAGTACATACGTATTTCACTCCTTGCAACATCAACTTTATTTCAAATATTTGATCTGAATGCAAATCATCTATCTTTCGAGTAAATGTTCTTCTACTAATTAATTTTAAGTTGTGGTTTGAGATTCCTAGATTTTCAAATATCGCTTTAAAAAATGGATCTTCCACAGCGTTCAAAGGTATCATGGAATGTATAAAAAGCTTTGTGACATCGCTTGCAAAATCATCCTGAGAAAACGCTATTTTATTTGTTTCCGTATTTTTCGTCGACATATTACCGTTACCGTTATTTTTGTCTCTTTTAAAACACTTAACGTATTCCTTATACTCTTCAAATGCTCCGTTGCTATGTTTACGTTTTAAATGGCTCAAAAAAATTGATGTAGAAGCTAGAGAACCCTTAATATTCACTTCATTCAATGGTAAACATGACACACACGTAGCTATTATACTTTTTCCATCGGAACTTCCCGAATGATATTTGAAAAACTTGCCGTCTAATATGGCTGAATTGGAGACATGTTGAAAGCCAGAGCTAGAAGACGACATTGCAGCGTTTACGCAAATACCATCTAGCTGTTAAATTCGAGCGATATAAAATGCAAGTACTCTATCGTAACATAACATTACGATTTTACGAGCAATGTCAGTGTGACGATTTGACCTAAAGTGACATTCTATAAAAAATTATTTATCTAAGCTTACTTCAATAACAAACGAGGTTTGTTATTTTCATCTAGATAATTTATTTAGATAAAAGAGTTGACAGACAACACAATTATTTGACATTGACGTTATCTTCGAATAAATCATTTTCAAATGATTTTATTTAAAATAATCATCTAGATAAGAAATTATTTAAATAACGCCCAACTCTGCTTAGTAATTGAATCATTATGGTCCCAAAACATTAAAAATAATACTTTACTTTTTGTTTTTCGTAACAAACTTAATCGTAAATTCAATGTAATGCAAACAATACAATCTCTACGTCAATTCTCCTGTCTGAACGTCTCTTTGACAATTCCCCTGTACCACGACATTGACAACGTTAGGGATAATATTGTTTTGCAATAATACATTTACCCCCTTACTAATAAACGTTGAGTAATGGTGGTACAGCTATACAATGTTTTGTCCTTATCTGTCATTGGGACATTTGAATTTGACAGATAATGATAAAACATTGTATAGCTGTACCACCGTTACTCAATGTTTATTAGTAAGAGGGTTAGATTTTAACTGACTGAGAAAGTGGGTATGCTCTCTCCCCCTACCATCTTGGACCCCACCGGTAAACTGATTATGAATCGTAATTTTCAATTCTTATTGTGTGTAATGTATGGGTTTTGGTTAACTGGGATCTTTTCAGAAAAAATACTGATACCCTAGAGAGGTCTCTGTTTAAAATATTATCCCCTATTCTAGGCCACACACTGTATAACAAACCACTTTTTATGCTGATATTAAGAGAAGAGAGGAAATTCAAATATAGAATGCCTGTAAACACACATTACCCATTAGATATGTAATTCCGCGCTCTCGCTAATTTTTGTATACATCGTACCTGAAATATACCCAATCATAAAAACGGCACTTTGAAGCTGCATACATTTTGATCAAATCTGAATTAATTAATTCATAATTCATTTTGTGCTGATTTCAATTTCCACCAAATGTATAATGGACAAATTTCCATTTTGGGCCTATGTAATTTTTTATAGCGAAAATAAATTTGGTTATAAATATTTTTAACAACAAATACATTTTGACTAAATTCTCTTTCGGTACTTTTGATCCAACTTCAGAAAGGTCATTAATTTCAAGTGGTGGATTTTCCTTTTATCCTATATGACAGTAAATCGCCGTATTAAGTATGTAAAAAAGTCCGAGTCGCTAATTAACCACATTGTTTTTCATCTTATGTCTATCTTAGCAATGTCGAAAAAGCCCCGCATGGCGGGGCTCCTATTCCTGGGCAATTTGCTCTTCGGGAATTTGAAGTTACGTAGCGAACTTAACGCAACAGCCGACAGTTCAAGATTAAAAGTGACTTTGTTTCGAATTAATTAAGTTGTAATTTGCGTAGCATATTTGGGTGTGCGTGAAAAAGTTTGTATTTGACGTAAGGCGTTCATAACGTTAAGCTCTGCATCAACTTGTGCAGATCGCACGGTGAACAAGCTGTCGTACATCCCCCCCGAGCGGCAGGCCCCGACGCGCTCGTTCGCCCCCGCGCGCTGCTACGAGCGCCCCACGGCCAAGATGGATGTTAGCACAACTCACAACATGAGCTATCTGCCAACTCAGGTACATTGTTAACCTTCAGTTGGGTTATTTTCTTAAATAAGTCGCTAAAAAGTTGGTCGATGAAGATACAGCATGATTACTGGTCAATAGAATTTGGGGACAACGTAAACGAACATTTTGACCGACATTTGTTCAACAATTTTCACACAAGAAATAAAATAAAAAATTCTAGCTCCTCAAACACTGCTAAATTTATGTGTTAATATTTAATATAATATAATATTAAATCATTCGTTAACAATGA
This sequence comes from Acleris literana, assembly GCA_946894065.1. Lineage (NCBI taxonomy): Eukaryota > Metazoa > Arthropoda > Insecta > Lepidoptera > Tortricidae > Acleris > Acleris literana. The sequence continues at coordinate 4,835,101 of OX335692.1, forward strand.
AATATTATTTACTCTGTTCTAAATATCCAATTCCAAAGTTTAATACCGACTTTTTATCACTGTACATTCATCTAATCATTGACAATATCAATATGACGGTTTGTTTCGTCAAGATACAAAAACGGATACTAAAGTGCTAGTTCCCTAACTTTGTAATTGGCTAAAAGATACCAAAGCAAAAAAAAGTGCTTGTTTCTTTTTCAATACTCTAAGTCGCGCCTCCCCTTACTCAAATTGACGTCTCGTGCGGATACGTCAACGTGCAGTAGTGGGTAATCGCTGTTATCATACTCCATCTGACAATATATTAACCAAGAATACTCGTTCTCCTACATTGTTAGTCTACATAAGATTGAGTGCTTGGAACACTAATCTCTACAGCTACCAGAACAAACTCATACACCCTTGAACTCTGACTATTTGGAGTGCCTGAGCCTGGCAGCACCTTCAGCAGCGGCACTTGCTCTGTATAAGTGCTGAAACGCGTTGCATCCCACAGGAGACTATTTTCTCTAGCCCACGGAACTAGGATTGAGCTGTCTGGAAGCTTACCATCCGAGCAATACACATTAGCTTGAACCAAAGCCCGTCGAACGTTATGTTTTTTTGCCAATAAACCAAACCAAGCGCTTTCCGAATTAAATTCACATTGCGCCGTCTGCTAGTTTAATCAGCTTAATTTTTAAAACCTGTACTGAAGTGGACAACATTTGCACTTTTTTGGAAAGCTTATGAATTAAGAAAGTTTTTTCCGGGAGTTACACGCCATGTCATAATTTTCTTTTTTTTTGAGTACTCCCCTTCGACAGAAACGAAATTTTCAAAAAAAATATTGACTTGTGGTTTAAGAACCTTTTATTTCTGAGAGTTTTGGATTTTTTGCAAAGTGTTTTTGTTTGAAGCATTTGCTCATTCATCAGCTATTAGAAAAATGCATTTTTAGTTCCCGGAGTGAAGTATCTTTTTCAAAATTGACAGGTTTAAATCAAACGACGGAAATTAAAAAAAATACCTATCTAAAAAGTTAAATAACTCGAAAACCAGTGACATTAGACAGCCAGTTAATTGGTACAAAATAATTGCAAATTAGCTGTAGTGTAACCCTTATAGGTCCAGTTACCAGTCACCCTGTATATGTAGTCAACTAAGTGAATCTTTGTCGACTAACTCACCAGCGAGTTTATTTATGAGAATTAATAGTGGTTAAAGCAGGATCCAGACGACCGATTTCGTCAGCGAACTGACAGGGACGCAGGTATTCGGTCAAGAAGATAGCGTGTTCATCTCTCTCCTAACAGATAGTCGCGTCCCTATCGGTTGGCTGAAGAAAGCGGTCGTCTGAATCCTGCTTAGACCTTTTCAGATGCACTGAAAAACAAGAACAGTATGCAAATCCGAATAAACCTGAACTTTCACTGGCTTTGCATTTACTATACGAGCCTAACTTTCGAAACGGTAATTGTTTGATCCAAAAATAGTCAAAACTTGCGGCCAAATTTTACTGTCTTGACAGTACATTGAAATGTGGTAGTATTGTTAATATTGTAAATTAATTAAATAGTAATGTTCAATCAGCAAACGTGAATGTTTTGTCTTTTACTGTTTTTCAAGCACTTGATAATATTTTTCGTGTTTTTGCTCTACTGTGTTAGTAGTAGTTCTTTTTTTCAGTATGCATTATATTGCTCAATAAAAGGAAAAAAAAACGAAAAATAACTGGCAATTTAAAGTGGTGACAGAGTGATAGAGAAAATGGAAGGAAAAGTGTCATGATGATCGCACCTTCAGAACAATAGTGACCTAATTCAGAAAGTTTAAATTTCGAGTTAGGTCTCTATAGTAATAAATTTATGACTTGAAGTTTGAAAGCTGAAATTTTGAATTAGGTCACTATTGTTCTGAAGGTGCGATATAGCTATTTCAACAGGAGGAATGAGATGAGACGCCACGAAGAGTTGGAGAAGTACGTGTAGGGAGACATGGTCCTCTATTCTACGACGTAAAACAATATTGCTTTTGACCTGTTATCGTATCGTCAACGTTACGATAGCTCTTATTTGATTCACTGTCGTTAAGTAAAAATGGCAAATCGTCCACTTGAATTGACCATTTTGAATTTGGACCAAATGAATACCACCCAAAGTGAAATTTGTCAAAATGTAATTTTGCTGAAAAATATTTGTGAATGAACAAACTTCTTTTCGTCGCCCGAATTGAATTTTGACCATTGTAAATTAGGAGCAAAATGAAAAAGGCACAGAGTGAATGTAGTCTAATAATGAATTACACCGAAATGTAATATGTAAGCTCAAAACGAATTATGACCAAGTATAATCTGCAATGTTCATATTTCAGATGAAACGCATTTACTAATGGACATTATTCTGAGTCTACTTAAACACAATTGGTCATTATTTCTTTAGGGCTTTATCAAATTTGAATTTTACCATGGGACATGATTCCATTTTCGACGATATTCAGGATCGACGATTTTCCATGTTGCTATAATGGTTTTAATAAGGCAATAATGCTTTTAACGAGTTGAATAGAGGTCTTGTAAAAGGGAAGTCCTAAATGATTTGAGGGAATATGGAGTGAATGCTAATAAAGATTTCCAAGTTGAAGGCTAATAGGGATATGAGGAAGAAGAAAATGATATGCTAATTTTGATAAATATGATAGGAGAATGAAACGATTATAATGTTGTTGACGAACGATGAATTTTAAGATAACTTTTAAAAAAGTTTGTTATTCCACCTAACAAAATTTGTGCTTATTTCCTGCAAATCTTTGTGTAAAAAAATTATGTGATTTGTAAATTGTAAATGTACCATGTTAATTTGACAATAAATTTATTTTACTGCAATTTTGGGTTTTTGTCTAGACATTATCCGGAGATTTTAGTTTATAAAATATCTTACAATCACATTTTTTTAAACACATTTTTTTTAAGAATTTTCTAGTAATCGCTTCTACGTTATTCCTAAATAGCAGCCTTACTTCATATTTGGGCCGGTACAGACGGACTGCATCTGAACTGCAACCCATCTGCAAAATGGCAGTTCGAGGGCAGTTCACGTAACTGCACGCCAACTACAAGCGGACTGCGCAGTCCGCTTGCAGTCCGCTTGCAGTTAGCGTGCAGTCGATCTAAGCGGGCTGTGCAGTTGATTTGCAGTTTTAATGCAGTTACATTAACTGCATCAGAACTGCCATTTTGCAGCTGGGTTGCAGTTCAAATGCAGTCCGTCTGTACCGGCCCTTACAGGTAAATTTAGTCACATCCTTTTTATTTTCATAATATCGATAATTTGGTCTGATGGTCGTGCCTGTAATATTTATAGGATAAGAGACTTGAAGAACTTGCTGATTTAGAAACAAAAATAAAAATAAAGTTTTAATATGTTTTTACAAGATTGCAATAGCGTCGCCAACCCTAAGAATTAGTATGGAATGCCTCTATGCTTAAAATGACACCGCCCGCCCCTACCCCAAAACACAACAGTGCAAACATTTGCTTGTATGCGGGGCAATCGTTTCAGAATGTGAGCCCGGGAAAAAATGTCACAGCCACAATGCAAGTCTAACCTTCTTAACGCCATTGACGGATATATCCGTACCACGCTTTAGTTTCAAGGGGAAACAGATGCAACGAGACATAATCTCAAAGACACATCCTAAATAGACCCATCAAATATTTTACTATTGGTTACGGAAGTGGTTGGATGGAGATCGTTGATAAGATGTACGTACTCTACGCTAAGTAGCCTTTTCATTGATAACTGGTTGGATACATATATTCGTATTACTAATTAACCAAAATTAGTATCATAAATATGAGGTAGGTTTAGGTTATGTTAGTTTTACAGAGGGCCCGAAGGCCCAAAATAACCTAGAAATAGGAGCTCCGCAGCCGTGGAGCTCCATCGACTTCGCTAAGGTCTGCTAAAATGGCCAAGTGGACAACATAGCGGCTTTTCGAACTGATTGTACTGTGCCAGTTTACAATTGTGTCCTTTTGGACTTGTGCCTCTTTGAGATTGTGTCCCGTTGCAACTGTGTCTCTTTAAAACTAAATCCGTACCACTACTTCAACGCCAACGACGGATATATCCGTGATGGTAGTCAGAGCAAAATAGACCGGAGTGTCTCTGGTTTTAAGCTGTCATTGTCGTGTGAGTCTTTTGTATTTTAAATAGCGATGAAAAGGTTAAAGATTGGCGTAGACATAACCGCTCAAAGCGAGACATTGAAAAGTAAGATTTTCAAAGATATACGGTTGCAACACTTACACTTACTTACAACAACAAAGAGACACGAGTCCAAAAGGACATAGTTGTAAACTGGCACAGTACAATCAGTTCGAAAAGCCGCTCGCCGCGTAGGGAAAAGTTGACAACTAAAAGACGAATGAAATGTGTCTATTTGGACTTGTGTCTCTTTGAGATTGTGTCCCGTTGCAACTGTGTCTGCTTGAAACTAAAGCAAAAATAAGCTTTGATTTGCGATAGAACTATACATTTTTTAAAGTTAGTAAAAGCAAAGGGAAACGCCGGCCTCGCGTTTGTCCACTGAAAAATGTATCATAATAACACAAGTCATAGCTCACTTTACAATGTCTGACTTTGAGCTGATCCGGTGCCGAGCGGTACGTCTGAGCCAACCTTTAAACGATATTTGGGTTTGTACAGTCAAGAACTTTAATTGTTATGCCACTATGGAACCCTGTCATAATGACAGCGTCAAACCACATGACAGAAATTACGCTTAAATGAATGATTAACGTTATGCGACAGGGTTCCATAGTGGCATAACAATTAAAGTACTTGACTGTACTTGTTCCTCATACGATCTCATAGTAAGAGGAAGATAATCCTGAGACCTATTATTTCAGTACAATTTATAGCCTATAGTTTCTACCCGCGACTTTTCACGTAGATTTCGATTATAGTATTCCCTCGGGAATTTTAAATTTTTCCGGGAAGAAAAGAGGCCTATGTGTTAATCCAGGCTATAAGCCATCTTCATTACAAATTTCATCAAAATCCAGCCGTTGTAACGTGAAGGAGTAACAGGAACACAGTTTCGCATTTATAATAATATTAGTGGGATTCTTGGGTGTGAGTGAGGTTATAATTACAATAGCAACATACAGTAGAGCTACTAGCAGCATGTTAGTCAGATCAGATGTATGCAGACGACAGATGCTGAGCACGTCGTTTGCGCTTCGGAGCAAAATGCACAAAACTCAAAATTTACACTATACGCAAATTATAACCAATGGCAAAATCTACAATACGCATATTGTACACAACGCATATTGTGAAACACGCGGAACGAACAATAAGCAAAAAGTACATTCGCAAAATGTACAAATCGGAAAATGCACACTACTCGAAAAATGTACAATATGTCTTATTAAAATAGAAATAGAAAATAGAAATAGAAATAGAAACATTTATTCGACGAACACAGAAAAAAAAACTGAACAGAGAAAAACATAATTTAAAAAAAGAAAAAAAAAAAGGATGGCAACACAAAAATAAAAACAAAAACAATATAGAAGGAAAGAATAATGTTGCCATGGGTGATTGAAATGTATATTTTGCCATTGGTTACATGTGCATTTTTCTCCGAAGCGGTCGTTTGGGCTCTGGAAATTGTTGAGTATTGGTTGTAGTAGGCATGAGGATAAAAAATATCCGGAACGTACTGTAGACACTTGAACTTTTGTATGTTAAGTTTCTTCAGATCACTATACTATACAATAAATAAAAATAAAAAAGTTGTATGAAAATTGATCCGCTCAGTTTTTAATAAAGGTTAAATAACTTGTAATAAGCGGCCTTGGCATTTCCGATGCTCCCTGGATCCCCCTATATGGCCCAGCAGGCTCACACGTTGTTTGTCTTCCACAGCTGCTACCCAAGGAGCCAATTCCTTGGGCGTGCAAGGGTCAGTACCAGAAGCCCTGCCAGAAGCTCGACGGAAGCACCACTTACACCATGAGGTTTAGACTTCTTATACTTTTGGTCCAGATGGACCTTCAGATACACCTCCACTCTGTGGGTTCTTTTGTGCAATTGAATTGTTCCCGATTCGCCGGATTCTTGCTTCGTCGGATTCTCGTTTCGCCGGAATTTCATTTAACGTGGCAGTCAGAACTCTTAATCGTTAACAAGCATCCGGCGAAACAAGAATCCGACGAAACCAGAATCCGGCGAATCGAGAACTAACCCAGTTGAAGGGTACACGGAAAGAAATTTTTTTTGAGATATCGCGATTTAAAAGAGAAGAACCATGTGATATTGTACGTAATTTTCGTGAAGTGGATTTTTTAACTTCTTGAACGCCTCGGCTCTGGCCGACCACTGAAAGTCCTGCCACTGATGCCACCGTCGGCCAGAGCCGACGTAAATTGAAGTATGAGTAAAGTTGTAATTTGCATAGTATAGCAAACATGTTTGGCGTGTGAGGGACACATTTTGCATTTGACGTAAGGCGTTCAAAAGGCTACGTGAAAAAATGAAAGTTATATGATTGGTTCTGTACCTGGGTGGTTCATCGCGCACTCTACTTGTTGAGTTAAAAATATCATCTAAAATATCTAACTATAATTTTGATTCGCTCAGGTTCATATTCCCATCTCGTCTACGTTCTCAACTCGTCCACATTCTCATCTCGGACACATTCCCATCTCATCCACGTTCCCATTTCGTCCACATTCCCATTTCCATCTCGTCCTCATTGCCATCTCGTCCACATTCACATCTTGTCCACATTCCCATTTCGTTCACATCCCAACAGCTAGAGAACAACCGAGTGATCGAATTGATATCGAACAGCCCTACAGTCCTAAGTTAGGTCGTATACGAGTTAGGAATGAGGACGAGTTCGGAATGTGGACTAATTGGGAATGCGGACGAGTTGGGAATGAGGACGAGTTGGGAATTTGGACATGACAGGAAGTGGACAATTTGGGATTGGTATGTGGACGACTTGGGAATGTGGCCGAGTTGAGAATGTGGACGAGATGGGAATATGGACAGAGTGTGAAGTAGTTTTTACTCCCGTGGACTTATTAGAGAAATATCACACGCGAGATAAAAGGTATTTTGTCTTGTGAGCTAAAAAAATCACATGGGGTTAGCTCCGTGCGGGTCTGTCAAGCACCGTTTAAAATAAAAAAAGTTACTTGGATGTCTTTCCGGGTACCCTTCAATTACTCTGACTATTTCTGATACATTATTTTAGTTATCAGAATTCAGAATGTAGACTTTTCTTATGATGATTTTCCTCTACAATAAGAGCGTCAGTTACCTACCACAGATAGCAACCTGCCATATTTTAAAAACCTGACAATTTGGTTTAAGGTTTTGGACCAAAAAAAGGACCATAGTTAAGTGTAGGTAGTTAACCATACAAACAACGAAGGCGAAAATAGTTGTTGTGTGACAAAAAGGATCTACTTATCCTTACAATTGTATGGCTATTTTTCGTCGCACAACGGAAAAGATTCATAGAAAATTTAATTACGGAAGTTAGCATGCCCAACTTTTTCCCCTTACCCATAAATTGCCGTTTGTTAGTCCTTTACCTCAAAAGCATAAATTCCTTGTAGCGATTCACCGAATCGCATTTCACCTCGAATGAACAAAATTTCAATAGAATCTTTTGTAGCATTTCATTTTTCGTGTAGTATTTTACCCTAGACGCATTTCGTCGCGATCGATGTTTGTTTGGGACGCTATTTAATGTGACTCGTTAATCGATGTTCGCACTAAAATTCTGTAACATTTTTTTTGAAACGTGTTTTGTACCTGTAGTTTCATGTCTTAAGTGCTATCAAACTCATTGAAATATTATCTTTGTGACTAATAAATAATAGATAATACTCTGTCATTGCGACATTGAAGTACAGTGACATTGATTTCAGATACAATAATTATATATTGCAATATTTGTGAGAAAATATGGAGCTTGAACCTGGCTAAAAAATACGAAAAAAAAACGAAAAAGGTACATCGCGACTAAAGATATTGTCTCATACTGAATTAGACGATTAGGATACAAAGCGAAAATTTATCGCACGATCGAGGTGAAATGCGACAAAAACTAATATCGACTAAAAAAAAAGACGATTGAGACACAACGCGATAGTTAAATGCACGATCGAGGTGAAATGCGACTAAAGCTTATAGCGACTAAAAAAGTAAACGATCGAGACACAACGCGATAATTAAATATACGTTCGAGGTGAAATGCGATTCGGTGAATCGCTACAAGGAATTTATGCTTTTGAGGTAAAGGACTAACAAACGTAAATTGCAATGTTGACGAGTTTCTACATCACTGGGCTTCGTCTAAGCTACGCAATGTAAACTGGATAGTCACTTGACAGCCATTACTATCAGCCCTTACCCTTAGTAATAATAAGGAACCTTAAAAAAGGGTGTCGGCTGCTTATCCAAAATGTTTAGCCGATTTTTTTTTTTCTAGTCAAGTATCGATAATCTAAACTAACCTAACTGACGTGCCTTAGGCACTTGTCCACCACCGTCTCGACGATGAGCGAGATAGCGACTAGAGCCAGCGGTGTCTCTTTTATTGACACGGGATCTATATCTTCTGTTAGTTTCTTGTGTGAGATAATAGTCGATAGGTAATCGCTTCCTCGCCGGCGGTGGGACAAACACCTTATAGAAACTGTTTCGGTATTCCTGAAAAAATAATACTTTTTTTCCCATTCTTAATCTTTCCTGGTCGCATAGTTACCATTCTGGTATTTTTCCAGTCGCAAATTTCCCCATTGTAATTAGGCTGAAATAGGTAGGTAGGTTTAGGTTATGTTAGTTTTGCAGCAGGCTCGAAGGGCCAAACCACCCACAAGTAGGAGCTCCACACTAGCGGAGCTCCGTTGTCTCTGTGAAAATGATATACCTATTCAGATGGGGAAATTATGATAATGGAATTATTTCTACTGCGATACAAAACTTTGGCAAAATAAGCTACTGAAAAAAATAAAGACTGGTAATTTTGCGAATGGAAAGAAAACTACAAGAAAAAAAGAAGTTTTTTGGAAAAATATCGCCACAATCTTTTTTACAATGGTACTACCGATAGCATGTGTCGGTAATACCATTGACGGTACTAAGGACACATAGTAGTATCAATAGTACCATTGATGGTAGGTATAAATTAATAGACACCAGGGGCGATTCCCGAATCCGCGGGTTTCGAAAAAAAAACGCTTTGGTACATGGCGTGTGCTACACGGCGGCCATTGGGGATCGAACTCGGTAGAGATCGTCCAATTTAAAACTGAACGCCTCTCCACTAATAGACCTATACCTACCTACCGTGTTAATTCTTACTTGTCTAATGTAGTAAACAACTGTCTAACCTCGAAATGAACCTAAAATAAGGCTAAAATAGCTATTTTAAAGAAAATAAATCAATCACAGACAATTGGCCAAGTGATATCCAAAATGTTTACTCAATTTACCTACTTACTTACGTTTTTTTTAATTACGACGCATCTGTTTTTTTTTAAAGTAGAATGAACACGGTATAGGTAACTAGTTTCCAGCGCCGGTACTAGACGGTAAAAACAATATAGTTGTTAACCTGTTATGGTATTGTTATGGCGTCAGCCGCCATTACTGTCAAGAAAATAAGAGCTATCAAAACGTTGACAATACGATAACAGATAGTCTAAGTCGTTAGACTATCTGTTAGACGTAAAATAGTTTAAGTCGCTTAACTCAAACTCGGATATATCGTTGAAATTTGATTTGGTATACGAATTTAAAACTTAATTTGTTTGAAAAAAGACGCAAATTCCGTTGTTCTTTTGCATGGACTTATCCGAGTTTGAATTTAAACTACTAATTGTCTTCTAGCTACCTAACGTGCGACGCTGACTGCCGGAGGCGCGCGATCATCCCTTACGGCTGTGGTAATCCAGTGACAATTTCAAAGCAGTTCGAGGGCCAGACGGTTTACAAAAACAGGTACATTCTGCGAGCTGGTGCTCCGGGTTTGTACTTCTCTCTCACTCGCTCTTAATAAGAGAGTATGAGGGCGAGTGAGAGACAAGTACAAACCTGAAGTACCCGAGCTATCGCATTGTAGCGCCATCTATTGCGAACTGGGTACAACGTGGCACCATGATCAAAGTTCTCCGTGGCGTCATAACTATGTAACGTGTATGGGGCGTTTTCAAAGTTCAGCAAAAGTGTCTGACTGGCTAACGGTCGCGCTAAGTTAATTTAGTACCAATTTCACCGAACGATGTTAACCACTTAACAAACGAGACTAACAGTCGATTAACATTGATTAAATTTAACATCGTTTGGTGAAATTGGTACTTAAATGTTCAGCTTGTGGTCGACATTAGGTATTTAGCGATACGGTTTTTTTTTAATATTTGACACTCTATATAATAGACTTAGACTTGTTATTATCTAGCCGTTTCGGTATGGACTATATTATATGCTAATTGTGTATTTTATGATTTAGCCATCTTCACAAAATTGTCTATTTTGGTACGGTCTACGTCAAAGATCGGTTTGATTTTTTTCATAATCGTAATAATCATAATCTTTATTTGCAAGAATATCTCCGTATACAAGGTGTTAAATATTAAAATACCACAGTATTCAGTCGTCAATTCGACATGCAAATTCTTACCGATTCAAAGTACCTATCAGTTACTTAGGTTTAGTTACTTATTGTTAGCCTTAAATATATTAATACATTATCATTTTTAATAAATAAATTACATCTAAAAGTCTCATTGTAAAATTATTATAAGTAAGGTCAGGACTTTTGGTGGCATATCGCGGTTCTTGAATCCATGGAGTCGCTGTTTCCTAATTATTACAATCATGCCACCTTGACGTTGATCTTCAGTGTTTTCATAATAATAATTAAAAATGCATTTATTCCAAATCACTAAACGAGTTTAAATGCATTTTGGTACTTAAAGAGGATATCTCCGCTATGAAAGCATAAAGAACAAACAAATTTTAAAATATTCGTTTGCATAAATAAACCGAACTAAAAATGTACTTAGTTTATTTTGAACTATGACAATATTGAATGTCAAAATCAAATTGTTATGTTTATAATAATTAAGATATAGCGACTCCATGGATTCTAAAACCACGATATGCCACCAAAAGTCCTAACCCTAATTATAAGGTACAATAATATAAACATATCTTTGACGTCGACTGTACATATTGGACATTTCGGTTCGTGATTAATTTCCGTCACTGACATTTTGCTACATAGACGATTCGGTACTGAGCCAAAATTCATTCAATCGTTAAACCGCTGAACCAACTTAAAATAAATCGGTATGGAGAATATCTCCGCTGAGTAAGCATAAAAAATATATATATTAGTAGGTATGGATAAACTGAACTAAAAACGTCTTTAGTTCATTTTTAAATATGACAACACTGGAAGTCAATATCAAGGGGTATGTAACTAATTAATAATTAGGAAATAGCGACTCCATGGATTCTAAAGGTAGAACCACTGTATGCCACCAAAATCCTAACCCTACTGATATCATATTTTAGCTATTTGCCTGCGACGGCGACGATCCCAGAGGCCGTGAGGCCTCTCCCGAATCTCGTGCCTTCCACCGCATTGATGGATGGCGATACAGTGCACAGGGTAAGGACAACTTTTCTGCGGTATCGAATCACTTAAGCCCCCTACGCATTATCCTTCCGTGCCATTCCTCCGGGCACGATGCACGACGCAAAACGTTAGTGCGTAGGCTTGCTGGACGTCAATTATTATTATTATTACCGTGATTATTGACGACCACGGAAGAGTCACGGAAGAATCGTGCACGGAAGGATAATGCGTAGGGGGCTTTACTAAACAAAATTCACAACCTGCTATTCATTTCACAAACATATCATATTGCAAAACGCTTTTTTCCGAAACTGTAAATATTTCAGGATTTATTTCAGGACCATCTTGTAAGTTCCTATAGCCTCATAACGCCCACCATACTACAAACTGGAAGTTTTTTGTGCGAAATATGTTTGTGAAATGAATCAGTTTGTGAAACGTTTTTAGCAAATTATGGTAAACCCTGTTCTGCCGTAATACCTAAGAAGGCGGATAACTATATAGTAATAGTACCTATATTGTATTTTAAATTTAATGTGATTACCAATAGAGTACAGAATGCTTCAACTACGATATTAATGGCATCTGGCATTAGGTCAGCCATATGTTTTTTTGTCTCTTTTTGTTTAGTACTTGTTTTGCCCTTTTGTTAGATGTCTGAATAAACATTTTTTCTTTCTTTCTTTGTTTACATTGCAGTCAGCCGCGTTCTTTGGTAGGTATTGCGGGTGTTGTAATCAGACCCCGTACATTTGGTGCCGCTGACGCAAGTGACGTAATTTCACAAACAGGGCGTTGTTTTGTAACACTACCTAAGTTACCAAATTGTTATTTAATTTTCTACAGCCGTAACTACTAATGCATAACAAATTACATAATGTTAAATTCCGAATAAAAGGTAACCTATTTGGTAACTCAGGATAAGTTTAAGTTATTTCCATTCCAATTTTCATCCAAATCCGTCCAGCGGTTTCAGCGTGAAAATCTTACAATTAACATAGGTACTCACACACAAGCTTTGCATTTATAGTACCTATACTTATGTGATTATAGCTTGGTGATGAAAAGTTTGAAAAAAATTAGGGCGCTGCTATAGTACAGTCGACTAGAAAGAGATGTATCCACTTTTGGATCTTATTACAATGCAATAAGTTGAAAAAGTGGATACATCTCTTTGTAGTCGACTGTACAGTAAAATTATAGCCACATTTTACGCATAAAATTCTGGGGACCTAGTGAAAAGGGGGTTCAGTCTTCTGAGGGTCAAGTGAAAAAGGGTATATATCTGGTAGTATCCGCATATGACTTACACCCTTTTTTATTATGAGTAAAGTTGACTTAAGCCCTTTTTCACTAGGCTCCCAGAATTGACGTGTAACCAGCTTATTTTAGCGAAAATTCAGGACCGCTACGACTTAACTACAGTAATTCTTCTCTTCCTAGTACTATACGGACTTACAAGAGACGAGCATACTATTTTGTTAATACTTCCGTTTATTAGAAAACAGAATAATTCTAATGAGGGCGCAACTGGACGCTGGCGTAGTCTTTAAGGCAGGCAAGGCTGCGTTTCCTCTGCTAGCGTTACGGAGGTGATTAAACACTTGCCTTTAGGAAACCCGCCGGGTCGTTAAATCTAGCATTAAAAAGAAATGTATGCAATTAAAGTACCTTTTTGTTAGCTCTCTTTCCTGCCGAACGCGGTGTGCGCGGCGCAGCCGATCCGACCGTGCAACCACGACATGTGGGGGCAGGGGCCCATGCAGAACCTCACGACGCAACGACACGACTACGTGCCGAAGCCGGCGGCCATCCGGGAGAGCTTCAAGCCTCCGAACAAATTCCACGCAGTCGAGGCACCGTTTGAAAGTCAGTATACAGTATAATTCAACCAAGAAATCAACAGCATGTTCAACTATTCACCACCGGTATTCCTGATGCAATTTCGAACTTGAATCTTGCTACTGTTCGGGTATCACGTGACCTTTTACCTTTTTGGTACTGTGCTGACCCCAAGGGGCAGGCCTTATAAAATATAAAAGAAAGATTAATTTATTTAATCTGTTTGGCGGACCGGTAGACAAAAGATATTTGCCAATCGAAATAGTGGTAGTAACGTTGTGTGTTTTTTTTAAATGTTTTAGTAACCCATGGTTCCTAAGGCGAGAATGAGGGATAACAGATTCTTCTGATTAAAGAGATATTCAAGAATAAGGGAATTCAAATAATTGTATTAGTTGAAGAAAAGAAACGTCTAGAGAACTTCAGTTTATGGAAATTGGACAAGTTTTGTGGTCTGGTAAAAGCAGAGCCCCTCCCCGCTCTTGCTCGTGTGCTCGACTCCAGGCTGGTCACACTCCGCCAGCCTGTCCCGAGCTTGTCTGGGGAGAGCTTCCATTACGTCGCCAAGTCAGTCTGAGTAAGTCCTCGTAACCAAGAGAGTAGAGGGCCCGACAAATTATAGTCACTCCAAGAGACAGGATTTTATTTATTCTCCTAATAATTTAGATGGAGAGACTATTGACCTAAACTACCCCTCTTGTGTCCTCGGATATTTAGGACGACGGAATGTGTGTGTTCTCTGCAATCCAGTGTGACAGGTATCAAAGTAAACCCAGAATGTTGGAGGTCTCCTCCCCTTCGAATCCGTCAAGGCACCCGATATCACACGCTCAGCTTTCGCTTCGCTTAGTCGAGTCCCCACGAACCGACGTGAGAGCCGGGAGTAGAAAGCAGTTGCCGAGCTAAACTCGCAGGCATCCTTGCCGACATGAGATCATAAAAACCAAGCCAGCAAGTCACCTCAACTAACTAACGTCTTTCGACCAGAGGTGAGATCGACTCTTGACGCAACTCAAATCCGACCCCCCGGTTCCCCAAGATAAATTTTGAAGCTATTAACCTTGAACCTTTAACACACTGAAGCAGTCTGTGCAGTCTGTATGGAAACTGAGCGTACAGTGTGAAGTGTCTCTGCTTGCTATTTTAATCCAAGATGTTTAGTGGCGGTAAGATGTCATCGACGTCTGTGACCCGCTGATAACTTTCACCAAGACACTAAACCCTCTTCGACTCGAATAGAAACATGTATAATATCCGATGCATTAAACGAGAAAGGTAAAGATAAATTGTAATTTAAATTGCCAGGACACAAGCAAAACTGTAAACCCCAATATAAGAGCCGAAAGAGAACTAAATAATCTTAGCCAAACAGCATGGGAAAATTTAGAAAAGTTCTTCCAATAAACTGAAGATTAGACATGGAGTCCTAAAAGGTACACAAGATCCAAAAGAATTAGATCAGTCTTGAATTATTAATAAGCCTTTGAATTCCCTTGATTAAAAACATTTATAAAGGAATATCAAATGAACAATAAAATTATTTACCTTTAAATAATTATTAGTTTCGCGATAGAATTAAAATCCCGTGAAATAATTCAAAGAAATTTATCACTAGTTTGGTTTTCCGACGACCAGCGTATATCACTATTAAATTCAATATCATTTTCTTCTAAGAATTTATTTTTTTAAAAATTGTTCTGTTTTTTAAATAAATTGTTCCTCCCAAAAAATAAAATTTCGAAACTCAAAACATTTTGAAAATATCCGTAAATAAAAAAAATCAAAATCAAAGAAAAATATTCAAATAAACATGTTCTAACAAGGACAGCTTTGCTACGAATGATCTAATAGCCTTGTTGTCAAAATTGCAATGACATCTTCCATAATTCAAAATATTTTGAAAATGACGACATCAAATGTCATTCGTAACCAGCTGCATTACTACCCTACGTGCAACGATGCACCCATCGAGTAACCACTAAAAGACAACACTTAGCTTCGGGTCCCGACGAGATGTCAAGGCCGCGCAGCCGCAAACCGAACTCTCCCGACAGCGACACCAAACCGCTTAGAAGCCCTCGTAGTAAGCGACTGAGCTCTCAGGGTCATGCTCCCGCGTGAAATGTATTAAAATGAAGGGTTAAATATGCAACTAAGGTTTCCCTGTACTACGAAAGTTTTCCTTACTCTATTACTATACCTAGAAACACAACAAGCATTCACAATAAATTAAACACCATACGGAACCCTTTCTAAACAACGACTATCACCCTTCCATTCGTCTTTCAGATCCTCAACCAGAACACTCATCCCCAAGCTTCTCTATTCTAAATGATAAGACATATACGAAAGATTAAAATACCTATGAGAAATCACTAGTTCGATTTTCTTGTTCTCAAACCATAAACCAAATTATTCGTAAACATGATTTCTTATAGATAAGTGTTTCCAACAACGGTAGGACTACAATATTTACCTTTTTAAGTAGACTTAGTCTACATGAAAACTCACGAAAATCTCCTAACGTCTCCCTGCAAAATTCCTATAGATCACCTCCTATATGTTATTCACAATTATGCACACCGCACATTATTAATTATAAAAGGAAAATTTTGTGGATACACCACTATTATTATAAAGAAAAGCTAATAAAAAATCTTAAGAAAACATTTTTTTCAAGCCCGACGATCACTCCCGTCAACTCCCAACTGTTTCCTAGCAACCCCCACACTCTCTCCGTTTTCTAACCAGTCAAATACCAAAGACAATTTAATTCTTGCTTGAAGGTTTGACTCGAGATGAGGTCAGTACAATCCCCCCCTAAATCTTGACGATATTCAACGGAGCCAAGATTTAACCTTCTTATTCCAACTCCTTGTCTCCAATCAATCCCAAACAAGAGTTAAATTTCATAACCAATTCACCAACTGAACCCCAAAACTATTTAAGGAGTCCCCTAACTTATTTTATCTTTCTTCCCCCCCCCAATCCTTTTTCCCCTATGCTACATCTTTCCCCCCCCCCTCTCCTAAATTAAACCTCCATTACCAAATATGAATTCAAAACCACTAGCCAGTAAGCAAATACTTTATTAATATTTCTAAAACCTTATAATATTGAACTAAACACCAAATACCATATAATCTAATACTCAAATATATTCCAAAGCAAAATTACTCCGAATTAATCCTACCCCACATAGCACTCACTAATGCTTCTACATGGAAATTCATAACCGACATCAACGTCCCTATAAAATTTCTAATTCCCCAACTTCTAACTTCATTTTCCTGATTAAACATAATATCGTGCTAAATGTATTGCATTGAACATCCCCTTCTCTTGCAAAGTTTCGGGGTGTACCAAAACATAAACATTATCAAACTGTCTTGCTGCTACCCTGTATGGACCTTCATAAGTTAAATCAAACTTCCGAGTAACTCCACTCATAGAGTCAGACTTATTCAATCTTCGCAACTTAACCAAATCTCCAACCTGATACTGAATTAATTTATGAGTTAAATCAAACCTAGTCTTTCTCTGTTGACTAGCCAATTGTAAATTAACCCTAGCTTGCTCCCGAATCTCTCCTATATCCCTACTACGTACAAGATAAGGCAAATGGGTATCTATTGATAAATGAGTCACTCTACCAAAAAGAACTTCATTAGGTGTAAACCCCGTACTTAAATGAAATGTATTGTTATACAACTCCTCAATCTTCTCTAACCATAAACCCCAATTTCTATGCCTTTCATGACAATAAATCCTAAAGAATTTTCCCAACTCTTTATTAACACGTTCCGTCGTATTTGGCCTAGGGTTCCTAATAGTTGTATATATAGCCCTAACTCCCATATTCCGTAATCCTAATTTCCATGTATTCCCTATAAATTGTTTTCCATTATCAGTCATTACAGTTTTCGGCTTTATTGTTAATGCAAAATTTTGCATCCTAACCATAACCGCTTTCGCTGTTGCCACCCTCAACCCATATAATTTAATGTATTTAGTAAAAGAATCTTGTATTACGAATATGTATGTTATTCCCCCCCTAGACGCTGGTAAGGGTCCATAAAGGTCTGCCATAACTAAATCCCCTGGATTCTCCGTTACAATAGAATTACACGCCCCCACATACTTAACATTATCCACTTTGGATAATTGGCAAATATGACAACACCTAACAAACTTCTCTACCATTCTCTTCATTCCAAGCCAATAAAATCTTTGCTTTAGATATTTCATCATTTTATAAATCCCCAAATGCCCTAACTCCAAATGAACTTGTCTACACACCTCAGCTTGCAAAGCTTCTGGTAAATATAAAACTTCAACATCGTTGACATGTTTTCTAAAATAAAGCACACCATCGACAACTGAACAACGCATCGCTATCCTAGACAATCGACTTCCTCCTTCCACTTGCCCTAGCACGCGTTCTTTAATGCCTTTAGCTACATTATCCATATCCTGAAACTGAACCATCTGTTCTAATTTAGATTCTAATTCAGTATTATTCTGCACCCCCATATACATTATCGATGGACACCAAGTTTTCCCTTCTTGAATGTCCCCATCCCTTGGAAATCTAGACAAAACGTCCACTCCCCCATTTTCGACCCCCCTAACATGCTCTATTGTGTAATTAAACTGTTCTAAATACAATATCCATCTTGTAATCCGACTATTAAATAATTTAATGTTCTTTACAAACACTAAAGCTTTATGATCAGTCCTAATAATTAATTCCGCCCCCCTTAAATAAGTCTCAAACTTCTTAACCCCATAAATTACTGCCCAAAATTCTTGTTCTGTAACTGTCCACCTCAATTCTGATCCTCTCAACGACCTTCCACAAAAACTCAAAATCCGTTTATTACCCTCATCGTCATATTGATATAACTCTCCCGCAATTCCTACCCCTGAACTATCCGTCTGCAAATAATAAACTTTATTTACATCTGGATGTGACAACATAATAGTTGTAGAAAACTCCTGTTTCAAATTCTTAAATGCCGTATCTAACTCCTCATCCCAATACCAAACTTGTTCCTTTTTTAACAATCTTGTCAAAGGTATAATCAAAGTACTATAATTTGGAATAAATCTCCGGTAGTAATTACATAACCCTAAAAATGCTCGCACATGCTTCACCTTTTTCAGAGTTGGAAACTCTTGAATCGACTTGACTTTATTTGGATCAGTCCGAATCCCTTCAGTAGAAACTATATGTCCTAACATTTTCACTTCCCGACAAGCAAACTTACACTTCTCTAAATTACAAGTCAAACCCGCATTCTCTAATCGTTCTAGGACCTTGTCTAATTGCTCCAAATGTTCTTCCCAACTCCCTTTCGTTAATATTGCCAAATCATCTAAATAATTTACACAAAAACTTCTAACTCCTGGCCCCAACACTACATCCATCGCTCGACTAAAACTTCCCACAGACGTCTTCAGACCTTGTGGCAAAACATTATACATATAGGACCTCCCATTCACAGTAAACCCGGTATACTGCCTACTCTCTTTTGATATAGGAATTTGAAAATACGCATTGTTTAAATCTACGATAGTTATAAATTTTACACCATGAAATGCATTTAAAACATCTATCTGCATTGGTGGGGCCTCTGACTCTGCCACCATGTACTTGTTAATTTCTCTAGCATCAAGTAAAATACGAATAGACCCATCAGGTTTGCTTGTATATGTTAAAGGACTACTATAAGGAGTCGCCCCTCTAGAAATAATCCCCAACTCTACCATCTCATTTAATTTTTCATCAATCTTATTACGATAAGCATACGGAATCGGATAGGATCTATTTATTCGCGGAGTGTGTTCAGACATTTCTATATGATGAACATAACAATTTGCCCTACCAATTTGCTTCGTGAATACTATCTTATGACTCTCTAAAACTTGCTTTAAATCCATCCTCATACTATCAGTCAATTTTACTCCCACATTAAGTCTATCCAGAAAATCCTCACTCTTCACAGTGGAATCCCTTTTATCATCCTGACCGACTTGTAGAGTTCTAACATTTACACTCTCTTGACTTTCATCAATAAACGGTACATTAACTTCTTCCCCATTACCCGACAGAATTAAAGACTTAGGATCTCGCAAATTAATAACAGCATCATGGGAAAGTAACCAGTCAAAGCCTAATATCACCGGTACTGTCAATTTTGGAACTACCAACAATCCAGTATCGAAACTTATCCCCTGAATTTTTAACTCAATAGATGTTAGCTGCTGTATTTTCAAACTTTTCTGCCCTACTGCTCCTCTAATCTGTATAGGTTTCACTGGTAATGATGGAAACCTTGTATCTTTAGTAATTTGTAAAGATTCATAAAGCTCTTCTGAAATACAACTCACTTCACTCCCAGTATCTATCAACCCATTTATTGTATTCCCTAATATCTCAATAACAATCTCCGCTCTAACCTTGCGAGAACCCTCATCAAAACATACCTCTTCATCAAACAAGGATGCCGCAACAAAAGTTTGTAAAAATTCAGAAACACGTGGCCGATCTAATAAACTTGGGGAAAGATTTGGAAAAGCATCTAAATTCAACTTAACTTCCTTATTCTGAACTCTATTCTCATCCCCAAAACCACATCTACCAAAATCTGACCAAGTTTTATTAGCCGATATGGGATATAAATTTCCATGTCCGTCTTTCGTAACCCTATTCCCTCAATCGCAATAGTAAAAGCTACCTCAACCTTTCAAATTGCACTATTCATAATTCTCGGGAAACGAAAGTAATGCCTCTCCCTTAATTCACAAAATCTCTTCCCCTCAATCTGCTTAATACCCTAGAATCCTGGTCACGGCACCAATTGTGCTGACCCCAAGGGGCAGGCCTTATAAAATATAAAAGAAAGATTAATTTATTTAATCTGTTTGGCGGACCGGTAGACAAAAGATATTTGCCAATCGAAATAGTGGTAGTAACGTTGTGTGTTTTTTTTAAATGTTTTAGTAACCCATGGTTCCTAAGGCGAGAATGAGGGATAACAGATTCTTCTGATTAAAGAGATATTCAAGAATAAGGGAATTCAAATAATTGTATTAGTTGAAGAAAAGAAACGTCTAGAGAACTTCAGTTTATGGAAATTGGACAAGTTTTGTGGTCTGGTAAAAGCAGAGCCCCTCCCCGCTCTTGCTCGTGTGCTCGACTCCAGGCTGGTCACACTCCGCCAGCCTGTCCCGAGCTTGTCTGGGGAGAGCTTCCATTACGTCGCCAAGTCAGTCTGAGTAAGTCCTCGTAACCAAGAGAGTAGAGGGCCCGACAAATTATAGTCACTCCAAGAGACAGGATTTTATTTATTCTCCTAATAATTTAGATGGAGAGACTATTGACCTAAACTACCCCTCTTGTGTCCTCGGATATTTAGGACGACGGAATGTGTGTGTTCTCTGCAATCCAGTGTGACAGGTATCAAAGTAAACCCAGAATGTTGGAGGTCTCCTCCCCTTCGAATCCGTCAAGGCACCCGATATCACACGCTCAGCTTTCGCTTCGCTTAGTCGAGTCCCCACGAACCGACGTGAGAGCCGGGAGTAGAAAGCAGTTGCCGAGCTAAACTCGCAGGCATCCTTGCCGACATGAGATCATAAAAACCAAGCCAGCAAGTCACCTCAACTAACTAACGTCTTTCGACCAGAGGTGAGATCGACTCTTGACGCAACTCAAATCCGACCCCCCGGTTCCCCAAGATAAATTTTGAAGCTATTAACCTTGAACCTTTAACACACTGAAGCAGTCTGTGCAGTCTGTATGGAAACTGAGCGTACAGTGTGAAGTGTCTCTGCTTGCTATTTTAATCCAAGATGTTTAGTGGCGGTAAGATGTCATCGACGTCTGTGACCCGCTGATAACTTTCACCAAGACACTAAACCCTCTTCGACTCGAATAGAAACATGTATAATATCCGATGCATTAAACGAGAAAGGTAAAGATAAATTGTAATTTAAATTGCCAGGACACAAGCAAAACTGTAAACCCCAATATAAGAGCCGAAAGAGAACTAAATAATCTTAGCCAAACAGCATGGGAAAATTTAGAAAAGTTCTTCCAATAAACTGAAGATTAGACATGGAGTCCTAAAAGGTACTCAAGATCCAAAAGAATTAGATCAGTCTTGAATTATTAATAAGCCTTTGAATTCCCTTGATTAAAAACATTTATAAAGGAATATCAAATGAACAATAAAATTATTTACCTTTAAATAATTATTAGTTTCGCGATAGAATTAAAATCCCGTGAAATAATTCAAAGAAATTTATCACTAGTTTGGTTTTCCGACGACCAGCGTATATCACTATTAAATTCAATATCATTTTCTTCTAAGAATTTATTTTTTTAAAAATTGTTCTGTTTTTTAAATAAATTGTTCCTCCCAAAAAATAAAATTTCGAAACTCAAAACATTTTGAAAATATCCGTAAATAAAAAAAATCAAAATCAAAGAAAAATATTCAAATAAACATGTTCTAACAAGGACAGCTTTGCTACGAATGATCTAATAGCCTTGTTGTCAAAATTGCAATGACATCTTCCATAATTCAAAATATTTTGAAAATGACGACATCAAATGTCATTCGTAACCAGCTGCATTACTACCCTACGTGCAACGATGCACCCATCGAGTAACCACTAAAAGACAACACTTAGCTTCGGGTCCCGACGAGATGTCAAGGCCGCGCAGCCGCAAACCGAACTCTCCCGACAGCGACACCAAACCGCTTAGAAGCCCTCGTAGTAAGCGACTGAGCTCTCAGGGTCATGCTCCCGCGTGAAATGTATTAAAATGAAGGGTTAAATATGCAACTAAGGTTTCCCTGTACTACGAAAGTTTTCCTAACTCTATTACTATACCTAGAAACACAACAAGCATTCACAATAAATTAAACACCATACGGAACCCTTTCTAAACAACGACTATCACCCTTCCATTCGTCTTTCAGATCCTCAACCAGAACACTCATCCCCAAGCTTCTCTATTCTAAATGATAAGACATATACGAAAGATTAAAATACCTATGAGAAATCACTAGTTCGATTTTCTTGTTCTCAAACCATAAACCAAATTATTCGTAAACATGATTTCTTATAGATAAGTGTTTCCAACAACGGTAGGACTACAATATTTACCTTTTTAAGTAGACTTAGTCTACATGAAAACTCACGAAAATCTCCTAACGTCTCCCTGCAAAATTCCTATAGATCACCTCCTATATGTTATTCACAATTATGCACACCGCACATTATTAATTATAAAAGGAAAATTTTGTGGATACACCACTATTATTATAAAGAAAAGCTAATAAAAAATCTTAAGAAAACATTTTTTTCAAGCCCGACGATCACTCCCGTCAACTCCCAACTGTTTCCTAGCAACCCCCACACTCTCTCCGTTTTCTAACCAGTCAAATACCAAAGACAATTTAATTCTTGCTTGAAGGTTTGACTCGAGATGAGGTCAGTACAGTACCCATATAATTTTGTAAATGTCGAATTAGATCGTGTAAGTGAGAGACTTGGGAGTTACATTAGGTAGAAAATTACTTCTTCGAATGATATTAATAAAATGGTGAATAATAAACACTTTTAAGATGCTTGGATTTGTCCTAGGAGTGGGTAAATCATTTAAGAAGCCAGATACACTCGTTACACTTTACAATTCTTTTGTTCGATCTCACTTAGAATATGCGTCTACGGTTTCGAATCCTTTGTATCTTATTTATATAAATAGCATTCAGAAAATGCAAAAGACTTTTCATAATCACCTTTGCTATAGGTTTGGACATACGAGTACCTAGTGGGGCTTTGTCTAAGCAAATAAGTGTAGGTTCATTCATTAAAATCTCGACGTCTCGAATCTATTATAGACCATTATTTTTTGCTTAAAATTTTAAATTATCACATGATAGTTCAAAACTTGTAAATAAGATTCATATAATCGTTATTTTAATAATATCGAAATATTCAATATTTCTTTAATAACTTTCAAATGTGCCTTGTATAAATCAAAACTTTGTCAACATGTCTCTACCTACTATAGGTACGTTTATGGTTTATGTACTGTAAGTCCAGGTTAATTATGTCTTTCTCAGTGAAGGTGGGGCATTTTGCATGTGTGCGCTGCGCTATCTATCCATCTCTCTTCCTGTTCTATGATACTTGACTAGTTAAGGCGCCAGTTTTTTTTTATTCCACCTGTGCACACTGTTTGTCAATGAACCATTTTCCTTTTAATCTACTAAGATCTATTTAAATGTCCTCCTATTTGGAATACAAACGTGTTCCAAATAGGTAAATAAATAAAATTTAAATACGTTACAAAATATTTATGGAATGTTTCTATTTTGTTACCAAAATTCTTCTTTTATAGTAACAAAAAGGAAGTTCCCATGAGAATATTTTGGAACGCATTACAATTGTCATATTCCCACACAAAACAACGCTTGGCGGTATGTCATAGGATAAAATAGTGGTAGCGATCCGAACGAACCCTGCACAACCTAAAGAACTGCCTAATGTGTTTTGCTGCAAAAATAACAACAATATTGTATTTAGATGTTGCGTTTTGTACAATAGTCTTTATATACATATTCATACATGTATTTGCGGTGATTACAGACCGCACGGTGAACCGCTTGTCGTTCCTGAACCCCGGCCCCATCCCCCCGCCGATATCCTTTGCGCCCGCCAAGTGCTACGAGAAGCCTGCAGGTACATTTTATCGTATTTACCTTCTCCACGCCATTGAAGGATATATCTGCCACTGGTTCAACGCCAACGACGGATATATCCGTGATGGCTGACAGCGTAAAATATACCTTAGCGTTTATGAGATAAGGTTGATATTAGTTCTGTTGTTAACTGTCTTCGACGTGTGAGAGATTTTTGTCAGTAAGCACTTAGGTGCTTCGGATTTGTACTTTTCTCTCATTCGCTCTTAATAAAAGCATATGAGAGCGAGTAAGAGACAAGTACAAACCCGAAGCGCTTAAGAGCTATTGCACTGTACCTACTTATAAACGAGATTACCGCGTGACTTAAATGTCATTATCTCGTTCATCGTCAGTAAAGTTCAATAAGAATCGAGAAATGCCGATGTCTAACTTGGAACTGTAACGATTGTGATGGTTCACAGCTAAAATGGACTGCGCGACCACACAGCAGATGTCTTACCAGCCGGTCTGTGCCGCCACGCCTCAGAAGCCTCCATGGGCCTGCAAAGGACAGTACCAGAAGCCCTGCCAAAAGGTACACTTTCCCATCACCACCACATAGAATTGACCTAGATTGTTGATAGAGTGGACTTCTCTTGAACCTGGAAACCTCACAGACAGAGCAGACAGAGACCGATCTAATCAAATCTTGTGACCTACCAAATAACGAAAGAATACACACATCTCTTTCTAACTCATAATTAATGCAATAAATAACGTACAGTGCAACCATTTTCTTAATAGCGATCGGCAATCATCGTTTTTCTATGACACACGAGTGACAAATATACTGTCAGTTGCGAGTGCAAGCGTGATAGCGATAGCCAGCCTAAAGCTAAATTAAGAAGCTGGGAATACTTGAACAATCAACCATTTTGATTCCCAGGCCACTATGGACCATGTCAAAGTTACATTGTGAATAAAATTATAAGAAGTACCTTAAGTTTTGATTGAATATGTCACTTTGACAAAGTCTATAGTGGCCTGGGGCCTGTTTTATAAAGCTACAAATTACAATTTACAGGTTACAAGTTTCCATTTCACACAACCTCGACCAATGACGACCAGCCATTTGAGCAGTGTTGCCAGTTTAGACCTGTAAAATTGTAACTTGAAGTTTTATAAAACGTGCCCCTGGGAGTAGCGTTGAAAAAGTCCGGAAAAAATACCGCTTTATTCCAAATACCTCGTTTTTTTCGGATTTTTATGGACAAATACAATTAAATTCTCTGCTCTTATTTAAATCTATATTCGATCTTATTTGCACCTGCAAAAGGGCGACATCGACGACATGGAGGCAGAAGCAACTGAAATAGGTGGCGAGAGTGACATTGATTGACTATGAATAAATTGTCATATTCAATTGTTATTTTTCCTAAAAAAAATCATAAACTTCTGAAAAAAACATTTGATTTTTTCCGCAATTTTCAACGCTACCTAGGAGGTATAGGAGCTTTCGGTCCACATCTCGTAAGCAAATACGACGATCGCAAAGCAAATAAGATGAAAAAAACGCGAATCTGGTCGTATTGCGATCTAGGCACAAAGCGATGTAAGGTCTGTTCATCCTTAATTGTCTTATATAGTAAACAACTTTCTAACCTCAAAATGAACCTTTTTTGGCTAAAACAGCTCTTTTATCGTAAATAAAGTAAACCGAGTTAACATTTTGGATATCACTTGGCTAATGTATTGTCTGTGATTGCTTTATTTTGATTAAAATACCTTAGTTAGATCGAGATGTTGTCACAAAGCGATCGGCGTCGCTATTGCCTAACGCACTCGCAATCACAATCGGCTTCAAAGTGGAACAATTGTTTTCATTTTGTATGCAGACTCACCTTCGAATTTCAAACTGAAAACGATTGCGATTGCGAGTGTGTTAGGCAATAGCCCCCCCTGGTCGTAATAGCTACCTAGTCATAATAATATCAAGACGTGGACGGAAAGCTTCTGTCCCGCCTAGGAATCAAATTGGTTGATTGTACAAAAGTGCGTCTTTTGTTCATTTTATAGTCTGGTTTCTATGCTATTTTTCGCTGGGCCAGCGCTGCCCTCCTAAACTAATAAGCAGTATCCCAAATTCAATAGCCAAAGCAGTTTGAATTCTCTCCTGTTAGCAATGAGGTTGATATTACTACAGGAGTTTTATCTGACATACTGCCTATTTGCTTAGTACGGCAGAGCGGAAGGACTAACATAACCTAAACCTAACTCATATTTATGATACTAAAGGGTGTTTTTATACTACCTAATTTTTCATAAAGAAAGACCTGCGAAAGTGTATAAAATGCGAATATACCAATTTAGCCCAGTCTATAACGACATCATAGATCGCAAACGCGCATGTACTTAACTCCGTTTTTTTTATATGTTGTTAGGTCCCTTGAGAGTAATTTATACCCAAGTTTGCAATTACCAAAAAAATACTCTCGTATTAACCATTCTATATCGATTATCACTCTCGCGATGCGACGTTCCCCCACGTTGTCTTGATGGGTACTGAGTCAGACTGAAGTAGCATGACAAATAAGAACATTTCCGAGAAAATACGATGTGAAAGGATATTTCACTGCATCTGTACATGAATCATGAATCAGCTTTCATTGAAGTTGTAAAATAAAGTCATGAATATTAGCTCTGCCTATTCCGATCTCTGTTAATAATCGAGTGTTTGTTTTAGATCGAGGCGACTACCATATACCGCTCGTCGTTCCTGCCTCCCGGCGAAGACTGCACGCAGATCATGCCAGACGGCGGGGATTGCCTACGTGAGCATGCTTTAGTATTTCCCTAAAGTCTAACCCCTTATTCATAAACGTATCATAAACCTACTTTAGTTCGAATTTAGAGTATGAGCTGGCCCTTTGGATGGAAATGTCAACAAGACAGATAAGGACAGAGCATATTTCAAGGAAGAGCATATGCTGCATAATGTACTAGGAAGATTTAGAATTCAATTGACTTAGGCCCGTATTTGAACTCCTCTTGACCGAGATGCCGGTCACAAGATACGTCAAAGTAAACCTGTCATTTTTGGAGCATCTTGAGACTGCCATTAGGCTGCGGCTCCACTGAGGCGGAGAAGAGCGGAGTGGAGCGGAGCTGTGCCAATATTAACCAATAGAATCTAAACTAACGTGCGCAAGGCGCGCTCGACGTGACCGCATGCGCTTTCTATTGGTTAATATTGGCACAGCTCCGCTCCGCTCTGCTCGTCTCCGCATGAGTGGAGCCGCAGCCTTATAGTCAGATCAGTGTATTAATACGGGCCTTAGACTAGCTAAGTCAATCGAATTTCTGATAATATTAGACTCCAAATTAATATGAATATTATTTATATTAAGAGTACCTACCTAAACAAATGTTTTTTTTAGTTATAGATTTTGCGAAATTTCCTATTTTTGATCTATCAATCCTAGAACTCGTGGGAAGCAGATAGTCATCTAAACACTTTTTATTGCAGCGTGTGAATGCATTTGCCCGCCGGAGTGTATCGCGACAGGTCCTTGCACGTGCCCTACTTTCCCTCGCGCGGAGTGCGTTAGCTAACCGCCGCCATTTTACCTCTAAATTGAAGCGTATCAAAATGGCGTCCAACACAAAATGGCGCCCAGAATACAACAAATTATCTGTGATTTCGAAATTGAAGAGCTATGAATGGTTCTTGTATGAAATATTTATACCTACATTGTACTTTTTTACATAACTATTAAAGAAATCGACAGGTAAGTAATTGTTGCGTAGTTTAAAACTAACGAGTAATTAGCATTAGTTTTAGTCTAGTTACTCTAATTTTGATTATGAATTTGTGATATTTAATTATTTAAATAAAGTTTCGGAGATTTGGTTTTATTTGTCGCTTCATTCTGTAGCTATAGAAAAAAAACAATATTCGTAAAGTCCGACTGATTCATAATTTGACTAATTCATCTTTCTTTTTTAGTCAAAAAAAAACAAGAAAAGTAATTACTTGAGTATTAGTAATGTCAAAAGTCATATAAAAATCGTTACTTTGGTCGTTACTTTTACTCAAGTCATTACTTTTCTTAACTATAAATACGGGTGTGAGGCTGCGGCTCCACTGAGGCGTAGACGAGCGGAGCGGGGCGGAGCTGTGACAATATTAACCAATAGAATATAAACTAACGTGCGCAAGGCGCGCTCGACGTGACCGCATGCGCCTTCTATTGGTTAATATTGGCACAGCTCAGCTCCGCTCCTTTCGTCTCCGCCTCAGTGGAGCCGCACCCTTAGACGGTGCTTCAAATTTGTACTTGTCTCTCACTCGCTCTCATACGCTCTTAAGAGCGCGTGAGAGAGAAGTACCACCTCGAAGCACCTAAGGTCGCAGACTGTAAGCATTCGATATGGTCAAAAATGTCTGAACATCACGATCACTATTGACCACATAGTTTTACCCAGTGAGCGGGAAGCGAGTCAGCGATCAACTATTAACATGTCTCTTTTATTGAAACGGGATCTATATATTTTGTTCGTTTCTTGAATAACCTCCTCGCCCTGTTTTGCCCGTGGTCCTACTGCGTAGTCCCACTGACCAATGATTTATATTTGAATATCAAATGAACAGGGTCGACGGAGCTCCGCTGGCCCGGAGCTCCTATTTTTTTTTTTCTTTATTAAAGAGCTTTGATCATAACATGATCATGTCGCTCCATAATACAGCAAACAGGTACAAAATCAACTTAAAAATAATAATAATCTTAAGGCCTATTGATTACTGCTAATTTAGCCAGCTTCAAAAGCGCCCGGGCCTCTTCCGACAAGGGGAAGGCTAAGGCGCTATTACAGCCACCCATAACATGAAACAAGTCAGTAGTAATGCGAAGTTGGCTTCTAAATAACTCGTTTCGGACACACTCCATTAAAATATGGTACACATCTTCAGGTACATCACATTCTGAGCAATTTGGGGAAGGTGTTTTTCGCATCATATGTCCAAATTTGTTTAATGGAATGTGTCCGGAGCGCAGTCTCATGGCTATAACTATATCCTGTCGGTTTAACGGACAGTCAATCCATGGATTGTTAGGTGGTTCTGGCTGGATCGTTTTATACCAAATACCTTTTTCTTTGGACCTTTCGTGAAAATACTCTTTCCACATCTGGCAAGTTCGTTGTTTCACTAATTTAATGCAATCCGAGTAGAAAGGAAAAGTACGACAAAGAATACCCTCATAGCACGCCTGTTTAGCCAAACTGTCTGTTTTTTCATTGCCGGCTATTCCAATGTGGGATGGGATCCACTGAAGGATTAGTGTTTTACCTGCATTTGTTAATTTCCAAATAAGTTCTAGAATGCTGTAGGCAATCGGGAGACCTCGAATATTCGAGGTACACCGAGCCAAGTGTTGTAGTGCACTTTTGGAATCTGACAATTATGATAAACTTATTGAAATCAACTGAAGTTATATAAGACAATGCCTCAGCAATGGCTATTAGCTCTGCGTGCATAATTGAGAGATCGAATGTTATTTTTAACTGGACACCGATATCAGCTTGTGGGTCGAAAAGCGCCGCCCCCATAGTAAACTCCTCTTTCGATCCATCGGTAAAAATGTTGTAATAATCAGCATAGTTGTCATGTAGCTCTTTGAGAACTGACATCTTTAAATTTCGTGTATTGTAATTGCGTTTTGCTAGTGATATCTGATTTATAATAAATTTAATAATGTCTGAAAGACTGATTCTATTGACCCAAAAAGGTAATGAAAACATTTCTAAGATTTTACTGGAATGTATAGAACAGTCCTTAAATAAGTCATGATATGTCAGCAAGAGTGGTTTCTTTCTTCTTTGCACATAATTTGTGTGACGGAGACCATCCATCTCTTCTAACAGTTTTATAGTTATGTTCTCGTTAAATGATCTTGATTTTAAATAAAACTTACTGGCTAAAAAGTCACGACGAATGTGTAATGGGTGGATGCAAAGTTCGCTTTCCATCACGTGGATAGGAGTAGATTTAATAAATCCACCCATCACACGGAGACACTGATTTTGTATTTTTTCTAATTTATATAGATGAACGCGGCAACTTGTATCATATAAAAAACACGAGTAATCTATTCGGCTACGTAAAATTGCAATATATAGGCGACGTAAAAATTTCGGGTGAACTCCCCACCCTGGACCCACTAAAACTTTAAAAATGTTGTTATATTTCTGAATTTTTTGTGTTATTTCATTTATATGTTTTCCCCATCTTAGGGAGGAGCTCCTATGTCAGGGTGTTTGGTGGTTTAAATTAAAAAATTATAAAAAAATACTAAATGTAAATATTTTCAAAATTGCTTTCTTTGGGTTGGATATGAGGCTATTACGTATAATTTTAGGTATATTTAACAAATAATGATTTAACCGTATCATATCTGGAGGAGCCCAAACTTGGTATGTTTTGAGAATGATTTTTATTTTAATATAAAACAAGTGACTGTAATATAATGATGTTTCATTAGATACCACACACGATAGGTCTCAGAATAAAAAAAAAACCCATGTCCAAAATAATGACGTCATAATTCGTCTCCTTTTTTTTTCGCGCTACGGGTCAAATTGATTCGTATGGCCTAAAGATCAATCGTTCCGATTTTCATGCTTTTAACACCATTTGCAACATTTTTTGGCGTATCGCTAGGACTACGATACTAATTTTGATCAGTAGGCCAAACAACCTTCCTGGCCGGCAATTACTGGGACAGGTGCCGAATAGAGGCCGGCACGTGCTTGACGTGCTGGGCCGAGATTCTAGGCGATAAAAACCATGTCTTTGACCTGTTACCGTATTATCAAAGTTTTGATAGCTCTAATTTACTTGACAGTAATGGCGGCCGAGTTAAAAACAATACGATAGCAGCAGGCTTATTGCCTGACGCATTCGCAATCGCAATCGCAATCGTTTTCATTTTGACAGTCCGAAGGCGAGTCTGCATACAAAATGAAAACAATTGTTGCACTTTGAAGTCGATATCGATTGCGAGTGCGTTAGGCAATAGGCCAGCAGGTCAAAGACGATATGGTTCATCCTTGTAAGGCCCAAACACAGAATAAAGACTAAAGGCATAGAAACCGTACTAAATAAGCAGAAAATACATTATGGTTCACTTCTTTTTACTTATGGTTTTCATAGTGAGTTGGAAAGAGATGAATCTGTAGCTGTTCTTTCGTTATTTGGTACATCGTCACAAGTAAGGCGTGATTTGGACCTATAAGCACCTATAGTACGAGGGCTGCTACTTATGTAACCGGAATAGAAAAAATAACAAACGTATATGACTAAATATGGTTTTATTGTTTTTCAAAATATTCTCCCTTATGATCGATGCACTTTTGCATACGTTGAAACCAATTTTTAAAACATTTTTTCCACTCTGACTGAGGTATCTCCAAAACGTGCTGTTTGAACGCGTCGACTGCATCTTCACGGGTCGAAAATCGTTGACCACGTAATTTATTCTTTACATTTGGTAATAAATAGAAATCATTGGGTGCCAAATCAGGGCTGTACGGCGGATGACCCGTTAATTCTATATTTTGACCTTCCAAAAATCGAGTCGTTTCGCGTGATGTATGACAGCTGGCATTGTCATGGTGAAGAACGATTCTGCGTCGCTGGTTGTTTTTACGTATTTTTTCAAATACCTCCGGCAAACAAATGGTCGTGTACCATTCCGAATTAACCGTTTTACGATTCTCTAGTGGCACTGTAGCCACATGGCCATTAATACCGAAAAAACAGGCGACCATTTGCTTCAAGGTGCTTTTTGCACGAGTTACTTTCGTAGGGTTCGGCTCATTTTGAAACACCCACACTGTTGATTGTTGTTTAGTTTCCGGATCATACGCATAGATCCAGGATTCGTCACCTGTGTAGATATTATAAACAGCTTTTGAGTCACCACGGATATATTTTTTTAACATTTTCTTGCACCATTCGACGCGAGCCTCTTTTTGATACTTAGTTAAATTGTGAGGGATCCAACGGGAACAAATATTTTTTACAGCTAAATGATCATGTAATATCTTATTAATGCTCGTCATACATATGCCCAGAGTCGCCTCTATCTCGCGATATGTAACATGACGGTCATGCATTATAAGTTTTCGCACAGCTTCAATATTTTGTGGTACAACGACCGATTTCGGGCGACCTTCCTTAACTTCGTCCGTGAGCATACTACGTCCACGATTGAACTCACTAAACCAGTGGTACACAGTGCTTTTCGATGGAGCTTCATCACCAAAAGTCGAAGTTAATTGATCTATGCACTGTTGTTGCGTTAAACCACGCCGAAAATCATAATAAATCATAGCACGAATATTTTCACGAGTGAGTTCCATTCTTGCAGCGAGATGACATTTTGATCCCGCCAAAAACAAAAGACTAGCGTACAGTCGCCATCAGATATATTGTAGCGGGCGAGGTACTCAAATATTTCGGAGCAGCATTACTTTTCAATAAATTCGTTATACTAGTTATGGTCACTAACACCAGAACATGCAATTTGTCATAAATATAAGAGCAGCGACTTTTTAATAAATTCGGAAAATATAACGAGGTAAAAATATCAGAAAGCACAGAACGTCAAAGGTATCTACGCACTCAGGGTGATCATAAAGATCGGAACATTTATGGAAAATATACCTTAAGTCTGTATCACACAGTTTAAATTCGTTACTATAATTATTATGCATGTCGATCTTTGGCATAACGTATTTATGTTTTGTTTGGAATTCGAATCTAGATTCGACATGCATAATAATTATAGTAACGAATTTAAACTGTGTGATACAGACTTAAGGTATATTTTCCATAATTGTTCCGATCTTTTTGACCACCCTGACTGCGTAGATACCTTTGACGTTCTGTGCTTTCTGATATTTTTACCTCGTTATATGTTCCGAATTTATTGAAAAGTCGCTGCTCTTATATTTATTACAAATTGCATGTTCTGATGTTATTGACCATAACTAGTGTAACGAATTTATTGAAAAGTAATGCTGCTCCGAAATATTTGAGTACCTCGCCCGCTACAATATATCTGATGGCGACTGTACATAAGAAAATTTTTTATAGCGGCCAGTATTAAAAAAAAGTTCAAATTTTACCATGGAGGTCAGATATAACGTTTATAAATGTTGGAATCCCAGATTCCGGATACATAAGTAGCAGCCCTCGTATTTGGACCTATAGACAAGGAAAGACAAATCCTCAAGGACAAAGAAGTCCCTGTGTAAAACCTTGTGACAATGACAGTTAAAGAAGAAAAAACAGCCTACTTTTTGTTTCATTTTTTCTCATGTAATTAGAAATCTAAGAAGTAGAGAAAGATAGCTGACGCAAAGTACGTCTTATAGTCTGGTTTCTATGCTATATGTTCTTATTCTGTGGGCCCAAAGGCCATATGTCAAAATAACTTCAAACTTAAAATGACTGACACAAGATTCGAAGACTCGTTTTTGAACGATCGAGATTTTACGTGGGCCTTACTAGGTACCGCCTAGAATAGAGGCCCAAAACTTACGAGGAAATTGAAACATTTTGTATGGGGACTGTTAACGTGTAAGATGCATTAGTAATCCGGACGACATCTTTCAAAACGTACGTGTTTATCTCAATCTGCCTCAAAGGGCACTGAACAACAATAAAAATAGGGGCTGGGGGCTCTATTCTACTCTGAAAAACCACATTGCTTTTGACGATACGATAACACGTCAAAGGCAATATGGTCGTCTTTTCGCGATTACTATATTGCCTTTAAATGCCTTTGACGTGTTATCGTATTGTCAAAAGCAATTTGGTTTTACCGGGCAGAATAGAGGACCCAGTACTACTAAAGTTGACTAAGGAAGCAAGATGATTACGATCCTATCTGACAAAATACGATCTCGTATACTACATCTTATTTAAATTTCGCGTGACAAAATGTGCATAAAGCATGCGTCCCTCTCGTACTTATTTAGGTGTCCGAAAGTGATTGATGTTTTATCATAGAAAGTGATTGCCATATTAGGTCGATAAAAATTTCAACGAGTCAACTTTCAAACTAGGTAGGTCAGGTTTTTAAGGTAGCTTGACATGCCCAAAAGGCATACTGTCCAGAAATAGAAGCTCCGCAGCGGGGCTTTGTCGAGTTTATATTTGCAAGATGTCTTTATATCCGATGATAAACGAAATTGCATCCCTATGAAACTATCGTTACACAAGTCTCAGGCCTCTATTCTAGGCGGTAAAAACCATTTGTCTTTTACCGGTAATGGTACTGTTTTTAACTCGGGCCGCCATTATTTTCAAACAAATAAGACCTATCAAAACGTTGGCAATACGATAACGGAGGGCTTATTGCGTAACGCACTCGCAATCGCAATCGTTTTCATTCTGACAGCCCGAAAGCGAGTCTGCATACAAAATGATAAAAAATATTTCACTTTGAAGCCGATTGCGAGTGCGTAAGGTAATAGCGACGCAGGTCTCAAAGCCCTACAATATATTTTTTACCGCGAAGTATATAGGCCCTGGATGAGAGGCTGACTCGTGGTCACACCAGGTTGTCACACCACTGCTATTCGCTTTGGTCAGAAAACATTTTTATTCCGCAAATGTACGTAGGTTAGGTTCGTTAGGTATCTTTAGATATCCGAAGGGCAAATCGCCCAGAATAGGAGCCCTGCCGTGCAGCGGGGCTCCGTCGAATAGCAGTAGTGTGACAACCTGGTGTGACGACGAGTCTGCACCCCCTGGGGGATGAGAGGTTTACAATACTACAAGTTACAATTTTACAGGTCTAAACAGGTCGTCATTGGTCGAGGTGGTGTCAAATGGGAACTTGTAGCCTGTAAATTGTAATTTGTAGCTTTATAAAACAGGCCCCTGGATGCTACATTGAAATAATAACGCAGTATTGTTTACAAAATGTATTAAGGCCGAATGCGAAACAAATCATTTCTTATATAATATGTTTATTGATAGAAATTGCCTATAATACAAGTTATTTTAGTGACCTCTTGCGGTGAATTATAAATAATTAAATACTAGTCTACTGGTGGAACCCATTGCATTACACAGTATAAAAATATTCATCACCTATTTAGTTATTTCAACGGTTACGATAATAACCTTACATCAATAGCTTCATATATAAGGTGATGGCAGCGAGTTGGTTACCCTTCGCCCGCATTCGTAACTAAATTTCACTACTGGTTATGAATAAGATTTTTTTTTCACTTTTTCATAAAAAGACAAGCTTTTTCCATTTTTATAACCAGAAACATATAACCTTTTATATTGTCCCTTTATTTTGGCCAATTGTGCCACTTGGAATACAGGGGAGATATGTCTAGGTTATGTTAGATGTTCAGCAGGCCCGAAGGGCTAAAAACATCCAGAAATAGGAGCTCCGCCGCAGCGGAGGTCCGTCGACACTATTAATTTAGCTTTTAACTAGTGTTGTACTTGTAGTAGTGCCACAGGGAATGCATGCGAAAAACGTACCAGGAGACCATACATGACTAAGAGGTTCTGGTTATGAAAATGGAAAAAGTCTAAGTTTAGTAATGAAACAGTGAAAAAATATCCTTATTTAATGTGAAATCTTAGTTACGAACGTGGACGAAGGGGTTGGTTCAATGTAAACCTAAAAGCTTAAATATAACATTACTGGTCTTGGGGAAAAAATGCGATCACAAATAGTCCGCGACTTAGTTATTTTGTTACTTTGCGGAAAGTATTAAATACTCAACATATCACATCTGAAATGTTCAAGTCAATCTGTCACAAGCAAGGGCTCTAAGGATATTTATGCAATTAAATTAAATCTCCTGGAGTTGTACATATTTCTCCAGAATATTCTCGTACGCGCTTCTTACATTACAGCCTACTGAATTATATCGAAGTAGCCAATTATTGACAATTCACCACTTTCTGTTAACTGTTGAACTTGCCAGTTAACCTCGTTTGGTGGTAAACGTCCGAAGTCGCAGACTGCGTGAGGCGGTTATCATCAGAGATATCCGGGGCCAGTTTACCCAAAGTTCGCGAGAGGATGTAATACAACCGAATAAATTTGTTATTTTTTAAATACCGGATTTTTGGTATTTATCGTAATACTAAATACATATGAATTAAGTCACAGTATGATTACTTTAGGTTAGATTATCGCAACAACGCTCGAGGCTTCTTCTGTGCGTACGTCCGTCTTTCCAAATGTTATGAACCGTAATATATAGAGTGGGAAATTTTAAAGAGGGTGCCCCTATAACATTTATCATCATTCTCCTGGCTTATTTGGGGTCGACGCAACACATGTCTTTTTCTTCCATACTTCTCTATTTAGTCGTCACTCCCTTTCCAGCCATCATCTTTCACACGGCCCATCCATCGTTTCTTTGGTCTTCCCCTACTAGTATAACCATCCACATTCATACTCAAAACTTTCCTGACGATATTTTCCTCATTCCTCCGCTATAACAATAAACAATAAAAATGAAATCAAGTTAAACATAAAACGTGTTTAATATTCGTGAGCGAGTCGACTCGTACTTGGTCGGCTTTTTTGACATAGTAAAGTTATTTCGACACAATCCAACCCTAAAATCCAAACTCATATTATAAATGTGAAAATAACTTTGTCTGATTGTTACAATTTCGCGGCTAAACCACTAAACCGGTTTCGATTAATTTTAGTATGCAGATGGAGAATAGAGTATTAAGTAAATTCACGTTCAGCATTACAACTAACGCTAGAAATCCGGTATTCAACAAAAATAGGAAAAAAATCCCGATGTATGTCGCTTATCCCACTGCCGGTGAAGAAGCGATAAGCTATCGACTACTTTCTCGCTCAAGAAGCGATCAAAAGATGTGTTAATAAGACATTAAGATCCATAGTTGATCGCTGGCTGTTTACACTGCCCACTAGTTTCTCGAAACACATCCCGTGTCAATAAAAGAGACACATATATTAACAGTAGATTAATGGCTGTACCGCTTCGCTCATCGTCGGCAGTGGGAAAATGAGCTACAACGCCATCTAGCGAGCTTCAGCTAAACTAGTTGGCGAACTCCCGGCCTACTTGAGCCGCTGCAGCAGCGTGGAGTTGCGCAGGTTGGCCTGCTCGATGGTGGCGCCGGGGTCGGCGAGCTCGTGCGAGGGGAACGACGTGAGCAGCGCGAAGGGCCGCGGCGCGGGCGCGGCGCGCTGCACGAACGCGCGCAGGTCGTCCACCGTGTGCGCCAGGTTGAACCGCCCCGCCACGCGGCTGCCGTCCGCCAGCCGGAACTACACGCACACACACACACGCACATACAGTAAACCAGTCATCACATCAGTAACAGTAGGGTGATGGCACCAGTAATGAACAAGTACCAACGATGGACTTATATTTCCCGATTCGCCGGATTCTTGTTTCGACGGATTCTCGTTTCGCCGGAATTTCATATAAATGTGACATTTAGAACTCTTAGGGCCGGTTTTATAAAGGCCCGTAAGTAAAAATGTCAGGTCAAATTTTAGTAACTTCATACAAGTTTTGACATTCCTGACCGAAATTTGATCTAACGGATCTTTATAAAACCCAGCCTTAATCGTTAACAAGAATCCGGCGGTAAAAGAATCCGACGAAACCGACTAACCTTTATTATGAGACAATTAATTCATAACCTTATGATCTTTGAATTAAGAGTGAAGTGTCCATTATTGGTGCCTTCAGCTAAAAGTGTCCATCATTGGTGCCGCCACCTTAACTCACATACTGTTATAAATCTAAAACGGGAATTAATTGCGTAAAAACATTGTAAGTATACCTCAACAACGTAGTCCAACCCTTATTCACAATTGATAATTTAACCTTTCCAACGGCATTAACGGATATATCCGCACCTCTGGTTCAACGCCAACGACGGATATATCCGTGATGGTTGCCAGTGTTAAATAGATCTGAGTGCCTATGAGGTAAGGTTGACATTCGCTCTCGTTTTACGCTATCATTTGTTTTGACATAGCGTTGAAAAGGTCAGGCGCAATCAGAGTTAGTTAAACATTTTTTCATACACAAATTTGAAGTAAAAAGCAAGTAAATAAATAAATAAATAAGTAAACCGTCTCGTGTATGTTCCGAGTACGACGGTAAGTTTCATAATATTTTTGTTTATTTACGACTGCACCTAAATGACAAAATTTAATAACCATTAACCTTGACCTTCGTGAAGTGTTAACGGATTAAGGTGGCTAATGAAAACTAGCCCTTACTTATTTGCATCAGAAGTTGCTAGTTGTAATTATTTCGGTTAAATGTTGCAGAGAAGATTGCGGCATGCCCCTACCTGTATAGTGGTGGTGGGCTGCGCGTCGTTGAGGGTGACGGCGGCCTGCGCGGCGAGCGTGTCGGCGGCGCGGTCGGCCGCCGCGTCGGGCGCCGGCGCCGCCGCGGGCTCGGGCGCGCCCGCGACCGCCGGAGTGGGGCTGGACCAACCGACAACACTCTAGTAGGGCCCTTCACGTAGCACAAACCCGCCCAAAAACTTCGGTCGGAACGTGAATGAGCCCTCTAAACTCACAATAGGGAATATACATGTCATTTTTCCACAACTTCAATAAAAGCTGATTCATGTTACACACATTGAGAAGAAACATATTTTGAATTGCTATAAAAATACCTAAGATATAAGCCGACAAAGATTTGTTCATATCTCTTGCTAGCAAAACGCAACTTAACATGGAGTTTATACGGCCAACCTGTTACATGACGTCACAGTGCATCGAATCTCTCTGTGTAATCGCTGTCTAATTAGCAGTTTAAAATGCTTGTATTCCGTATTTTTTGGCAGATTTTAATATTAATTCCACTTTTAGTGATCTCTTTTACGGTATTTTCATATCTTGTTGTGAAATGAGATTTAAAAATCCATGCATATTCCCCATTGATCGGCTTTTACAATTCAATTTATACAATGCAAATCACTTTATTGTACACCAAACAAAAACATTGCAGAGTAACAGTATAATTAAAAATAACACGGGTAAACAACAGGCGATCTTATCGCTGATTAGAGATCTCTTCCGGTCTGGAAGAGCCTTTTACTACTTGTTTTCTTTAGGGTTTGTATAATCGTACCACAACTGACGGTCGTACATTCTACTGTTGGGACGATTGGACAAAAATAAAAAACCTGGCAAGAGCATGTCGGACCCAAGGACCTTTTACTAAAGCAGGACTGAGCACTGTTAACCAAAACTCGGTCCGAGTAGGATGTGAAGCACAGATGCGGTTTATCTCTTTCTAATAGGGTGACCATGACATCGTAGCAAAAAGTTATATTTATTTGTACGAGTATGAAGCAATTTTCACACCATGTAATGAACGCTCGATTATGTAACTGTCTACACTTGGGAGCAAAGAAATCCAGCCACAAGTCACGATCGTACAATAAGTAAACTTTATAGGAAGAGAGAGAATATAGGAGAGAATAGACAAGACATGGACTTGTTAATAATCTCGCAAGGTCACCCTATTATAAACGATATCCCACAACCAGCATAGGATTCGCATTTACAAAATTGTATGCAACACTTTTTCACCATTTTGTAATCTTGCAAAACTGAGCATCGTTAAATCAAAACTTGATGAAAACCGCGCCGCCATGATATGATTGATACACTATATGGGTTGACAGCCTAATAAAAAATAACACTTCCAAGTAGGTTTAAATCGTCATATTTTAAAGTTTATGGGGTAATAAATACAAAGTACTATAAGAATTTAAATTATACGAATAATTTAAGCTTTAAGTTACGATTCAAATTTAATAAATTGTCTAAAACAATAATTATAATTTTCTACCAATTGCCGAAATTTTAGCGTATGGCAAGTGTTAGAAAGGGACAAACGGCCTCCATTATATCTATGCCGCTCGGACCGGCTTTGCTCCTGTAAATCTAACAGCCCAAACTATGTCTTAAGTTTATGACATAAGGTTTGTTTTAGAAAAACAAATTTTGGTTAGTCCTCAGTCCTGCTTTAGTAAAAGGTCCTTGGTCGGACCATGCTCAGTGTAGGGTTCCGAACCCGTTACTACAAACTAATTAGTCCTCGCGACAAACTTAACTTTGCCGTTGGAAAACTGTTATCCCTATACATCGACCTAGGTCGCGGTCAGTTTACCAATACCGGAAATAAGTTTTCGATAGGTATAAACATTTAAACCGTTTGTAAGTCAAGAACCAATGAAGTCTTCTTAGTCGTGATAGTTTTTCTATTAAATTCATTATATGTGCTTTCGTTTAAGATATTTTTCAGATTTTTAGTATTTGTAGTTTTGGCTGTAGTGGGGAGGGACACTTGACTCTAAAAAAAATTAGCGCTTAATATTTCATAAACGTGTAACTTAATCGAAAAATTGTCTGCACAAACCGCCAATATTTTTCTATCCAACGACACCCCACACTATGAGGTAGACGAGAAAAAAAAATACATCCCCAGGTTACGTGTAGGAGAGGTACACGAAAAAAAAAATTTTTTCAAGGCTTTGTTTTACCGGGAGCGCCAAAGTTCAACTAAAATTGCAACTCCTATTATCGGAACTCCGAAAATGAATTTTTTATACCGCTGGAACCGTAAACTGTTCAGAAGTTCTGAAATATTCAATGTGTAGATAAGACTAGGTTAGGTTAGGTTTTATTGATAAAAATCCTGAAAAAGTAACAGTTGCTGAAAAAAATACGTTAGGAGTTGCGATGATTAGGACTTATGAGTCGTTATGAGTAAAAATAA
This sequence comes from Acleris literana, assembly GCA_946894065.1. NCBI lineage: Eukaryota > Metazoa > Arthropoda > Insecta > Lepidoptera > Tortricidae > Acleris > Acleris literana. The sequence goes on from OX335692.1 coordinate 4,876,149, forward strand.
TTAGGTGAGCCAATATGGACCCTGTTTTACCACTTTGTTTGTATGACTAATATGTATATTCATGCCAAATTACAGCTTTCTAGTACTAAGAGTCTCTCAGCAAGGCTGTGGACGGACGGACGGACGGACGGACATGGGGAAACTATAAGCATTCCTAGTTTGACTACGGAACCCTAAAAATAGATTTAAAAAAGCGTTAGTTGACAAGAAATTTTGGTATGTTGTGTCCTTTGGTATGATAATATTACAAACCCTGAAGAATCCTTTGGTATGATAATATTACAAACCCTGAAGAATATAAAACTAAAAATTGGACTGGATTGGTCCAGGTGCAGACACTGACCTGCCCAGCATGTGGACGTGATTTGTTGACGTGTATAGAATGTGATTGGTCCAGGTGCAGCACTGACCTGCCCAGCATGTGCACGTGATTTGTCGACGTGTATAGAATGTGATTGGTCCAGGTGCAGGCACTGACCTGCCCAGCAAGTGGACGTGATTTGTCGCCGTGTATAGAATGCGATTGGTCCAGGTGCAGGCAGTGATCTGCCCAGCAGCATGTTGACATGATTTGTCGATGTTTTATGTGATTGGTCCAGGTGCAGGTACTGACCTGCCCAGCATGTGGCCCTTCCCGGCGAAGGCGCGCGTGTCGGCGGCGCGCGGCGCGGCGTCGTGGCGGCGGTCCTCCAGGCTCACGCGCACCTCGCCCGCGCCCGCCAGCTCCGTCGGGATCTCGCTGGACACACGCACACACACTTTATTATTACTCATAATTGACATAAAAATCGATGGGGATTTTTAATGAAAAAAAACTTCAATACCCAAGGAAGGCAAGAATGTTTTTATTTTTAAACAAATTCCATATCATACGATTATGATTTTCCAAGAAAACTATGGCGATCGCCATAATAAAAATACATTATATTGCCAAGATTTATAAACTGAGACATATTTCATCTCTGTTGGTGGATGGGCACATTTATGCCCATCGTCCTTTCGAGTACTATTTATGTATGAAAATATATGCGGGTTTTGTTATAAATCAGTACATATTTTGTATATTAAGAAAGTACTGAAGTATCGCCCCTGAACCCTTCTCGATACAGCCGTCCCTTACACCCCGCTACACCCGTCTCTCACCCGCGGCGGATGCAGTTCAGGAACTCGGCGTGCTCGGGCTCGGTGTACGTGCGCACCGGGCCCGCGTCCACTGTGAACCCTTCTCGATACAGTCGCAGGCGAACCGCTCGCACCGCCTCACCCTAAAACACAAAACAAGTCTGTGAAAATACTTGAAAAAAACCACTCGGTACTCAATCGCCTATGTAGCAAAATGTCCAATGACGCAAATTGACCAAGAAGCGAAATATCAGGTGTCATATTTGGATTTTTCCCAATTAACATAACGTCCATAACGCAAAACATCAAAATAGCAATAAGTCTGTGTAGCATAATATTCAAATTTCATAATGTCAAAAAAGCTGATACCAGGAATGGGATACCGCTTTCCATAAATTCATTTGTACTAATTTCATTTGCCATAATGGTCACTGGCTGTAATATTCATTTCCCCTAATATCATATACCATAATTATGGCCAGTTTTGCCGAGTACATCGTACGAGTAAGACGTGTCTATTGTGAGTCACACTAGTTGTTTACCTGCACCGCGCGTTTCTTATCAGTAAATCGATCGCCTATCTGAGCGCTGCATACCGCCTACAGGCTAATTCAGGACGCGGTGATTATGAGTCGTACTACTTATGGCTGAGAGTTCAATTCAGAATGGAGACTTGGAACCAACAAGGCTTTTTGATGATTTATCTAGCGAACAAAATTTATTAGAAGAAATGAACGAAGATGAAGAAATAACAAATAACGAGAAGACCAGAACAAACAAAAGAAATTTGGAGATGGAGTCCAGTGATTCCGATTTTTCGGTGGTGAGGAAAAAAAAAAACGAGAAGCCGCCAGTATGTTGAAATCTGCGTAACCTCTAAAGAAAAGCTTCCTAAACAATTTTCACTGGCTAAATTATTTAAAAATCACCATATAAATGAGATGACCAGAGTGAAGTATGTTAATCCGTATAAGGTACTAATACGGTTTGAGGACGAAGCTAGTGCTGCACGGTTACTTACGGTTGAAGAGTTTTCGACGGATTTGGGATGGAGGTGCCAAAAAACATACGAAGTCGGGCTATCTTACGGTATTATAAAAGATATTGACTTAGGCTTAGATGAGAACCATATTTTGGATAATATAAAAAGCGACATTGAAATAATAACATTGAAGCGGTTAAGTCGCAGAAATTTTGAAGAGCCAGGCTGGACCGAAAGCGAGACTGTAAGAATATGCTTTAAGGGATCGTCGTTACCGCCATATGTTTTTGTACATGACTTGCGCATAAAAGTGGAGCCGTATGTATTTCCAGTATCGCAATGTTCCAACTGTTGGCGATTTGGACATACACACAAACTATGTCCAAAGAAAATAGTATGTCCGAAATGCAGTGGCAGCCACGCAAACTGTGAAGCGACATCTTTTACGTGTCGCAATTGTGGCGGACGCCATATGGCGCTAGACAAGAGCTGTCCTATGTATCTGAAAGAAAAAAAAATCAGGAATATTATGGCCGAATTTAACTGTACCTATAGACAGGCCCTTGATATGTACGTTCCGAGTGTTTCTACGACGTTTGAAGAAAATCATTTCCCGCAGCTGTCCACAAAGGGTCCTGTTCCAAAAGAACCCACCGTACTACCATCGACTAACAGCCCTAAAAAGTCATACGCAAACATTTTAACTACAGCTGCAGTAGTACACAAGGAAAGATCGGTGCGGCCGGAAACTATAACGCCTGGTAATAAAACAGTTAAGTCTAAGAATAAGGAAGAACATCCGCCTCGTAAATCTGCCTATGAGCACTTTTGGAATGACAACAACCTGAACACGTACACAGAAGAACAGTCAGCGCCATGTAAGAACACCCCCGAAAAACCTGTGGATTCAAAATTTAGTGATTTACTACGTAAGTTAAAAGATACTATATTTTTAAAAAATCTCGTGATGGCCGATAATATTAAAAATATTGTACAAATAGTTTTGGAATGGTGTATGTCATGGTTTACTAAGCATATTTGCGATGTACCTGTGTTAAAATCAATTTTTAATGTATTCGTTGGCTAATAGCATAGAAAAATGTAAATTTAACATCGTGCAATGGAACGCACAAAGTGTAAGACCTAAACGTTTAATATTTGAACAATTACTCATACAGGAGAAAGTTCACATAGCGGCTTTGAGTGAGACCTAGCTACAACCTGATAGTGAATTTAATATACCCAACTACATTATATTTCGACAGGATAGGAGTGATGGATATGGAGGTGTTGCTATTCTTACTCACAAATCTATAAAGGCCCAACAGTGTCGATTGCAACATCCCAACTCAGGGATTGAATTAATTCACGTTAAACTATTTAATTGCGATGAGATTCAAAATATTATTTCTGTCTATTGTCCCTCACAAATCCATACAACTCAGAATGATTGGGACTTTTTGTTTTCTTATTTATCCGGAAAATCATTAATCATTGGGGATTTGAATGGGCACCACACTAACTGGTCATACAAGACTGACGCACGGGGGAACCAAATTTTTGATGCATTATTGGATAACCATTTTGTTACTTTAAATGATGGTTCCCATACTAGAATTCGACTTGTAAATGGTGTGTTACAAGAATCTTCTCCTGACGTTTCAGTGGTATCGTCCGACATTTCCCTCTCTTTGGCTTGGTCTGTTTTTACACTGGGAAGTGACCACCTCATTATTAAAATCTCCACACAATTAAAATTAAATGTAAAACCAATTAAAAAAATAAATTTTAAGAAAGCACGATGGGATTCGTATAAATCAGATTTAGAGGAGGTATTTTCTACTTTAGTTTTACCTATGGACCCTCAGGAGGCCTAGAACTGCTTTTTGAATATTATTAATAAAGCTGCTGATGATAACATCCCATTTTATAAATTTAGTAATAATCCCAGTACGGCATTCGTGCCAAAACCATACTGGACCCCATCTCTTTCTAAAGCTGTTGCTGAACGTCGTTTAGCTTTGGGCAACTTCAGACGTAACCCAACTCCGCGGAACTTTGATTACCTTCAAGAAAAGACTAGACTTGCACAGAGGTCAATCCGAAACCAGAAAACTGAAAGTTGGCATCAATTTTGTAATTCCATGAGCGAGGTTTCTTCTGCCGGTGACATGTGGTCCCGTATGAAGTGGTTAAAAGGATACAGGTCCCCCAGGTCTCACGTTACTAAAGATGGTGCAAACCGCCTCCTATGTGAACTAACTCCCGATTTCGTATCCCCGCCTAAGCCAATATTTACGTCTTACAATAATATCATGGACGAGAAAATTAGTATTGAGGAGCTGCAGTCATGCATAAAATCTAAAGATACTGCTCCTGGCTGTGATGGTATTTCGTTTTCTATGATAAAATATCTTCCTTCTAATGCTAAGACGACATTGTTAAATCTTTATAATACATTTTACTGTTTAAACTTTGTGCCCTCACAATGGAGAAATATAAGTATCGTTCCTATACCTAAACCGGGCAGAGACCCTATGTCGGACTCAGGATTGCGGCCAATTTCTCTAATATCGGTTATATGTAAGATCTTTCATGCTATTTTAAACAAAAGATTGGAATGGTACTTAGAAAAGAGTTGTATGTTTGAAGAGACAGTGGGCTTTAGAAAATCTAGGTCATGTCTTGACAATCTTAGCCGATTGGTCAGTAGGATACAATGCGGATTTGCAAAGAACATGGTAACGGTGGGATGTTTTATAGACATAGACAACGCATACAATAACATCGATATCACTAGTTTATTAACCAATCTTGATCGTTTAGGCAGTGGTTCAAGATTATGTATGTACCTTTGGAGTTTTTTAGGAGAAAGACATCTCAAAATTTGTGTTGACGATTTTGTAATGTGTCGAATAACAGGTCGCGGCCTGGCTCAAGGTGACCCCTTGTCTCCACTTCTATTTAATATAGCAACCATTAATATCCAGCATCAGCTTCGGGATGTATTTGTGTCGCAGTACGCTGATGATTATGTTTTGTACGTGTCAAACCGGAATATCCGCGACGCTGAATTAGTCTTACAAAATTCACTAGATATTTTTCATGATATTTTATGTGGTCTTGGTTTGGAAATATCTATCAACAAAACTAAGGTATGCGTATTTAAAAAAGGAGTAAATAGAAATAATTTAAATTTAAATATAAACGGTAGGAACTTAGAATTAGTTGAAAATGTAAAATATTTGGGGTTATGGCTGGATCGCTCCCTAAGATAGGGAAAACATATAAATGAAATAACACAAAAAATTCAGAAATATATCAACATTTTTAAAGTTTTAGTGGGTCCAGGGTGGGGAGTTCACCCGAAATTTTTACGTCGCCTATATATTGCAATTTTACGTAGCCGAATAGATTACTCGTGTTTTTTATATGATACAAGTTGCCGCGTTCATCTATATAAATTAGAAAAAATACAAAATCAGTGTCTCCGTGTGATGGGTGGATTTATTAAATCTACTCCTATCCACGTGATGGAAAGCGAACTTTGCATCCACCCATTACACATTCGTCGTGACTTTTTAGCCGGAAGTTTTATTTAAAATCAAGATCATTTAACGAGAACATAACTATAAAACTGTTAGAAGAGATGGATGGTCTCCGTCACACAAATTATGTGCAAAGAAGAAAGAAACCACTCTTGCTGACATATCATGACTTATTTAAGGACTGTTCTATACATTCCAGTAAAATCTTAGAAATGTTTTCATTACCTTTTTGGGTCAATAGAATCAATCTTTCAGACATTATTAAATTTAATATAAATCAGATATCACTAGCAAAACGCAATTACAATACACGAAATTTAAAGATGTCAGTTCTCAAAGAGCTACATGACAACTATGCTGATTATTACAACATTTTTACCGATGGATCGAAAGAGGAGTTTACTATGGGGGCGGCGCTTTTCGACCCACAAGCTGATATCGGTGTCCAGTTTAAAATAACATTCGATCTCTCAATTATGCACGCAGAGCTAATAGCCATTGCTGAGGCATTGTCTTATATAACTTCAATTGATTTCAATAAGTTAATCATATTGTCAGATTCCAAAAGTGCACTACAACACTTGGCTCGGTGTACAGTCGCCATCAGATATATTGTAGCGGGCGAGGTACTCAAATATTTCGGAGCAGCATTACTTTTCAATAAATTCGTTACACTAGTTATGGTCAATAACACCAGAACATGCAATTTGTCATAAATATGAGCAGCGACTTTTCAATAAATTCGGAACATATAACGAGGTAAAAATATCAGAAAGCACAGAACGTCAAAGGTATCTACGCAGTCAGGGTGATCATAAAGATCGGAACATTTATGGAAAATATACCTTAAGTCTGTATCACACAGTTTAAATTCGTTACTTTAATTATTATGCATGTCTAACACACGTGTACACGTCACGAGTAGATTCGAATTCCAAACAAAAGATAAATACGTCATGCCAAAGATCGACATGCATAATAATTATAGTAACGAATTTAAACTGTGTGATACAGACTTAAGGTATATTTTCCATAAATGTTGCGATCTTTATGATCACCCTGCCTGCGTAGATACCTTTGACGTTCTGTGCTTTCTGATATTTTTACCTCGTTATATATTCCGAATTTATTGAAAAGTCGCTGCTCTTATATTTATGACAAATTGCATGATCTGGTGTTATTGACCATAACTAGTGTAACGAATTTATTGAAAAGTAATGCTGCTCCGAAATATTTGAGTACCTCGCCCGCTACAATATATCTGATGGCGACTGTACCTCGAATATTCGAGGTCTCCCGATTGCCTACAGCATTCTAGAACTTATTTGGAAATTAACAAATGAAGGTAAAACACTAATCCTTCAGTGGATCCCATCCCACATTGGAATAGCCGGCAATGAAAAAGCAGACAGTTTGGCTAAACAGGCGTGCTATGAGGGTATTCTTTGGCGTACTTTTCCTTTCTACTCGGATTGCATTAAATTAGTGAAACAACGAACTTGCCAGATGTGGAAAGAGTATTTTGACGAAAGGTCCAAAGAAAAAGGTATTTGGTATAAAACGATCCAGCCAGAACCACTAACAATCCATGGATTGACTGTCCGTTAAACCGACAGGATATAGTTATAGCCATGAGACTGCGCTCCGGACACATTCCATTAAACAAATTTGGACATATGATGCGAAAAACACCTTCCCCAAATTGCTCAGAATGTGATGTACCTGAAGATGTGTACCATATTTTAATGGAGTGTGTCCGAAACGAGTTATTTAGAAGCCAACTTCGCATTACTACTGACTTGTTTCATGTTATGGGTGGCTGTAATAGCGCCTTAGCCTTCCCCTTGTCGGATGAGGCCCGGGCGCTTTTGAAGCTGGCTAAATTAGCAGTAATCAATAGGCCTTAAGATTATTATTATTTTTAAGTTGATTTTGTACCTGTTTGCTGTATTATGGAGCGACATGATCATGTTATGATCAAGCTCTTTAATAAAGAAAAAAAAAAAAAAAAAAAAAACATAATTATTGAGTGCAATAATACTCAAGTGTCATAATATTCAATCTTCCTAATATTAGATAACATAATAACATTTCCCATAATATTTACTTTCTTTAATGTTCATAATCCCTAATATTTTATGCCATAAGCCATAACAATCATTTGCCTTAATTACGGAAAATGCAGATCCAGACTGTTTCAGTGAGTTCAGTGGGTATAATCTGGAATACGTACTATTATTACCATAACCTACCTATTCTACCTTAAGGAAGGTCTCCTTTAGGTACGACGACGAGCGAAGCGATGAGGAGTGTTAGGTAGAACTGCGACTTTACAGCGAGCGCAGCGTTAGACAGAACCGATTTTTTTATGATACTATTCTTACGACACAATAAAAACAATTCTGAGTGTTTTATGACAAATAGCACATTGTCAAATCATATTGAGAGCAGTTAACCCAAGTAGCTTTATGGTCGACATTAAGTACATAATTTTGCGTTTTGTTCTTTTTAAATATTTGACATTTTGCATACTTAGACTTGCTGTTATCTAGCCGTGCCACTTTATGGACTTATGCTAATTGTGTACCCTAATTTGTGTACCCCATGGACATTTCGATTCTTGGTCAATTTGCGTTACGGGACATTTTCTACATTTGGCAAATGAGCTTTCGGGTCACTTGATGATAAGTGATCACCGTTGCCCAAGGATACCTGCAACACCAGGAGAGGTATTCAGCTGTATATGATCACTATGATCAGTCGTCAACCAACCTGCGCCGCCGGCGGGCCTGCCTGTTGCACTGGCTCATGATCATCTGTGGTTTGTCCTGAAAAAAAAAAAATCTAGGAACAATTCCGCACAAATCAACCTAATCCTAAACTAAGGTACTATGGGTACTAGGCAAAGACAAATTTAATTATTTAGAGAAATACTCAATATAATAGTATCTACATGAAGGTCGAAATCAAGGTGGCATCTGTATAAGAATTAGGAAATAGCGACTCCATGGATTTTAGAACCATGGTGAGCTACCAAAAGTCCTAACCCTAGTTATGACTCACCCAGCCTATAACCAGTGCCGCTGAAGGCGCCGCCACGCCCGCGGCCGGCGGTCGTTGGCTCGTCTTCGAAAACCACCGCCCCGCGTCTGCGAAACATTTGTTATTTTATATCAGACAAAGTGAACTAACAAACTAACAATGTAACTAAAGTTGTATAGTGAAATTGAACTTATTTATAAATGCACAATAAACTTAAATTTTGGTTAAAGTATTCTTTGTCTCTTTTAGTCAAAATCCAATGTCATAATGTAATAATGATGATTTGAAGCACACTTTAGTTATTGCGCGTTAATGAATACGTATGTATTCCACCCAAGTTTGTAATAAGTGTTAATATCTATAAATGACACAAACTAAAACTAAAATACCTACATTAAAATAAAAATAAAACTAAGGTACTTAAATAATAATAATTACTTTTATTCGCAAAAGGCCTCACTAAGGCTCTGCATGCTAACTACCTCGTTGGGCAATCCTCTATTTTCCAGGCCTCTGCAATAATGTACTATTTAAATGAAACTCACTCTCTGACACTCTTGAACATCTCAGTGACAATGTCCTTCCTGTTTTTACCCGGGCCTATGATCTGCTGTCCAGACCTCTCTGATCCTCCGGCATAAAATGCTTGACCTGCAACAATACCAAACTGTTTATAATACAACACATCATTCGCTCAAAGTTAGACATTGAAGTGAGCTTTGGTTTGTGTTCGTATGATAAATTTTTCAGTGGACGACGCGAGGCCCGCGCCCAGCTATTGCTTTTACTAACTTTCAAAAATGTATCGTGCTAACACAAATCAAAGCTCACTTTGAGCAGATCTGCCCCATATTTCATCATCTTGACAATGACATGTAACTGGTGACAATTCGGTATACATTGCAAAATCAAGACGCTGATACATCACCGAGTTTCATATAAGCTGTGCCATGTACACTGAAATGTCACCTGTCACGTCTCATTGTGAGGGTGGTGAAATAGGGGGACCCGCGGGGTTATGTCTGCGCCTGCAGTCTGCTAGTCCGCACTGAGCCTGCTACGCTCGCAGTGGATGGCGGGCATAAATCGCGTACAATCACTTTTAATTTGCCTGTAGTAAATGACAGCATGCGACATAAAGCAACATCAAAATTAATTATTGATTGTATACGGGACCATTTTGTTTTGTCAGATTTCATTATCTGTATCACTCAACAGCAATGCTAGCAGAAATCTCCTGCAACTTAGAAGCTTGTTGCTCAGTATTTCCATTTTTATTTTGTCCACAAAACAGGGCTCTGGGATGCTTACTACTTGTTTTAGTCCTTTTTCTAGGTGGACTAAAGCAAATCGTCCATTTACTATCTCACCCTCTTACCTGATTGAATAGTTAGATAGAAAAAACACTCATGTTCCAAGGTTTATAAAGACTATTTTCCTATCAAAATATTTGATCATATAAGAGGTTGAGATAGTAAAGGTACGAATGGAATAGAGACCCTGAAGGACAGGCGAGATAGATTAATTTGTTTTAATCTAATCTTACCAATTACTGCCTTGAAATAATAAATGGAAGCTCAAGACATTATTTCTTAATTACTGTAGAACTACGAAGCGGGCTGGTTAATTTCTTTTCCAAATCTACAAATACTAGTCATCCACACACCTGTATCTACACTCCCTTTCAGTCTCTCAATCTCTTCTCTCAGTTCTTTATTCTCACACAAGTATTTACAAATTTTATCATTCAACTGTTTAATCTCTTCTTCGGGGGTTCTACTTTTTGTATCTTTTTTATTCTGGACGGCACAGGCAGTTTCTTTGCTTGTGGATGGTATGTTTGGGTTCTTTTTTGCACATGAATCTTCATCACAATAGTACTTGAGCTGTTTGTACTTCGTCCGCCCCATTGATGCTGATGTCAAAATTTTTGTTGAATCAAAAAGTATCTACTTTTGTTATAAGATAAATTTAAATGAAGCAGCTTGCAAAGAATTCCAAGTGTGTGAATAAAGTAGTATTCTCAGGCAACAACAGATATATCTTCAATATGAGTATGTACAACTATGGGTTTGGCAGAATCATTTAGGACAGATAAGACAATGTAAAGATGCAGTAAATAATAAACCTCAGTTAAGTTTGTATTCATATTGCTTCCTCAATTTTAGGTTATCAATGGATAACCTGATACCAATGGAAGTCAACTGAGGAAGCAACATAATAATGCTAACAAGCTGCCAAATGCTGTATTGTTAGTTAATTCACTACATCTGTAAGTCAATCTAAAACGCTGGGCTGGCATTGTCATTGTCATTGCCATTGCACCTATCCTAGTGAGATACCTACATGATAGTTCATATATTAATAATAAGAAATACTAAATGAAGACGACATGAATAGAAAAGCTCAATTTTGAAAACAACACACTAATCACTAGACAGCATAGATTTTGTGCCATTTTTATTGCAGTGCTATGGTTTGCCTACTGCAAAGTATGTATTAAATCGTTTGAACAAAGATATGGATCATACAAATGTGAAATTAAAGTCATTTAGACCTAAGAATGTAGTTTTGATAATGAATTGATATATGTAATTCAGTTGTTCAGTTTATCTTCATGATTAGAAATTGCTAAACGAACTTTTCACACTTATATGATGTCTGCTAATCACTGTATCATATAAATAAGACTCATGACTTGAAACAATTCATGCAATCATTGTGTTGATCTAATAGAAAACAGGTTATGCATAAACCAATCTACACTAATACTAATACTAATAATATTATAAAGAGGTAGAGGTAGGTTTGTGACGTTGTAGGGGGTGGTCTCTGGATCTACTGAACCGATTTTGAAATTTCTTTTACCAATAGAAACCCATGTTATTTGTGAGTTTCATAGACTATATATTAACCCAGAAAATTGTTTATTGCCCAATGGAGTGGGCACGGGAAGAGCTAGTGGTATTATAAACTACTAAACTCAAAACTACTGGACCAATTTAAAAAATTCTTTCACCATTTGAATGCTACAATATCCCTGAGTAACATAGGTTACTTTTTAAACCAGAAAAATGAACAGTTCCCATGGTATGACAAAAATATGAATACTATGTGGACGAAGTCGCTGGCAGAAGCTAGTTAAACCATATGAATAGATGTAGCAGAATTGCTTTAATAACTCCGAAGTTCACAATATTTTGTGGTCTGTATGAAAATTAAATAAAGCCCTAAATGTTAAACATGCAGAACTCATAACACTTTTTCTGGCATTGGCGGCTTTTGGAGGGGTCTTGAACCTTATAATAAATTATAAATATCAAGGGACAATCACACACAAATTTAGGTAATCCCAAAGTAAACCCTACACTTGTACTATGGGTACATGACAACAATATTATTATTATTATTTATTTATTTTAATGGCGTCTATGACAACAATAAACATGTATAGAGAGGAATACATACTATGTACACTCAATCAACTAGCCATAATTTAAGCCTTCTAATCTATTTATTATTTTGGTTCTTGGTGGAATAGAAGCTTGAAATCCGGGACTGTCCCGCAGAATATGGAACGGTTGGCCGCCATTATGTAAACAAGAAAATCAAAATAAAAACCACCTTCTTCCTCATCACTGGAGCTCTCTTGCTGCAAGGACTCCAGCGTGGCGAAGTTGCCAGTGGGGGGCTGTTTCTTCTTCTCTTTCTTCAGCCGTAGCGGTGACCCTGGCGGCGACTCCATATCACTATCTGAAAGAGTCGGCACAGCCGCCCGAGCTACTGTGGGAATAGGCGCCTCGTCTACACTCCCGCCGTGCTCATAAAAACTGGATAGCGCCACCTAAAATAGAAATAACAATACAGACTAATAGTTCAATAAAACAGTAGAAATTTAAGGTTGTTAATACGAATGCAGTCGTAAAAACGAACAAAAATTTAAGCGACTCACGTCAAGCTGCCAATTTGAAGATTCCAAAAAGAAACGACTACGGGTCTCATCAGCACCAGTCACGTCACAAAACTGTCGCAATGTGTCCTCCTTATTAGCGGACATCGTTGTAATTATTTAAATTTATTATTTTATAAAACAGAATACATAAAAATACCGACTCGTTGGGATAGATGACGGTTCAGATTTTTTGACATTTCAGTTTAGTGGCAGGAAAGGGAGGTGGAATAAAGGTGGCTATTCAAAAATATGCGTTTTTCAAAGTTTGTGTTGTAATTTCTAGAAACTGAGCGTGATTTAAAAGTGATCCGAACAGCGTGACGATGTTGCCAAACACAATTTAAATTGTCATCATGTCATAGAAATCCTAATTGTATAGTATGCAATATATGTAATGTTATGTTATGTCAAAATTGTCAAAACCAGCTGCAGTGCATGTAGTGGTATATATTTTAGTGGTTGTAAATCTATGTTCATTGAATTGGAAATCAAACTTTAACTCATAATTATCTTCTTCTAAATATTTATTCAATCATACATGGAACAATTCGTAAGTAGACTGAACATGCATTTATGAAATACAACCAAACGACTTTGCAACTCAAGCTAGATCGATCATTGCAGATGTCACAAAATAAATGAAGACTCCGCGAAAATCGTCAGGATCCATCATGAGGAAATATTACCAGCTGATACTCGTCATAGTATGCTTCATCAGTATCGTGACACTTTTAATTTACCGGCACGAGTATTACCGGCTGCGATACGTGCTCGAAGTGCTTAACTTCTTCGGCAAGCCCGGTTTGTCGGAGATCGAGTTTTGCGGGCCCGGGTTCAACGCCACAATGCTCACGGAGATCCTGCGGAACTCCTCCATGGAAGTTCGAGAGACGCCGCCACTCTTCCAGCAGATAGACGACAATTTCTACGCGTACTCGTCATTTCTACGCTCTTACCAGAAATACGACAAACTGGTCCCGTCTCACGCGCACAACATCGACACAATTGTTATCGGAAGAGCGAACGCGCGCCCTAACTTTCGCTGCAACGTGTGGTTAGAGAATAGTTCTAAACACAAAGTTGGCGTTTTCAGTTTCAAAACTATCTCTCAACCTGTTAATGAGTTCAGGTTGTTTATTTTTCAATGCTCTCTTAGTCAGAACTTGGGAAAACTCAAAGGTATAAGTTTTTACGCAAATGACTATAAAATAAGCCCAATTCATGCTCCAATTAGTAGGTTAATTGAAGTGAACACAAAACGTAAGGTAAGACCTATAAGCAATATACAATTTGTAAATAATGTTGTGCCTGCCATGTGTATTGTACCAAATCAGGTCCCCATAGTCTCTAGAGATGCTCTTATAGAGTCTTTGGTGTTTCATCACATGATGGGAGTAAATTCATTCACCATTTATGACAGTATGATCTCCGAAGATATAATCCGGAGGCTCAACCTAGTTCCTAGTGACATTACTCAGTGGGATATTCAATTCTTCCCATTAAACTTTCCTTTTAACTTTGCCAAGAGTTATGACATAGTGAAGCAAGCAATTGAGCTTGACTGCCTTTTCCGTCACTTTAGGTTAGACAAGGAAGAAACCAACAAAGCGAGTCATGCCATTGTCATTTCATGGGATGAGTTTTTAGTTCCCAGAGTTCACAATAACATTAAAGCAGTTTTGGCCGATGTTGATCCGACACATAAACAGAAAACGATTGTTGTAGAGCCTTTATTGTTCTGTCTAAATCAAAATGACGATGACAACTCAGAAGTTGGCTATCCAGATATAATGAAAAAGACTCATTATTATCAGTTGCCGCAGGAAAAGAAACGGCCCGTATATATTAGGAACCTGGACTCAATGTTGACATTTGACGAAATATTTAATGTTACAACTACAGGGGAAGCAATGCCATTAAATTTACTTGCGGTTCACAAATACACAGAGTGTAGGGATCCCAACAGCTACCACCCAAGAGGTGTTGGATTCAACGAGACCCAGATGGAAGTGTTCCGTAACAAATATGAAGCAGCCATGACAAAATTTGGTCCAAGTTTGTTGAGCAATAAGATATTCAGATTGTACACTTCGGGACAGATTTGGGAGAAGTCTTTGAGTGATAATGTCAGAGAAATGTTGTGAAACTAAGCAATATTTTTTGTATTTTGTGATTTACATAGGTACTCTTATTCTATTTCAGAATAAATTTATTTCAACAATAAAAGTTAAACAAAGTTAATGATAAGTAAATAGTGAATAATACGACATCGCCGACACGAACAAAAGATCTACTGCCATTATTGTAGTTTTAGTCTTATGCCATATTTGAGATCCACTTATTGCTGCCATTATCTCTAAAAAAATAGCATTTTTATCAGTTAAACAATCACTAAACTATGCAATAATAATCCAATATTTTAACCATGCCTTAAATTACTTACCAGAATAAAGTTTATTAACGAAATGTATTTACACCTGTAGTATTTATGCTCATAATTATGTCTCATAACACTTACCCACTTTTCAAAATACTTATTAACGAAAACAGCTTGTATAATGATAGATAAGTTGCTTTAGTTACTTGTTTTTGATTTTTGACCTAGACATAAAAAGAGTAAAATGATATTCGATGTGCATCTCGGATAATGATTGATTTTGACGTGTATCTAATTTCTAAATAGGTACCACTGTCTAGGCATAGAACAACATATTTTTATATTGCCCAAAATTATGTTTTTGTGGTTATCATTTCGTTGCCAGGAGTAGACAAGAGTAAATAAATGGACCATCACACAAAGGGTTCCGTACCAGAATACAATATTAAGATCGTGAAAAAAACACATTTTTTTGTATTGGGGATTGTTTTCCCCTTTTTTTTAACTTTATTATAGTTTTATTGTTTGTTATTAAAGTAGCCATAGTAATGTACGCTTTGTAACAATTTCAAGTGTCTATTACGGTTCAAGAGATGCAGTGAATGTTGTGGGCGAGCAAAAATAACACGTTTTTGGTATGGGGCTTCTTTATTTTATGGTATATATAATTATCTAGTAGCCCTCATTGCTATAATAATCTTTGTAAAAAGGCCAACTGTTTTTCTAAATTTGAATTAGTTCAGTTTTCAATATCTAGGACAGCTAATAGAGACCCAATTGGGAAATGTTGTTATGGGGAATTCCAAACGTTCGAAACCATTTATTAAGCTATATACCTAAATGGTCTTGAGGAAAATAATTTCAAATACCCGTCCTTCGGACGATGCATTCATTGCCGTGATTTTCATTTCATTACAAAACTAGTCTTAAGGGTTAGCACAATTTGTCCGCGAGCTCCCTTAAACATTAAATCTAAGAATGGCCTCTGCGGCATTGTACCAAAGATGGTGGCAGCATTTCCTCGTTGGATAGCTGAGCTAATTCGTTGAGCGAGGAATTTGCCAGCTCTTCGGTGTCCAGTGCCGTCAGTCATTGAGAACCGTCTCTCTGACAATTCCTTAAAAAGGCGTCAAAATTACGATATTTTGTATACAGGATGCTTTAGCAGGTGAAATAAAAAGTTATAAAATTATCAGAGTTAAATACAGCTTAAGGTTATGGGGGTCATGACCTTGCTGCGGGGACTCTTAGTGAGGCAAGGAAGATAAGAATTTAATCGTGACACCCCGCACAACCATGAAGTTTCTGAATAGTGATAATGTTGGCAGCAGTAAAACAATGCTAAACTTATTAGTTACGAACCACTAAATAAACTATGAGTGCCCAGTCCCTGTCACTTGAAACGGAATCTAGAGAAAGATATGGAACCAAAGTAACTTTTAAGTTTGATTTTGATAGTAATAATCCTAATAGGGAATATGCAAGGATTTTTTAAATAGCATTTCTCACTATAATATGAAAATACCGTAAAAGAGATCACCAAAAGTGAAATTAAAATTAAAATCGGTCAAGTAATACGGATGATACAAGCATTTTAAAATTCTAATTAGACAGAGAGATCCGATGTGCACCGGTGACGTCATCGTGCAGTGCGGCCATATAAACTCCACGTAAAATTCTGTTTTGCTAGAAAGACATATGAAGAAATCTTTGTTAGCTTATATCTTGGATATTTTTATAGCTATTCAATAAAAAAAATTCTTATCCGTTTGTTACATGAATCAGCTTTTATTGAAGCCGTAAAAAAAACATGTATATTCCCTTAATTGTCTCCACTACTCAACTGGCCCGCATAAGAAACAGACAAAATATTAAAATGTAGTGCCTTGCATAGTTATAGCATAGCAGGTAGTGCGTTTAAACTTTAAGATTAAAATAAGACTGCTTGTTTGTATTTATAACATGTATTTAAAGATGAGGTGAGGCGACGGCTCCTGTTGTATTAGTAGTGCTTTTAATCCACGAAGACTTCCCACTTATTCATTCTAGCTACAGATACACAATCCTGCTACGTCAATGGGTGCGTATTCATGGATTAGAAATTGATATTTTTATTTTACTGAAAGAATATAGGTACAGTCAAGGTCACCAATATGTATACACCACAAAGTCTCAAAAATATGTACATAGACCTTATTATTATGGCAATAATGTGTAGGTACATCTTTTTGCAACTTTGTGCGGATATTTATTTTTAACCTTGACTGTACAAAAAATCAATTCAACATACAATTTCTATCGTAATTACCCCAATGCACCCTGCATTGGGGTAATTACGATAGAAATTTTAACGAGTTGAGTAAACGACAGCATTTCAGTTAAAAATCATTTTATTTTTAAATTGTACTGCCTATATGGCGACTGGAGCGTCAAAGCCGATAACAATGGCGTCTAAAGAAATCTTGCCAGTAAGAAAATATAGCTGCGTTTGGTAGTTTTCATAAACTTTCGGAATATACCCAATTTCGCAATTAACCCAATACACCCTACCGTTTATACCGCAGACTATCGATGTGAAATTTTAAACCTAACCTAACGTACCAAAATGCGGAAGTGTTTGTCTGTTACGCTTCCCCGACTAAACCGCTGAATCGATTGTAATAAAATTTTATACGGACATGGAATACCTTTATTTTAGATTTAGAATTAAAATGTAATAGAAATAGAAGACTTCTATTGAATTTTGAAAACTGAAGCCGCCGCACTTTCCTCGATAATATGAACACTAAAAAAATGCAATATTAGGTACTAGCTCCCTCTAGAAGTATTCACTTTTCCATTCTAGTATTTAAGTTTGGCAATAAATAAATAAACGAGTAATGTTACGGTCTCAAAATAAAGTTTTCCTTTGTTGTAACTAACTGTTCTTATTTTAATTACCTACAGTTCATTGCCGATGACGCCGACCTGCCTCATTCTTTACCCCTAAATTATGAATTAGAGGACCGCTCGTCACGCGAAATAAGCTCTATTTGGTTACACTTAATTTGCAGAGATAATTAGTTTTATTTCGTCACGACCACTACATGGTGTTAGTTAGGGTAACTACTTACTGTCGTACTTCAGTTTTTACCCTTAATTTCAAGTCAATAGGACAATGTCGGCGGAGCTCCTATATCTGGGTGGTTTGGCCCTCCGAGCCTGCTGCAAAACTAACATAACCTATACCTACCTACATTAGCGTGACGAATAGAAACAAAATTTATTACCATTTTATTTATTTCAAAGGTAACCAAATATAAATTATTTTAAAACTATGCCGTATACGCCGATCGACGTCATATTTTTACTAACGATTCCATAAAATATGTTTCGTAAATAAATATCGTGTTTTCAAATAATATCTTTCTTTATCCTTCAAAACTACTGGTTCTAGTGGGTTTTACAAAAAAAACTAATTTTACTAAAATTCGATTCGGCGTCCAATTAAACTTAACTTTTTCAACGCCAAAGACGTCTAAAAGCGTCAAGAGCTGTCGTGCCTACGATCGACCAAAGCAAAAAAATCTAATACATCTACTTATGTACCTATTGGATTTTTTTGCTTTGGTCGATGACGTCGGTGGTCGGTGACGGAACCAGTAATGGACAAGGTACAATGATGGACACTGGATTCTTATTTTACAGAAGATAAGGGTTATTCATTTGTATTGCAACAATCAATATAGGACCGTATGAAATTTGAAATTAAGAGTGAAGTGTCCATTACTGGTGCCTGTCAGCTAAAAGTGTCCATCATTGGTGCCGTCACCTTAAAAACCCCGTAAAATTCTCTATATAAAAGATTTTATACACTTTTAAGGTGACGGCATTTATACACACTTTAAGCTTCACCCCCATCCAGCAGTATGTTGTTTAAGATACCTTTACCTACAACTATAATAAAATTCACTTTTACACGGATTATTTTCCCTATTTTTCCTCCGTCGAGTAAGCTATTAAACGAGTTCAACGCAGAGCGGGCGAGCGCTGATAAGTGATAACAAATAAAACTCCAAATGATTCTCAGTAAATGTTTATTCATTCATCTATTCTAAACACACAGCGGCGAGACCCGCCATGTCCCGGGGCTGCCGAAACATACGTGTCACTTCCAAGTGAACAGTAATTAAACAGTACCCAATTAAATTCATTACAATACTAGACGAAATAAATGAGCATAATTGAGCAATACAACACTGTATTGTCGAAAAAACAATTTGGATGGAATTAGATGAATAAAAGTAATTTAAATTAAAGCACTATTTAAATATTGCCTCGCAATAACGGGTACCTTCCTTTGTGAATTTCATAACAACATTACACACAAGAAAGACATGATAAAAAACAACCATAATAAATGGGAGTAATTTTCCTTTCCAACGGATTTTTTATTTATTTTCTTGATCACATCTTGAGGTAAGTACACTAGTTTAAAAAAACCTTGAGTATAACATGGAACTACGCATTTTGTTTTAAGGCTGTGTAATATATACGCGGAGTAATGAAAGTTAGTTACATTAGCTTCACTTAGCCTACAACTTATATCGCGTACGTCCTATATTATCCATAAAACTACATTTTGTGTGTTAAGCTGCGACGTAAAGTTACAAAATCCGTAGTTCCATAGAACCTTATTCCTAAATAAATAGGAGATACATTCGAACGACAAAGAGTAACCCAAACCCAAACATAGTGGTCAAAGTCCAGTCTAGGACGCTATCTTGCTCTAACCTAATAGCTGCTTCTCTTTCCGAGTCCAACGGACCAACGAACAATTATCTGCCAAATTAAGTACCAATTTCACCATACGATGTTAAATTTAAACAACGTTAATCGCCTGTTAGTTCATACATTTTGACAGCTGTTAACGCTCTAATCGTCTGTTAAGTGGTTAACATCGTTTGGTGAAATTGGTACTAAGTTCGTAATAATTACTGTGGATACTTGAAGCTCTCCGACTAAGTGAACTTTGTTCGTTTAATAACTTGGACCGTTCGGAAAGATACCCTTTTTTCAACTTTCAGAAACAGAAAATATCTTGAAAAATTTGCCAGTGGAACATGAAGTTAAGGAAGGAAAGAACGCTTATATCTATCTGAACAGAAAAGTTCAAAGCTTTCGCGGGGTTGATTAAGTGCGTCCCTCTCGCGTCATCTCTCTTACTCTAAGACAGAATCGCAGCACGCAATATTATTTTAGAAGGCACGCATGCTCACGTTCCTATTGCAGAAACCGTTGCTCAGACATGAGCTCGACGATTCTCGCATTGCAGGTTTTAAAGTAGTTCTAACTTTTTATTCAGAAAGTTATTTTATAATTGAATCTTTATTTTTAATACGATGTCTCTGTGATTCACATTATTAGAGCTCAGAAAATATGTTCTGCCTTTGCTCGATCCGATACGATCCATCAGTAAATGCACTTAGGTCTAGAGGTATAATAGCAAAATACCCAATGAATAAAACTTTACATCCTATAAGGAACAATAACAACATTAAATGCATTATCTGGCCATTGCTTGGTAAAATGCTACAGGTATTTAATGTATAAACAAGATTTTTTGAGAAATGATTAATTCCTACAACTAACAAAATATAGTATAGTATCAACACTTTCTCTGCCAGAGCGCGCTAAGCGGGTCCGTTTTGCATCAAAATCAGACTGGCAGTGGAAATGTTAAAAATTTAATATCTCTGTAAAGCAGAATTTTACGCAGCGATTTGTAATCACAATGGCCTAAATAAAAATATATTGTAAAAATATTATAATAGAGTGCATATATTTAAAATTCAAATATTGTTATACATTCTTATATCAGAGGGAACTTGCAGCGAACGTTCAGAAAAATAGAACATTAATTATTATTGTCATGATGTTTGAAGCCGAGCCGTGGACGCGAAACAAACGCTCCCCGAGCCAAACATTTATCGACTAATACGAAGATTGCCATGAGTTTATTAGAATAGGTACATATAACATGAAACCATGCATTTTATTGCAATTTTAAACCGTCCACTTTACAATAGAAACTAACTCATACATATAATTATTATATCTTACATTATGTCCAAACATCAACGTCAATATATACATAATACACAGTATGAAAAGGTATCCTAAACAAGAAAAATAGTTTTTTTTTAATATCACCATTTCTAAAGACTAAATAGTAAAAAGGATTACAGTAAATGCACGAAAAATAGTTACATAGTCTTATGGGTTTTTGTAACCAGGTCTGCGTTGAAATGAGCGTCCATTCTGAAATGTCTCCTGTGGCCCTAGACAAGATTCATTCCGAGAATGTTATCGACGTTGTCGTTATAAAAAATGTACAGTCGCGGTATGAAAAGGTTCGTCACTTTTGGACCTTAATAGCATTGAAATAGAGTCGAAGTGTGACGAAACTTTTCATACCGTGACTATACAGGATTGACGAAAGCTGCTGGGGTCGCGTCAAGCGCTTATGTCAAATCTATATATGCAATAAGTATCTTGTCCAGAGCCCCTGAACTTCTCTCGTTTGAGAAAATGTGGAGAGTGAAGTAGTATTTCATTCAGCTTGCAATGACGGAATTTTTACATTAATCAATGCGTTATTAGAATGAGCACATATCCCAATTTCCATAGTACAGCAATAGCAACACTATATTCAGTAATAAAAAACTGGTCAAGTGCGAGTCGTATTCGCGCACAAAGACCGTACCGGCTCACACTTGGCTAGGTTTGCACAGTAATCACACTTAACGTTTCTGCGAGAGAAGAAACATTTCTTGTATGGGGTATTACAGGAGGAATGCCAAAATCCCATAGTCGCGTACGCTATGCGCACACGTTGGGTATACAAACAGGGATGTAGCGGATATTCGCGCCCGTGGAACTTCCGCATTGATTTATCCTTCTGAGGCTCCTTGTACTAAAAATAGTACATAATACTGCCATTGAAATAAAGATGCATAGGAAGTGTGGAATTTCTTTTGTTTATACTCACGACCAAATTAGAAAATTAATTTTATTTCATTTACATTAGATTCATATTCGATTGACGTGTGCGAGGGCGTGAGCCGCTGTAAAATAACGGCTTAACAGAGTGTTTCTATTTCTATGACGATTTAATGTTAGAAAATACTTATCGTATTGTCAAAGTTAAGATAACTCTTATTTACTTGACAGTTGGCGCCCTAGTTAAAAACAATACGTTAACATGGCCGAGTCAATATAGTTTCACCGAGCTAAAAATATTCAACATAGCCTCAAAACTTTTGCCGATTATATTAAATTAATAAAAAAATATTCATTTTAACATTTGCTTGTGTATTACGACAGCATTACATCTAATACCTTTAAACGAGCAATTGTGTTTAGATGAAATTTTAAATATAGGGGTTATGGGGGCGATAAATCGATCTGTCAAGTTGTCATCTTCGGGAAATTTCGTTTTCAAGTTAAAATGAATTTGAGATACACTGTGCAACATTTGTTATCTACATTTGATGGTGACTGTGTTATCAGAATTAGACAACGATATAATTTAAAATAACTCACTAATATTTGGCCTAACAGAAAGAATCTGAGACCGCTGGTTTCGTAGGCAAGTTGAGGGTACCCAAAATATAGTGTTGCCAAATGTTGTAACCGTGAATAGCATAGGTAACCTCTTAATAAATGAACGTACCGCAACAACCTAGTACAACATAAGATCGGTAACTGTACGCCTGTCGCACTCTAGACCTACCTAGCTGTACAGTATCCCTTATACGCGCGTACAGCTACCGACCTCCCCGTGGTAATGTTGCGACTATAACACTTTAATCTAAAAGTTCAACATATGTACACTGTATACATACTGTACTATCACGAACTATAATTGCTGAGCCGTACAGACCCTCATTTTTTGAAGTCATTGAAATATTGTTGTTTTTTTTCATGTGACTACGTTTTGCGGTAACGGGTCGCGTTGGCTAAACAGTTAAAGTACGTGACGGCGCTATCAATCTTAACACGGAATGTAAAGTTAAAAACAGCAGTTAAATTCAACAATTTTTAAATTTAGTTATTTTTAAACAGCGTGCTATTTTATAGTATAAACGTGTTTCAATTGTAGTATTTAAAAATTCAACAGTTATGTTTGGTAGTAGTAAAATGTGATAATTATATTTAGAACCATCCGGTGGGTTCTAGGGCTATACAATATAACTACGACGAGCTATGTTAATCAACGAGTGGCTTAGGGTGAGTGTCCACTAGAGCTGTGCGAGGTAGCGGAACGGTGTACGAGAAAAAAATCCACTATTAGGATTACTTAATTTTCACTACCTCGCACGGCTCTGGTGGACACTTACCCTTTACTCTGGATTTTTATAAAAATGTCTCATAACAACAGTTTACTCTACAAACATAGTTTTGGTTCAGGCGCCGCCATAGCGCTAGCTGCTGAAATAAATAAAGTCGGTTTCAAAAGAATGGCAAAAGGTGTAAACAAATTAGTACTGTTTGACACATAACCTCAAATTTTCATCGGGCGAGTAGTGATAAAACGTATTTATCATTAAAAAGACCCGACTCGATATATAAAAGTGCGTTAATTTGGAGTAGTAATGTATAGGTGTGTATAGGTTCGTTTCTTTTTGTTTACATCTTTGGCCATATCTATTGACGCCGACTCTACATACTTTTGGACCTTCTCTATTCACCAGAGGGCTCAGACAAGATGCACTACGCTAACTAACGTTTCTATTCGATTCGTTTTTAAACCAATCGCGTCACTGGAAGATGACGTGATACGAAAAGACACGTGGTCTACCAGTGACGCGATTGGTTTAAAAACGAAACGAATAGAAACGCTAGTTAGCGTAGTGCATCTTGGCAGGGCCCTCAGAACGGCTAGGACAAATTGTCCACAACTTTTATATCGCTTGGATATCCCTTTCTAACGATAGAGACACACTGAGCGACATGAGCGAGAAAATAAAAAATGTGATAGCCGCTCTAGGGGCGGCCTTCATTGTCCGAGTTTTCTTATTATTAACTTAACTAGTGAAATATCTATATCGGTCTTAGCTAAATTCTGACTCAGCCCTGATTGAGGCAGTTTTTCATATTATTATAATCTATATACATATATGAGACGTGATTTTATATTTCTGTAAATTGCCATGCGGCGCCTGAACGATGAGAACGATGTCAATCTCAAACATCTATTCTACGTCAAATGTTAAAACGTGTCAACAACAAGAGCTCAAGTTTTAAAACATCTAGTTTAACAATATCACTAGACCGCTTCATACGCTGTCTACCAGCGTGGAACCTCCTGTGGCCCCAGTCAAAAAGGTATCTTTACAGAGTAAGCAAAGTCACTTCCCGCCATCTGTCCCTCAGTATCTCCGCTTAGAACTTTGAAACTACGCAACGGATTTTAATGCAGTTTTAATAAATTCTGGATTATGTACGGTTGTTACGGATAACTAACATAAACCGAAGCGAACGAGGGCGGATCACTAGTAAGTTAATAAAAATAAATCTCACACAAGTTGACCTAGTCCCAAACTAAGCTCTAGGCTTGTACTATGGGTACTAGGCAACGATAAACTTACTTGTATATAATTAAATACATAGAAAACATACAAGACTCAAGGACAAATACTCGCGCTCATGGCACAAATATCTGCCCTTACCGGGATTTTAAACCACGACCGCTAGCTTCGTACTAACTAAAACAGGGTTTCCTAACCTCTTTTGCATAGAGCCTCCCGTAATAGTAAATGATATTTATCTACATCCATATCTTATGATCCCCCTACAATATTTTCAGAAACGGTAAGCAAATGGCCTATACTAAGAAACCTGTATCTGTGGTTGTATTTTAATGTTTATTGCATGTAATTAAAGTATCGGTTATCGATGTGGTTGTATCTTAATATTCACATTAAATTACCGGTGACCGATAATTTCATGTAAATATTCAGATACAGGTACATTAAGATACAGGGCAACCACAGATACAGGTTTCTCGCATATTGTAGAAATCTTATGATATGCATGTAGATAAAGTTATGTATGCGACTGTACGCATAATTAGGCATAATGTATCAGTCACATAAACTACTATTTCATGCCCCCTTTGAATTTTTCATGACAAAAAACAAACGATCATTAATTTAACAACATCGACCGAGGTCGCGATGTGATTCAGACTGAATGTATCATATTTCATATGTTGTTATTATTTTTTATGTTATATTTACACATTAAATATAAGTTTTTTCAAACATTCAAACATGCTGCCCTTGCCATCATTTTATGACTCTTTAGGGAGGCGTGCCCGACTGGTTGGGAATCCCTGAAATAGAACGAGTCTTGTCTTCTATGTTCAAATAATGAGGTTTAAGTTAAGCTTACACTATATGTGAGTTATACCCTTCTTTATTTCGAGCTTAGTTCTTTTTTACTAAGGCCACAGCATTGAGGTCGCACTCGCATTTACGCTGACAGTATGACTAGTCAGTAGCCGATTTAAGATGTTTTTACCTAGGTAAATACCGAAACGTCATTTACCTCGGGTATTTACCTGGTTAGATTGGATATATCCCCAGGTATTTACCTAAGACTTCATTGGGAATGCCAATTTCAAGCCCTGAACAGTACTCCCAGCTTCCCACTCACGTCCTTTGTGTTACCAGAGTTACCAATGACAGCCCTTATTTACTTAAAAATAAGGGCGATCAAATCTCCACGAGCAATCAAGTGGCTATTAGCTGTCAGTTAGCTATCGCTATCACCCTTGCACTCGCAACTGACTGTATATTTGTCAATCGTGTTTCATAGATTGCCAATCGCTATAAACCTTGCCAGTGATAGCCCTTATTTGTCCCAAGTGGTTAAAAAACTGGTTGTACTGTACAGATGTAGCACATAATCATACGAGATCGTATTTTGGGGTATGTGTTCGTAGGCGTATTGCTTTATTAACGTTTTTAACGCTATGTCAGCTTAAAACCAGAGCGAATGTCAACCTTGCATCATAGATACTCTGGTCTATTTAGCGCTGGCAACCATGACGGAAATATCCGTCAATGGCGTTGAAAAGGTTTTTATCTATGGATACAAAAACTAACTGAGACAGCAAGATATATACAAACTCTTCCGACCAAATACGAGTTCGTATGATTGTTAAGTGAGGTCTGTTCATTCTTACTTGTCTTATATAGTAAACAACTTTCTAACCTCAAAATGAACCTTTTTTGGCTAAAACAGCTCTTTTATCGTAAATGAAGTAAACTGAGTAAACGTTTTGGACATCACTTGGCCAATGTATTGTCTGTGATTGCTTTATTTTGTTTAAAATAGCTGTTTTAGCCAAAAAACGGTTCATTTCGAGGTTAGAAAGTTGTTTACTATATAAGACAAGTAAGAATGAACAGACCTTAGTTCTGTAAGTGGTCGATTTGCCGTCTACTAGCAAACCATTAACTGTTGGACTGTGAAATCGATCTATGGTTCATTAAGTTTTCCTAAGAATAACCCCCCGCCGCACTGTAAAATTACTAAACTTTAAGTATTCATTTTGATAAAAGACTGAAAATTAGCTACATTTTGAACGCGACTTGCATACTGTATGTAAATAGAAGTGATTTCATAATATGAAGAATAAAATGTTAATAATATTATACCAGAAAATACAATTTATAAGTTGAAATTCATTGTAACTTATTAATCAAAATTATTTCTGATTTTTTATACAACTTTTTTTTAAACTTAACATTATATCGAGGATACAGCTGCCTGTTAAATACTGGTGATAAAAATACGAAGTAATTAAAGAGTATAAGAGATCATATGTATATATGGAATGTTTAGTTACGACTGTCGTAAGAGACGACTAAGGGAATAAAGGCTTGTAGTACTGTTAGGCGATGGGCTTGCAACCTGTCACTAATACGCTGGTAAACATCTTAGCCTAATTGTGCAAATTGTGGTTATAGAATTATCAACAAGTTTTTAGAGATGTTTGTAATTCTGTAGCTCTGCCTACCCCACTCTGGGAACGAAGGCGTGAGATTATGTATGTATGTATGTAGTTACGACTTTGTACTTCGATCGAATATGGGAAATAATGTGATATTAAACATTAAATGAAATAATTAGAATGGCCCCTTTGAGTAACGGTTAGATTTTACTTATAGATAATATAAAAATAATTTAAAGTATGGTTTTAAGATAGAAAGGTTCAATATATAGTCGAATGAACGGACTGTACTTGTCGAGTCAGCGCAGAACCATGTCGCTTTAAATCAACGTTTTAATTTATTTAAAAAATTTACACTGCAGTAAATATTTCAATTTAAAGGCCTAGCTATCCTAAACGGGTAGCCAAAATGCTGTAAAATAAATGATTTGGTTTTTTGTTGTAATTACATATGAGATAAAAAAAACAAGTGTCAATCTTATTTACAGAAGAGCTATAGCAACCTTTTTGCGGGCTGCAGTGATTTTGACAGTTATTTTGTTTTTTTTTTAACAAAAACAGAATAGATTTTAAAATGTATTCTTTATAACTTTGAAAACCGTAAACTGTAAGTAAAGGAATGTTTCACCGGAACCAGGATACTGTGCCCAACTAAACCAAAATGCAGGATATCAAATAAATTATTTAAATCAAATGCTACTTTATTGCGTTAGTAATGCGGATGCAAATACCATATTGAAGGCAAAAGCGCTCACAGGCCACCTGGTGGTACGTGGACGCTGAAGCCCATTTTCAATCTTACGATGACAATCTGAAGACTGCTAATGCGTTGGCAACCCTGACAACTTGGAATGCCGCTATGCTAGCTATTTCATCGGTTGTCTAACACCCCAACACCGGAACACAAAAATGCGAACGTCTGCTCGTCGTGCTGCTGGTTTCTCAGAGTTGTCGCTATTTATAAGTATAACGTAATTGCGACAGGGTTCTACGGTGGCTCAACTATTGGAATTAAGTGCCTTAAGTACGAGTACCTTGTCGTTATAACGTCAGTTTTGGAGACATAATATAGTCAATGTAATCCAATAAATTGTCTAAAAGCAGCACTTGATTTGGGAATATTTACCAATAGTGGTCTTACATCTCTTACATTTGACATATCGAAAGAGACGCAACTAAAACATTTGACAAAACATATATGACATAAAATTGGCTGGCTTCGTAGGCAGGGTCACTACCAACTAGGCCAACGCGCCGTAAGGTCTACTCTGTCTACTCTGACACCGGTCCTTCCGAAACCAAGGCTGGTGCAAGCCAGCCGAGACGTTGGACTGATAACGAGGTACTTCTCGTACTTACCTGTCGTTAGTTTTTATCGTGTCAAGACCTGATTTTACTTCTAATGTGTTGTAAATGTGAACGTTTAAAAATATAGCCAAGAGAAGTGCCACTATAATGTGAAATTCATGTATTATTTTTAAAATAGTTCTACAAATGAAGCAAAATAAACAACATTGAACACATTACTCTGCGGTTTCGGTGGCATTTAATTTGCTTTCTGAGATAGCTTTAGTAGTTCTTGATTGAACTTAAAAAGCAATATAAAAACGACCAATCGCACGTTAAATCCAACAGCGGCACTATGTTAACAGTGACAATGTGTTGTCTGGAAGAGATCGCTAATTAGCGATAAGACCGCCTGTTGTTTAGATGTTTTTTGGTGTTCAATAAAGTGTTTTGTATTGTAAAAAGGAATTCATACAAAAGTTAATTCTTTTTAAACGCAATAAAAGGTCGCTATTGAAATAATCTTTTTCGTAATTTAGTGTCACTGTTGGATTTAATGTGTGTGCGTAGCTCAAAGTTTAGTCGCAAGGTTTGAGTATTCCATTCTTACTGATATTATAAATGCAAAATTTACTACAGATACACTACTTAGTAACTATATTTTGATTTTGAAAAGTCTAACGGTTTATTGACTTCATTTATATTCTCGGGCGAAGAGAATCCCATACAATACACGAGCAAATAAAAAACTATTAGTCACGATATTTTGTCATCATCACGCAAAAGTGTCTGAACTCTTTTGGAAATTTGTTCCATTTTCAATAACTAAGCTTTTTTATTATCTCGCGCACTATAACTAAGTTAAAATGATAAATGTGTCACCGTCATAAAATTTCATCTCTAAAGGGCGAAAATACTTGATAATTATGCACGAAAAATAACAGTTCATTTTGATACTATTCAAATTTACTAAACTCTCAAACTGTTAAGTACAGTTCCGATGAAATTATGGCGTATGATTTTATTACAAATAATACATGAAGAAATAGTACTTATTACTCTAGTATAGAGCATGTAGTCAAGTTTTTGCGGTCACTTAAATGCCGAGGAATCTAGAATATCCAACACGCAAGTTGACTAGAAAAACACGTGCCGATGTGTGCCACGGATGCGTATCCGAGAAAAATGTGAAGGGTATATTTAAAAAAAAGGCATTGCCAAACCCTAGTGAGATTTACGATTCTAAGACAACGAATTTGCGTCCATGTTTAACAAATACAGCAGGACATCCATTTAAATAATTAACCGGTGTATTTACCCAATTTTCCGAATACATTTTTACCCAAACACCAAAATAAATAGCTGATTTACCCAATTTGGCTATTTATTTTTACAATCTATCTGCAAAAACGTTTACTCAAGGTAAATATTAAAACAAAAATTGACGCCATTTCGCTGTCTAAAAATCTGTTATCTCATTTTTTATGTCGTGGCCGAGTATTTCAATTATCTACTTGCGGAGAGTAAGCAACAAAGTTAATACCATCCTTTTTTATTTAAACATTTTACAAGGAACGGTATTCACCTAGTAATCAAAATAGGTCAGTAAGAAGTTATGGCACAATTCCCAGTTGTGCCTTGAATAGATTTGCATTTATTAGAATGTAGTTTCTCTTTATTTTAAAACCGCTGTCCTAGTTCCAAAGGTTAATAAAATTTCCGTCTCTTACAATTTTAGACTTCCTCTTACCGACATATTTCAACTGGTATATGTATACCTAAACTATAACAATTCCTATCGATTGCTTATTCACTCTTGTTTCGAAGACACATTACATTTCTCTGGAAATAAATATAAAGTAGGCCTTTTATACGTGCTCTCCGCAAGTTTAGGTAAATACGTATTTACCTATTTCGACCGAAGTTCACAATTTGCAGGAAAACGAACATCTGTCACACATTGGGCACGTATTATCGGGACCAACTCACGTCCCGCTAGCAGATGAGACACCCTCAGGAGCGCGAGTGCGACAGAGAGGTCCGCTCGCGTCAGAAGTAGATCACCTCCTCCTCGGCGGGCGGCGCGGCGGGCGGCGCGGGCGCGTCGGGCGTCACTCGGAACTTGTCGGGAAGCTTTGGGTACGTGTTGGTTCTGTAAGGGCGATCATACACGGTTGTTATAAAGGCTGGAAAGTGGGCAATATATGGGCGAATGATGTGTATTGCCCTTTCCAATAGATAGGCAATATTCACGACTACCTAGAGGAAAATAAACTATTCACGTAAATAGACAAATTAGTTAGTAGCAAAATCTCGCCATGCTCTAAATAGATGACAGTCATAGAATAAGTACTGGCATAGAAATTGGACTATAACATGAACAAAAGACTCGTTTGACTTTTTTACTTATGGCATTCATAACGAGTTCGAAAGAGATATCCAGCAATTGATTCCTCTTTCGTATTATTCTTGTATCGACATATTTCCTTTTGCCTATAAATGTTTATTAGAAATTTATCATAATCTTAAAGTACCTAACTGATATATTAACGAAATGCGTACAAACGAGAATATGCTGAGAAAGGAATCAACAATTGGACAGAGTAATCTATCGAGTAACTTCGCGGGTGAGACAGTCTCAACGGATAGACTACTCTGTGAGACAACTGATACCTGGTAGCTTTGTTGTTGACCGGCGCTTGCGTGGGCAGCGGCGCGGGAGAGCTCCCGGTCCGCGTGTGGTGCGGCACTAGGGCGCTGAACTGTAATACCATGGTAATAAGGATACGTAGGATATTCCGATCACGATCGTGATACGATTAAGCATTTTAAATTTAATGTGGTTACCAATAGAGTATAGAAAGCTTCGACTACAAATTACAGTTCGCCGCCTTCTTTGGTATTACGGCAGTATACACGGGCACTTTATGCACAATAAATAGGGTATATAATTGACCACCTTCCCGGTAACTGACCAAGTGACCACTTTGCAATAAGTGTAAAGCGATATATGCTGATATTTCTGCGAAGTACAGTTTGTGGCTAGTAAATAAATGTCATTTTCATAAGTAGCCAGTTATAGCCTCGTAAGACTCAATTTTAGTAACATTGTTATTGCAACCTTGTCAAATTAACTATAGGGTGCCTTTTACATTTGGTATTATGTCAATCGCATTTTTCCTCATTTAATTTTTTTACCAATTGCATAAATATTTTGGATATTCCCCACGCGTAAAATTTCCTATCGTAATTAAGTCGAAATAGGTAGATAGGTTTAGGTTATGTTAGTTTTATAAAAGGCCCGAAGAGCCACAGCACTGAGAAATAGGAGCTCCGCAATAGCGGAGCTCCGTTGACTCCAGGTATAATAGTAAAAGTATAGATGAATAATGAATAATTAAAGTTTTATAATCTAACTATTGATACAATTATCATCACCATCCGCTTGCTTGTATGCCATATGATACGTGTTATTATAAAATCTATCGTTTAAAATTGTACAATGAACAATCAATCAAATCCCAAGAGGGGTCCCCATACAAGAAACATGAAAATAAATCATTTTTTTAGCATTTTTATACGGATTGTATTTTTATAATGGCTTATTATTTTGATGCTATTTTATGCTTAAATTGTTGTCAAATTTTCATAGTTTCCGACTGAATAGCAATCTCAAGTAAAACTGCTACAAATATGTGACAAAACTGATTTTATCAACACGATGTTTTAGGCGGTCACCCATCATGTTATAGACTACGCTTGTACTTGCTTAACTTTGTAAGTCGTAATATATTTACGAATTCGTTTTGATGTTACTATGGCAGCTATGTTTATCTATTATTTTGTATTACTTAACTAACTGTCTGTCACTGACCGGCTTTTCTATTTGTAATGTTTGTCGAATATGTTGGTTAAATAAAATTAGAATAATAAGCAAGCACTTTAAATTTTGGGATAGTGGCAATAATGCCTCGACCTAGCAAAGCGAGAGTGTTGTAGGTTTGTAGGTAGGTACGTCTATCGACTTGGTAGTCGCCGCGCGCGAAATTTGAAATCGAAGAAATGAATACACGAAGTATCAGAACTACTGCTAGGTCAATCAAAAATTCATGTTTTATAGTTCACTCTTTTATACAGTAGCGATATTAATTCTAAATTAACACGAAATTTGTAAAGAAAGGCCTACCACCAAAGTTAAGCAACCACCGCTTATAGTCCATTCGCTTAGATAGTGTCGCTACACTCGCAGGTACTTGTGGTTATTGTAATAAAATACGAATATATTTCGATGTAAACTGCCAATTTCACTAGCGGGTGTTACGGCGCAAGTAAATTTGGCAGTTTATGGCGCATCATATTCGTATTTTATTACAATAACCACAAGTACGTGCAAGTGTAGTGACAATATCTAAGCGAATGGACTTTGCCTAAACATCGATCGTGTTGATTTAAACTAGGCACTTTTTAACATATTTGTAAGAGTTTTACTACAGTTTACTGTTTGGTCGTAAACTATATATGTTTGTATGGAGTTTTGATTATTATCTAAACTTAATTTGACACCAAAATAAGCTCAAAATAGCATCAAAATAAGAAGCCATTATAAAAATACTATCCGTATAATAATGCTAAAAAAAATGATTTATTTTCATGTTTCTTGTATGGGACCCCTCTTGGGATTTGATTTATTGTTAATTGTATAATTTTAAACGATAGATTTTATAATAACACGTATTCTGTGAAAAATTCAACTGGCTATTTATAACGGTTAAAAAGTTATAGCCCTGTAAACTTACTTTTTCATATAAGGGCGCGTACCGCTGTTAATCGATGACGTCACCCCAGCAAGATGGCCCCCGCGCGCTTTAATATTATTGACCCAAATTTTAAACGTTCATAGAATCAAAACTACCGAGTCTTTTTGAATAAAATAAAAAGTAGTATGTTTGTTTATTTATAAACTTTACTGCTACAAAGTTTCAAGCGATTTGGCGTACCTACTGACATTGTTCATTATTCAAATGGGTGCAGGGTTTTCGGAGATTACCCTCCACGTACAAACCAACTTACATTCCACTTCTCTAACAGCCAAGCCCGACTTTTTAACAGCTGGCTTTATTCCAATTTGATTAAGGCCAAATAAAGGCCCTAATTGTGCTCTATTGTAACGTATCCTAAACCGCCTCGTCAGTTTTAAATAAAATCACGTATAACACGAAATAGTACATTACAAAAAATAACGTCCCAATTCATTAAATACATATGACAAAAAGAAAGAGCAGACCGATATAACTTTTAGTTTATGAAATTATAAATAAGTTTGAAACAGTTTTAACTAACATCGACAGTGTGCGTCTAAAAAGAAATCTATAACACTTAAAGCTGAACAGACAAAATGGTTGTAAATGTATCTACTTAAGATAGAATAGAAGATAAGCTAGGTATTGAAATAAACACCGTGCTACAGAAACCTTACCCCATGCCACATTTTGTAGCATGCGACAACGTTTGCGGCAGGATGTTGTGTTTAAAACATCGCAACTAACAACCAATTGCAGTGTAGATAATTAAGCCAATCTAGTTTATTTTTTTGTGTTTTGTAACCCGAATAAATTGCATTATGAAATTATGATACAGAAAGATATTTTGACATCAAGGAAGAGAACAATATTTTTAAAGATCTGCAGTAGCTACGAAGGTATTAGTTACAGCGGCGTTTTCTAAATACTATGAACATTCAATTTGCATTCTCGGGTTTGTTTTTCAGTGGCAGGCATGTTGCATGAATTTATGCAAAAAGTAATTAATATATCTAAATGTTGCCAATACTTTTCTACGGAAATGACCTGTTCGTCCATTAGTTACCTAGTTAGTTAATTGTTTTTGTTTTTGGGATTTATTTTTGGAAAATTAATTAGTTATAGCAAAGATTTATGCACCATACCTACAGGTAATACTTTAGAATTGCAAAGTGAATGTTAACGTTTTTTCAAAAACCAGCCCCCTCTCTCAAATTAGTTTTCTCTCGCTCAGACTAGTTAGAAAGAAACAAAAATAAAAAAATTGGTGCCGTGACCAGGATTTCACTTTTGAAAATTAAGGTCAACCAACATTTTATGTATAAATTATTGCAATGGAATATACACCTTTTGCTTAAGCAATAAACATATAAGTAAATTTATCTGGTTTGACAATTATTAGTTATGACTGTTCTATGTACATTGCTACTTGGACAAAGAGGGTACGTGGTTTGATATCCTCATAAGGCTCAATACACGTTCAATCAATTGAACCAGGGCCATTTGAACAGGTCTAGCTTCGTGTTTCATGATATGCAAGACAGCTCTCTTCAAGCTAATATTCCATTGCCGTTTCTTATACGGGCTAACGACGTAACTACAATAAATTCGGGTTCAACTTAAAAGGCACGACAGCGGTGAATTTTGACATACTACTACTCGACACCAATTAAGTACTTACGCGGGGTTAATATATATTGATGTTAAAAAACGTTTGGATACTCGACGTCCTGAAAAACCAACCATTTGATCTGTTTCGGGCGATAATTATTAATCATCTATAACAATAACACTAAAACGCACAGTAAAACCAGAGTATTCGTTCAAATTCGCTCGTTACGCTCCCATGGTCCGCGCGGGGGGCGCGGGGGATGTTACTAGTCGATGAAATGTTGCTCACCTCTCCACACGATATGAATTACGTTACGGATATGTCTAGCGATATCCTGCATTAACCTAACTTGATATATTATGTATATACGAATATTGTGTAGACGTGATATCGATTAACCTTTTGAACGCCATACGTCGAATACAAAATGTGTCACCCACACGCCAAACATGTTTGCTATGCTATGCAAATTACACCTTATTGCTACCAAACAAAGTCTCTTTTAATCTTGAACTCTTGTCGGCTGTAGCCGACGTGGCGTCAGTGGCACGACTTTTAGTTGACTGCCAGAGCCGACTGTGGCGTTGAAAAGGTTAATAACATTATTAATGGTAAGTAATGGACCAAACTTGAAGGAATAAATGTTGTTTCAATGTTTGTAATATATTTATTACCATACTAAAAAAGACCTAGCAAAACTAATTTAAATAATTCACCATCGTCACCTCCTATAACATTAACGTTTCCTGCAATTTCCCTACTGTCATAACCAGAAATATCAGAATTAACATAATTTTGATATTCTTATGTACCTACTTAGATCACGCTTGCATTTTTTAAAATAGCAATTGTATGTTTACGTTATATACAATTTGATTGGCTTGAAGTCCAATAACTTTGCCTAACGGCGGACTCAACTAGCAATTTCGTGTGTATTTTGTTTTGTGCGGCCGCGCTTATACACACAAGTGACCGCCAACAGCGACGGCGGCCGACTGGCGCTCCGGGCAGCACACTTCACACCGCCCCCGCTGTCGCCCGCTCCCCGTCGCCCGCGGACCATGGGAGTGCAACGAACGAATTTGCCAAGCTATATAGTACTCGAGAGTTCATCGCTTACACTCTCTAACATAATGAAAGATGCCAGAGAGTGTGACAGCCGAGCACTTTTAATACTCTGGTTTTACTGTAGAATATACTACATTAACCTAAGTATCATTATAAAAGCAAATATCTAAAAACACAATGCTGAAAGGGGTCCTTATAAACACCATATATTAGTTTTTTCATATTCGATTTAATCTATTCTATTGTGTGGAATTTTAATAAAGAACTTAACAGACAGTTTAATCCACAGAACAGGCGTTTAAGCGTAGAACAAAGTGGTTGTAAAGTGTACCGGTATATCACATAACTGGCAGTTACAACTGACATAATAGCAATGGAGTATACATTGCAGTTCTGACGAGTTTCTACATAAATCGGCTTCATCTAAGATACGCAATGTAAACCAAATTGTCACTTGTAATCTGTCACTGGGGCCAATTAGGAACAGTTTTCCCATTTTTTTAAATGTGTAAACCTTTATGGACTTCAAATTGAATTCTAGTCTACAAGAATACAGTTTGACGATTAAGGTAAGTTAAGGGTTACAGATAAAAGAGTACCTCATTAGGCCCACCAAACTACAACTACAAACAGGGAGTTTTTTGTGAGTGGGACTTTGAATCTACCAGCAAGGCTATAAAGTTCAAATACGTTAGTTCGATATACAATTTTCAGTTACTAAACCTTATTCCCATTGCAATATAGTTCAATTTTTTCTAGATTATGGACATCCTTGCACACTGGGCCTTACGAAGTTAAAATTCCTTGTGAAATACCTTGTAAGTAAATCCCCTCCACTAATTAGCACAACTTTAACTCTGCCGCTCTAAAACAGTTAGTCAGACCAATACAACCTCTAAGCATATAGAAATACGGTGTCTCACCTCGCTAGGCGACTCGTGGAGTCGGTGGTAGCCGGGCGGCGGCTGCTGCGACTTCCCGCTCGCTAGCTTCAGAGGTAACTGCTGTTTGATGTGCATTTGCTGAAAAGACGAGGTCTTGAGGGATGTTGTTTGGGAGCCCGTTTCTAATAATTATTTTTGGTCACGTATGCAAACACTTTATTGTGCAAAACAAAGAAATTCAAATACAAAATTTACAGAATATAAATGTACAAAGGCGAACTATCCCTTTAAGGTATCTCTTCCAGCTAATCTTTGGGTGATTGAGGAAAATAAGAAAAGTAGAATGTGGCAATAGTAGACATATTTAACTGCATAATTATTTAATGTCATAACTTTTATCTTGCTAGAATCGTAAACTATCCATAGTTTCTTAAATATCTATCTTCAGATCAGGCAGAGTTACGTGAGATTTATTTAAAAAAAACCCTAAAAAGTAACAATTTCTGAAATAAATACATTGACTCGTGATAATTATGTCCCAAAACCCAACAACAACAATAACAACAACACACAAACAATAACAACAACAATACACACAACAATAATACCCATACCCATATTGTTAAAACACACACTGTTTGTGAGTTGCGGGCGGGGCGAGACGGGGGAGGAGCGCAACCGAATTACTAACAACGCGATGTATAGCAGTTCGGTTACTATCTTGCTAGGGTAGCGCGGCACGTGTTTGATAAAATTTTGGTCTAATTCTACAGGGTGACATCTAATTCGTAATACAAAATGTAATTAGAAAAAAAATTAACTTCCGATACTAAAAGACGTCGATTTTGTGTTTACGTTTTCGATGTGGTCCTATATTAAAACTTAATTGACAGAGAATATTTTGTATTACGAATTAGATTTCACCCTGTATAGCTTCAATCAAGACTGGTGGAAGACTGCCCTATATAGGGCTACGTGGAAGGAAGGGAGGGAGGCTTTTGGCTGGCAGTGGGATAAAATAGGCTTTTAAATAATAATAATAATAAATAAATTAGCTCGTTATTATCGGATCTGTAGTGATGTAGGCGTGTAATGTGGGCTAGTGTGGCACTCACGGAGATGACGGCGGTGGCGCGGCTCTCGTTCTGCGCGGACAGCAGCTGCGGCGGCGGCAGGCCGGCGCCGCGCGCGCCCGCGCCCTCCGAGCCCGTCGAGCCGCGGCTGCCTGCGCACACACTCCGATACAGAACAGGAACTATTTCAAAACCTGTTCTACGCCGGGATTTTAGGCGGTAAAAACCATGTCGTCTTTGACCCCTTTCGTTTCCGCTGACTGAAATTATGATATGATATGATGCGTTTTTACTCTGCAAGCTGAATTTCGAAGACTTCGTCGTCTCCCGCCGACATAAATTCTTGTGGCAAATCAGTACAATCACCTTACTAATATTATAAATGAAAAAGTTTGGATGTTTGGAGGTTTGTTACTCAATCACGCTTCAACCACTGAACGGATCGGGATAAAACTTGGCACACATATAGACTAGGTCCTGCAATAGAACGTAGGACAGTTCCTTAGGGATTAACTATAATCGAAATCTACGCAGACGAAGTCGCGGTCAGAAGCTAGTCTACCATAAGGCGGAAACTAATAGCATCACCACGATGAACAGAATTCTGGTCAGCGAGAGCTATAGTCTCTCAACAAAGTCATGAAATGAAAATGATATTATAATTGATCCAACGAGTTCAATTACAATATAAAATAGCATAATAAAAAAAACAATAAACAGACTAGGTATAACACTATATTGCTGTGTTTTATTATCCTATTTTATACTGTAATTTAGCTCTTTGGATCAATTATAAAGACATTTTCATGTCATGACTTTCTTGACAGACTATAAAAGGCCAACTTTCCAGCGTCTGCAACATGAATGACTTACTTCTCCACTTGGGCTCTTTCCGCCTCGTCGTGTCGCTAACACTGGAGTCGGGAGACAGCGTCCCCACGCTCGCGATCTCCTCCTGCGAGCCGCCTGCCACCAACCGACACCACAGATACAATACACAAGAGTATTTACAGACAAACAAGTGTTTCGAAGGAGTGAACGAAATTATTTGAAAATCGAAGCAATGTTTAATGGTACGATTACATTAGTCTTTCGCCGTATGTTGGTATTCGTGGAGTTCAAGGACATGAGTCAAGGGAACAAAAAGCCTGACTTTCGTCGCCTTGGCGAAATAAGTCGGTCAGGTAAAATCAGAGTATAGCGCAATCACTTTCATAATAGACAGATGGAAAGGTGTAACACGAGGTAAGTCGGAAATATTGAATTGAAACTGACATGATTAACGTAACAGGTAGAACGGATTCGCTTTTTAACACGAATTAAGTAGTTTCGATTTATTCAAGACTTGCAACCGACCCATCAGACAGATGGACCAGTGGAAACACGAGATAAGTCGGTCAGATTCATTTGGAGACTGATGCAACTGCCGTATCTAGTGGACGGACTAGTGTAAACGCGAGGTAAGTCGTTCGGCATCCATTGGAGACTGATGCGACTGCCGTAAAGTGGACAGACTATAATGAACGCAAGGTAAGTCCTTTGGCATCCGTTGGAGAATGATGCTACTGCCGTATCAAGTGGACAAACTAGTGTTAACGCGAGGTAAGTCGATCGGAAGTTGGAGACTAATGCGACTGCCGTATCAAGTGGAGGGACTAGTGTAAACGCAAGATAAGTCATTCGGAATCCATAGGAGACTGATGCGACTGCCGTATCAAGCGGACAAACTAGTGTAAACGCGAGGTCAGTCGTTCAGAATCCGTTGGAGACTGATGCGACTGATGGACTAGTGTAAGTGCGAAGTAAGTCGTTCGGACTTCATTGGAGACTGATGCGACTGCCGAAAAGTGGACAGACTAGTGTAAACGCGAGATAAGTAGTTCGGAATCCGTAGTAGACAGATGCGACTGCCGTATCAAGTGGAAGGGCTAGTGTAAACGCGAGGTAAGCCGTTCGGAAATCGTA
Organism: Acleris literana; assembly: GCA_946894065.1. Lineage (NCBI taxonomy): Eukaryota > Metazoa > Arthropoda > Insecta > Lepidoptera > Tortricidae > Acleris > Acleris literana. The sequence goes on from OX335692.1 coordinate 4,915,864, forward strand.
GGAAACTGATGCTACTGCCGTATCATTTGGACGGACTAGTGTAAACGCGAGGTAAGTGGGGCGGGATCCATTGGAGACTGATGCGACTACCGTATCAGTCGGACAGACTAGTGCAATTGAGCCATAGCGATCTCGTTGTTGGTCAATGTTCACACGAAAATGGAGATACTAGTTTCGTTCAACCCTTTGAGCCAATAGAGTGCAGTGAATAGTGTAGGAATAGATTGAATCACAAGCCAAGGCAACTGATGCATCACTAATGTAGCGAATACTAGTGATGTGTTCTAGATTATACGGTAACAACAAATCAATTCCGAAATGGGCCCAATTCGAAATTATGTTTTTTTTTACTGAGTCCATTCGATTTGGGAACATCAATCCTATTCTTTTCTTGTTAGACGAAAATCGAGTTTGACAAGTCAATCGTGTGTACAGGCTGATATTTTTTAATGGGTCAGTTTGGGGAAGTTCAATACTAAAGAAAACAGCAATATTATTATCTCAATCAACAGGTATTTTTGCCCTACAAAAGGTGGTGTAGAAAATGTTTTTATTTGTATTACTTAAGCTGCTAGTCATGAAAAATGTAAGTTTTCGACCTCAAGGATTCACGCGTTAGCCGCCATCTTGAATTCAAGGGGCCAAAATTGTTTTTTTTTTACATAATGCTTCAACAGTTGACTTTATTTATTTATGACAAAAATGTCTATGAGAAGTATAAAGACAATAAAATTTCAATTATTTTTTGTATTTGTATTTATTCTGTCCGTCCTATAGATACAAAGTCGTGGTCAATTATTCGTTTATATTAGTATTCATTAAATTCTAGTAAATTTACAAACTGAAGTGGTCTGTGTGTACATCTGCAAGGATAAGATTTGGTGAGACTATTTTAATGTCACTATAAAACATGTATTATTTGAAATTACCCGAACACTACACACAATAAAAACATATGATTAATGACTAAGGTTACCAAGACCTTGATCTTGACCTTCGGTAGATATTGTCATATTTGAAAGTTAATTAATTATTTAAACAGCTGAACGAATTTACATGAATTTTGTTATGGTGGATATCTCCACTGTGAGGTGTAATAAACAAATATTAATAGATATGGATAAACGAAACTTAAAATGTCGTTAGTTTCATTTGTAATATGACAAAACTGAAGGTCAAAATCAATGCGGTATGTATATAAAAAATAGGAAATCGTGACTCCATGGATTCTAGAACCACGGTATGCTACCAAAAGTCCTAACCCTATTATTAATGACCCATTTGGATTGTTCATTATCCTATTAATGACCCATTTGGATCGTTCATTATCCTAATATTGACCCATGTAGATTATTCGTTATCCTATTAATGATCCATTTGGATTGTTTATTATCCTATTAATGACTCATTTGGATTGTTCATTATCCTATTAATGATCCATTTGGATCGTTCTTTATCCTATTAATGACCCATTTGGATTGTTCTTTATCCCATTAATGACCCATTTGGATTGTTAATTATCCTATTAATGACCCATTTGGATTGTTAATTATCCTATTAATGGCCCATTTGGATTGTTAATTATCCCATTAATGACCCATTTCGATTGTTCATTATTCTTGTTCCGTGTATCTAATGAAATGTAATAATAAATATGAAGTGTAGTCGACAGTGTCAGGAAGTGCGGTTGACAATTGTCACGAAAGTACGGTACCGTGCTGCTGCAAGCGCTCCAGCCGCCGGTAGAGCCGCTCGCGTTGTTGCTCGACGTCTTTCTGCTGCTCTGCTAGCTCCTCGCGGGCCGCCTGGAGCTGCCGCTTTTCTGTAAGGAGTATATGATATAAGAGCTCGGTTAATAATAGGAAATTTACCTAAAGTATGCGAGAGGACGTACCTAGTTTTGAGTGGTTACAACCGGATATAATGTTAATTTAAAACTGATTTTTTGGTGCTATGTGAATTTAGTAGCAGTATGGGATATTTTATGTTAAATTGTGGCAACTGGGGTCGATTCGACCCGTGTCTTGTGTCTCAGCTCCTCTAGTCCGTCTCGTGTCTCGCGTCTCGCTCTTACCGTCGGCGATAGCGGCCCGGTCCCGCGCGCGGCTGCCCTCCCAGGCGGCACGCTCGGCCGTGAGCCGAGCCTGCAGGTGTCTCAGCTCCTCTAGCTGCGTCTCGTGTCCACGCGCGGTCGTGCCCGGCGCGGCTCGCCACGCCATTACTTGAGCTTCCAAACTGGAATAAATGGTCCAGTTTCGAAATATGAATGTAAAAATTTTAGATGTCAGTTGATCACCAAACACCATCACATTGGTAATAACAATTTTATTATAATCATAAAAGAACTGTTATTACCATGGCAACGCTTATTATAGAACCGTTTTCACGTTTCGTTTACGCTATAGGTGTTATTCTGATACCGTTAACGATATCAATATAAGCGGTACTCGAGAGTTATCTTGCAAATAGCCCTTTTGGGATACTCTTTAACCGTGAGAAACTTTATCACCTGGAGCAATTTCTTTTTACAACTACGTGATTAAGGCGTCGCTTCACAATCCTTTTAAAATCCTAAATCACACCTGTGTATGGTAGTAAGCTGCTGCCACACAATACACGTGAGCGTGTACACCGCGTGCTGCAGTTTCAGCGCGCTGTCACCGCCGGCCTGCTCGTACACTCGGGGCCGCTCGGGTGCCTCCGGCTCCCCTTCGGGCTCTTCCGGCGTGTCCGTGGATAGCCGGAGGTTCAAGCCTGGAAGCCGGAAAGTAGGCGATAGATGGACGACTTATGTAGGGGGTGAATTAGAGTTGACAGCATGCGAGTCAATTGTTGGAAATCGAACCAAAATAAGGTAATTACCGCGGGTGTTACATGAAAGTGCTTTAATTACCCATTTCAAAATTATTATTACATATATTTTTGAAAAATAATTTATCATTACTGTTTTTGGGCAAAATTTATTACTGACGTTAAAATTCGAGAATGACTCGACCGCTTTGTTTTTTTTTATTTTCCTACTTACGGGACTAGGTTTGTATGAAAAAAAACTCCGGCGGCGCCGGGCACTGCCAGCTAATATATCATAAATTAGAAATAATACTTTACTGCTCATTTAATAACGTTTCACATTATAAAAACATAGAAACCGGTTCAGGCAGTAAGTTACCGAGGTTTTTCACAGCTTAAATATGATAGTACCGGTGTTCCCCGGTATTACCTCTGTGCCGGGCGCGCGGCGCGGCGGCGTCGAACCCGGCGAAGGTGTCGGCGCGGCGCGGCAGCGCGGGGCTCTCGTAGGCCGCGCTCTGCCGCTCGCCCGCCGAGCTCGTGCTGCGGCCCAGCGACCCTAAATATGATAGTACCGGTGTTCCCCGGTATTACCTCTGTGCCGGGCGCGCGGCGCGGCGGCGTCGAACCCGGCGAAGGTGTCGGCGCGGCGCGGCAGCGCGGGGCTCTCGTAGGCCGCGCTCTGCCGCTCGCCCGCCGAGCTCGTGCTGCGGCCCAGCGACCCTAAATATGATAGTACCGGTGTTCCCCGGTATTACCTCTGTGCCGGGCGCGCGGCGCGGCGGCGTCGAACCCGGCGAAGGTGTCGGCGCGGCGCGGCAGCGCGGGGCTCTCGTAGGCCGCGCTCTGCCGCTCGCCCGCCGAGCTCGTGCTGCGGCCCAGCGACCCTAAATATGATAGTACCGGTGTTCCCCGGTATTACCTCTGTGCCGGGCGCGCGGCGCGGCGGCGTCGAACCCGGCGAAGGTGTCGGCGCGGCGCGGCAGCGCGGGGCTCTCGTAGGCCGCGCTCTGCCGCTCGCCCGCCGAGCTCGTGCTGCGGCCCAGCGCCCCGCCCGAGCTCCACGCGCCGCTCGACGCCTCCAGCGCGTCCTGCCACACGCACGACGGCCACGTGATATCGTCGGTGATACTGCGATACCGCCTAACTAACTCATTTTATAAGATGCAAAATGTACAGTCACGAGATTAAATTTGGTACCCACCTCAAGTCCAAAGTCAATCCGACATTATACAACAATAAGGTTGAGTTTCCTAAAAGTTCTCTAATGACATTGACGACTTCAAGCATATTTTGCACCTTATTTAATTTGTTAGTTATGCGGTATTCACCGACGATATGAGTCCTACATCATCCTGCACTTTACTCTTGTTTAGGTTTAAATTGCACTCAAACATGTGATACAAATTGCACACAATATGTGATAGCTTTATTGAAATAACGAAGTTGTAAGAGAGTCATCATCATTTCAGCCGAAAGAGGGGATCACCCCGAGGCCTGTCCTGCGCCGCTTGTATCCATATCCATCGGTTTCCCGGAACCGTCGATCCACCTTGTTGGAGGTCTACCGTGGCTGCGTCCTCCGGGACACGATTATAATATTTGTAGGGGTGAATTAAAAAATATATTATTTCCCTTCTCATGCTCGTAAAGTCCTTCTTTATGCTGGGCTGCATACAATCGCAATTTATGCACTAATGCATGAAGTGTTGTCGTCATCTAGACTAAGACAATTAAGCCCTACAGCTAGACAGACGAGGTGACTGCATTAAATAAACTTGTTATTTGAATACATGTATTTTAATTTATTTGCCCTCTAAGTAGCATCTAACAAAAAAAAAACTAAAGAAGAAGCATTATTAACAAAAACGTTACAAAATCAACGTAATGTCTTGGCAGTATTGCGTTCGACATAAGTTAAAAATCGGATGCAGAAAATTAAAAAAGAAATAAAAAGAAATACAGTGGCGGGTAAGAGGTTTTTGTCTCGTTTTGGACTATTAGTTTCGCAAAGAAAACAACTATTCTTTGCGAAACTTGTTGTGTTACAGAATTTACATTATCACTATCTTATTTCCTCGTTATCGAAGTGAAAAGCAGAATGCATAACTCGGTCTTAAAACCCATTTTATCCTCAACTTAATCATCCACCCTCGCCTGCCGGCTCGGATACCATAAGTCTTGGATAAAAATGGTTTGTTTTATGCCCTTTTTGTACAATCTACTATTTTTATTTAGATATAGTTCCAAATCATAAACCAATAAAGGAATTCTAGAGCGTTTTATTAGCATGTTGTGTATCGTTATGTTACCTTGACCACGCGGCAGACCTCTTGCCACAGCGCATGCGTGTCGGGCGTCGGCGCTGCCAACCGCACGTAGTCCGGAAAAACTAGCCCTCCGGGGAACACCGTGCTCGCGCCTGGACAAACAAATCGAAAAGTGTTGACAACGACACCGTCGAAGGTCACTTACTTTAAACGCGTCTTTTTTTTTTTTGTTTTATGGAATGAAGAAGGCGAGGCCACCTAGGGCACGTTTTATAAAGCTACAAGTGATATAAATGATAAAACGTAATTAAATTCACGAGACAAAATTTTATTTTCTATGTTAACCATAAAAACAATGAGAACTAAAACTTTCCTCTAATATGTAAAAAAGGTTTAGGTTATAGCATTCCTCCCCATCGTCCTCATTCAAGCTCCTCAATGAGGCGTCTAGGGGGCCTGATAGTTCTCATGCTCCTGCGTGGTGCTTCAGGGGCCGTATTGTTTTCCAGGGCATGTGTATTTAGAGGTGTAGATGCGGGTGCTATTGTATTCGACGTTGCTGGTGTTTCTGGTGTGTTTGGACTTCCAGTAGGTGTAAGAAAAGGCGTGTTTGTGGTTTGATCACGTCCTGTCGTTTCTTCAGTCATACGTGGTCTTATGTGATCTGCATGCCTACGCCGTAATATTCCATCTGGTGTTTGTATGATGTACGAGTATTTATGTGTCCTTTCTCTAACAATCGCAGGGCTCCATGTGGAATCAATCCTGGTCTTCACGAACACATTGTCGTTAGGCAAATGTTTTTGACCTCGATGTTGGTTTTCCATCGCGATGTTAGCTCGAACTTGTCGATGTTGCAACATTCTTTTCGTACTGGGACGGGCATTATCTAGGGTCAACAATCAAAAAAATCAAAATCATTTATTCGGTAAGAACAAAGGTGGAAAGTACATAGTGGTTGAGGCCTCCTAGTAGGTATGAAGTGTACCTGTATCAGGAGGACTCGCTCTTCCAAAACTAGTAGGTTTACTCGTTCTTAACTAGGTGAGTTTAAAAATATTATTGGTACTTAAGTCTAATAATAAGGTTCCGCTTAGAAACCAAGCATTATCTAGGGTACTCGTTAACTGCCGCCCGAACATCATGTATGCTGGAGATTTCATCGTCGTATTATGTGGAGTGTTTCTATACGTAAACAGAAAATCTCGCATTCGTTCTGTCATGTTACCAGAATGACCTCCTTCTGACATGCGCGTTTTAAAAGTACGAACCAATCGCTCAGCTAATCCATTAGTGCGGGGATGGTACGGAGATGATGTTATGTGTGATATGCCTCTTTCCTTGCAATAAGTTTTGAATGCCTCCGATGTAAACTGTGGACCATTATTGGACACTATTATTTCAGGTAAACCAAATGTTGTAAAGATGTCATTGAGTTCCTCACACAGTTTGTCAGTTGTTGTTCTGTTCATTGGTCGTACTTCTATCCATTTTGATAATGCATCGCACAGCACCAACCAATATTTGCCTTGAAAAGGTCCGGCAAAATCTATATGAATTCTTTGCCATACGTTATCGGGTATTGACCATGAAAAAATTGGTAGTTCAGGATTGTTTGGTCTGGTTTCTTGGCAAGCGTTGCATCTTTTTACATAGCTGTCAATATCTTCTTCAATGGACGGCCACCAGACATAAAACCGTACGAGTGCTCTCATAGCGGAAGTACCTGGATGTCCTCTGTGGAGGTACTTAAGTGTTACCTTTCTGAGTGAGTGTGGCATGACGATCCTTCCTCCCCACATTACAATGTTATTCTCTACAGATAATTCGTTGCGTTTTTTAAAATATGCTTGTAGTAATTGGTCACCATATGCTCACATGCTGCAATTTGTATTAATACAATTTATAACTGTTTTGAGTGTGGTGTCTTTCTTAGTGTGTTCTTTGCTGTTATCTTCGTTTATACATATGTCTTCGAACTTGGTTTCATGTATATGTTTGATGATTCTATTTATTGTGCGTTTTGATTTCGATGGTTCTTCATAAGGGTTTGGCATTCTGGATAGGAAGTCTGCGAGAATATTATTCTCTCCTTTAGTATAAACAATATCATAATTGTAGCTGCCAATTGTTAAAGCCCATCTTACCAGCCTGTTATTAACAATTTTGGGTAAATTTCGATTCGTTCCCAGAATGTATATAAGTGGTTTGTGATCTGTTATTAAAGTGAATTTTGATTCCCTCAGGAATTGATCGAATTTTTTAATTCCAAAATATATTGCTAGGGCCTCTCGATCGATCACTGAATATTTGCTTTCTGCTGGGTTTAGTTTCCTTGATGCAAACGCTATGGGTTGCTCTTTGTTACTTTGTTTGTGGAACAACACGGCTGCTACTCCCTTTTCGGAAGCATCACAAGCTAAATATAAACGATGTTTATCATTATAAGCTATAAGAGGTCCCGATTTTACTATACATTTCTTTGTTTGTTCAAATATGGTGTTTTCATGTTTTGTCCATTTCCACTTTTGTTTGTTTCCTGTAAGTGCATGTAGATCTGCACAAATGCCGTGAAGGTGAGGTATGAACCTTTCGTAAAAATTTACCAATCCTAGGAACGACCTCAATTCCTTGGTGTTTTGGGGTGGTGTTGCTTGGATAATAGCTTCTATTTTGGCTTTTGTTGGTTTTATGCCATGTTTACTAATTGTATGTCCAAGGTACTCGATTTCAGGTAGGAGAAATGAACATTTCTTGAGATTAACTTTCATTCCAGCTTCTTTGAGTTTATAAAGAACTAGTGCTAGTGTTTTAAGGTGTTCTTCATCATTTGTTCCCGTTATTGCGATGTCATCGAAATATATTGCTATATTAGGTATGTTATTTAGCAGTTTCTCAAGATAATGTTGGAAAATTGAAGGGGCTGTTGTTATTCCAAATGGCATACGATTATATTGAAAATAACCTTTATGTGTTGATATTGTTAGAAATTTCTTGGATTCAGGTGCTATTTTGAATTGCAGATATCCGTCCTTTAGATCAATTTTGGAATATTTTTGCCCATCGGCAAGTCGTTGCCTTATATGATCAAAATGTGGTACTGGATAGGTGTGCGTTACCAGGGCTGGATTAAGGGTTGTTCTATAGTCTCCACATTTATTTATTTATTTATTTATTTATTGAAGGAAAACAAACAGCACAAAATAATACATGTATAGATAATACATTATAAAATATACATAGGCCAAAGAAGTTTCCACCACTGGTTTAAATTACAATTGATGCTCAAAAAGGAGTAACCTTATATCTTACAGTAACAATGATACTGGATAACCATTAACAAAATTATACATTTATAATCGTATTCTATTTTCACTTAATCCTATTCTACCTATTCTTTTAAACTAAATGTATTTTAAGTAATCTATATACTATTAAACACTTTTTTTTTTTTAATCTACTATACGTTTTTATTCCCTTTTTTTTTTATTTCGGAGATAAATCTCCTTATCGACATGTGGAATATGTCAGAATGTACAAACTTAACGTTATGATTTTTACATGCTCTTACAATAAATCTATTCTTTGCATACACTGTGCGGGTAGAAGGGACTGCAAAAACATTTAAAGAACGCGTACACATATTCTTATTTGCCCATTAGGTTTGACAATATTGACGGTTGGAGTCGCCCATTCAATTGGTGTTTCATTTGGGTCTATTGGTTCTATGATACCTTCTTTTGTTAGCCGCTCCAGTTCCATTTCCACGTTCTTCCTTATACTAAATTTGATCGGTCTTGATGAGAAATGTTTCGGCTCTATTTCTGGTTTTACATGGATCTATACTTCGTAGTCCTTTAGCTCTCCCAATTGGTTATCGAACAGATCATTGTGTTCATGAATGATCTGTTTAAGTGACAATTGATTTTTTATTGAGTATACTGGACTAGGAAACGTCATGTTGAACATTTCACTCCATTGTAACCCAAAGAGCATGGGGCTTGCGTTCTTGATCACGACTACTGGTAGAATTCTTTGCTGTTTCTGTATTTCATCAGTCACTTCTGCTAGTCCTTTGGGTTTAAGTTTGTGATCACCATAAGCTTTTAATTTAGGTCCCTTTGTAAGTGTTGGTGATCCTATTTCTCTCCAGAATGATGTACTTATGATTGAATATATGGATCCGGTGTCCCAATCCATAGTACATTTGGTTCCATTTATTTTGGTATAATTTTTTTTACATCTTAAATTGTTATTCTGTGTGTTGACTTTGTTTATATCAGTGCCATCATCATCTTCATCACTATCATCGGAAAATGTTTTTCTTGTAGATTTTTTGTTTGAATACGTACTTCTTGTAACTTGGTTTACATTATATTTATTAGGTCCCGATCGAAACGATAAGTAAGCTCTTCCAGTCTTTATGCAACAACTCTCGAAATGGCCTTTTATTTGACACGCTGTACAGGTGTGGTCTTTCGCTACACAGTTTTGAGTTTCATGTAAATCATTTCTCCCGCACCTCTTGCACTGGAATTTTGAAAGTAGTCGCTTTTTGGTGTAATTTCTACATTGATCTTTCGTTTGAATGCGTTGTACTGATAGTGCCGTCGGGTCTTGCTCCACGTTGAGGGGGTTATCGTTTTCGGCCAGTTCTCTTGATAAAGCTACTGCAAAGATTTGATCGAATGTCATTTCTATAGTTTTGCCATCATTTGTTCGTTCTTGAAGGTCTGGCCACTTTTGTTTTAGATCTATTTCTAATATGTCGTGGTTTAAGCCTGTGGCAAATCGGTCACGTAATTGGCGTTCTAAAACATCACCTTCATAGCCGCAGTGCTTACTCAATTCCTTTAATTTATTGGCGTACGTTTCCATTGTTTCATGTTCTTTTCGAATACAGTTCCAAAACTCAACCAACGCCTTGAAACGTGTTGTTTTTTTGTGATAAATACAGTACAATTTCTCTTTAATTTCGTTGTGTTTTCCAAAGTGTTCTTAAAGGCTATTTTGATTTGATGAAATATTTCTGGTGGTAAACATGTTATGAGTAAATCTTTTTTTATTAGTTCATACTCACTGCCATAGATGTTGCACTTTTGTTCAAAATATTCAATAAAATTTTCAACCGTGGACGTTTTCGGGTTAAATTTTTCATGTACAAAATTATTGATTTTTTTGCATCGTTCGTTAATGTTATGCTTTGATGTTGTAGCTGTTGGCGTTGAAATGTTTTGGGCTGCTGCTGTTTGCGCCGTTAGGGCGATTCGTAAAAGATCTGATATTTGTTGTTGTTGGCTCATATGAGCCTCCATGAACTGTTTGAACTGTTCCGCGTTCATTTTCGTCATTCAGTTTTTTTTAATCCTCGTCGCCAGTTGATATAAATGATAAAACGTAATTAAATTCACGAAACAACATTTTATTTTCTATGTCAATCTTGACAACCATAAAAACAATGAGAACTAAAACTTTCCTCTAATATGTATAAAAGGTTTAGGTTATAGCAACAAGTAACATGTTTACAGGTCTAAACTAGCAACAGGCAGAGGTTGTGTCAAATGGAGAAATATAACCTGTAAATTGTAATTTGTAGCGTTATAAAACAGGCCCCTGATGGTAAGTGGGATCTGTGACCCATAGACATGCATTCTCAAGACTACAATTTTAAGACCGCCTTGCCAGCCCTGAGGACTAAGATGGAATGCCTCTATGCCAGTTATTTCACCGATTGTCTCCCCACACCGGTACACAACGAGTTTAATGGGTAAGGATGGTAGCGATCTTGACGCACCGTGCACAACTAATGGTCACCACTAAAAATAACATAGTTATATCCTATTCATTGTGTATTTATTTGTGCTACAAATCAACAGTTTTTGATTTCAACAAAATACTTTAGTTCAAAAAACACTGCAATAATACAGAAAATATATACAATAATAATAATTATATACCTACATTGGCGTATATATTGGTCCGTGACCACCCCACAATGGTCTGGTACCCACCCCAGGATGATCATTGATCACTTGTAATTAGAAAGCCGAATGAATTCTAGCCCAATGTATCTCAAAAAGGCGGGTGCCAGCCCCCCTGGAAAATTTCTCTAGATACGCCAATGTATACCTAGTTAATGTAGTGGTTAAAGTCCCAGGTGTCATACATTTTTTTGGAGTAATCCGTCTCGATTAAAACGAAGTTTTCAAAAAAATAACTAACCAATGATGAACTTTTTTTTCTGAGGGTTTAGAATTTGTGCAAAGACTTTGTTTGAAGTATTTGCTTGTTCATCAGCTATTAGAAAAATGCATTTTCAGTTCCAAGAGTGAAGTATTTTAAATAAATATAAAGTAATCCACCGACCAGAGCTGGGCACGTCTAACGCGCTGGAGCCGGTGTGCCCCACCATCTTCATGTGTAACGCCATCTTCTCTTCCAGCAGCGTCGCGTGCTCTCTGTCTTTCACTCGCAACGCTTCTGCAAAGGCGAAATAATATGTCAAATATATCCTTAATAAAACAGATATAAAAAACTATTACTATTTAACCTGCTGAACATAAAGCCACGGTAACCTTTTACGTAACAAAAAAAAGAGCACTAACTTTCTATACTCCATTCGTTTAGGTAAGTAAACAAATGTAAACAACGCAAACCAAGTGGCTCTGTAAAGAGCCAATCAAATTCGTCGAGATTCAACGTATCAGTTTCCTGCTTCTACCGGCTAGCAAACTATATAACGCTGTTGTTTGTTAACATTTCATTATGTAGCTACACAAATGAAGTATAATATAAAACATCGATAATTTCGTGGCATTTAGGTAGCATCGACAGATTAGTGATGAGCAGTGATCGGAAATAGGTGAGCTAATTTGCCTAAACTTGATGCATGTTCATTCAATAATGTATTCCCATCTCTCTCACGCATGAATGAATATGCGTCAAGTTTAGGCAAATTAGCTCTACCTATTCCGATCACTGGTGATGAGACAAGTTTTCTTAGTGTTTTTTCAGAGGATAAAATAATAAATTTACATTACCCACATAGTCTTAACATTTATAACGAAGTAGGTTTATGCACTAGTTTAAAAATATCAATGTTAATGTTATGATATTATCATTCATTGAATAATGATTGCGAGACGTGTCGGGAACCCAAGCTTTTTTCCAAATAATAGCGGAAATCACTTCTACCACAAGGTGACAGCGTAAAATGCACCCGTTGCAATTTTTATAAAATATAGGTTCATGAAAAAATATCAGGATATGCTAGTATTACGATAGGATATAAAAAATAGAAGAACTTATTACAACATAAAGTAGTTGAAATCAAAGATGTACACCAATAAAAATACGCTACAACATTACACTTGTCTAAAGTCTAACTTCAAAAAAAATCAAACAAATATTAATTGTTTATCACGAATGTCATATACCCATTAACGATTGAAATTACTTTTTTACTAATTGATTTTCTATTCTCGACTCCTACAGGAAAAGCATTGTCATATTACTAGTCTGTTAGAAACTGTCAAGTGCTACCTAAATGCCACAAGATTATTTTATATAAAAAAACAGAGGATAGAAGCTTTTAGATCCCCATCTCGTTAAGACTAGGTAGCAAATACGACCAGAGGCCCGTTTCACGAAGCTACAAGTTACAAATTATAAGCGGAAGTCTCTTTCTAACTCCTTTTGCTAGAAAGAGAGTTCCGCTACTAATTTGTAACTTGTAGCTTAGTGAAACGGGCCACAGATCGCTTTGAGACTACATCTCAAAAAGGTTAGAGTCGCAAAAGGACCACTTCGTTTGGACCAAAGGGCAAATTGCTCAGGAATAGGAGCCCCGGAATGCGGGGCTCACACATAAAACGAAAAAAGAAATGTGGTCATTTCGCGACTGACTTTTTGAGATTTAGTCGCAAAGTGGTCGTATAGCGATCTAGGCATATAGCTTTGTAGTCAGATCGAGATGTATTCGTAAAGCGATTAGGTCGTATTTGCTACCTAGTCTTATCGAGATGTGGACCTAAAAGCTTCTATCTTAAAAATATCCCTTACACATTTACTATAATTTACAATGTAATTATTTGCCTAGTTTAGAAACAAGAGGTGAAAAAAATAACAAAAAACAACAGTAGGTACTGTTTTGCAAAGTAAGCAGTAACGATTCGAACTAAATATTTTTGTGCTTCATCGATTAAAAAGAATACTTATTGAAAATATTAGGCAAGAAATATAACTAATTTATTATATATCACTTGATAAAAAACTAGTTCCAATACCTACAGTTAACAGCGCTACACTTCAGGCAGGGTTGTATCACAAAGATTAAGCTACGAAAAAAAAAGCTATGAACAGCTATAACTTTAAATAAAATATAAAAACATGTTTTACATATAAACTAATGGGTGTCCCTTAAATAGCATAAAATTAATTGTCATTGATACATATAACAGGCTTGGCATAACATTATTGTGCATAGCATAACATTAGCTGGCCTTTAAAAACTAATATGTAGTACTGAATTTGCATTATAATTATGATTCAATCTAATTTAAATTCTCTAACGTGAAAATTTATTACTTTAAGGGCATGGGCAAGGACAAACGTACCCAACGTTTGTATGAACATTATTTTTTCAAAGGCCGAGGGTGATTTTGTAATAATGGTTTAGAAGACCTCTAAAAGGTGCGGAGACATTTAAGTACTTGGTTTTTGGGTAGTAAAGCTACGCCCAGGTATCAATATTTAAATACTTATACCGGCTCCGATGCTCTTAAGAGTATTGCAATACGTAACAAAATATGTTTATTTTTAATAAATCGAAATATTTATTGTCAAAATGTATCGTTTCCCAACCGTTCCATTTGACAACTCGCTTTTTTCTGTAACTATAAGTATTTCAGGATTTTTATAAAAAACGAAACTAACCTATAGGGTTCTACACTATGGTACTGAAATAAACCCTGAAATATTCACTGTTATAGAAAAAAAGCATGTTAGCAAATGAAACGGTTGGGAAACGATACATTTTGCCAAATGATTTTCGGCCAAAAGGCAGAATACCTGATTTACCACTTTGACGAATCGCCGCTCTCCTTAAATAGTCAGCTCAAGTTAGATACGACGACGAGCGAAACGAGGAGCGTTAGGTTGAACTGTGATATCATGCCAGGCCGAGATTATAAAAGTTAAAATATTGTAATTGCGTATTATATTTATAAAAATTATGGGTTTTAATATTGATGAAAATTAACTTATTAAATTTGTGCTAAGTGATTGTTATGCGTTTATATAATTTGCGTATTTATTTAAGCGTATTAATATTATGCGAATTCATTTATACGAATGAATGTTATGCGAGAATTGAAATAGGACAATTTAATGTATTCGTTTTAATATAAGCCCATAAAACACATCAAATACGTTGTAATAGTTTTATCCGTAAATAAATTAAATAATTTATCAGTTAATTAATACATGTACGTTGCTAATTAATAAATCAAATAAGTATATACCTTCGCATAAGTTAAGAAACGGATGTTTAAATAAATAGCGCCTTAATTAACTAATTACTATATTTAATTCCTTATACTTAATTGCTTTTGAAATAATAATGAAACTTATACGAAGGTATAATATATCCATGCAGCCATGCAGCCATTGAGAGTTTTAAAATCACCTTCTATTTGCCACCACGGAGTCTCATCTGTCCAATAAAATACATACATAAGCTTTCTATAGGTAGTATGTATAAACTAAAGATCTACCGCGTTCGATAACGAACATTTAAAAGGTCATGTCTAAGTTACGCAACTTTAACTATTGGAATGCTAATTACATACTCGAAATTCTATAAAAATACCTAGATATATCTCTTTTAAACAAGTTTATTTTAATTAGAAATTATTAAAAGATTGAATACTTTAAAAGGTAGTATACATACAAATCTGTAATTTTAGTGCAAAGTGGTTTTATAATAATGTACATTTTAGATGTGATCTAGTTGATATCATTATCTGTTTTTGACGACGAGATTAGCATTTGTGGATCCGATCGATCCGATCGATTTTGATCCCCGGAAACGCAAATGAGCGAAATGAGTGCGATTTGTTTCTTAAGATAAAAATAAGACATGTTTATTCAGTAAGTAATATATATCTTTATATAAGTATGTTTATTATTGTATGTATAGTACCCTTAGTCAAAGCCTAGGGGCTTAGTTTGGGACTAAGTCAATTTGGGTAAGATTGACCTCTAATATTTATAATAAATTTTAGTACCTGCCTTATTGTATCTATCTTATAAAATATACTTTATGTAACTACGCTTTCTTATACAAATTGATCAATTTAAATGGGTCAGTACAGGAAAGTACGAAACTATTAGAGATAGGATTATTAGTTCCTACAATACTAGGCAGATCAGAAGTCAATTCTGATCTGAATTATCGATTTTGGAATTCAGAAGAACTGCATTAAGATTTAGGTATTAAATAAATAAATACTAATGGTAGTATAAGTTCAGTAAAATTGTATGTATAAAGGGTACCTTGCAAAAGGAATCCGCCATTTTTGGATATGATCTTCAAGTAGAGGCCTTTATTAAAAATCCAAGTTTTCGACCTTGGAATGCTGCAGCTCTACAATGTCCATAAAACCACGGACCTTTTTTATTTTTTTATCAGTAGAACATATCCAAAAATGACGGAAGAACGATTCTTGCAAGGTAAAATGTATGTTTAAATCTCTGCTGTATTTTTGTCTATTTATTGTAATCTCTTTTGATTGTACAACAAAGTGTTTACGGGTGTCCCTCGGAATCCCGAAAAACGTTTGTACTAACACTCCTTTTGTCCGATTTATCGATTGTCCTAAACTGGTTTAAAGCTGATTCAAAGATCTTTTTAAGCTGCCCAAATATACCTGCGGTTATGTTAGGGTTCTATTATAACAAAACTAAAAAGTTTTGAAATTCAGGCGGAAATGGCTGTAGGACAAACGAAAATTCGGACAAACGATGCATTAAGCCTGCCCCGAGGAACCTGTGCGGCACCGTACCAACCGGACCGAACCGCTTGCTGTGTCCTGCTACGCCCACGACGCAGTTGTACGTGTCCCATTTACATTACTCTACGGAGGCAAAAGATCTCGTAGAGTATGTACGAGTTAAGACCGGATTTACTCTTAGGGTCGAGTGGTTAGAACCTCGCCACAAGGTTAATTTTAAGTCATTTGTGATGAGAGTACCGACCATAGATCTGTCGACCTTTTTAACCGACTTCAAAAAAAGGAGGAGGTTCTCAATTCGTCGGGATATTTGGGGGTTGAGTCTTATTTCGGCGATTTCGTGGTCGCCGTCTAGCAGACACCGCGAAAATTTATTAATAGTTGTGTTCATTTTATGTTATATATTGATATGTATGCTAGTCTGAAAGGTATTTGTAAATATGGGCCTTGTAGTCTGAAATAAAGTTATTCTATTCTATTCTATTCTATTAGGACAAATGATGATTAGAGATTCCAATATAGACCCGTGTTTGCACACAATTTTACTGAACACACATAAAAATATCTAAGGATCACAAAAATGAAGGTAGAGTCCGGCTAGCGAGTGCTGACACAAGCATTTATCTCAAATTCTTCATGTGGCAACAATTTTACCTAAGAAACACTCTGTCACATTATGAGTACCTATCCAGTCTATGCATTTCGTGTTACCAGCTAGTGATATTTTGAATTTGAAGCCTTTTTTTGTATCACCACTCGCTGATCACTCTATATCTTTGATCCTTGGAAAATTTTAATGAGTGTAGCGGTAGTATTTATAAATGACGGTGGTAGTGGTAGTGTTGGTGGTACTCACCAGTGATCAGTCTTATGCTCTCGTGCCGCGCGTCGAGCGCGCGCTGCCGCTCCTCCGCGGAGGCCAGCGAGCCCGCCTCGCAGTCCTCCGCCTCCGAGGGACACTGGGACACCGCCAGTCTAGGGAAACATGTATAATTGGTTTAATTCACTTTATTTACTTTCCAAAAGGGCCCAAAATTCTTGTACGCCCAAGGGCCCCAGCATTTATAGCTTCGGAATATATATATTTCAATTTACAAAATTAACATCGCTACGGGGTACGTACAATAATGCATAAAGTTCAAAATACATAATGTTCATAACTTTTCATGATTGTTATAAAACATGCCATGACATCCTTTAGCATCTGAAAGCATGCGATGACCTCCTTTGGCAGCTGAAACCATGTGATAACATCTTTTATGTGATAACATACTCTCACCAACAATACGTATAGTACGTCTGAAATTTTCCAGCTAAATGCGATTCAATGCTGATAGATGGGACTCTACCCTAACCCGGCAAATTGGCGTATTATGTCGAACTGCTAAACAATTTCCTTGAATGTACCTGACGTTGTGTATCCAGGAGTGTATGTCCTTGGGCCGGTGCACGCGCAGCTCGAACATCTCGGGCTCGGCGGGTCCGCTGCAGATGAGGTACAGCCCGCGGCCCTCCGCGCCTGCCTTCTCGCGGACCAGCAGCTTCACCAGGGACACTACCCCTGTCTGGAATTTAAATTATATTTCAACTTTTTACATGTACATTCATAAACTCACGCCTTTATTCCCAGAGGGGGTTAGGGAGGGCTACAGAATTACCAACAACTCTAAAAATTTGTTGATAATTGTAACCACATTTTGCACAATTAGGCTAAGATATTTACCAGTGTATTAGTGACAGGTTGCAAGCCCATCGCCTTACAATACTACCAAGCCTTTAATCCCTTATTCGCCTCTTACGACATCCATTGGAAGACATGGAGTGACACTATTCTAACCCGGCAACCGCACGGGAACTTTTTATATGGGAGAAAATAACATTTTCTCCCACATGCTCGGAAATGTTAACCTTACGGTTGTCAAATCAGCCCGCGAAGTTGTAAGTTCCAGGTCCAGGCAAAATTAAAAAAAAAAAACAAAGTTATTATTTACCAACGGCAGAGGCCGCGAAAATGTATGAAATTTCATTACGTACCTGGTGTTTTACTTTTTAAAACCATGTTTGGACTTTTCAAACAGCGTTTACAACGTATTTAAAAGTGTGTCAAATAGTTTGACTCTTTTAAAGTAGAAATTGCATTCATAAACAAAATACATTGCCTAAATACCATAAACGCTTAATAAATGTTATAGTTTAAACTATATTTTATTCAAATTGAATTTATTACGTTTAAATTTGTGATTTTATTTAATGCTTCAGTGTCATTCAATCGTACGTTTCTGTTCTTTTTTTTCAAGGAAATGTTGGGACTGTGTTTAATATTATTAACAATTGTTTAAATTTCCTCACATTGTTGGAGAAAAGCACTATACAAGCCTCGACCGGGAAGGGCGGTTGCTGGACTCGTATATAGCGCGGCCTCGACTGCGTCTCGGCCACGCTAACTCTACTCGTCCCGCAACGGCCTATTTCCCGGTCTGTGCAGTAATGTACTACTCTGCTCAGAAATATCACTAAAGATCTGGGTAGTGACAAGACATGTTTTATATGAAGAGGATATTTTTTTTGGCCTAGTGCAAGTAGGCCAGGAAAAATATTGATGGCTCGTTACATATATGCAAACAGGCCGGCAAAATACTCTTGGCTTGACTTATGTTAGAGTTAGGACTTTTGGTGACAAATCGTGGTTCTAGAATCCATGGAGTCGCTATTTCCTATTTATTATAATTCAAATTTCAAAATTAATTTATTCATTAAACCGCTTAACCAATTTCAATGAATTTTGGTATTAAGGATATTTCTGCTGTGAAAGCGTTACAAACAAGGAAATATTATTAGGTATGGTATAACTGAACTAAAAATGTATTTAGTTCATTTTGAAATATGACCACACTGAAGGTCAAAATCAAAGTGTCATTGTATTAGAATAATTAGGAAATAGCGACTCCATGTATTCTAGAACCACGATATGCCACCAAAATCATAACCCTACTTATTATAGAGATGATGATGATGAGTTGATTACATACAGCTCATATAAGAACTTATTACACTTTATTTCTTAGACTTTTCATAACATGAAAACAAACTTTGCGATAATATTTACTAATAAAAAAATATTCGTTAAGCGAGTATAATACGTTTTTAATTAATTGACTTAATATATAAAAGCAATTCTTTTGTCATCATGAAATAATTTTTTGTCGGGGTTAAATATACATAAAAAATAAAGCTAGTTAAAAGATCCCGTACCTTGTTGTCAGGCGTGAAGAATGTGTATTTGTTGTTGTTGTCGTGCAGAAAGAACAGCACGTCGGTCAGCACTATGACTAGGAGGGTCTGCATCTTGCTGCGCCCCTGCATCAGCGTCGCCACGCCTTCGAACCTGAGCAACGAGTTATTTAAGAGGCCACATATGATAAATAATGGGCGGCTGACGGAAGCAAGTTACGTCAAAATAATGCCGAACGAAATCCGTAATATGAATATTACTCATTATTAGGACTAAGTAGGTAAAATATATGTTAGTATTTTTACTGCGGCTTGTGCCATCGGATTTAATTACTTACTGCCACGGAATAGAAAAAACAGTGGAAGTGCCATGAGCTTCGCTTAGTATCAGAGCCGTTGTCGCCAATATTCACACTATCATAAAAACAACACCATGGAAAATGTTTTTGGTGCGGCTATCGTTTTTACATTCCAAAATAGCACAATTAGGCATGCTTCTGGATTTATTTCCTATTTTAGATATATTTATTCAAACAAGCGATCGCGGCAAACTATGGTAGGTTGCGCGGAACTCGGCATAACCATGCCATACGTCACACGCCCACATCACACGTCTACTGTTTTTTCTGTTCTGTGCTTACTGCGGATTTAATGCTACGAAGCGTATTGTTTTACTAACATAAAAAAAACGCTTTACATTTAATTTTGGGCGGTTAAAACAGGATTGTATAAAAACACAATTATTACTTATTCAATCAACCTGTATGTAGTCATTTTGTGATGCACACATAGTATTTTCATTCACTCATCCGATCCATTCGTGCCAGCTCTTGTGAATCGACCTATACTCACGCCTTCATTCCCAGAGTGGGGTAAGCAGAGCTACAGAATTACCAACAAGTCTAAAATTGTTGATAATTCTGTAACCACATTTTGAAATACTCACTTAAGTATTCTATTCCCCTGTAGTATATCACTCTTCTTGAACTTCCGTCCCCGGAAGTTGGCGAAAGACTTAGCGTCGATGCGGTGGTATATCTCTAGTTTCCGGTCTTCTCTCTCTTTGGCTGCTACTTGGTTGTCTACGTCCACCAGGATTTCCTGTTTAAATTCATATATAACTAAATACTTGAGATTTTTTTTACTTTTAATGAGTTTAAATGTAGCTGCCAGTTGAAATGAATAACTGTCCGTGTATTCTAATAACTAGGTGCACTTGCCGTCCCCGGGTAAGTCTAAATGGAGCGAAGCGAGTTGCTAATATAACATACTACAACAAACAACCTTACGTCAAACGTGACAGCTGTCAATCGTAAGCTCTGCTACAGATTTCTCATCGTGTCTGTAACTAAAGCTAAAGATGAAGCTTCAAAAAGGTTACGAGCGAAGAGCGCCGCTTAAAATCGAAGTTTCGGTACTTTTCCCATTTTCCCCATTGAAAGTCTTTGGGAACAGATTTTCGTTGATTATTCCTCCGTGGTATGTCCGATTATCCATTTTATTTTTTCTAAACCTTTTTTCTATGGCTAGATATCGTATTACGGGCTAAATTTGATCCTGATATCTCTAATAGTTTGGGAGGAGTATGCGGACAAACGAAAATCGGAATCGGGGAAGAATTGAGCTTCGCTCCAATAAAGAAATAAGAAATACAGGGACAATGTCACACCAATTGACCTAGTCCCAGACTAAGCTCTAGGCTTGTACTATGGGGTACTGGTAACGATAAACATACTAATTATAAAGGAATATTTTATTTACATAGAAAACATCCAAGACTCAGAAACAATGCTCATCACACGTAATCGAAACCGAGGGGTCTATATTGGAATCCATAAACATTTGTCCTAATAATGCATCGTTTCTCCGAAATTTTGTTTATCACAGAGCCATTTTTGCCTGAATTTTTCTCACCTGAAAACCACATACATACACATACATACAAATATAAACTCATGCCTTCGTTCCCAGAGTGAGGTAGGCAGAGCTGCAGAATTACCTACGACTCTAAAAACTTGTTGACAAATGACATCAATAATTCGGACATACGAAGCGTTAGGACAAACGTTATTAGAGATTCCGAGGGACACCCAACCCGAGACCGCTAGCTTCATAAGCATGATGATGATGATGATTGGTGTTACCTTGACTCCAAAGAGCGCTTTCTGAAGCAACTCCCGCTCGTTGACGTCGTCTCCTGCCGTCTTCAGCAAGGGCTCCAGCAGAAGGGGGTATTTGGTCAGTCGCTGCGCCACGAACAAAACGCACTCGGGCACGCCCTGGTGACAAACAGACATATAAGTACGGCTGGGACTTTTGGTAGTATGCTGTGGTTCGAAAGTCGAAAGTTGCTGTTAGATAAAAATATTTCTCTTAGTTTAGGTATGTATTGTATTTTATTACTACTATCTTACTAATATCCCATCTTACTAATATCAAAAATGCGAAATTTTGAGTGTGTTAGTTTGTTACTCTTCACGCTGCAACGAGTGGACGGATTTGAAATAAATTTGCAATGGAGATAGCTTATACCCCGGATTAAGACATAGGTTACTAATCATCACAGAAAATTTGAGTTCCCGAGAAATCAAAATCCCCGCAAAAGGGATGGAATATCTAATTCTACGCGGATGAAATCGCGGGCAGAAGCTAGTGTATCCATATAATACCCCAAAAATAAAGAGTGTGTGTGTATATTGAAAATATTGTATTTATATAATTAGTAATATTAATCAATATTTAATGAATGAACATAGAGAAGCTAATTTGGTGTTTTGGCCAGATTTGACTTCCAGACACTACAAAAAAAAAAGTTAAGCAAAATGGACGAGCTAAAAATCCCTTACGGCCCTACCATACTATATTAGCAAATCCACCTAACACCCCAGAACTTCGCCCAATCGAAGATTTTTTGCGCAAATCTGAAACGGCGAATCTACTCGAATAATTTTCGCCGAATAAATGTACAAAGTTACATTCGAAAGATTAAGTTAGAATTAAATTAAATCCCGACATATGTGTTTGCGTCAGCCATGGACAAATTTCCACAGAACTGTCGCAAACCAGCTCGCAAAGGAGTAAATTGTTTTTTGCATTAAACATTGTTAATAATACTATTATTTATTATAAACATTTTTAGCAAAACAGATTTTTTATTACATTAGATATAGTTTTGAACTTTGTCCAGATTTCATTCCGCATACGTTAGATTAGAGAGAAAAGGACAGCAATAGTAAATCAGGGTCTGGGTATTTATTTAACACTTAAAGGCTTTCTTCACACAGATAAAATAATTATTACACAAATTAAAAAAAATAACATGTCCCTAATATCACCAGGGTAAAGTTAAAGATTTGGTGGTAAGGGTGAAGGTAGTTCCTCCGGGACTTCCTTTAGTTCGCGTCCCGGAGTCGTCGGACCAGGAATACCGCTGGCGCTGTAATGCGGGGCGCAAGAGGCAGCGGCCCTGGTGGTACACGAAGGTAGGTGGGCCCGAGGTGGGACCTGTCAGAGAGAGTAGCGGTCCCTGAGGAAAGCAGGAACCACGTAGATGGAGGAGGATTCTTGAGGCGTAGGGCCCGACTTGGCCACACTCAAAGTCGACTTTTAGTATGAGGAAGATAGAGGCTTCTAGGGGTCCGACTTGACCCTAACTTCAGAGTTTCAAGTTTCCACTTTTGAGGCTGAAGAAGAACTGATCGCTCTAGTCCGAGCCACCGTTTATATACCCTGGTGATCTAGCTTTTTAATTTACAAATTCTAAATTCATAAAATTTCAAAGTTATACATGCCAGATATTAATTCTATGGTAAAACTGTCGTTTTAACTCCATGGTCCAGTATAAACCTAAGATATCGTCTCTGCCCGTTGTCTAGACAACAAAGATAACAAACACTGTCAGATGAAAAAATATAAACAAAAAGTGAATATTTTCGGCTACAAAAGTAATATCGTTAAAGAGAATAGCAATCATTCAAAGGAAAAAGGTACGCAAGAGCCATGGAAAACTAATACACCGTACAGCTTCAAAAAATCAAGAATTATACGTCTCTAAAGTTAGTCGGTCCAACCGACATGTGAACCGCGCCCGCAAGATATTCAAGAGGGACGGGACAAGAAACCCAGGAACGCAGGTACAATATTACAAACCACGGCATGCTGCCAAAAACTACATTTAAGTATAATAGTATTAGATCGAGTAGAAGTGTGTTGACAGAAGTAGAACAATGCTAAACTTATTTGTTATGTGTGAAGAAATAGTAACAACAGCATTCTGCCCTCCTGCGGAGAAAAGGCGCTAATACTATATGAATTGTATTGCACATCCAACCTTATTATACCTTTAAGAGTTTAATATGCTTCTATGAATTAATTGCACATGCGCCTTTTCTCCGTAGGAGGGCAGCATTGTCCTACTGTCAACATTATCAATATTCAGAAACTTCACGCTTGTGCAATGTGTCAGGATTGACTTCTTACCTGCCTAGTACTGTAAAACATGGAATAAAAACGTCGTCAGCTTTGTGTTGGTAGTACGAACCTTTTTCCGAAGCAGTGGGTTCTGTTGGCACTTCCGTATGAACCGCGCCAGCCGCGGCTCGCGCGCGCAGCACTCTTTGAACACGTCTACCGCATCCCGGTGCCGCGAACAGAACTCACCTGAAAAAAACACGTGGTCTCATAAGTATTTTTCTCAAAAATGTCCGGAAATGTTGACATTCCTATCTACATATTGAGACGCGAAGTACATAGTTTACTGACAGTTCTCAAATTTAAAAAAAAAAACATTGCGTGCTCGCTACACAAGCCCGCAATGTTGCATACAAATTCCATTACTATCTAGCTTGTAACTTTTTAAAAAGTGAAAAGGGCCATAATAAAATGAGGGCACAAGTCTTATACATCCAAATTTTACTCGAAACATAACTTTTTTATTTGTGGCTGGAATAGCTTATGTTTTTTTAAAAACAACAATTGCGTTTCTCCTTGTCATAAACAAAAAGGCGGTAAGGAGTGATGGTTTTTTCACATGAAGTTTCTGTTTGTATGCAATTCAAAAAATGAGTTCATGCGATGAAGATTTGACTCCAACACAAATTTTTTCATGCGATTTTTGAGAAAAACACTATATTTGCCTCGGCAGGAACAGCAATTGCGGGCTTCGTATTTTTAAACGGACTCGCAAGCTCGTCCGTTTAATCCAATACTCGGCCCGCAATTGCCTACTTCCATGCCTAGGCCATAATGTACTATTTTGTCATAACCTAACATCCATTGTGAGACATCATAATATTGTAATACGTCACATTGTGAGGCACTGACTTTGTGATAAATGACCACCTTGTAATACGTCACATCGTTGTAAGACAGCACTGACCTTGTGACAAATGACACATTTGTGACATGTCACACCCTTGTATTGTGAGACAAAAAAGACTTTGTAACGAATGACCTTCGAATACGGCTCATAGTTGTGAGACAACATTGACCTTCCGAGAAATGATAAACTTGTAATACGTCACGTCTCATTCTTGTGAGACCGCATTGACCTTGTGACAAATTATAACCGTGTAATACGTCACATTCCTGTGAGACAACATTGACCTTGTCACAAATGATAAACTTGTAATACGTCACGTCACATCCTTGTGAGACGGACGCCCTCCTCACGCGGGAACAAGTGTAATGTTACCGTAAGCAGCCTTGAGCCGATGCCTGGCGGGCGCGGCGAAGGTGTCGGCGAGGATGTCGGCCACGGAGGAGATGTGCGGCGAGGCCCGCTGCCGCGCGCGCAGCCGCGCCAGCAGCGCCGCGTGCAGCGCCCACAGCTCCTCCACGCACGGGAACATGCGCGACACCTGCGCCGCCGACACCCCCGGGAACCGGACCATGCCTTCCGCGAACATCTGCGAGGGAAACAGATCATCAAACTGGAGAAACATCGTCGCACATCATGATTGTTAGTAAGTGCTTTAGGTTATACGTATCGCAAGTCGTAGTTTTAAAATAATGTGCGAAACTTCTAGCCACACCTCTGATTATCATATTTAATCAATCGTTAAGACTGGGCGACTTTCCAACTCAATGGAAGGAGGCTCGCATAACACCTATTCTCAAAAAAGATGTGCTATCAGAAGTCTCAAACTATAGACCGGTGTCGATTCTCCCAGCAGCGGGTAAAGTTTTTGAATCGATTGTTCATAAAAAGATGTACTAGTATGTCAGAGAGCGACATCATAGCAACCAACACGGATTTTTACCCGGCATGGGATTTGGTTGGGAACGTCAACGATATCGCTAACGGCCGTAGACAGTTCAAAGAAAGTTCACGCGATTTATACTGACTTCAGCAAGGCTTTTGAGTTATTAGATTATGACATTCTCTTAACAAAAGTTAAACACGCGGGTATAAACGGTTCTCTACTTCGGTGGTGCGAGTCGTACCTTAGAAATCGGTCGCAGTTAGCGGCGTTTCGAGGCTTTAAGTCTAGAAAAGTAGACATTCCCTCAAGAGTCCCACAGGGTTCACATATAGCTATTCCGCTATTCTTTCTAAATATAAATGATTTAACAAAATCCATACGCTGTAACTTTAAAATTCACGCTGATGACCTCAAATTATATAAAGTCACCGAGAATAGTGGTGATGAGAGTCTGCTGCAAGATGATTTGGTGTCATTTGAACCATATGAATTTAAATAAAGAAAAGTGCTACCACATTAAATTTTCGCGAAAGAAAAAACCAGTTTAAGCTACTTATAGTTTAAACGGATCCCCATTAACCGAGGTAACCAGCATTCGTGATCTCGTTATTATTATAGATGGTGCCCTGATATTTCGAGAGCATATAGATAGGGTAACCAAAAAAGCATCCAAATTGTCAGGTTTTATAAGCAGGCAGATAAAATCTTTTAAAGACCCTAAAGATCATATTCCGGTGTACATCTGTGTTGTCAGGAGTATGGTGATCCTGTATGGAATCCAGGCTTTAAATTGCACGCTGATCGCATCGAAAGAATACAAAAGTGCTTTCTCTACACCTAGCCTTTATTGTGAACAAAGCTAAGATAAAGCCCTCGTATGAAACAAGACTTGAATGGTAAAAAAGCATACGTTATATGACAGACGAAAAGCGGGTGATATCATGTTCCTTTATAAAGTCTTGAACGGTCTCGTGGACGTCCCAGAGTTGCTCGAGAATACAAATTTGTTGTTGATAATAAGTAAACAAACCTTTTGCATGAGCCTAATAGTGAGACAGTGATGTTTCTCAGTCAGTATGAGCTCGTAGATGTGCTCCTGCCGCTTCGTCTCGCGGTCGCCGATGGCCCTGGAAGCGAAGTTAAAAATACTAATTTTACATAATAATGAACCCCGTCACGCGAAGCAATAGGAAATGATAAGAAGCTGGGTACTAACTACTGAAAACCTACGATACTATTCTCAAATCAGTTTGGCTAGGACTAGAAACAATGTCACTTGTCGCTAAGTGCATCTTTGTCTTTGCGGATTAGTCAGATAGGAACACGTGCTTTAAAGAAGTCGCACGTTACTCGTAATATCCCCCCAAAGAGGCTATTAAGATATGTAAAGCGACAAAAGGGACAATGCAATTTGTTCTAGATGGTCTGTTTGAAAATAGTGAGAGCTAAACAGAGAAAGTTATGAATAAGAAACTTGAAAGATTTAAGTTCGAATGTGTTGAAAACACTTTTTAAAGTGAATGGTGTTAAAAATGTAGAGTAAGAATGTTTGAAACTACTATCTTCGGAAAGCTAGAGATTTTTCATAATATAGGGTAAGAAAGTGTAGGATGCATATGAAATCAAGTTCACAATTTTGCAATATCTAATTTTACAAAAGTACATGATCAATTTTAACCTGTAAAAAATGGCAACATACAATCAAAGATAGACATAGACAACATTTATAATGTTTCTATAAAATTGTGAGCTGTAAGCCAATAACTTCTTTTAAAATGGCAGGTTGATTACCTCCTATTTTTGAAGTCAGTTAAAAATCATAGACTTTGAAGAAGCGCCCAAATATCACTTTTAGCTTAGTTTTTTCTAAGCACAACCCTACGTATCATCTTAGTAAAAATAAACCAAAATTAAGTGGGCTTACGCACTACATTCGATCCGTATTAGCAATAGTGTATGAAGTAACAGCTGTATTATTATCATCCCTCGACAAAAACAGAGTAACTTTTTTTTGTCTGTCTGTAGCACCGGAATTAACGGACAGATTATAATGCAAGTTTTTTGTTTGCTGGCAAATTTGGTCACCATGCCTTTACTGCCCACAAATATCACTTATCGAATTGGACCACCAATCAAAAATTACTTGACCAATTTTATTGCTAGTTACAGTTTACTTTCAATCGTTAACTAAGGTCTGAACTGATGCACAATGAACCTCTGTTAAAAACGGACTTAATATTTTAGTGATTTAAAAACTAAGTCCTGGCGCGTTCGTACAAAACTTTTCATCCTTATAAAATAGAAGCTTTGTTTTCAACAGTAATAATTTAAACTTAGTTTATTACTTAACGATAAGTATTACTACAGTAAAATTGACTAAGAGTTTTTTAATTAGTTGGTAAAACTAAAGTCATATTTGTATGTAATAAGCACAAGCGTTTCTAATAATGTGACCACCTATGTAATTCTCGGACCGTATTAACTCGGATCGGACGGAGTGTGCAAGTGTTAAGTTTGAGACACATAGGGGGCTCCGACACTGGTTACACCAGCTATACTCAACCTGCGATCCGGGTACAATAAATAAATCATTAAATTTAAATAACATTTTAATATAGTTGCTAACCAAGTGGTACGGTAATTACTGTTTTATTTTTGTTTCATTGTCATTTTTTTGCAAATATTTTAAAAAGCGCAGTTCGGTACACTACGGTTATGTTCACTCGTCCCGAGTGTTGTCCATCACTTGCAACTCGGGCCTAGGCACTACGGGACTCGTGTAAAATGTCATACTTTCCGCACTTGCATCAAAATGTACTATTTATATTAACACGGTTGGTTGGTGATTAAGATTGAGAATGGCTGAGTTAAACGATATGGGTGTGACGGTAGCGTGACGCCGGCTAGGATTAATTCTCGACGCTGGCGTCGCGTCACGATAACGTCGACCCCCCTCTGTCTCAAACTTCAAGACTGCACCGGACACAAGCGTGATGTAGAGAGCGCCTTCGTTCCTATTATTGTGTTTATAAACTGCAGCATTTGATTAAAGTTAAATGGACGATTTGTTGTACCTATCAATAAATACACAACTCATTCAGGAAATATAGTACAGTTGATCTTAGCTGCACACTTTAATACTTTATCGCTTTAACACCTTTGACAGATTAGTGCAGCAGTTCAAACCCGGCATTAGAGTGACAAGGCTCCAAAGTGTGCAG
Organism: Acleris literana; assembly: GCA_946894065.1. Taxonomy (NCBI): domain Eukaryota; kingdom Metazoa; phylum Arthropoda; class Insecta; order Lepidoptera; family Tortricidae; genus Acleris; species Acleris literana. Next base: position 4,944,591 of record OX335692.1, read on the forward strand.
CTTCTTATGAGGCCGACCGTACCCTCTAGATTTTTAAAAGCGTTCCGCCATCACTCTTATTTCACTTGACAGTATATTTATCACTCGCGTTTTATAGAATACGAAGATTGGCGACAACTATTGAGGAACAGGGTCATTACAACATAGTTTGTTGCTAATTGACGTTCGTGAAATGAACTAAAGACACGAACGAACTAACACCTCCCCCCATATTCGAACATTATAAAGAAACTGTATTAAAACACACGAGATACCATTTTAGTTAACTCTTAGATCCCGCATCGATCGCTCGTCTAAAGCTATAAATCGTCTGCGATGAAATAATACTTTAAGTTTATTTAAAAACGCAATAAATGACGAGGGCGCTGCTGAACATACCGCACTTTAAATTCAACAGTGGTAATATCCAAAAAAGGTAATCTCGTAAAAGTAAATTTTTAATCGCAATAATGTCACGATTTAGATTTTTTATCGTAATATAGTGTCACTGTTGCATATAACGTGCGTACGACGTTTGCTCGGTGCAGTCCTTATGATTATCAAGTAGTTGGTAGTCACTTGGCTAGTCCTTTGGGCGCGCCGGCTGCCCACGTGTCCGGCTCGGAAGCCCCCAGCCCCAGCAAGATGGCCTCATCGCCCAGTAGGTCGGGTGTGAGGTACGCTTCGGGCCACTCCGTCACGCCTGCGTCGTCTGACGCACTGGAAAGGTACAATCGATGTTATGTATGTTTGTATGTTAACACTTTATTGTATAAAATACAAGCAAAAAAGATGTACAAAGGCGAACTTCAAAACCTAAAGTAAACCTAACCTAACCTATACCTAAATATTCCTCCTACTAGGGAATGCAAATAACCGGTTATAACCGGTTTTAACCGGTTATTTTCATACAAAAACGTCTAATAACCGGTTAAATTGCATTCCCTACCTCCTACCTACTTGTATACCGTTGTTTTATCGACGCTTATTTTATAGAACGTATTACTTCGCAGAATTTTCATTTCATCGACGGGCTTTTCTAGTGGCAGATGTTTAGATTTTGTGATAGTCCCAAATCTAACCTAACCTAACCTACTAATACAGAGCTCGGAATTTTCGTAGCATTTTTGAGCTGTCATAGGGACTTCTCGTCTATCGACTTCCGATATACATATTTTATCGATACATTATAGAATACAATATATTAAAGAAGTTTAAAAGTAGAGGTAAACAACGGGCGGTCTTATCGCTAAAGAGCGGTGTCTTTCAGATAACTTTTGAGTACTTTTGAAAATATGAAATAGAGATTTGCAATGAAAACTTATCGATAGCAATTCTTGTTTTAATTTCTATCGAAAAATGTTTAAAAGGCATAGGAAATCCATTTTTTATTTTATTTAAAACAATAAAATAATATTTTAATTCCTATTTATAATTTCCGAATTTTGGCGATAAGACTGCCTGTTGTTTACTCCCACTCGTAATCATATTTAATTATTGTATTCTGTTTTTATCGATATACATATTGTATATCGGAAGTCGATAGACGAGAAGGCCCTGTGACAGCTCAAAAGTGCTACGAAAATTCCGGGCTCTGCTAATAATATTAACAATAACCTGAAAACAACAAATCCTCTGTAGAAAAACTTTCGAGGAATAAAATTCGGTGAAATGATAAGTTCTATGAAATTAGTGTCGGTAAAACTAGGGGACACCATTTACTCGTATATTCTTTATCGTACGATCGACGTCGAAAGATATGTTTACATTTTTTTCACCTTATTCCATTGAAATAAGATGCAAAAGTATAAACATATCTTTTCACTTCTCATGCTCTAAAAGTTCGTCTTTATGTCGTGCGTAGGCGACATAAAGTCGCTTTTTATGCTCTAGTGCATAAAGTAAAATCTTCGTCGAAGACCAAGACAATCGGTCCAACAGCCACACGAACAACTTTAACTTCATATAATAACCTCTTTATTTTATTTTCTTTCGTTAGTATTCTAAGACCAAGGCAAGGATACCAACAGCCACAATACACAATAAAACTTTATGAAATAAACTTATAATTTTTATTCCGTCGCTTTTTTTTATATTTGAGTAAATCAATATATTTAAAGCATGACAATAAGCCAACTATCGCATCAAAAATACAATCCAATAGAACATTAAATATACCAGGAAAAACGATTACTTTAAATATTTCTCATTGCTCTGATGTAACTTTCAATTTTAATTAAATTACCATTTACAATAATTTACATGTTGCTGTTTCATTTCCTCGCAATCGAAGTGAAAAGTAGAGTGTCCAACTCGTCCATAAAACCCATTTAACACTCGACGTTATATCCATCCTCGCTCGCAAGGTCGCTTGGATGGATAAACGTCTCGCGTAAAATGATGCGTTTTATGCACTTGTTGTACAATCTACTATTAACGTCGACTGCAAGAAAAGAAAGGGTATTACAAAAAACAGACAAATACACTGGCGAATTTATCCCTTAATAAGGTTAATAAGTGCAGCAGAAAACAAGCTTTTATTACCCGACTACCACTGCAGCATAAGGACTGAGGAGGATCTATTATTTATAGCCTGTGATACTTTTAAATTCGCTCTTACAACACACCCAAAAATACAACACTACTTTTTTGAAAAAAATAAGTTCTGTAATAAATCTTAATAGTTGCGTTTTGTATTTTTTTACCAAACCAAGATACCAAATTTACGAGTCTAATTCTTTCCTACTGGACCAACTTTTTCCCGTAACTTGATCACCACTTGGACTAAACTACTACTAAAAAGAAAGACCTTTTTAAAAAAAAATGAGCTTAATATGCCCCTCTAAAAGATATGTATGGAAAAACAAAGCGCCTTGTACATCTGCTTTGATAATTATTGAACAGTAAACATATTAGTAAGGTGTCTTAATAACTTACTTGCTCTGGTCGTGTTTGTGGTCAGAGCCGTCCTTGTCGTCGTTGGCGACGTGGCTGGTGCTGAAACGAGACGGCACTCATTCTCTTGCTTAGGCAGAGATCACAATATGGCAACACAGAACTTGACTAAATAAATTTCAATAGACAACTTGCGTTGGGTCGCTTATCATCATTGTAGGCTAAAGAGGAACTGTAAAATAAACAATTGCCTACAGGGTGTCCCAGAACTTGACGTAAATATAACGGCATAGTCAATCATTATCAGTTCAGAATATACTTTAACTTTTCAATGTGTCTACTAATTTTAGAGTTATTAAGGTTTTAATGATACGTACTGGAATAGTGTACTTTGCGGAACACCTTCGGCTCCTTTGACTCGAAATAAGTTTAATATGTGATTCCAAAAATTGATATATGAACAAACGCATTTTAAATAAATCAATGTTTTTTAAACCACTGACTGACTGTATCAGTGTCACTGTATCTGTGACTTTTCGTATTGAAAAACATTTGCTCTCTACCAAGGTGGCATGATATTTCTAGAGTTGGCGCAGTTTAACAAGATTTCATAAGTGTGCAATAAGCACTTTAATGCAGGTAAAAAGTAAAGTTAGCTAATTTTGGTTCTTCTTCTGAGTCTTCGCACTTGTCCGAAGTTAAGGTTGTTTGTAGGGGCAATCCCGGTCGACCACCTCTAGGGTGATATTCGTTTGCGCGTTCGACCCGTAACAACCTGAACGCTGTAGGATTAGCTAGCTACAATGAACATGGCAACATTTTCTTCTTGGGGCTCTATTCTATACATTAAAACAATATTGCTTTTGACATGTTATTGTATTTTCAACTCTATGATAACTGTTATTTACTTGACAGTAATGGCAAAGTTAAAATCAATATGATAACATGTCGAAAGCAATATTGTTCTTTCGAGTAGAATAGAGCCCCTGATCGTATTTACGGTTGTGGTGTTCCGTCATATTAACCTCCTGAGGTTCCTTGTACTAAAACTAGTACAAAATACGGCCAATCAAATAAAGATCTAGTGCAAAGAAAGTAAAGTGTAATTTCATTTGATTTTATGACATAAGATGAAATTGGAAAATTGACTTTATGTCATTCGTAATAGATTCATATTCCATTGACAAATTTCGATGTATGCTGGGCCATAGGAGGTAAAAATTGATAATTTTATAATTAACATTAGTAAGTATACTCGTATTAGTAAGTAGTCCACTCTTTGAAATATCTTCATAACTTCTTTTATCGATTCTGTGTTGCCATATCAATATAATCAAAAGTGTTTAGACAGGGTCAAGTACAACCGACGCAACAAATGATCATGAAACATTAGGTATTCATTTAACAGCTCGGCGGCTGTGATTTTACACTTAACACGTTCACTGCTAACGACTCCATTTTGTATGGGAGTTAACTAGCACCGAACGTGCTCATACAAAAAACCACAAAACAATCTGCAAAGCCTAAAATAATAAATAAGAAGCCATTTTCATACAGTAAATAAAACACTTTCACATTTTGAATGAGATTTGCATGCATATAAAATTAGTAAAAAAAACTTAATAGTAAACGTTGTAGAATCTGAAAACAATAAAATGTATTCGACAACGAGACGATAATCAGGTAGACTTTATTATTAACTAGAATTTAAGCGGCGGGAAGAATGCCGATGGACTAAATTAGTTTTGCGACAAAAGTTCGACACCGAGTGAATTTACAAACTGGACTGAAAATCATATCAAATTTACCTACTGAACTCATTGAAATTACGAATTTTCATAAATTTAAACGATAGTTTCTTGAAGACTTTAATTTTTTAAATTGGTTACAGTTTTAACTTGATTTTGAATTTATCTACGCTAACCTCATTTTAACCACAAGTAAATAAATAATTTGTCCATAATAATATTTTGCAACAATTTACAATTTGTGTTTTCTCATTGTAGTGATATATGGTTCAATATTCAAAGTGAGCATCAAGAAATGAAGAAACCTAGATGTAAACCTCTATGATATCATATATTTTGTCGACATTCAAATAGTGACGCTCTCGCTTCGACAAAACAAACACACAACTTTACCTCTTTATATTATAATAAAATACCTCTAATAATATACAATAAATATCAAGGGACAATGTCACACAAATTGACCTAGTCCCAAACTAAGCTCTAGGCTTGTATCAAAAACATTAAAACGTAAATGCCTCTATGCTAGTAATTTCATCTGTTGTCTTGAATTCTCTAGGTAACTAGTAAGTGGATAGAAAAGAGGTAAGCATTATGTGCATTTATATCATCACAACACACAAAACAAAACAAAAATAAACTATACAGATAAATAATATTCTTGAGTTAATTTTGTCCTTCAGCATTCCCTCTCAATCAAATCAGCGAGCCTAAATATAGTCACATTTTTCTCTGTGGATAAAAAATGGATAAAACAGCCGTAACTTTCTGACAAGTTTGTAAGAGCGAAACGATTGCTTTATCTACATATAACCACTGGGATAAAAGCGTCCATAATACGGTAGCAGAACATAAATTAAGCCCAACGCCATGTATCGACAAACTAGCAATCCACCTGATAACCCTCTCTCGAATACGAACAGCCTAGATCCTCAGCGAAACCAAACGTAAACCAATCTACGACAACAACTCCGTCCATAGTAACTACCTTCATAATAGATAGAAAGATACACAAGTAAGGCGTTGTGGATGAGACGAACCAACTAAGAAGATCGCTTGATGTGTATGGAGAGACTGATATGTTTAAAATTAAAATATAATAAAATAAAGTTAATTTTACTTATAATAATAAGTCACCACCGGAAGAAATAAATTAACATACAATAACAAAAAGGTTACTGCATTGGAGTAACCTAAATTAATTTAAATATTAAGAATTTATGTAAGGAATTCCTTATCCTATCATATATTATAAATAACAGTTATTACAATTTCCAATTACATAACTCTTGTTGTATGACAGGCAGGAAATGCTTGTAGTGTTAAGTTAAATAAATAATAAATAAATTTGCCTTTCGGAATAACTAATTGGAATTATTTTATTGCAATTAAGTTCTCGAATAAATCAATTAATAAATAGCATCATGACCACGCTTCTTAAACTAGCGGTGGCGTTTGACATCCAATGTTTAAACTTAAGTGGAAATGTATATCATGTATATAATAATACGTCAATTTAAAAATTCAAGGTATCTGATTAATAAAATGGACATTGTCAATATGTTTAAGTAAAAATCCAACGAAACACCTAAAAAAACGAAAATAAACGACCAAAAAAACGAAAAAACCCAATCCGCGCTACCAGGAGCGCATAGCCGTGGCGCGTCGACAGAGAGAGACAGACAATGGCGGTGACATATGTGCGATGAGAGAGTAAGAGAGAGACAGCGCGATGTCCGCACTTACTGCACGCCGAGTTTGGTCGCGACGCGCCGCCACGGCGAGTAACATCCCTGCTTCTTGCTAAGGCCGCGTAAAACACACACGCATAAGAATACAAGCCGTAGAAGGAACACGCAGGGTCCATTTTTGGATACTCATACTCGGCGGTTACGTCGTTTCGCTTCTATGTCTTAATTCTTATGGCTTACGTCAGCTGTACGGTTTTGACGGGTGGAAAGACCAAGGTGTCATAACATTTAAAAAATAAATCTGTTTCAACTCAATTATTAAGTTCAATAATAATTCATGTGTTTGAGGTTATAATTTGTACTAGGATGACAGATGGTATAGGTTCCTGTGAGCGTTTTGTAATGTCACCTCAATAGTTCCACAATCAATGATTTTCTTTATAAGAAGACATTTCGTTCGTCGACACTAATTCAACTAATCAAAAATAACGAAATAGCTTAAAGATAAAATCAACATGGCGTCCAAGCGAACATAAATAACTTAAAATGAAGATTTATTGAACTTAAACGGCTGAGAACTAGCAATGGGAGGCAATAAAAAAAACAGTGTATAAATTGAAGAAGTGTAAATATTGAAGTTATTAAATAATCACAGTGTCACATACTTGTGTATCTCCTTATAATTAAATCACACATGACACCTTATCAAGTGTCTGCCAACAAAATCACCAGATAAATTAATTTAACGATTGCGTACAAATATACAAAAGTCTGCACATTGTTGCGCGCAAAACAAACTTAATAATGCATAGCGTAAACGGCGCGTTTTTTTTAAATTTATTTTTTGCAATAATCAAAAAATAAGCCGCAAAATATAGTCTACACGAAACCACTAAACCTGTCTCAAGTGGTTAGGGGTCGTATAAAACAAAATGTTTATTTATTTGTTTTCATTTTAATGAGTCATGTTAAAACTGACTGTACAGAGAGCCTGAGTTATTATTTATTTTGATAAATACCGAATAAATAGAAAATCTGAAACTCCAACACTGATGGGATGGATAAATAATTAATATTAAAGTTGTAGTTTTCTTAATTACTTGGTATTTACCAGTACATTTAAATACATATAACACAGTCAATGATTATAACTTAGTATTACTTACCTAGTCGGGTTTTGCGACTGGCCTGACACTGAACTCCGTTTGCTACTTTTACCGCTAGCCGCACTTAGAGATTTGCCGACTGATGTCTGTAAAGGGAAATTATAAAAAAAAATAAGGGGTATATATTCAAACCCTGTTATTCATATAAGCGCAATGGGAACACCCTAAAATCTCGAATTATTTAATTCCGAATTTGAAAATACCGAATTTCATAATTCCGAATTTTCACGATACCGAAAATATATAAGGTCAAATTATCAAAATCTCGAATTTTATATTACCGAATATGAAAATCACGAAAACGTTTTTCCGAATATTGTATTTACGAATGTTGACAATTCCGAATTTTCTTTTTTACGAAAATTATAATTCCGAATATTTGAATTCCAAACTTCACAAACCAGATCGGTAATGTAAAATTCGGAATTATAAAACTAACCACTTGAATTAAATTGAAGTATTCTACTTGAAACAAAGGTTAGGTACGATGACGAGCACATTACTAAATTTGGTCAATCTCACCTTGATAGGTTAGGTTAGGTTAGGTAAGAGTTGCTACGCGGAACAGAAGCTCCGCGTAGCGGAGCTCCGTCGACTTTGTCGGACATGACATTTCATACAGTTTCTGAGCATTATGCATGTTAAACATTATACACAGTATTAAGTATACAATATTTTATCAGGCGCTTATTTGAAATAAATAATCTTAAAGAATTCGGGCTGCTCAAAATTTCGGAATAATGACTATTCGGGGGTATTGTGATATTCGGAAAAATATTTTTCGGGATTTTAATAATTCGGAAATGTGCACTTTCGTAATTTAAAAAAATCGTGATTGTGATGCTTCGTGAAACTAAAATTCGGAATTGTGATGGTTCGGAAATTTCAAAATCGGAATTCTGAAATTCGTGTTTTTTCAAATTCGGAATAAAATATTTCGAGATTATGTAGTGTACCCAAGCGCAATAGCTAAAGTGTGCTTGAAGTATGCTCTATTCTTCACTGACATTATGATATTTGAATTGGACATAAAGAGACAATAAATACTTTAACTATAATGGGTTTATTGTGAGTTTCTGAATAAGTCTTTATCTGAGCCCTATAGGGTAAAAAATCCATTTACTCGTATTGGCATCCAAAGTACCTAGTGATTGAAGAATTATCGACCCTTTCAACTAGAAATAAAGTTTAATTTTAGTGCATAATCATTACGTCAACCATATGATTACGATATCAAAGTAAGATGGGATAAAACAAATCATAGTGGTTGTAAAATTTCTTGATTTCTCCGGTAACTTATCGATGAGTTGGTATTCATGATCATCACACAAATATTTTCCATAACCGGGCATCGAACCCAGGACTGCTAGCTTCATAGACATGGTCACTAACATGTAGACTAACCCCGCCTTGAATATAGATTTATCTTATAACTTAAAAATAAAACAGACCTTTGAGGATTTAGGTTTGTTGCATTCTACAATGTAGTCCTTGCATACGCTTTGGTGCACTGTCATGGTACAATCTGAAATACAAATAAAGGCAAATTAGAGCAATTAGAGGCGAGTGGCACGGACAATGATGATCGCGTTCATCACTATGGATCAAACATCCATCACTTTCTGACAAGTTTATAAGTGCGAAGCGAACGGAATCCGCCCGTCATCTGTCACACAGGGTTTACAGCCAAACTGTTGAAGCTACAGTCTTATTTTTTTTATAGTATAAGCATCTTGTTGACCCAAAACTAGAAAAATTGTCAAAAAAAATTAAAATATGCTCTTTGAGTAGATAAATACTGTATTTAAAAAACATTGAAAAAAAAGGAATGAGAGCGACAAAAGACTTTTTTTTTTACAAAATTTTGTTTTATAGATTTTTTTATTTTCCATTGTCCTATGAACTTGGGTGATAATTTTTATTATTATGTATATTTTACTAACAACTATCAACATATTGATAAATCAGTTTTTTCAGAAGCAACAGAAGCGGGCGGGTACATTTGGTACGGAATTCTAAATGTGCAAAGACCGACACGGACTTGGCCGGTTACGCGAAAGCGAGATACTTTAACATCATAGATCTGCTGGCACGGACTTATGAGCTTCACAAATGCATATGAGTATTTAACCCCCGGCGTAAAAAGAGGGCTGTTAAATATGTGTATCTGTGTATCTGTATCTGTGTATGTATATGTCTATCTGTCTGTGGCGTTCTAGTTCCTCCTGTTACTTACGTTCGCAGTAAAAGGCAGGTTTTTCGGTGAGAGTTCGTCCGCACCAATCGCAGTCCGCCGTCGAATTAGCTGCCTGCCACGCATGCGCCGCTTTTCGAGACTTGTCCTGCGTACAACAAATACATATCGCACCTTTAGAATTATAGTGACCTAAATCAACTTTCAGCTGTAGATTTCGAGACATATATTTATTACTATAGAGACCTAACTCGAAATCCAACATTTTTGAGCTAGGTCACTATAATTCTAAAGATGCGATTTAAAGAGGGTGATCCATTGGCGAGTACATAAATATAAGTTACAACGATGTACCTGCGCAATAAGCATTTTTTTTAGAAGGCACGGAAACGTTTAGCCAATTATAAGGCAGTGCGTTTGCGCGGGTAAAATCTAAGACTGCTATTGGTCAATGTTTGGCAGCCATTTCATTTTATATAGCGGCGCGTTCGTTGTCACTGCATATTCTACCTTACGAATAACACAATAAGGTCTGTATTGAATTGATGTTTACGTTCGTTTATCTTCGGCATTAGTCAGCACTTGTCTGCGTAGGTGAAGATTGCTGAGGTAAATTACTTTTGTGGTTTTACTGTAAGAGTGCTTTCACACTTATCGACTGACTGTCAATAATGGCAAGGGTCGATTGTGCAACGTACAATAGAATACAAAAAGTATTGATTGAACACAACATACAGCAAGGAAAGGATATACAAAAAGGAAGTGATTTGACACAGTGAGTCAACAGGCTGTCTTAGCGCTAAACTGACAATATACCTAAGGCCGAAATATCTAATGGTCAATTCGGCTAAATATTGAATGACCGAAGTTTACAATGCCTAAATTTAAACCGCTAAAAGACAAAATCTGATACGTAACCATCTCTTTCAGACCACCATAATAAAAACAACGAAAGTTGACAAACGGTGCAAACTGAAATACACAACCTACATATACCTAGAAATAAATATTCTATTGGAAAATAAATACACGTAAGGTCTGTTCATTCTTACTTGTCTTATATAGTAAACAACTTTCTAACCTCAAAATGAACCTTTTTGGCTAAAACAGCTCTTTTGTCGTAAATAAAGTAAACTGAATAAACATTTTGGACATCACTTGGCCAATGTATTCTCTGTGATTGCTTTATTTGGTTTAAAGTAGCTGTTTTAGCCTAAAAAGGTTCATTTTGAGGTTAGAAAGTTATTTACTATATGGGTGATTCCACGGGCATTTCAACCGTCGTCAGTCCCTAGTCATAAATATTGAAATAATGACCTACACCAAGCAGCAGACTTTCATACTAAGATGTACTGTAACCATATTTCTTGTCACAATTGATCGAATTTAAACCATATTATGGCAGATTTCTTTAATATACTAATACTAGGGACTGACAGCGGTTGAAACGCTCTTAGAATCACCCATATAAGACAAGTAAGAATTAACAGACCTTTGGCAGAAAGAGCAATTCTCAGAGAAATTTATGGGTTATAACAAACTCACGTACCTTCTTTTTTCTGAAAAATAAGCTGCCTCTCTTCCGTCTCTTTTCCGCGTGATGATCGTAAGCCGCTCTGTTGAAAATTACACCAATTAAAATACACGAAAATGTGTCACTCGCACATCGAAACCGTTCGTCTCGTATTAGAAAGTTAGCAGAAGTGAAAATCAAGACATGCCACACTATTAAAAAACAGAAAACTTGTGAGAAATCCAACGAAACAAAAGCCAAGCTTGTGTTAACATGCCAATCAAAAACAAAACAATTGATTTGCGTTTAATTATTTTTTTGCCTTCATACCTATTTTATAATTATCACTTACCAATTTTAATTTCGAGATTAACACACGCAGTATCGATATCGGAAGCATTGAATATACGGCAGTAGATGCGGCATTCAAATTTCAACCTTTATTAAATGCACATACAGTATGTTGTGTATGTCTTACTTAGGGCGCTTCCTGACTTGTCGGTATGTTTGCTGTAAAAGTTACATTAGCAAAATGAAAATCTGTAATTGGCCAATGTTCTGTTAAACCTACAGCTAATCATACAGTTTGAGCACTTATCAAGATGCTTCGGGTTTATACTTCTCTCTCACTCGCTCTTATTAAAAGCGTATGAGAGCGAGTGAGAGACAAGTGCAAACCTTACCTTCTAAGAGTTATCGTATTGTACATACTACACAGTAATTTGATCTGTGGATTAATTTAAAATAAGGAATCGGAAAGGGTTGCTACGCAACAGTAACAAGTGGCAGCATTTATGCCTACGGTATACTTTACTGCAAGCTTACTGCCAAGTCAGGAAGTAGCCTTATTAACAGTCATCGGCTTTGTTTCTACAAGACGTGAAAGCTAAAATATACTGCGATATGAGAGAGTGAGTGCGATAGCCGATGACTATTAAAAACATAAGGCTTAAGAAGTTTAGACGCGACACATTTTTACGGCAATGTGTGGGTGGCAACTATAGATGTCTTCCTCTAACATACGAAGTAAGAGTAAAACAGCAATAGTATACTACCGCGCTATGTAGCGCGCATGGATGTTCGCAGCGGCGCGCACCGATTTCTTCATGCCTGCTGAAGAGAGTGCGCGCCAGCCACAACCGCGTCCTGGCCATCATTGCCGACCGCCTGGATTGTCCTTAGTTGTATCACTGCATTAGTCTTCATATACGGATCCAAGTGACCCGCAATGTTGAGTTTTTTTTTTTCATTTTGCTTTTATCTCTATCGGGGTCGGTGCAGCACGTCTTTTTCGTCCAAACGTCCCTATCAGCCGTCATCTCAGTATTCACTCCCTTGTTTTTTTACATCGCTCTTCACACATTCCATCCACACATACATTGTATACATATGCCCAATGGGTATATGTATATGCGTTCTCGTCCGGATCGCTACCACCATCTTTACCTAATCCGCAGCGTGTTTCAACCAGCACTGTAGTCTCTGTTGCGTTCCAGTGGATAATACAGCCGGAGAATTTACTAGCATGGTATCCTGATTTGTAGCCGAAAATCATTTGGCAAAATGTACCTATCGTTTCCCAACCCGCTTTTTTTCCGTAACTGTAAATATTTCAGGATATTTTTCGGTACCATCGTGTAAAACCCTGTAGGTTAGGTTAGGTTAGTTATTATAAAAATCCTGAAAGATTTTCAGATGCAGAAAAAAAAACGGGATGACAAATGAAACGGTTGGTAAACGATACATTTTGCCAATCATATTTCTGACAAAAGGCAGAGACCCCACTAGCATAGATGCATGCCATCATAATCCTTAGGGCTGGCACTCTAAATTTTCATGGGTTTCAGAGCCCACTTACCGTTAGGTGACCTCTGCGAAATTGTCCTCGAATCATAAATATATAAGACCTTTTTGTCTACGTTCTAATCCACTCACTGCTCTAAGAACGCCAGTCGATGCAGCCCCAAGTGCTCTTGATGCGCGTTGTTCCTTCTTCCCGGCAATTGAGTGGTCGCGCCGACGGTCGCCGCTGACGTGTCTTCATCACTCTCCGTCTCGCTCGCACCGCCGGCCGACAAGCTAACACCGAGCGAGACAACTAACGTACAACTATCGTCACAGACAAGTTTTGCTTGTACAATGCGTAGTTTACGTTTGATTCGGCGACTTGTTTATTTTTTAGTTGACGATAGTTGTACAAATTAGTGCAAATAAAAATACCAGTGAGGTATTTAGTGCTATGACGTATTGCAAAGCAAAACAGTGCGGACAAAATTAAAGACAAAAATCGGACATGCACAACACGAAAACCTGATTAGAAATATTTCAAATAACTTTGAAATATTTGAATCACAAAATGATTAATATTTTTGACTACCGTTAACATATTAACTTAATTTTAGCTTCTAATTTAAAAAAAAAAAAACTAAATTTTCATATTGACCAAAGAATTGACTATACTACGCCAAAATTATGTTTAGAAAAAATCTCCTATGGTTTCAAATTTCCCCACACTATATCTGTTCCTACATATTTTTTTACATTATAAAAGCGAGTGAGGTATTATTAAGTAGGTCTTAAATTATTATTATTTTTGTGAGACCGTTTTGGAAATATTGTATAGTCTTGTAAAACTACAAGTACCTACTAAAAATCTGAAAAAGATCTTAAATAAAAGCACATATAACCAGTTTTAAAAGGAAACTATCACGACCTGGATGCTTGCTTGGTTTTTGAGATATAGTCGACTATAGTATTTATTGTCAAAAATCATCTAAGACAGCAAGCACCAAATAACTTCAAATAGAAAATTTGTTTATACATGTTGTTTTTTGAAATTTTTGTGTTTGTAGTGACAGCTTTAGCCTACATCGAATATTGTCCGACATGCTCTTGCCCGGTTTTTAATATTTTAGTTTTATTTTAGTCTGAAATATTTCTAATCAAGTTTAAAATAAAGATAAACACATGCACACTAGATAGTGATAATTTAAGAGCTGAGTAGACATCTTTTTATTCTACAAATCCAAAAATTTAACTCTTTAATTATCAACAAGAAAACTATAGTGGTTTTGCAAGATTATAAAATAGTCGTTGAAATAGTTCTTGAAATTTGAAAATTTTAGGAAATAATAAATTACAAATACAATAACATAAGTTATCAATAGTAACATAAGCAACACACAGTGGGCCACACATATTATTTTAATTTTATTTTTTATAAAACTTAAGCTTTCTTTTTTCAAAGATTCGTTCAGGACGCATAACTTTTCCGGAACTTGTTGAAAAACTAGGAAAAATTCGTTAAAACCCGTATTAATGGCAGGTCTAGCCGGAAGGGCGTTCCATTATGCGGTATGTTTTTTTATATCAAGCCAGTTAAGGTTGTTGGGCAAACCGGTTTTGATCATAGACCCCAAATTGAAACGGATTGAGGTTTAGGTTGTGGTTACCAGTATTTATCCGGTTAGTAAAAATAATGTCATTTTAGAAGATATAGTAGGTTGTTAACCAAGGGATGATCCTGAATTGAGATATTTAGACATTGTGTATGGATGTACTTGATGCTTTCGACAAAGTCAAGCATGCTATTACTGATTCTTGAAATTTGAATCTTGAATTTGAAATATTTCTGGATGAAATAGATCAGTTTAATCCCTAGGTTAGCAATATACAAGGCGGAAAAAAAATATGGGTCCTCGAGGGGAATTACCTTAAATCCCTAAGTTAGATCATTTAATTAAAGGAAACAAGAAACAAAACTGCATTCTAATATTTTCTATAATTCGCTTGTTTCATTCGGGAGAACCAGCTAAAAATTTAAAAATAAGTTCTAGCTATTTTATTCTACTCATCGATAGGTTTTATTCAGGATAAAATCTGTCTAGTAAACATTTGGCCTCGGAAATAAAAAAGAACGCGAAATCTAACTAAAATTATAGCGAGTGTTTATTTGTTGGACGGTTCGATTCCCGGTCAGACAAGAAAACTTTGAATGCAGTTTTGTTTCTTTTTGAAAATAAAATAAGGTTTCGTTTAAGTAAACCTATAAGCATTTTAGGCGGTTCCCGTCCAGGCCCCATAATGTATTTCCAGTGTGTAGTGAATAAGTAATAGCGGGTGCCTCACATGTTGGTGGGCGCGGGCGGCGGCGCGGGCTGCGCGGCGGCCACGATGCTGGGCGTGGACACGGACTTCTGCAGCGGCAGCCGCGCCGCCAGCCGCGCGCCCGCGCCCGCGCCCGCCGCCCCGCCCGCGCGCAGCGCCGCCGCCACCTTCTCGAAGTCTTTCTGCGCCATCCATCAACTCATTCACCGAAGGGCCTGCTAGACGGTCGCCGACAACCCTCCGACGACGCGACCGAGGTCGGAGGCTTATCGCTTCCGCGGTTTTTTTTTTACTGGACAAAACTGTTTACACGGTCGGTCTCGACCGAGGGCGCTTGTCGGAAGGGCTCGTTGGCGACCGTCTAAAATGCCTTAAAACATTCTAAATCCGACTGCATATTTTGATACGGTCGTCAATATACATGTCAAATACTTCCTAGTCGTTTTTTTATATTTAAATACCAGTGACACTCTCGATGCTAAGACGAATGGAAATTCGAAATCACAAGCATCGCTAGGAATAAGCGAACCACCAGGCGAACCGCTGTACTGTAAGGTACCGGTTATTTTGCATAAAAACTTTTAGCATAATTTCATTCAACTACATTCGAAATGAATAAAAAAACATTTATCATAAAAACAAATTGTATAATTTCGTCAAGCATTCACTCAAACCATAAAAACATTTTCGTCTATCTATGCATTTTAAACATTTTTGACTAGATTAGATTGAGTTAGAGCTACGATTGATTGTTGTATCATTAGTTTATTATAAAAATCGAAATTATACTATTTATATTAAACAAAATGAAAATGTGTCCATAATTATTATGTAAATCATTACTACTAATGCGCAAGTTGCGGAAAGTTTCCAAAAAGTTGAAAAAGTTCTAAGAAATTTCCGGAAACTCCACTGGAAATATAGGAAATTTAAATTTAAGAAACGGAAAGTTTGAATCCACATACAAAATTGTAAGAAGTTTCCGAAATTATCCTACATGAAATGTTCCGCAATTATGGAAAGTTTCCTTTGGCACATCAGTAATCATTACACACCCACTGGTGCTTTATTCTACTATGTAAAACTGAAACTATTGAACCTGGGTTATTCAGCTAAAAAATTAAACAAGATGAATCAAATTGGTTGAGTATTCTTGACGTTATTGTCTAATTTAAGAAGTAACATTTGTTAACACTATTATGAACAAAAGACGGATGGGCGGTTATTTTTGCCGCTAAGTGTTCTAGGGTGACGGCACCAATGATGAACACTTGTAGCTGACAGACACTTCACTAATAGACACTTCACTCTTAAATCAAATTTCATACAGTCCTATATCGATTGTTGCAAAACAACTAAATAACCCTTATCCTCTGTAAAATAAGAATCAAGTGTCCATTATTGGTTGTTTGTCCATTACTGGTCTCATCACCCTATCGATGTCATGAATAAATCTTATATAAAAGAGCATACTCACGGCTAGATCGTTGTCGTTGAGCGAGTGCGTGGAGTGGCGAGGCCGCGGCGCCTCCCCGTCGGACTCCATCGAGGAGAGCGACGCGCTGTGACCGTTAAGGGTACTGGAATGAGTTAGTTTCAGGCAACAGTGGGCTAGGGGAACAGGTTCTACCACTACTTGGGTAATAACTATCAAATAGATCAGTTTGGAGAATTTCGAAACTCTAAGAGATAAGAGGCCCTAGACAAGATGCGTTTAGCGTTCGTTATCGTTATCCAAAATGTATAGGATCGACGTAAGCTGTCGGACGGTCGCGTCGAGCGCCTACGACAATTCCATACGTTTTGTCAGTTTTCGAAAATCGTTTACGTTAGCGTTAAGCAACTTGTTGGCGACTCACAGGGCGCCTATTCTAGTGGGTAAAACCATATTGCCTTTGAAATGTTATCGAATTATTTTTAATTTAACTTGGCCAAGTAAATAAGAGCTGTCTTAGGCTGCGGCTCCATTGAGGCGGAGACGAGCGGAGCGGTGCGGAGCTGTGCCAATATTAACCAATAGAATCTAAACTATAGGTAACGTGCGCAAGGCGAGCTCCACGTGACCGCATGCTCCTTCTATTGGTTAATATTGGCACAGCTCCGCACCGCTCCGCTCGTCTCCGCCTCAGTGGAGCCGCAGCATTATTTTAGTTATCTTCTGTAAAATAAGAACAAGTGTCCATTATTGGTGGCTTGTCCATGACTGGTTCCATCACACTAGGTTAGGTTAGGTTAGACATTTGACTACCAGACAATAACTCATGCGGGGAGAGAGTTTCGATGAAATGAAAATTCTGCGTAAAAATACGTTCGTGGAAAGGAGTTTCGATAAAATAATAGATACCCGGTTTTACCCAGTAGAATAGAGGGCCAGTAAGGGACAAGGATCAATGTTTGGGTTTTAATTCCTTATTTTTATCCTTGCAGAAATGTAAATAAATATCGTCAAATACTTATTATGACGTTGACTATAAGGTGTGTTCATTCTTACTTGCCTTATATAGTAAACAACTTTCTAACCTCAAAATGAACCTTTTTAGGCTGAAACCCCTATTTTAAACAAAATAAAGCAATCATAGACAATATATTGGCCAAATGATGTCCAAAATGTTTATTCAGTTTACTTTATTTACGACAAAAGAGCTGTTTTAGCCAAAAAAGGTTCATTTTAAGGTTAGAAAGTTGTTTACTACATAAGACAAGTAAGGATGAACAGACCTTATGTATGTATACAAGCCAATATAGCGATGTCGTATTTATGTTGTCGCTACATTAATACGATATTTATATCGCCATTAAATCCGCCATAAGAAGTTTTACAGGGACATCCATTAATATTGCGACAGTTAAGAGGTAGGGGAAAATATTTCATGGGTATGGCTTTTCAGACTACATGAAATTGCGAAATAAAATGCTAAATTATTGTGTAATTATTGCCAAGAGTGTAGCTCTTGTGAGGTGAGGCTCTGATTTCCGATGTAAGATCATTTTAAAATGCTTACCAGATTTTCAACATATTAGAATTGTAAAACTTAACATTAAAATTAACGCATTATTTTTTTTTTACACAATATTTCAAATCTGATAATTTGGGAAGCTAATATAGAAAGTAATCTGGTATTTTGAAATTCTGGTATATCGGGAATAACGACAGAGTTATAGCAGTCTTCTACTTTGTCCCTTTCTTTGACTGGAATTAGACAGGTAGGTATACCATTTTTAGTACGAGGGGCCTCAGGAGGGTACAGGTGGTATAAGAGTGTGTACCTGCGCTGTCGATGGGGCTCCACCGGGCGCGCGCCGGGCTCCAGCGCCGCCCACGAGCTCCGCCGGCCCTCCTCACGCCGGTCCCACAGACCCCATTGCCGGGACTCGCCTGTACACAACAAACATACCACAAAGCTTAATAACGTCCTCGTCTCGTCCTCCAATGGCAAGAGTCAGTCAAAATCATACCCATAGAAAAACATTAAGATCATAATGGTCTGCGGCCCCCCTATGCTGCCGTCCTAAGGAAAACAGGCACATCTACTATATGAATAGTATTGCACTTCCAACCTTATTATAACGTTTGAGAGTTTAATATACTTCTATGAATTAATTGCATTTGTGCCTTTTTTCCTCCTTTTTTGTAAGGCCCTCGGAAAAAAATAGGGGGTGCTGACACTATTCAGAAGAGTGCTGCCCGTATTGATAAAATTTAATAAAAATATAAAATAGAGTACTAACAGCAAACTCTTTATAAATTTAACCGGAATAACATTGAGATACAATTGATTTTGCAAACAATGTATTTTAGTGCTTTCACAGCAGTCTATGGTATTATTTGACTCTTAGTCATATCATAGGAAGATAGATTTGTTTTCTAAGTCTAAATTATATCCAATGTTAATCATTGTACCATTTTTTTAATTTACCAATGTTTTTATTGCTGGGTGGCAGTGAAAAAATGCTGTCTTTGAAAAAAGACTACAATCTAAAGAGTGCAATCCTAAGACCGCAAATGCGTTGCCAACCCTGAGGACTAAGATGGAATGCCTCACCGGAACACAACAACGCGGGTTGGCGGTAGGTTAGAGGATAAGATAGTGGTAGCAATCGGGATGGACCTTACACTGAGTTGACTAGCAACATTCAAATTTGACTTATTTGTGGCGTTATCTATGAAAAGGGACCTTATTGTCGATGGCGCTTCCGCCATTATTAAAGATGCTCCGATATAAATACAACGTCGCGTGACGCAGTGCGGCGTAACCGCCATCGAGAATAGGTAAAGCCACATTTAGTGTTATATTTTTGTCGTGAAACTCACTGCTTCCTTTCCGGCTGTGTGCGAAGAAGTCCAGGTGTGAAGGGGACGAACAGTCGACGTCCGCCATGCTGTCCTTGCATAACGACGGACACGATGTACTGAGTCGACTGATGCCGCCCGCTTGCTGTAATCAAATAAGAAAGTTTTAGGGGATTTTATAGAGTTCCGTAGTCAACAATGATGTCGACGACTTATCGAGTGAGGTATCATTGAATAGCTCTTAGGCCGTATTAAATCATAATCTGCATGTTATCGATTTTTAGATTTGGGAGACCGTCTAGGAAATATTGATGTCGAAAAGTGTTTTCAGACGGATATTTATTATTACTGCCTTTATACGATTGTCTGTGTATATTTTTTATATGATACTGACTATGAGCGGCAACGGTGCGGCACGCATGCGCTGAACTGCCGCATGGAGCTGCCGTAACTGTTGCAAGCTGTCATCGAGCACGCCGGGGCTGTGCGGTGTGACGCTTATCGTCGGCACCTGTGAACAAGTTTCAATTAAAGCCTGCATACAAATAATCTATGAAAATATGTAAGACGCAGAAATTAATGACAGGCCACGGTCGCCTTACCCTCTTAGGGCGAAATGAACAGAAAAGTTGAACCTCCCTCGTAGCGAGTCGAGCTGTGAGTGAGGAGTAGTGAGTAGAACTGTTGCAATTACGACTACCTCCTTCAGGGCATGCTCCTTCACCTCTTCCCGCTCTTCCTGAGCAAGTCGGGCTATAAGTGAGTAGTGCGAATAGAACTGCTGCACTTACGACTTCGCGCACGGGCGGCGGCCTTAGCGGGCCGTGCTCCGTCTCTTCGTCCCAATGTGTCGGAGCGAGTCGAACTGTGAGTGATTAGTGCGAGTAGAACTGCTGCACTTACAACTACCTGCGCGCGGGTGGCGGTCATAACGGTCGGCGCGCGCGCCATGTGCTCCGTCACCTCGTCCTCGCTGCTGTCGGAACGCGAGTCGGAGCTGCCGGCGCCGCCCTCGTCTGCAACAAACATCATATCCAGGTGTTAAAGATTGTTTAAGCAGCGCCCATAAAGGTACGGCACGTACGTAGTACATGGCTTGTAAGGCGGTGTCCTAGGTGGGCGAATTCCACGCGAATGCGATGAGTTGCGGCGGGGCGCGAAAGAAAGAAACAGTCGACAGGTATGACTATGTCCCACGTGGGCGATTCAAAGCGAACAGAATTGCGAAGCGGTGCGGTGCGGTGCGAACGCGATCAAACTGTTTGATATTTTTTGCGCGACCGACGCGGCGGCGGAGGTAGTTCTGCGGGCGGCGGGCGATTCGCGCGCACGTAGTGCGTTTACCACACGCACAAGCTTCACCACAGTTTGGCCTGCGCAAGCTTCTCGCACGAAAAAACTGAACACTGTGTGTGTTACTACACGTCACAGTTAAGTACGCGCAAGTCAC
Organism: Acleris literana; assembly: GCA_946894065.1. Classification (NCBI taxonomy): domain Eukaryota; kingdom Metazoa; phylum Arthropoda; class Insecta; order Lepidoptera; family Tortricidae; genus Acleris; species Acleris literana. The sequence goes on from OX335692.1 coordinate 4,965,625, forward strand.
ATTCTTGTCGAAATCCTTGTCGTGGAAACATTGTTTCCCAATGAACGACGACCGAGCCGGGCCGATGCATATTATATGGGTAGCAATGACAGCCACGCTTAAATGTAGTAAAGCAGATTACAACGTTATAATAATAACGTTATAGAGCGAGAATAACAATATCATTATAACATCATAAATTAGAACTATTAAAAGGTGTGATTGCACCTTATTTCCTGTGTTATGCGATATTGCGCTATCTATCACTGGCGCTATATCATTACATACTATACTATTGTCATTTATTTAACCTGACCCGTTTACCCGGGTTGCTTGCGTGTCTGTCCGCCTACCACACCCGAGTATCATTGACCTCACACCAATTTAGCACAAATTTGTTAGCAAACAGTACTTGTAGGTGTGTCGTATTCATGAGTGTTTTCATGTTTTTTTTTTTAACAATATTAGAGAATATTGCCTGCAACATCTAATGGATTTAGATTACCAGGTGGTAGGACCTCGTCCATCCCAATCGCCCTTAATGATCTTGATGCTGCAAAAGAGCTCTAGTAGTGCCGGATTAGCAACTTAGCAAGAGTAGCAAATACTATGGAGGCCGCGCTTGGGAGGTACGCACGCTTACACCTATGATCCATTCAAATAGACTTTTCTTATTTAGTAAACACTTTTAAAACCTCAAGGCTCCCTTTTCGCCTAAAATAACATTTTTGTCGCAAAAAAAACTATCCATGATGTAAAATCAGGAAAATTGTGTGCAAAATGTGGTCTCCAGTTGCTTTATTCAGCTGAAACCGGCCATTTTAGCCAAAAATGATGCATTTTGAGGTTATAAAAGTGTTTACTAAATAAGACAAGTCTATTCGAATGGACTTTACATCTGTTTGATATGTATATCAAACACTAGCTGTTGCCCGCGACTCCGTCCGCGCAGAAAAATAAAACATACCCTATGTTCATCAGGGATAATGTAGGATTCTAATGGTGAAAGAATTTTCCAAATCGGTCCAGTAGTTTCGGAGCCTATTCAATGCAAACAAACAAACAAACATTCAAATCTTTCCCCTTTATAATATTAGTCAGACAATGATGTTTTATTAAAAAGAGTAGGTACCTAAAACGAAACCAAGGGCCTCTTGGCTTTTGACCAAGGACCCAAAGGGTTCCATACCACACTTGCATCGGGGCCGCTTTTTTTAAATTATTTATATTTATAGCGGCAATAGGAATATACACTGAAAAATTCAACTAACTACTTATTACGTTTCTTGAGATACAGCCCGCTGGCAGACAGAAGGACAAACGAACAGCGGAGTCTTATCAATAGGGTTCCATTGGCAACCTTTAGGTATAGAACCCTAAAACATCCAGGAATCAGAAAAAAGCTCTTTAATACTAAAACAAAGTTAAAAATGCAGTGTTTGTAAGACCACAGAACGATATATCCGAAAGGCCAAGACACACCGGAAGAACCTGTTGCTCCCCCTTGCCATTAAAAAACCCCCCTAATCTCGTGCACCGCATTTACTTCAGCCGTAAACTGTTTACGACGGACATTACAACATACATACATATAGGAACATTCAATATCACACACAGAGAGCTCACACGTAAGCTTTTCAAGGTACCGTACCCGAAGGGCGGACGCATCGGTACCCTATTATGACTACGCTTTCGGTTCGTCCGTCCTAACTTTAAAGAGCTGTTCCTTTTGAACCGTAATAGCTGGTTGTTTTTTTTAGAATGTTTTAACGACGGATTTACTAACAAATAAAAAAATTAAGAAAGTGAAATAATAAAGGGGGTAAAAACGGTAAAACATACAAGCGTCTTTGTGGTATGATTTTATGTTAAAAACTATGAAGAAAATCATCAAATACAAAAAAAAAGTCAAGTGTGAGATGGGCAAGCGCTACTGATGTGCAAGTTGCGGAAAGTTTCCAAAAAGTTGGAAATGTTCTAAGAAATTTCCGGAAACTTTCACTAGAAATATAGGAAATTGAAATTTAAGAAACGGGAAGTTTCAATCCTCATACAAAATTTTGAGAAGTTTCCGAAATTTTCCTACATGAAATGTTCCGCAATTTTGGAAAGTTTCCTTTGGCACATCACTAGCAAGCGCTGATTCGATTCAAAATCGAATTCAAATTGGAATGTAATAAGTCCTACTGTGTAGCGATACGGAACCATCGGTGCGCGAGTCCGATTCGCACTGGACCGGTCTTTCTTCTAATGAATATAATGTATATTCATTTTAAGCCACTATTGAAAACCCAGTTGGTTTGTGTAATAGTCGGCGAAAACGTATCGAAGCTTAACCTCTATGGTTTCCCATCATATGTTGTTAGTTAACCCCATTAGCACACCAACATTACGACGTAACAATGTTATCTAAAGCCAGCTAACTCTGCAGTGTTGCCAACTTTGTCGCAGGAAATTCTGCCTGAATAGAACTAGGAACTTAGCGAATACTCTCCCGATGCGTTCAGGCGTTATGAAAGGGGACTGCACGTAAAGTTTACTGTTATTATATGAAATGGAATGGAACGAGTAGCTGACGTATCTGCGCAGTATCGATATCAAGTTCGCTAGAATTTAAAAAAAACAGCTTTCACTAAACATAAAGAAAATATTTCTTAGAACGAAACAAATGTAAAAAACAAATAACAGAAACGTGCAGACCTAGGTCTTTATAATAACTACAACATATTCAAAAATCGTGAAAATCGGACTTGATTTAGGGGGTGAGAAACTTTTTCGCCCCGAGCTAGTTTTGTATGGATTTTTTTTGACAGCTACGCGATTTTAGCGTCGCTTCACAATCCTCTTAATGCAAATCGTTTTCCTGATTTAAAGTTGACATGGAATGGAACGAGTAGCAGTGCAGGATTATTATCTACTAGTTTTTTTTTTTAAATTCTTTCACTCAAGACTATTAAAAATAAAAGGTTTCGTTTATAGTCTGTGTCAATTGAAATTGGCAGAGATCTCCGTCTGTATGTCACACTATTTTTTTCCCAGAGGCCATTATGCTATGTTTACCTAGTGAAAATTATCTAATACAGCGACGGAACCCTACGCCAAATTTTGCTTGACTTTTTTTTTCAAGTCTACGTTGAATGAAGTAACAAAATCAATTATTATGCCACGCTTACAAAGGAATCAAAAGTAATGGCATTACATTATGTGCTTCTGCGCGAAGAACGTGAGATGGAAGTAGTTACGCGCCTAGATTGCAGCGTTAAATTAAAAAAAAAACTGTTTACTATAAAACTAAAAGATTTAAAAAAAAAACACTACTCTCACTTTACTTGTCCTGTAAAGTAGGTTTACTTCATTCGTACTCAACTATTTAATCAAAAATCATCGTTAAATATCGTACGGTTTCGAAGATTCATCCAAAAACATGCGAATAGGGTGTCTAGTTTAAAACTAAAACTATGGATGTTTTTGTTTCCAGATAATCTTTTTTGACTGCCGAAGGAGGGCATGTTCTTGTACTGTATGTATGTATGGTTATTTGTTCCCTCGTAGAGGCTGAGCGAATGGCCCGCTTTCGACAAACGAGGTGTCGTTAGTTTCGTCTTAGCTTCGCAAGTGTCACCAGTTACGAACTTTATTTAAAAAAAAACTAAACGACGAATTAAAAATAATAATAAATAACTTACAAAACATGCAGTCGGGTTTTTAAAGTTGGTTTTTGTTGGACTTTTTCACGATTTACAATTGAAGGAAAAATTATCAAATTTAACTAATACGAAAAGATCAAGTTCTCGGAACACTAACCGACTTTAGCACATCGAGGCCTGTTAAATTAGCGTTATAGATCCTAAAACGACCCTTATCAAAGGGAAATGCCTTTTGAATAATATTCAAGCGATTCACACAGACGCCATTCGCATTCAAGTAAGTTATGCACTCACAATAGTCTATTGTTGCATTTAATTAAGTAATTAGCAATCGGCTGTTACCGCGTTGTTTCCCACAGAAGCCCTATCAACGATCGTATATTATCACCAAATCAGCTTCTAATGAGCTATTATACAACCCTTATAAGTTACAACTCACTGAAGCTTTACAGTCACTACGTATTTAGCCAGCGTGCTCATGTTTTATGATACGGATCGAAAGAGACATTGATATCATTTATGTATATCTACAACACATACAACTTTGAACTAAATAAAGACTTTTATAAACTGTATTGTTTTACTGAGACAAATTTTCAAAATTCCATTGATGCAGTTTTTATTGTTTTCAAAAATAAAAGTAAGTCTCCTTTGCGTAGAGTTGGCTATTTCCAATATTTAAGGTAGTTGTGGCGTTCGTTTTTTCCACCTGTATACTAAATTCCTTTACAGTAAGCTGTAAACCCAAGTTCTTGGCGCTGTTATTTAACTTGTGTGCGGCTTGAAAGTTTTAAAAGGCTGTATTCAGGGAACACTTTAACGTCAGCGTCTTTTGAAAGAGCTTTTCATATAGTTCGTACACTATAAAACCTATTTTTCTCTGAAGACTCGTCTTGATTGTATTTTTATGACATCCATAAGATAAACGAGCGCACAGGCCACCTGAAGGTAAGTGGGATCTGTGACCAAAATACATTTGCATTCTCAAGACTACAATCTTAAGACTGCAATCCTAAGACCGCGTGTTGCCAACCCCGGGGACTAAGAGTATTTTACAACTTTTTTTTTAAAGACTGAGAATCGCAGTGCAGCGGGGTAACGCTGCGAGTGTCCTCGGCACGAAGTCGCAAGTGGGTGCAATGGAGGGCTTTATTTTATAATTATAAGTTAGCTGTAGTACAACATTATATCTTTTAGTATTATTATAATTGTTTTTTTGTTAGTATTATCTGAATAAATACATATTTGTAACTGATCTTCAAAGTACTTTTTTTAAAGATCTATTAAGTAATTCCTGCGACGTTGTACGTAAGACACGCGAAAATAAATTTCATCTCTCAACTGGCAATTATAAAGATATAAAGCGTGATTTTACTAAAAACACCGTCTTGTATAACCCGAACCTCACCAACTATTTACTCCGGTCCTTTCCTTGCTGTATGTGGGGTTCAATAAAAAGTTGTAATGTAACCCTAAAGACGAATATAAAGCTTAAGTTAATTCAGCGTAAAATTTAGATCATATTCTCACCATTATAGCACAATAAACTACTTAAGAGCCGCGAACAACTCCCCTATGTAAATATTTATACCCATCGGGAAATTGACCAACGAACAAAGAGCCCTCAACCTTCCCGTCCCCTCGAAACGTGATACCTTTTTAGGTGCGTCAGAGAGATGAAGGGGTCTTGATGCACTGGTATTTGTCCCTGTGAGCCTTGACCCGTGCAAAAATAGGTCACTGGGGCGGCCTGGATGCATTTTGTATGTGCGGGAAACGAGATATTGTCTCTAATAGACATGGGCTTTAAAGATTCATAAGGGGACGGGAAAGAGTTTTGCTCGAGGTTAGAAAATATACGTTATGAGACAATTGTAGGATAACGGTGGGTAAATATAGTGTTTACTATGCCCACTTTGGACTAGTAGTGGTCGGAATGACGTAATTTTGTTTGTAACCGTGTTTTGTTTTATTAATAGCCTGTTGCTTGATCGGTAGTTAAACTAACTAATGGTCAAAACGTGACTAATGGTTAAAATGTCAAGGAAATGTGTCAAATTTTCGATTCTTTTTTCGAATTTTAACAATTAGTTGAGTTAACTACTAATCAAACAACAGGCCCTTGAGATTTTAACCATTAGTAACGTTTTTTGACCATTAGTTAGTTTAACTACCGATCAAACAACAGGCCATAAGTCATGTACTAGGCGCGACGTAAAAGAGACCATGTGGCGGTTAAGCTCTTTAGCCAGTAGCAAAAATTATTGATTTATTTTTGAGTGAATAATGATATAAGAAACAATAGAACATTTCAATCTCGCCGCAAGCAACGCCGTGGGAAAGTCATAGTCATATATTTAAACCTAAATATGCTTCGTCATAGTCGCTCAACTATCTTAATTGAAATATCTTGTCGCCACCCTCGAAATATATACCGTTTTGGAGTTCCGGTGGCCATCTGTGGTCTTCATCATCAGTTCCACTTCACCAAATAGTGCTTTCCAAGACCAAATACACGAGTTACAATGAAAAATACCAAAATCACTATAGCGTCGGGTGAGAATACGTTTACGCCATATCCAAACAAGGTTGCTTGGATATGGCACAAACGTATTCTCACCCGACGATAGGTGTGCCTTTAAATTTTGAAGAGTTCCGTCGATTCCTCATGGATTTCACCATCAGATCTTCATTTTGATAAAAATGGGACCAATCGGGAAGCACCAGCTTTCAAATAAAAAAAGAATTATCAAAATCGGTTCATCCAGTCGAAAGTTCTGACGTAACAAACATTAAAAAAAAAACAGACGAATTGAGAACCTCCTCCTTTTTTTGAAATCGGTTAAAAAAAATGCAATCGTTGCAACCACCTAGAGTAATTTATTCGTAAAATTGAAAATTTTACAAGCGCAATGTTGGACCGATCTAGCTACGAGCATAAACATTTTACTAACGGATGAATCCCACAGGTAGCTCAAAACTAGGGCATCGGTGTAAATATGCCCGCATATTGCTGCAACGATACGGATACGGACGTCCCGCCAATATCCCCTTCCGCCGGAAACGGGATTGACGTGATACTGCGATTGGTTATCGGTTTCTACTCGGATGGTTCGGTTAGAAAAGTTATTTCGTTTGTGGATATGCAGGTTTAAACACGACTACTCAAAAAAAGGATTGTAATGTTTTCAGGGTTCATGTTTGTATGTACAATTATTTATTTCACCATAACTTCTAAACGCCTGAGCCGATTTAGATGTGTGTGGTATCGGGGAGCCTGCCGTTTGGCAAAAATATGTTTGCCAAATGTATCGTTTCCCAACTTTTTCATTTACCAACCCAATGTTATATACATTTTTCAGCGTTTTTTTAGTATCATCGCCTAGAACCCTATAGGTTAGGTTAGTTTTTATAAAATCCTGAAATATTTACGGTTACAGAAAACAAAGCGGGTTGGCAAACGATACATTTGGCAAACATATTTCGCCGAAACAAAGGTAACCCGTGGTATCGTTAGAATCCTTTCACCATCCCGGGTGACATAGCATACATAAACTGTTAAAATTGAACTAACAACAATGGCAAAATGTCAATTATTATCATATGTATATCGATGACAATATAAAAAAAAGGTCGGGTTTTTAAAGCTAGCTTTTCATTTAGTTATTAAAATAATGTAAATGCCATGATTTCAATTAACATATATACCGTCACGCCTTTTTACCTAGAGTGGGGTAGGCTGAGTTACAGAATTAGGTACCATTTGTTTTTAATTCTGTAACTACATTTTGCACAATCAGGCTAAAATGTTTTTACCAGTACTTATATATTAGTGACGGTTGCAAGCCCATCGCCTAACAATACTACAAGCCTTCATTACCTTAGTAGCCTCTTACGACTTCCACTAGAAGACATGGAGTGGCACTAGTCTAAGCCGGCAACCACACGGCATTTTCATTTTCTTTGATTTCATTTTTTTTTTATAATAGTGGGAGGCAGACGAGGCAGATTTTAAATTTAAATTAGGATATTACATACACACGATTTACAAAGACGTTTTAGAACTGCAATACATTTGATATTTGACATTTATAAAAAGTATTATCAAAAAGCAAGCTTTAAAACCCCAATTGCTGTTTGGATAATGTCGTCCATATAATGTTAGTTGTCAATTATCATGTTTTTTTTTCGCCAATTTTATATTTTAATAAAAACAAGCCAAGACGAATCTAACGACACCTCGCTTGTCGAAATCGGGCAATCCGGTCAGCCTTTACAAGGGAACAAAGAACCATACATACATACAGGTCAAAAACATGCGGCAGTCGGGTAAAAACATAAAAACCATCCAAGATCCGGGAAGAAATATTCGTCATATTATACCTAAATGGCTAAATGTAACTGTGACATTATTGTAGAGAAGTTGTATTTTCTCGCTTGTCACTCAGTTAGTCTCTATCGTTAGTCACTAGATAGAAAGGGAGATCCGAGCGAGAACCAAGTCGCAGGGCAACTTGTGCTAGCCGCACTGTTTGGGATATCTTCTGTGGTTATTTCGATTTTGAATACAATTGACAGCATCAAAAAAAAAGCAGCCAACAGTAATGAGTTGTCATGCATTCGTTTTACTCGTAGGAAGAAAACGAGGTTTGCGCAGTTTTTGTTTTGTATTATATTATAAAACAAAAGACACATAAACATTCAAATTCGGAAATTAAAACTAAATATCGTTGATTGGTTCGCTAGTGTACTAGCTAGACAAAATGCAAAAAAATGCGTCCCCCTCGTCCTTCTAACACAAAATAAGGACAAGCAACCAACTTTCCAATTCATGATATAAGATAGGGTCATATCGTGTATTATCGTAATAGTACCTATACGATCGCATGTATATTTTGACACGTTCCAAGAGGAAACCCTCGTCACGCCACTGAAGCCCTTTATAGTGGGAACGACGGTGATATAACATGACATGATACTGTAGCGGTCATATTACAGAACTAGTTTAATATAAATATTAGTAAAGGACGGAGATTTCAAGAGTTTTAATGCCGTAGATTTATTTTTAGTCTAGTAGTATTGAAAGTAGTCTCGTCAAAAATACCTCAGTGCCTCAAGACGAAAGTACCAGTGCGTGTTACCAGTGATGAAATATGGATCTGAGACGTGTTCTCTCACTATGGGCGTCATAAGAAAGCTGAGGGTCGCCAGCGAGCTATGGAGAGGGCAATGCTCGTCGTTTCTCTGCGTGATAGAATCACAAATGAGGAAATCCGCAGAAACTAAGGTCGCTGACATAGCTCAATATATTAGTAGGCTAAACTGGCAATGGGCAGGGCACATAGCTCGAAAAACCGACTGCCATTGGGGCAGAAAGGTTCTTGAGTGGAGACCATTACTTGGGAAGCGCAGCGTGGAAAGACCGCCTGCACGATGGACAGATGACCTAATAAAGATGGTAGGAAGTCGGTAGATGCAAGCCGCATTGGGTCGATCTCGCGGGAAATCATAGAGGGAGGCCTATATGTACAGCAGTGGACGACTACGGGCTGAAATGATGATGATGAGAGTAGGGAAACTGAGACACGTAGACAAAAACTATGAGGCCAGGCCATAAACTAAAAGTCGCTCAACGTGCTAAGGAAAGAGCTATTACTGAAGTCTCACTCAGGGATACAATTTGAAACAAGGGATCCACCAAAGAACCAAGGTAGAGAGAGACCGATATAGCTCTCAAAGTCAGTATGTCGCAGAATCAATAACTACTTGTGCAAGCGTGTCCTGGAGTATAAATAACGCCTTATCAAATGTAGGTCTTAAAAACTGAAGACGGTTAAGATACCGGGTTCTGGGTCCGCTAGCTTCGTAGACAGTGTCTTTAATATTAACTGTTTATCAACAAGGTCAACGGCGTCGCCAAATAATCCTCTTGTCCATTCCTCTCCGCTTTACACCATCTTTTTTTTGGCGAGTTCCTTGTAGTTGTCGTTCAGATCGTGTGAAATCTACCGCTATTAGGTTTAGCGACATTAGCGACCTAAGGTAATAAAATAGGTACATTAAAATGTCACTAAACTTAGCGTCATCTTTAAAAATAGTCAGCAATCGTCTCTAATGATCTAATGCATTAGTGCAACTCTCCGTACTATACCAGTACCACATAAGCGCGAGGTTTAAAGATGGCGAACTATTTTTTAATTTTTTGTTTTTGTTTTCGAAGCTTGTATTCCGGCAGTGAAATGAAAATAAAAATCTGGTAGCCGGCACTTTCACATGTCTCTCATTCCTCAAAAGAACTGTTGAAAAGGAGCGATGCTTAGGTACTGACCGTATGCATTACAAAGTTTTACAAAAAATAAAAGGGCTAATCAATCATAAATTACCAGTTGTGAAACGAGTTTGTGTCGGTGTTTTTTTAATAACTCTGGAAAGATATACGAACACGTTTTTAAATAACCCATGCTCCAATTATGAAGCAGTTTTAAATAAACGTCACGTTCTTTATTTAACCAGTGCTATAACTTTCCATACAAAATGAATCTGTTAAAGAGTCACGGGCACTGAGGTAGACTAATTAGACAAGCCAAGCCTCATTTAGCGATTAGTTCGGTTATAACGACGCATTGTCGAGTGTTACTAATGAGCCGCTGACATTGAACGGTAGAAAAATAACTTGTGTAGGGCCATTTTTAATGATCGTCGAAATTGTAAAGAACATCCGAACTGTTGAAGCGTAGTCCACATTCACGACACGATCAGATTAAAGTTTAAAACTACTTAATATACATGAACCTGCGGGCCTTTGATGATCGTATTTATCGATGCGGACAAACGTGGACAAAACATCTGTCACTTTCTGACCAGTATGTAAGTGCGAGAGTGGAGGATGCTTTATCAACGCTAAAAGCGACCAGAATACGGGGGCTGGAAGTCTACTGTCTAGCACATCTCGCCTGCGACTTGTTTGTCGCTCTATTATCCCCGTCATACGCAGGCAATTACGAAAGAGAGCGACAAACGAGCAAAATACTATGTGCTTTACTGCCGTACTGGTCCAATTGTAGTCAATGAAATGAATTGTCCATTTGGATTGACCTTGAATGTGGCCCATAAGGGGCAAACTGATCTTGAGTGTGATGCCCGTCTCATGGGTCAAAACTTTTTCTATGACTTGCATCTACTTTGATGACGCGGTTAGCCTAGTTGGTGACTTCCGACGAAGCTAGCGGTGGTCCCGGGATCGATCTACGGTAAATAATGGATAAGGATAAGAACACAATCGTCCCAGAGATTGACTGTCTGGTCTACAGTATGCGGGGGCTATAAGAGGCTTTGGCTCACCTTGTTGAGTGACATTTTTTCTACATCTTATGCCAAAAGGCGATTCAAATTGGTATACTAGTGTTTTGCACGAAAATATCTACCATATATTAAGCCAGCTATAACTCCTTCCAAGAGAGAAATAATGCAGCAATAGGATTTATAACCTGAACTTTTGCCAAAACCTCCCCAACAAGTTGCCGGCAACAAGTCTGTTGGACTTCCCTCAAAACGGGATTTTTATGGCTTGAAAGCAAAGCACACTGGTCACCACCGAGAAGTAGGCTATGAGGCGTTGCCCTCCCTGAACTCTAAGATGGACGGCCTCTGTGCTAGTCATTTCATCAGTTTTCTTTGACAATCGGTCGACAACACTCGGCCCGTGAATGTTTTGTTAAATAATTGTATAATTATAGGGTTAATATCACAAGTGCAGTCCGACTTTAGTTTATTTTTCCACCTTGTGGCCCTTGCCTGCCAAAAGGTTGCCGACCGCTGGTCTAATCGATAGGATTTTTAACCGACTTCAAAAAAAGGAGGAGGTTCTCAATTCGTCGGGATATATATTTTTTTTATGTATGTTCCCCGATTACTCGAAGACCACTGGACCGATTTGAAAAATTTTTTCGTTGTTTGAATGGGTATACTTTCTAGTTGGTCCCATTGTCAACACGTCAGGATCTGATGATGGGATCTTGGACAAATCAAGAGAACTCCTCAAATATTATAGGGACACCTATAGCGATTTTGGTATTTTTCACTGTAACTCGTGCATTTGCTTTTGGAAAGTACTATATGGTGAAGTGGAACTGATGATGAAGACCACAGATGGCCACCGGAACTCCTTAACGGTACCTATTTCAAGGGTGGCGACAAGATATTTCGATTACGGTAGTTGAGCGACTATGACGAAGCACATTTAGGTTTAAATATGACTATGACATTCCCGCGGCGTTGTCTGCGGCGAGCTTGAAATGTTCTATAGTTTCTCATTAATATTTAGAAGTGGAGCTACGTAACAGCATAAATAGGATCACTAATTATAAAAAAACAAAAAACCGCCTTCAAAAAGCAAAAAATAACTTCTTTAAAATGGTAGGTAAATAGGTCAGTCCAACTGAAGTCTGCTTTTGGTTAAAATATTGTTGGACGCCGACTTCAGTTGGACTGACCTATTTACCTACCATTTTAAAGAAGTTATTTTTTGCTTTTTGAAGGCGGTTTTTTGTTTTTTTAAACATTTATTTTATTTTATACTTTTTAGTGATCCTATTTATCCTGTTACGTAGCTCCACTTCTAAATATTAATAAGAAATTATAGAACATTTCAAGCTCGCCGCAGACAGCGCCGCGGGAATGTCATAGTCATATTTAAACCTAAATGTGCTTCGTCATAGTCGCTCAACTTCCTTTATCGAAATATCTTATCGCCACCCTTGAAATAGGTACCGTTAAGGAGTTCCGGTGGCCATCTGTGGTCTTCATCATCAGTTCCACTTCACCATATAGTACTTTTCAAAAGCAAATGCATGAGTTACAGTGAAAAATACCAAAATCGCTATAGGTGTGCCTATAATATTTGAGGAGTTCTCTTGATTTCTCCATGATCCCATCATCAGATCCTGACGTGGTGACAATGGGACCAACTAGAAAGTATACCCATTCGAACAACGAAAAAATTTTTCAAATCGGTCCAGTGGTCTCGGAGTAATCGGGGAACATACATAAAAAAAAAAAAAAAAAAAAAATATCCCGACGAATTGAGAACCTCCTCCTTTTTTTGAAGTCGGTTAAAAAGTATAAAATAAAATAAATGTTTAAAAAAACAAAAACCCGCTTCCAAAAATGCAAAAAATAACTTCTTTTAAAATGGTAGGTCAGTCCAACTGAAGTCGGCGTCCCACAATATTTTAAACCAAAAGCCGAATGCAGTTGGACTGACCTACCATTTTAAAAGAAGTTATTTTTTGCATTTTTGAAGGCGGGTTTTTGTTTTTTTATTGCTATTGCAAGTGGTAGGACGTCGTGCAGGATCTGTCCAGATCACCATACCACCATGTTACCCGCTATACTACCAAGCAGTGTTCGCATTGTCTGTACCTAAAGGGGGTAAGGTAGTCGGTGAAATTACTACCATAGAGACCTTCCTAATTGCACTGATTAGCCTTTTCGGATACACTTCACTTCGAACCTACAGGATCTCCAGCTTTGGAACTCGGTACGTTACGATCACGAGTCGACACCCCTAAGCCCTAGACCATCGACGCTCCATGGCCTTCTCTTAGTCCTCAGGGTTAGTTGAATCTTGAGATTGATGTCCATAGGTCTCAGAGCCCACTTACCATCTATGCCATAAAAAAACCCTTATTTTGCGCAACCACGGCCTTGACCTATTTGACTATTGTCTAATAACCTCGCATAAAGCTCAAGTTTACCGCATGTAACTTTATCGCGCGGTTATAACGCTAAGTGGCATTTTAACTAGCTAATAATGCTGGTTTATTGCCTAAATGACTTGATGAAGGACCCGTTAAATGGGCTTCGTGCTTAATTAAGTAACTGTTCCGTATATCAACTAATATGTTATTTAATCATTTAATATGAAAGTATTGTTCAAGTATTTTAAAACAAAAAGTTACTGTAAAAACAAACGAACAAATTTACTTAAATCTACACTCATCTAACAAACAGCTACCAGTGGGCATAGTTCCCAAAATGCTGGCAGCATTTCCACGTTGGATGGCAATGCTTAATCTTTGTGCCAAGTACAGGCCAGCATTTTGGTCACGAGTTGCATCGACCAGGCAAAATACGGTGTGCTCCTGGTCCCTTAGGACCTTTGGTACTCTCTAGACACCAAAAAGGCTCAAATCGTCGGTAAAACCGCAATACCGAGTACCTAACTAACACATTTAATAAATTGCAAAACGTACCTTACTGACTTACTTGCTAAGGTCTATTTTGCACCTTATTTAATCTGTTAGTTATGCGGTATTGCAGTATCACCCACGAAACATGTATAGAGGACGCCCACGACTTCGTTCGCGTAGAATTAGTTTCCCGCTATTCCTCTTTATTCTTCCCGTTGAGGGTTGATTTTCGAAAAATCCTTTCTTAGGGTGGGTACCCAAGAAATGGTCGTATGGGTGTGATTCTCTCAAAAACGCGGTCGGACGAACGAACGAGTGAATGTCGCAGCGGCGAGTTTAAGTAGTCCTGTCAGAGAGAACAAAACACATTTTAGCGCGTGAATTCACAATTAGGCAACCTTATCTTATCGACAGAAGCCATGCTGCCAAATTGAAAATGCACGCGCTAAAATATGTTTTGTTCGCTCTGACGGGACTAGTTAAACTCGCCGCTGCGACATTCACTCGTTCGTTCGTCCGACCTCGTTTTTGAGAGAATCACACCCCAGAGCCTGCGGCACTCACCAACTACGGTGTGGAGGGAGAATCGTTGGGGTTTTAGTGGGTACGTATTCCTTCCACGTTTGGTGGCGAGGCACCCGCGGACCCCCGTGGCATGCGTAAATGCATGAACCGAGCGAAACAAAAAAAAGGTACCCAAGAAATATTCCTTAAAACTTGAATTGTTTTGAGATTAAAAAACTCGTGAGATCAAATTAAAATGAGTAAGATGTCGTTGGTTTCATTTAGGATTATTTTAATGCAAAACTATTATACTTTCCAAATATGCCTAAAGAAAAATGTAGATTTACCATACAATAAGGTTTTTTTTTCTTTAACTTGAACTCAAATTTGATATTGCGTAATCTACTCGTACCTTCTCTATTACACTCAAGCTGAATAGTACAAAGCAACAAACTTTTTTTTTACAATTCAGTTATTAATTAATTAGTCAAATCAATCATTTATTTATTTATTTATTTATTTATTTATTTTATTTGGGACATCAACAGCGATACATTGAATCAGATACTTAAGATATGGATACATATTTGAGTAAGCCAATAACAGACGACCACAAGAAATACAAGAAAAATACAAGTGGAGTTATAACTAAGTAAAACAAGTATAGGTCCATTTTTTGAAGCTAGCACAATATTACCCTTATTAATAATAATACTATGAGAACTAAAAAAAACATGCCTATTTTATTTTGTAGTTGAACAATAACGTTTTATAATGCTACATGTAAATGTTTCTTCATCGACCTTTTAATAATGCAGGCGCATTTTTAAAAACTAGCTGTTGCCCGCGACTCCATCTGCGTAGAAATAGGGATCCAGTGGCCTTCCTCAGGGTTCAAGACATCTCCGTACCAAATAACCAGAGAACTGTTTAGCAGTGTGAAATCGGACACAAACGGACTGACAAAACTACTTTCGCATTTATAATATTAGTATGGATACACGTGTACACTTTGTATTAACAGAATACAATTAATTTATTACATTTAAAATCATGTGTGTCGTTTCATTACTCATTAAACTACAAATGTTCTAGGATACCTAGGTATCCTAGAAAAATCTTGAAAGGTAAATGACATTTTTATGACAAATATCTGATTGTGTCGATTTAATCAATAAAATTTAATCATACCTCATAAGAAGGTATTTGCTATATAAACAAAAAACAATGAAAATAAAAGTCGAGTATAAAATAAATATTTTTTGGTCATTTTAAATTCTCGAATTTAAGCACCCTGTATTAAACGTATTACGTAACAGAAAGAGTGAGCGCAACAAGTAACTAACCCAACAAGTAAGCAAGTATACTCACCTAGAGCCCCAGCCGCTACATCTTAGAGCCCACTAAATCAATTAAAACCGGCACGAATCACACGCACATTTATAATTAAAACACGCAAAAAAAAACAAAACAATAAATCGATAAATTCAAATATAGAATAAACACGCCAAGTTCTGAATTGTTACATAAATATCACCAGCCAGTCGTTCTTTTTTGTTTCTTTTTTCAATTTAAATTTCGAACCGTGCGTGCCGCGTGAAATTTTCGCGAAATTCTAGTAATATTTTGACAGGGCTTGCTCGCGAGGGAGCAGCCTTGCCTTTGTACGGGGCGAGAGGTGCGCGCAGGCGCGAGATCGATCCGGGGGAAGCCTTCCAGAGTTTGAACTATTAAACGCCTCAGTCCGATGACAGGCGCAAACGAGGCTGAGTCAGGACATGAGATGAGAGAGCAAATGTCCGAAGAGCTGTATTATTGTTCACTCTTCGTATTTAGGGTAACCGAGCCGCCCTTAGTTCGCACCGTTGATTTTATGCGAGGAACTTTCAGATTACAGAATATATCGATATATCAAATAGAACGTTGTTTACTAAGCGATGTTTAGACTAGCAATAAAAATGGCAGAAGTTGACTGCTGACTTACTCTAACTTTAAAGTTAGAAAAAGACAGCAAATTTGTGCTTCTTGCTCTAAAACTATAGTTAAAGTAAGACAGCAATCAACTTCTGCATTTTTTAACCGACTTCAAAAAAGGAGGAGGTTATGTATGTATTTTTTTATGTATGTTCGCCGATTACTCCGTCAATTGTGGACCCATTTTAAAAAATATTTTTTAGTGTGATAGAGTATAGATCCGAGGTGGTCCCATTGTCACCAAATCTGAATCTAATGAGGGGATCAGTGAGGAATTGAGGGAACTCCTCAAATATTGTAGGCAAACATATAGCGATTTTAGTATTTTTAGGAACAAGTCCAGCATTTGCATTCAGAAAGTAACATTTGGTGAAGTGGAACTGATGATGAAGACCACGTATGGCCACCGGAACTCCTCAACGGAACTGATTTCAAGGGTGGCGATGAGATATCTCGATTAAGATAGTTGAGCGACTACAACGAAGAATATTTACTTGGTGAAATATGACTATGACTTTCCCGCGGCGTTGCTTGCGGCGCGCTTGAAGTAATTTAAAGTTTCATATCAACCAAGAAGTGGGGCTACGTATCATTAACAATCAATCAATCAACAATCAATCGTATCACTAAAGAGTATAAAATAAAATAAAAGTTTTAAAAAAGCAAGCTTTAAAAACCCGACTGCATTTTTTATACAGTCGTCGATATACCTACATATATTCATAATTGTCATTTTGCCATTGTTGTTATTTCAATTTTAACAGTTTAGGTATCCTATGTCACCCGGGATGACGTAAGGATTTTAACGATACCTCACACATTTAAATTCGTCAAGGGATTTAGAAGTTATAGCGAAATATAGAAACTCACATATATGCATACATACATACAAACATGAAACCTGAAAACATTACACTCCTTTTTTGGGGCAGTCGTGTAAAAAACCAAAAACCGCCATCAAAAGCGCAAAAAATAAATCTTTTAAAATTGTAGGTACCTAATAGGTTAGTTAGTACATCAGTTGGACTAACCTATTAGGTACCTACAATTTCAAGAGAAGTTATTTTTTGCGTTTTTGAAGGCGGTTTTCGGTTTTTTATTTTTTATAACATTTATTGTTATTTATTTACGAGCCAAATCTAAACTGCTAAACGTAGAAACGTGAATCATGGGACATATTACTCCTTTAGTGATTTAAGGATCACGAAGAAAGGATTATTGATTATTGAATCAAGGTTGGGAAGAATACGCGTACAGAGTTTGACGACACGCGGGTAGCCTAGGCGATAGTGACCCTGCCTACGAAGCCTAGCGGTCCCGGGTTCGATCCTTGGTAAGGGCAAAGTATGTTGTGTTGAATGTGTAACATTTATTCCGAAGTCTTGGATTATTCTACGTATTTTAGTAGGTATTTATTTATACAAATATAGAATACAAATACTATTTATTGAACACCAAGAAACAAAACACGGAAACATTTTGATTACAGGTATACCTACAACAGATAAATAGCGATCCTTCGAGACAACCTTGGTTGAAGAAAAAGCCAAGGAAACAAATGCTGCAAGGAATAATGTAAATAAGTTGAAGGAACTTAACTAATTTAGAAAAAAAGAACAACAGTTTGATTTTGATGAGAATTTTATTTTACCTGAATTTCCACAATTCTCTGCGCATTGCCTCCGGTCGATCTTTTAGATAGTAAAAAACCATTTTTTTTTGGTTCGTTCGTCAAAACGGTATTATGTAACGATTGATATTATAGTGCCTACACTAAAGAAAAACAAATATAGTAAAAACCGGCCAAGTGCTATCCGGATCATGAAGTAGTAGATAAAGAGAGTAGATAAAGGTGGAGACCACACTCGGTAGACCAAAATGAAGCGTCTTGAATGTACTTTTTCGTCATTTTATCTCGAACACTTTGGTCCCCTCCTCTCTTTCTAACTACCCTAGTTACAGTGTTGCCTCCACCTTTATCTATAACTTCATGATCCGGACTGTACGAACCCTCGCGATTAACCAGCATTTTTTAAACTTAATAATCTGCGCTCCATAGCTCTCTTGCAGCCCTTAAGAAAATATTCTACACAGATTAAATAATAGAGGATCCTATACTTGAGCGTGTTTACTTGGTTTAAATCAAGCACACCGCCGCGAGTAATCTGTGGTAAAGATTAACGGCTTATCTAATTATTGTTATACCACGGCCGTATTGATTATACGGTTTATGTGTTAACTGCAAACGGATAGTAGTCACATGTGGGTATCTAAATGATAAAATGACGATTCGAAGCGTCAAATTTCTATTAAACTGATAACAACAATGTAATACCGACCCCTACTATTAGAGCGGATATATCACGGCCTAACTGACTTTCATGAAAGCAAGCCAAAACAGAACTTAACATGGAGTAAATGGCCGACCTGTTAAATGACGTCACAGTGCATATCGGATCTCTCAGTCTAATCGCTGTCTAATTAGCAGTTTAAAATGCTTATATCATCCGTATTTCTTGGCCAATTTTAATTTTAATTTCGCTTTTAGTGATCTCTATTTATTTTAAAAAGCCTTGCATATTCCCTTATATTAAGTTGCTTCATTTAAAAAAAATGCGTTCGAATTGGTCCGTACATTTGGGAGCTAAGAAACCACAATCAAACCGTAGATAAAGTATTACCTAGACACGCTGCTCGTGTATACACTTTGAGATAGAAATACAGACAACCCGACCAAATCGCATATCACCTTTAGCAGACAAAGCTTCTGTCATTGAGTGACTACCTTAATGAGGCGGTTTATCATGAGAAATAGGCTATTTGACAGCATTGAAAATATACTAAAAATTATGGTCATCCTATCAGATAATAGCGTGAAACAAGATATTTCACTTTATTTTAAACTAAATTATGTATAATTTTTTGGAAAGAATTTGTAATATTTTTTGAAACCTTATCTGTGGCAGAAACGCTATGAATTGGTTTGTAGCTGTGGTTACTTGCTGGTGACGTCACATGCAAGTAACTACAGATCATAAGGGCATATCTCTTCAAATGATTGATTATTGTTTACTTGCGTGTGACGTAACACTTGTCATATGGCCAGCGCCATGATAGAAACTGCGTTTTTAGCGCGGTTTTAAAAATTTTAACTTTGACATAGATTTTTATTGATAATACAGTAGAATCTCAAGGAAATATCGATGTAGTGTGCTTGTTATGTCATAAATAATCATTTAAAAAGGTTTTCTAAAATTAGTCAAATAGCCTATTATTACCGGTCAAAGGTTATGTTTTCATCTTTTCGAGCACTGTGGCTTTTGCAGCCTATAATACAACAATTAAGGTCACAGATGTCTACGAAACCTACGAAAATACACAAAAAAACAAACACCTTTTCTGGCGACAAGCGACAAACCAAATCAGCTTTACAAAAACATATACGCAGAGTGAGATAGAAAGTAAAGATGCAGTCTACTTTATTTACATATCTTTCTGAATCTCTGTCTCTTTTTCTCGTTGTATTATTTATTCATTTTTCGTCTTGATAATACCTACTCTGTCTACGAGTCAAACACACAGATATACAGACACACAGATACTCATGCAAAATTTAAGTATTTCTCTATAAAAGTAAGCTTTATCGTTTGTCTAGTACAGTCAACAGCATAAATAAGTGATCATTTATGTACCTTGTCACTTTAACGTCGTGTTTGAAATGTCATACAAAATTGTGAAACGATTGAAAGCGACAAGGTACATAAATGATCACTTATTTATGCTGGTGACTGTACCAATAGTACAAGCCCAGAGCTTAGTTTGGGACTATGTCAATTTGTGTGAGATTGTCCGCTGATATTTATTTATTTACTTAATTTAACATCGATCGGTTGAGGCGTTATACAGTGAAGCTAAAATTTTCGCATTTAAGTAAACGTCCAAAAACAATTGAAGTTTATTCTTTATTTAATCAAAAACCTACTGTTTCAAGGGACATAGAGTCTGTCCCTACCGTTACTCGGCGCATTGATACTTGATATTTCCGGACCCGTCGCTTCCGGCGCGTTCCAAGTCTGAATCGTTGACGTTTCGAGCCTTTGTTCAGAAGAGTACAATCACTTTTGCATCTTATTCCTTTGAAATAAGTACTAATGAAATACTCTTGTGTATACGTGTCTTTACTCGAACCAGTGAGGCCTACACGTTTTGTCATTTAAAGGGTTTATTCATATGATATATTTACATAATTCTACAATAATACTACAATTATAAATGAAAACTAAACATATTTAAATTAAAATAAAACTAAGCTACTCAAATATTTAGGATATCAATAATAATCACCACTATAAAATGAACACCCCCTCTAGCAGGTCCGCTCGCGGCATGGTCCCCATGACACTGGCTGCATTACCTCTCTGGATAGCTAGCCCAATCCTTTGGGAGAGGTAAGCACCAGCTCTAGGATCTCCGGAGGATTCTATGAGTCGGGATGACAGGACCTTAATAAAGCTTTTCATATCAGCTGACCAAGGTCCCATGGTCTCCACTGCAAGCGCCACAAATTCGTAATTATTTAATAATGATGAATATTTGCGGCGCTTGAGGGTTTGGGCCTGATCAGCTGCTGCACCGGCCCGATTACGGGTTGACTGGACGTGGGAAAGGGCGAATGTGTCAACACACGTCGCGTCCCACACCAGGTTGAAGCCGAAATAATTAACTATCCGCACGTACGTACATAAGTTTTTAAATAAGCATAGGATCAATGAATTTCCCTAAGCGGTCCTACGACTAAAGTCCGTTTTAATTCTTAAAATACTGATGTTGAACTCGGGACTAATGACCCCTTTAATATTTTAATGCGCACTTGTACTTGGCTTAATACTCTTCCGTGCCCCGTAATTCCGTAATTCCGTAATTAAGGAGGTGCCGCGTCTTTCATTATGATGTAATTACGATATATCATATTTCTAGTAGTTTTCCCAATTGCACGGGGCACCCGATGGCAAGTAAAGCCCATAGACATTTGAAATCGCAATAAAAAAATCGGACAAGTACGAGTCGGACTCGCCCACCGAGGGTTCCGCACATGACACGGATAGCTCAATTCAAAATTTGGACCGGCGTTCCTTGCATAAAGACCTTGTTTTTTTTAATGAAAAGTTTATAGTGTTCAGGTTTTTTACTATAACTACTTGTAGTATAAGACGGTATTACTTGCATAGCTTTTCATAGATCTAGGTTAACGGAAAATACCCTATAAATTTTGATTCCTTTGAGAGTGTCGAAATATACATTCGTACGTATCTTTTTTTTACGTTAACTTGGACGTTTGATTTTTTCACAACTTCGAGGGACTGTAGACCTGAGTAAGTATATATGGTTTTAATTACGACTCGATACCTCGACGCGTTCCCAAGATAACGGGGCTTGACAGACAGACGAACAACAAAGTGATCCTATAAGGGTTCCGTTTTTTCCTTTTGAGGTACGGAACCCTAAATACACGCAAGAATGACTCTCTGTCTCTCTCTATTACTTTTCATTTTAATTTCAGAACGGAACAGATATTAAATCCGCCCAAATACTAAATTATTTAAATTCTGCAATAAAAGCAAGTTTTACAATCAGTTGCAATTTGTATGGTATGGGAATATCTCATGACGTCAACTGTTTTTTAAGAACAATTAAGTCCATTCTCGACTGACAATAACTTTTTAAAGTTAAAATGACACAAAACATTCTTGAAATACCTCATTTATCAATGCTATGCCTATACGCGTACTACCTTAGAAAACTGTACATACTAATACAGACCGTGTTCACCCGTGACAAGGACGCATATGGCCTGTGTTTCCACCTCTATTAGGCAACTAACTGTATCAATGGCATATGGTTAAAATCGCTTTGGAAAACAATAGGCTTAGTTTATTATAAATTGTAAGCCTCTTCATACCTTTTGGAAGTGGAATTAAAAGTATGAGTTCATGTTTACTTTTAATTTAACCTGTCGTTTGTCAGATAGATTTTAATTGCAACATTAAAGTTCGAATTATTAATCTTTTGTCAGTAAAAATTAAATTCAAAATCTTAATTAGAATGGCTGACGCACTAGTAGGTCAAGGGTAGGGGAGAGGATAATGGTAAAAAACCAATTGACAACTGGATTTTTTTGAAAAGGCTTCGCTTAAAAATCATGCTTAAAGCGGTTGGTATATCTCAAAATATTTTTATTTTTATTTACTGAGGAAAAAACGAATATTATCAATTATCAGTGCTACGCCCGCTTTGAACTAGTGCGCGGCCAAATCAGACAGTGTCTGACATGTCCGGATTTTGTTAGGTTTATAGTAGTGATCATTTTGTGCGTACGTTAAATGATAAAAGAACCTTAATATACTTTAAAAAAATAATGTAGTGTAAGACTAAAAATTAATGATGACTGGCCTTTTTACCCAAGTCTCCGGCTAGAGTAGCTGGTCTGTCCGGCTTTTCGGTTTTAAGACCTGGTAACCCTAGCCGTGACGTAAAAAGTATCATGTGACGTTTAAGCTCTTTAGTCATTAGCAGAAATTATTTATTTTCTCAGTAAATAATGAACAAAAATGCTTTTAAGACAAACCTCTATATATGATGTTTTCAGACCACCTTTTAAAAAAGTTGTTGTCAATTGAATTTAAAATACCTACTAGTTGTTGCTCAGAATTCTTGAGCATAGAACCGTATTCGCTTTTTACCCTACTGCAAAGGGAAAAGGAAGGTTTTCATTTAAATAGTCTAGGTATTATATTTTATATGGGTATATAGTGTAATATAGGGTTTTGATACTCCTGATCTATTGGAACGATTCTACATAATGAGCACCCGGACTAACAGGCTGAGAGGGACATGCCTATTTATTTACTTTGAAAGTTATATACGTTTTTGTAACTCTCAGTTGTTAGATCTTTACGATTCCTAAGTTATATCTGAGATTTGGAACTACTAGATACATACAACATTGATCACATAGTAGTGTAATGATGTTTTTCAATTGCCAATGTTTTAAAATGTACATAGTATATTTACCTGAGGACAGAAGCCCCACGGTCTCCTGCGATGGCACATCCATTGCTGCTGGTCCTGAGCAGCTGCAAAAAAAAACTGATATCATAATCAAAGAAATGTACCAAGATAAATAAAAGTATAAACAATAGTTTCAAAACATATTTAGATTTTTATGAACTAGCTTTTGCCCGCCATTTCACTCATGTAGAAGTCATTTAAAAGTAGCCGGTCTTTTAACTATCGCAGTCCCAAATTTCATACTGATTCTTTGAGGGGTTTGACCGTGAAGGCAGAATAAACGAAGACACTTTTTAATTTATAATATTAGTAAAGATAAGGATTGTATGGGTCATTTTGTAATTTTTTTACGAGGTCTTATCTTATCTGTGGACCTGTCTAAAAATAGCTGTGTTGACGCTATAAACTGAACTGATGATTCAGTTTCACTAGTTGGTTTGGTAAGGACCCTGCCCTCAAAGCTAGCAGTCCCGCATTCAATTCCCTATATGGGGAAATATTTGTGTGATGAGTATGAGTATTGTTCCTCAGTCTTGGATGTTTTCTGTCTTTTTCTATATAAGTATGTTTATCCTTTGTCCAGTAACCACAGTACTGCCTAAGTTTGGGACTATTCAATTTAAGTAATATTGCCACCTGGTATTCATGAATTAAATGATTTATAAACCGAACAAAACAAAAAGCGACCAAGTGCGAGTCGGACTCGCCCATGAAGGGTTCCGTGAAAGGTAAATTGCGGTTTACGATTGATGAGGTATTAAAAAAAAACTAATTACTAGATCTCATTCAAACCAATTTTTGGTGGAAGTTTGCGTGGTATTGTACATTGTATATTTTTTTAGTTTTATCATCCTCTTATTTTAGAAGTTACAGGGGGGGGGACACACAGTTTACCACTTTGGAAGTGTCTAATGCGGGTCACAGAATACATCTACTTACCAAGTTTCAACATTATAGTTCTTATAGTTTCGGAAAAAAGTGGCTGTGACTTCCGTACAGATAGACAGACAGACAGACATGACAAATCCATAAGGGTTCCGTTTTTTGCCGTTTGGCTACGGAACCCTAAAAAGGAACTATGGATTGAAACTTACTTTCAAAATAACTTTGTATCACTTCACGAAAATACTACAGAGGATTGCTTATTTGGTTATTGGGGATTGTTTTATTATTATAACTGCCATAATATTTAGGTGAATATGATATACAATAGCCTTTCATGTTAACAAATTGAGCTAGAGTTTATTTATTTTTAACAGGAAACATTTCAAACTTGTTATGAGTGAAAGTATTTTATATTTTAATAATATTTAATGTGCAAAAATCCTGCGGGAATCCACATGTCTAACCAACCATTATCAGGACTCACAAGTTGTGCAACATGAAAACCCTAATCTTTATTTTATAATAGTGTAAATAATGAAAATGCAACATTATAATATGAGTCATAAATAATTTAATTACATATTAGAATGAAAGTGTTTTAAAAGTGCCTTATTTACATAGAAGTGTAATGTTTTGTTTAAAATATAGGTAACAGGTGTAAATGAGCAATAAGTGTGATGAGCTTGTTGATAAAAATACCTAAATAAAATTAATTATGACTATTAACAATAGCTGTTTTTGTTCTCATAAAATAAAAATCATGAACTACCTATAGTGTTTCCAAAACAAATATCACACACAATATCACAAACATTAAACATAAATTATTAATTATAAGTAACTTTAATATAGTAGGGAAAACTGATAACATAGAACCGAACAATAACAAAACATACAATAACCTCAGTCAACATACATATTTCAAAAACTTACCAAAATTCACTTCCACTGTGAATCGTCGAAAACTATCTGGGCACATTCACATTGCAGTGCAAACGAATTCTTACAGAACTAACAATCTCTCGTATGTTTTTCCCAACAATTACCAGGAAATATTTTAACAATGGGATCTAAATTTTATGCGAAAATACACTTTCACATCATCGGTACACAGAGGTAGCCACCTACACAACAGAGACAGTTACCCAACTTACACTACACTAGATTAATTTAACACAATCGCCTAGAGTAAGTCCGATTGGGTTTTTTAACATAGCAATTGATCAATAACACTAATACACAAAACAACTTCAAAAAAACTTTATAGGAATTCTGTAAAATTACTTTAAAACTTCCATCTACTACTTTTCTACCTTTGACAGGTAGAACGACGGCAACGCCGACAAATTTTGGCTGTGACCTTTTTGACGTCAAATAAAGTGAGCTCTGTGTTTTGACGTGTTTGTATTCGAGAAGATATCTCTATCTGTTTTTTGGTTTCAGACAAAGACAGGCATATGTAAAACTTTTTAGAACGAGTTGATGGAAAATGAGTTATGTGTTGCCAGACTATTCTAAAGACTAGACGGTGAGATAAATTTTGTAACATAGATTTTTTCAAACAGTATTAAAGTTATAGAACCTTTTTCTAAAAGTGAAACCATTGTTAGCATGCCATTAAATAATAAGAATATCGCGGATTACTGATATTTAGTCCGCACAACATAATTTTGTCACGTTAAATGCGTTTCGTCAATGTCAATTTTAAGGATTATTTTATTTTGGTGTAGCAACACTACATCAGAATCGTTTCGTTGTTGCTTTATTAATCCAATCCTATTGGATTTTGCGTTTCGTTTTATTTTCTCGACATCGTTTTTGTTTTTAACTGATGTTAAATAGGTAGGTGTTTATTTCAAATGACCTAAACCGATTGAATAATGCTTGAACGATACTATAGTCAACTTATTCTGTGCTATAGTATAATAGCCATCTAAGGCATAAAGTTTCATTTTGCACGCTTGCTCGCCGCTCATTGCTCGGTCGGATGTGCGTGAGTTGTAATGCCGGTACCACACTTCGCTATTCGCTATTCGTTATGCGGCTGCGCCGTATTTATTAAAATATTTGCTATCTCGCTTATGCGTTATGCGTGCGAATAAAGAAAACATAGACGAATAAACCCTCCACACTTCGTCGAATGTAGGCGCATAAGCCGAATAACGAATAGCGAATAGCGAAGTGTGGTGCCGGCATAAGACTATTATAATAATAGTAGTTTATGTAACGGATACATAATGAGAAGTTTTAAATCACGAGTGTGGGTTTCGGTTCGTTTCATTGCAAGATCACACCAGTGTTAAAAGGATTGTGAAGCACGCTTAAAACGCGTAGTTGTGAAAAAAAAACCGTTTTTATTTAGCTTCAGGCCATGGGTCTCTCACCCCATGCTTTCATAAAGTTAGATTTTTTATTATTATTATTAGACTCATTTAATTTTATGCTATGCTTTCGAAAAGTTATATTTTTTATTATTATTTGACTTATACATTGTTTTATCTTATAGATCTGTCAGGGGCACGTTTTATAAAGCTTGACAGGTCTAAACTGGCAACACTACACAAATGGCAGGGTCGTCATTGGTCGAGGTTGTGTCAAATGGAAACTCGTAACCTGTAAATTGTAATTTGTAGCTTTATAAAACAGGCCCCAGATGGTAATAGAATAAACCGTTTTTTTTTATCCCTTAGTTTAATTTAATTCATAGGCTAACTCTCATGTACCTAGTAACTACCTACCGACCCTGACAGTGCCGCGAATCGCACAAAAGTTACCGATGTCTGCTTAAAGCTCATAACTTTATCAATTATCATATTTGATACTATAGCTTCTGCCCGCGACTTCGTCCGCGTAGATTTCGATTATCGTTATTTCCTCAGAAACTTTTCCGTCATTAATGTCAAAATTAATGTTTAACTTACAAAACTTTAACTTACCGGTGCAATGTTAAGTACCAATTTCACCATACGATGTTAACCACTTAATAGACGATTAGAGCGTTAACAACTGTCAAAATGTATGAACTAACAGTCGATTAACATTGATGAAATTTAACATCGTTTGGTGAAATTGGTACTAAGCTTTCCCGATTTTCGTCTCTTCTTGCACCACAAGTTCACCACAACCTATTTATACTACACTTAGAAGGCATTGCGATCAAGTATCCCATCAAATTCGTGTGTAGCTTTAGGCATTATTGACACTGGGAAACAAGATATTAAAATATTCCCAAAGTAACTTCGGCACACATCAGGTACCTACCTAATGCTGAAAAGTGACAGAAGCGCTCTTTCAATATGACTGCCTGGGCCCTGTTTTATAAATCTACAAATTACAATTTACAGCTTACAAATTTCCATTTGACACAAGCTCGACCAATGACGAGCCATTTGAGCAGTGTTGCCAGTTTAGACCTGTAAATTTGTTACTTGAAGCTTTATAAAACATCCCTGGTCGCATGAGCTAATGAACGTCAAATTATAAATTTTGCGTTTACTACAATGGCTGACCTACTTTTATTTCTTTTGACTTAGGAAGACACAGTTAAGTTAAAAAGAGAAAAGATTATTTTTGAGAATGCACTGACCTCACTCTCAATAGGAGAATTTAATAGGAGCATGACTCCGCGATGAACCACATGGATGTATAGATCAACATGTCTGGTCCATAGGATAGGAGGAGTAATAATGCCAACATTTAAAATTGTATGTATCATAAATTCTGGTTCATGTACCTAGGGGTGTTATAAAAAGAACACATAAACCGAAGCGAAGCGAGGGTGGCTCGCTAGTAGGTATAAGATAAGATAAGATTTACTCTTGTCGACTATACAGAAGTACCCCATTTGTTTCAGTGGCGTGGAACTACACGATACTTCGTTTATTAATCGAACAACATTTTAAATATTTTGACTCTCAACAACTCCTGTGTCTGGCTGTTCAGGTGCCTAAGTACCTGCCTATATAATTTTGATATCTGTTTGCATAATTCCGTAGTTTTCGCTCGAGTTATAAATACCTAAGATCTTCCGCAGTCCTCCCCGACGACATCAAATTGTCTTTTTATGGCTTTCCAAGGGAGTTAAAAAGAAAAAGTACTTTACTCCCTAGAGACCAAAAGTACTTATTACTTTAGTCCGCCTATACATAGCTTCATGTGTCATTTTCTAAATACATGCATTCTTTTACTTAGTTACCTTACGTCGTCAGTGCCAAGTGGTAGATAATGGATAGTTACAGTTTGGTCGTTCTAAGAGGGCCGATTTGACAGCTGTCAACTCAGTACAAAATATGTGTTTGAGATTATATTTTATTCTGCGTTGACAGCTGTCAAATCGGCTCTCTTAGAACGACCAAACTGTAGTTGGTAGTTTCTTAATTGCCACGTTGTATCTCTTATGCCACAAATATAGACATTTGCATTCTCAAGACTATAATCTTAAGACTGAGATTTAATGCCTCTATGCTGGTTATTTCACCGGTTATCTTATCCTCACACCGGAACACAATAACACGAACACTGCTAATTGGCTAGGTTAAACAATAAGGTGGTGGTAGCGATTCGGACGGACCTTGCAACAGTTCCTACCACCACTAAGATGGTATTTAGAAAGAAACAATGCTCAATTTGAGAAAATATGTGTATATTCTGTTGTTTATTTTATAATATAGTGACTCGAAACATTTCGTTTAAAGTAGATAAGTAGATCATCGTTAATGTACAGCTTTATTTACACCTTTGGTTATTAGGTAACTACTTATCTAAATAATTTCAAAAATACCTACAAACCTTAATATATATTATAATTTAAACCTATAAAGTATAAACTATCAATATGGAACCTAGTGTTTAATTTAAACAAATGAAGAAATATATTTAAGTATAGTGCACGAGAGAAAGACACAGGACAATGGCGCCAGTATCTACGCAAAAGTGAATAGAAAATTAGTTCTTTTTTGAACCACCGCGAGCCACTTATTCTCTTGAGCACAGTAGAGTTTATAAATATGTGTTCACTTAAGTAGGTACCTTGTCTATTTAATGTCATGTTTAGACTTCCATCTCAGAATTGTCACAGCGATTAAAGTGCCAAGGTACAAAAGTGTACATATATTTACGAACTCGACTGTACTGGATGGTTACTACAAATCATTAAATTCAAAACTTCATTCTAACACTCGTCATTTGAAACTAAACCGGGAGAAAGAGATAAAAATAACGTACCCACATTCAATTTTCAAAGTAGATAGAGCTAAAATTATATTATCAAAATTACATCATTTGAAATAGTATAGGTAAACAACTCGTATTGTTTTTACATATTCTACATTTTAATTGTTATTCACCTTAAAGAAATAAACCAATGATGTGCATTAAGTACTTTCACAGTTGGTCTGAAGTGCATTCAATACGAAGTTTATTATGCAAGTGGTACGATCGAGTACTCATTGTGTAGGTAGGTATTCTGCCTGTCGATTAAAACTAAAACCGACGAGCAAACCCTCTCAAATCATTACTTGAAAACAGTTTAAAACTTATAATCATCGTGTCAATCAAAATAAATGTGGATATTCGCCTCAACATTTTCAAAGTCGAGAAACCTACCTACCTACCAACTGAAGAATAAATAATCCCATGCTTCATCTTCACATTTCGTTAATTAGCAACAGGTAAGACTGTATTGTGGTTAGATGCTAATATACAAAAGCTACTTAAATACTTCTAATATCCAACTTGTTGGAGTAAACCTTTCGATCAGTCGCATAAGGTTCAACCATCCTAGCACCTCCAAATCATCACAATTTGACATTTAGCACCATTGTTACATAACAATATCAGACACATCACAGAGCAACGTCCTTATATTTAGTCAGATCATCAGACTCGTTACCGACAGACACGTGGCTATTCCTCAACCCAGGCCCATAGAAACCTCGACTCCTTGAACTAAAATGATAGGGATCATGTCTCAATAAATTGACTCCGTACGCGTCGTCTCTTGGGTAAAACCTGGGATCATAGTCAGCATATGGCACTCTAGGATCATAATGGTATTGACGGAAATACGGATACGCCATTTCGCTTTTACAATCTGCTCTGTCTTCATATTCATCATATTCTTTAGCAGGATATTCGTCAGCGAATGCTCCGACGATAGAGTGTCGTCGTTTGTAGGGGTTTTCGTAAGGCCCGGAGCGCGGGCCTACCCAAGTGCCGTACATTTGAGGGTAGCCAGGCTGTTTAGGGAAGCCTCGGAGGCTGGCGGCGTATTGGCGATCAGCGAGGTGCTGCCAGTAGCCGGGAGGCGGGGGAGGCATCGGGAAGCCTTGGCTGAAGGACTGCCGAGAGGCCAGGTGACGACGGAGGTCGGGCATCGAGCCAGATTTTCCTGAAAAGAGAAAAAGGTTTCAGTTATAAAAGTGTTTTAACGTGTAACGTGTAACTAAATATTCTTGGTGGATTAACTAGTTCGAATACCAAATACGACCCTTGGAAGCCTCTCCTCACTGCTGCAAGCAAATTATTTTCAACGGCTTAAGTCTATGTCAAAAATATCTACGGATGCCTCTGTGCCAATGACAATGATGTCTGTGGCCCGTTTCACGAACCTACAAGTTACAAATTACAAGCGGAACTCTCTTTCTAGCAAAAGGACTTAGAAAGAGACTTCCGCTTGTAATTTGTAACTTGTAGCTTCGTGAAACGGGCCTATGGTATACCCTGAATCCTGTATACCTGTAGTTTAGTTTGTTTATAGAGCAAAACAAGTGCGGGATACCCGGTTTAGGTTTTGATTTGCTGTGTGAACATATACTTTTATTTGACACGATAGCTTTATGAATATGTGACCTCGACTCGTCTAATGTATTGCATTGTTTTCAAATTGTTATTTTCCTAGCTATTAAGTATAAAAATATCAGTAGTGACTGAATATTGATAGATTCTCCTCGGTGTTAAACTTAACATGTGCAAACCGACATTTGTAAGGTCATTACAGATATAAAGAGCTGTTCCAAAGGTGGCATTAGCAACAGCCCTGTATCGTAAACCTTGTACCACTTTGATGGTACCTACCAAGTGCTAACTATTACTGTCCTGTCCTGTAGTCTTTACCCTTAGCCATATAATCAGACTATTTACTCGTATATTATCATTCTGCCTGCATACAAACGTCTAATTTCTCGCCTGGTTGCGGGTAAAGTGTCTAAACCACCAATCAAACCTCCCCAAGGTCCTAACACGCTTCTGCAATTATTAGAAATTTGAATCTTATGTGTTGCTTCCTAATGTTGTTATTTTTAATGTGCCGAAAAGTAAGATGCGATGTTGTGATAGTTACGATTCACGTAACGGTGCACGATTGTTTGACACCTCGCTAATGCGATTATAACTGGCAGTCGCGTGAGAAAACAGCATTAATGGACATTACGACTTTATACATAAAAGAATGTGAAAATAAAAACCCATTTGAATTTAAGCCTTATATCGCGGTCAAAAAGTTAAAAGTGAAAACGTTTTATAATAACCTATTTCTTTTGAGTTTAAATTACGTCATTATTAACGATGCATGCTTTTACGCGAAAGCTATTTAAAATTGCTGGCTTGTTAAAATTAAATGAGATCAGTCGACTTTTGACCAGTTACATGTTTAAGAGCTTTTTCAAATATTTATATATAACTTAAATAATATTTGTTAAGAGCATAGTAGACAATAGAAACTTTAAAACTTTTGATTTTGCATTGAGACCCGAGATGACTTCAGTTAATCAGGGTAAAGTTGTTATATAATCCTGGTCGCCGCACCAAATTGTAATATCCTGATTCCTGTTCACGGCACCAAATTTAATAATAAGGTCTTCCAAATAACTTATTTCTTTTACCACCTGTTTCACAATCGATAAGTAAAGCATATTTGATAGATAAATTTGGCCCTTTGTCTTTCTTACACTTAAAAATAGACAAGGAGAGAGCCAACTTTAAAAGGCAGATAAATTTACTCGTCGATTGTGAAACAGACCCTTACGCTGTTAAAGGTAAACTTTTGCATCTTATGTCATCGAAATAAGGTGCAAAAGTGTATACATATTTGTACTCGACTGTACTTCTTAAATGTTATACTGCAAATGCAAATAATGGGCAACGTTGCTAAAATTTTTTCAATATGAGTATATTTTATTTAACCCAAGCTGTTCTTTATTGCTTTTCTTCATAAGTTTTAATAAAATAAACGAACGCTTGATCTGTTCGTCGCAATCACAATCATGCCTTACTGATTCCATTAATTGATTTGAATCTGTCCATCGACGTCCTTACCATTGTCAGCCAAAAAGCCATCATTAGTGAAAGCTGCCGGCGCCTCCGGCACGTAGTGGCTGGCATCGAACTCGCTACCGCTCACCGCTGCGCCGTTGGCGTAGCCTGCATTCCTGAAACATTGAAGGGAATATTCTCAAACATTACTCTCGGAAGAAAAAATATGATTTTTATTTACATACATACATACATAAACTCACGCCTTCATTCCCAGAGTGGGGTAGGCAGAGCTACAGAATTACGAAAAACTCTAAAAACTTGTTGATAATTCTGTAACCACATTTTGTACAATCAGGCTAAGATGTTTACCAGTGTATTAGTGACAGGTTGCAAGCCCATCGCTTAACAGTAGTACTTACAAGCCTTTATTCCTTAGTCGCCTCTTACGACGTCCACGGGAAGACATGAAGTGGTACTATTATAACCCGGCAACCACACGGAGATTACGTATAATTATAAGTTAGTAGGATTTATACTTGATATCATAAAAAGATAATTCAGCATTATGGTCGGGGAACGGCAGACTTGAGTTCGATCAGTCAGTCACTTGTGATTGTCAATATTGTCATCTATTTATATTTGCTTACGTGTGAGCACTCATGAGAGTAATGGCGTTCAAAAGATTGTTTTGGAGTGGTTAAAAGCGAGCCGAAAGTAATCACCACCGGCCTTGGCCCGCAGCACTACAAAAAGGATCACAGACGCGTTGCCGGCCTTTTAAGAATAGGCTCGTCTTCATAAAACTCCCCAAATTTAAAGCATTTTATTCATATACTCCTTATTATAGAGGTAGCTCCCATATCTGGCTATTAACTTAATTTAATATCGACACATCTGGTGTACCTGGCTTCTCGAATGGCGTATGCACTCTGCACCAGCACGACACCACACACGATGGCCGGCAGTCGCGCCACATAGCACGCCAGCTCCGCGCCACCATAAACACCCTGCAGACCCTGAAACATGACATGGATTTAAACATCAGAGGCCATGTCAATACCTTTAAAGTTTCAGGCAGTGAAAAAGGGCTATAAGATGTGACTCCTACAGCTCTATCTCTCTACTGAATGGAATATGGTAGGCAGGTTTTACTGATCACAATATTTATGACTACATGTTAGCCAGTTGGTAGAGACTCTGAATTCGAAGCTAGCGGTCCCAGGTTAAAATACCGGTAAGGGCAGATATTTGTGTGATCAATGCGAATTTTTTTTTCAGTCTTGGATGTTTTCCATGTATTTATATATACCATTAAGTTTGTCGTTGTCTAGTACAAGCCTAGAGCTTAGTTTGGGACATAAGCAGCAGCTGATCAGGCCCAAACACTCAAGCGCCGCAAATATTCGTCATTATTAAATAATTACGAATTTGTGGCGCTTGCAGTGGAAACCATGGGACCTTGGTCAGCTGATATGAAAAGCTTTATTAAGGCCCTGTCCTCTCGGCTCATAGAATCCTCCGGAGCTCCAGGAGCTGGTGCTTACCTCTCCCAAAGGATTGAGCTAGCTATCCAGAGAGGTAATGCAGCCAGTGTCATGGGGACCATGCCGCGAGCGGACCTGCTAGAGGGAGTGTTCTTTTTATAGTGGTGATTATTATTTATATCTTTAATATTTGAGTAGCTTAGTTTAATTTTAATTTAAATACGTTTAGTTTTAATTTTTAATTGTATTAATGTTGAATTCTGTACTTAGTTGGATGTAAATAAAAGTAATTTGGGACTAGGACAAATGGCGTGCTATGGTCCCCTGACATGTATTTATTTGATTCATACTTAGAAGTGCTATTCAGCCAATTTAATTGCGGAGGTAGCGGCTTTACCCTTATGTTGTCGAAACACCATTCATTTGCACGAAGCGTTTTGCTGTTTGTTTTGATTTTTAGTGCTAAAGAGTAGACTTTGGTGGGTGGGTGGTGGTGGAAGTGGTATTAACTTACCCAGTAGCTAATAGACATATAGAAGACTAGAACGCATTCCGGGATCAGCACGAGTATCACTGTGATCAGCCAGGACAGCAGACACTTGTTGTTTTTCTGAAACAATTTATAGGTCAAAAGATTTAAATCATTACGAGTGCTTAAATAAAAACTTCTTCCACGTGATTCTCTGAAACCGGGTACCTATTTAATTACTGGTAGGCTTATATACCAACCGCTCGCAAGAAATCAATGCACATTTACGATGCTAAATATTTACTATAAGGAAAAAAAGCAAGATCATTGCGGGTTAAGTAGTAGGACAATGACTAGTTCGCAAAATTAGTTAATCGCAAAATAACCTTATCGCTTGTTTTTTTTCATTTGATGTTTGTCTTACCAAAGTTGACGGAGCTCCGCAAGGCGGGGCTCCTATTCCTGGGCGGTTTGCAAGTTTGCATCACGGGCATTTTATAATGTGACTAAAAGTGATGTGGTCGTTGCGCGGAGTCGTTAATTTTGCAACTTAGTCCTTCTGAGTCCTGGGTTGCCGGGGTACTCACCGAGATGAGCCCGTGCACCAAAGTGACGGTGGCAGCGATAACGATGCAGTAGCACGCCATGAGCAGCGCCGAAGCTATGGGCAGCCCGCTCTGGGCCTCCACCACCCACACAATCTCGTAGATCAGGGCTATCGCATAGGCTACCTGGAAATATACAGATATTGGGTTAATTGGGTTATGGACGCGTTAGCCTAGTTGGTAGTGACCCTGCCTATGAAGCGAGCGGTCCCGGGTTCGATTCCCGGTCGGGGCAAATATCTGTGTGATAGGGTGTTTTCTATGTCTTTAAGTATTTGTTTCTCACAAATATGTATCGTTGCCTATTATCCTAGTTAGTCCAAAACGAAGCTACATATAGAGCTTAGTTTTGGGCTAACTAGGTAAATTTGTGTGAGATTGTCACCCGATATTTATTATTTTTTATTATATAAAACTGCACCGACCATTCGCCGGATCACTAGATACTTCTACTAATTACTACTAGTATTTTCTTGATATCTAAATGTTTTGATTTGTTTTGTTTTATCTTCGCGTAATCAAATAAACCGAAAAACGCGGCCACTTTTTTCCGTTAGTTACTGACTCGAAGTTCAATTGTTATTAAGCTGAGCACAGCGTCGCTTCTTCTCCGCAATGATGTTCTTGTCCAAAGCGAGATAGATTTACTCCACATTACCGACGTGTAAAAGAGCTCTCATGAGGCCAATTCACTAAATAAATATTTTGAATTTAGCATTTGTAATTCGTCTCCTAAGGGTGGGTTTAGACCAAACGAACGAATGCTCTAGAACATGTTTTGTCTTTATTTTTACAAAGCAAACGTAAGAGATAACGCCATAGAATTCTTGTTCGTTCGCTTGGTCTAAACCCGCCCTTATTGACGTTCGTTTTGCTCGTATTGCGAAATGTATACTAAACCTACTTTACCTATACGTATTTTTAAACTTGCAAAAACTGTAGTTTCGCACGGCATACTCGTACACTGATATCGGTCAGAAATATCGCTTTGAAATATATTGTGCAGTGACACGGTTGCTTATCAAACACTGCTTTGCATTTTATCGACTGTAACATCTGGGTCAGCTGGGAACCACATTATGTTACCATTCATAATTTGCTCAAGTATCTCTCTCGTAAAATGTTTATACGAAGTATAGTTATAAATCGAGTAAACCTTTCCCATCGTTTTTTTTCGGATAAGTTCGTATTTATGTTGCTTTCTCAATTATATTCAGTGTTCATCAATAATTGGCTTATTGATGGATAGTGAGAGAGAAAGTTAAATACGAACTTATCTGACAAAAAATACACTACGAGGGCCCTGCCAAGATGCATTGCTCTAACTAGCGTTTCTATTCGTTTCGGTTTTAAACCAATCGCGTCACTGGTAGATCACGTGGCTTTTCGTATCACGTCATCTACCAGTGACGCGATTGGTTTAGCGCAATGCATCTTGGCAGGGCCCTCTGTACGTGTTTAGCCTAGTTGGTAGTATAGTGACCCTGCCTACGAAGCCAGCGGTCCCGGGTTCGATTCACGTTCGACAAATATTTGTGTGATGACCGCGAGTATTTGACCCTGAGTCTTGGATATTTTCTATGTCTTAGATATTTATTTCGCTGCATAACTATGTTTATCGTTGTCTGGTATCCATTACACCAAGCTTAGCTTGGGACTGGGTGAATTCGTGTGAGATGGTCCCCTGATATTTATTTATTATAGTTAAAAGAAGTTAGTATGGTCAACAACCTTTATTGTTGAGCCACCATAGAACCTTGTCATAATGACGGTGTCCAGTCACGAGAAATAAATGACATAATTTATCATTGGCTTTCTACGACAGAGGTCTAATAAATTACTAAATGCAGGGTTAGCAATTGCTGCCAGCCGTCCGGAAGTCCCCGGGTTCTTTTTATGGCGTTATTATTTATTTATTTATCTCCTTATTTCAGACAGCTAATAAAAACAGTTTTATGGCGCGTAATTGGCAATTTCTCACATTTGAAATCGGAACACAGCAAGTGCGCTGCCAACCCTAAAACTAAAATAGAATTCCTCATTTCCGGCCAAGAACCACTTCTCAGTTCCTCTGGCAAAATGGCGGATATGCACCATTACATTTAGTAGGCACTGGATTTCCTTGAATAGTAAAAGTTTTGTAATTCACACCGTAATGCTATGTTAATAAACGCAGTGCAATGAAGTGCACTTAAACTAGTTGTAGAATAAACGTGATTGGCTGCTCGACTGGATAACAACTTTGCTAACATGATAACTCACAAAATTTAATTTTCTATGGATTTTTCCGGTGTGCGACATAATTTTCGAAAAAAACACATGAATAATTTTCGTCGCACAACATTTTAAACTTCGTCGTGTGAATGTTTGGCTCAAGCTAATTTTGTCATTACGAAATACATATACTTAACACAAAAATATATTATTAAGTTAGACAAAGTAAGTATAAACAAGTTTAAAAAAAAAGGCTTTTCAAAGTTCAGTTCAAATAAACACCGGACATGTGCGAGTCGGCCTCGCTCCCTGAGGGTTCCGTACAAAGTTGTAGGTAGTATGAAAATCGATTTTTTTTTGTGACGTAAATACTAAATGTACCTACGGTTCTCGGATTTTTCCCTTTACTTGTATTGTACCTACTATAAGAAATAGTTTCTTGCCAAATTTCTGTATCGAGTGTATCTTTTTGATAGCGTTGACGTAGAAGTTTAATTTTTTCAT
Source organism: Acleris literana (assembly GCA_946894065.1). Taxonomy (NCBI): domain Eukaryota; kingdom Metazoa; phylum Arthropoda; class Insecta; order Lepidoptera; family Tortricidae; genus Acleris; species Acleris literana. The sequence goes on from OX335692.1 coordinate 5,003,401, forward strand.
AGCTCCAAGGGATTGCTTGAATATTTGATATTATATTCAAACAGACGGACGACGAAGTGGTTTTTTTCTGTTGAGGTACGGAACCCTAAAAATAACGTTACCCAAGTACTCGTACCCTTTCCGTCACGAACATTGCACACACTATAGCGTCTAATGTCACATCAGCAAACAAATGAACCGTATAATGGTGTTACGACTCACGCGCAGCTTCCTACCGAACCGGTTACCGAAGTTCACTCTCACTCGCGCTGCGCTGACGTCATAGTTGGATAACGTTGCTATGGCCTTAGGAAGACTAGACTACTGAGCCCTGTCCTAAATAGTCTCAAGATCTGTAATGTCAGTTTCCTTTGACTTGACTTCTAATTTGATATCTTTTTAGGGTTCCGTACCTCAAAAGGAAAAAAGGAACCCTTATAGGATCACTCGTGAGTCTGACTGTCTGTCCGGCTGTCGCAGCCGATTTGCTCCAAAACTCCTGGACAGATCGAGTTGAAATTTGGTACACATAATGAATTTTGGACAAGGGGGCCACTTTTGGGGGATTAAAAATAAAACTTTTGCAAACCTTATTGTGTGACGCATGTTGACTAGTCACACAATAAGGTTTGCGAAACTTTTTTTTTTAATTTCCTAATTTATCCCCCAAAAGTGGCCCCCTTGTCCAAAATTCATTTATTTACGTTACGCGTCCGTCTTTGGGTCACTGACTTACATATTTGTACCAAATTTCAACTCGATCGATCCAGTAGTTTTGGACCAAATCTGCTGTGACAGATGGACAGATAGACAGACAGACTAACAGACAGGCATATGGTGTGGAGACGGAACCCTCTCCACGCGAGTCGAACTCGCACTTGGCCGGTTTTTTCTATGGTAAGGAGAAGGGAAACGAGCACACAAGACACCTAATGTTTTTTTTTTGGCAGACGAATAATAACCACTCAAAACAACTCTACATGCAAAAAGTGTTTTCGAAATGGCACTGAAACTTTACAACAAATTGCCAAAAAATATATCGAGCCTGCATGACTGAATTTCTTAGGACAAAAAGCATACCACTCTGTATCGGAATATTTATCTAACACTTCCTGACTATAATATAATATTACCTTCGTGCCGTCCAATACCCATTGTGCGAATTATTATAATTGTATTCTGTGCATGCGCTATCATGACCTGACATATTTGTATGCCTAACGGCAAAATATAGTGATACTTATAGCTAAATTTGTAACGCCTAATTACCTATATTAACAAATAAATCATTAAGGCCCTATCCTCTCGGCTCATAGAATCCTCCGGAGATCCTAGAGCTGGTGCTTACCTCTCCCAAAGGATTGGGCTAGCTATCCAGAGAGGTAATGCAGCCAGTGACACGGGGGACGACGACGGGTGTTCTTTTTATAGTGGTGATTATTATTTATACTTATCTTTAATATTTAAGTGGCTTAGTTTAATTTTAATTTAAATACGTTTAGTTTGAATTTTTAATTGTATTAATGTTGAATTCTGTACTTAGCTGGATGTAAATAAAACAATCATTAAAAAAAAAAACATTTGAATTTGAATTTAGACAAGCAGTGTAAGTAATCGTCGCGATCCACAAACACCCGCAACACCAGAGGAATCGCAGGTGCGCTGCCGGCCTTTGAGAAAAGAGTAGGCTCGTTTTTTGAAGGCCCTCAAGTCGTATTGGTTCGGAAATACAGACACCGAGAGCTGATTCCACACAGATAAGGTACGCGGCAAAAAGGCAAGCAAGTATGGTAAGTGGGATCTGAGAACCATTGACATTGCATTCTCAAGACTTCAATCTCAAGTCAGCTAATTAATTGCTCGTCAACAGTACGAACGTCTCATTCTATTACACCAAATATGAGTAAGACAGGTAATGAAGGCGGACAAAAAAAATTGCCCGTGTAGGTAGTACCTTAAGACTACAAAATGATGACTAAGATGAAATCCTCTATTTGTCCGGATGTCTTGAGCCATGTGTAGGGATAATCCAAGTACTTCTTCGTGGAAATAGAAGCAGGTAAAACAGTATAAAACATCGTCACAAACAAGTCTGACGAAAATCAAGTTTTTAAATTTCGGCTGGAACAACATGGGTATAATAATGAATGTTACAAGGAAATACCAACACATGCAGACGGGCTTTTTTATGGCTGACTCTTGTTAGACTTTGTTTTAGATGAATTAGAGGCGACTAAGGGAATAAAGTCTTGTAGTACTTATTGCTAGGCGATGGGCTTGCAACCTGTCACTAATATGACACATCTTAGCCTGTTTATTCAAAATGTGGTGTGGAATTAACAACAAGTTTAGTGTTGTTGGTAATTCTGTAGCTCTGCCTACCCTACTCTGGGAATAACGGCGTAAATATGTATTAAAATAATCATGTCACGCTAATTATATTATTAACAACACGATGACATGTCAAAAGCAATATAGTTTTAACGAGTGGAATAGAGTCCCAATTATTATAAGTTAAGATAAACTACAAAAAAAAACAATTTCTGTTGCTAACGTCTTTCCGTTCTAAAAATTTTATCGTTTACCTAGATAACTGAGCTATAACAATAGTTAAAAAAAATCGATTCTGGTTGATGATTAACATATTGGTTAGCTTTATAAACAACTCCAACTATGAAACGACGGTTATTTCATAACATAAAGTTGTTCGGTTACGTGATCGTTCTATGTTAATTTCTGGAAGCTTTACTTTGAATGCTAAAGCGTGCATTTTAATGCATTCTGGTGACTGTACTGTTACATAAGTAAGCTTTCATATGAGTAGAAGTTGAATGTCTAATTTTAGTAGTTCATTTTTATAAATTTTAATTTCGTTTAGGGTTATTTCGGGGCACAAAAGATTCATTTTTATGTCGCCTAAATATAAAAAAATAATATACAAGTGTTTATAAAGAAAACATGTAGTTTGTAGGCACTGGCTTCCAATAGCTTCACTTATCTATAGCTCGACAGAGAAAGAATTTGATGCAGTGACAGGTTAAACTACCAATATTCTCAAGTCACCACTTTAAGTAGCATTTAAAAAAAAGATCATATTGCCTACATTTGCTTCAAATGGCGCCCTATTTTTTTTTCAATCTATTTATCAACTTACCAGTGCGTAAGCAGCGATGAACCCCGAGGCAGCGGTGACGCTGCAGCAGAATATCTTCTTCACCGCCGGCTTCATCCGCGGCTTCTCCATATCGCTCAGTTCGTTAGTCGTCGACATGGTTCCGCCGGAGTTGAGCTAGTCCCGCGCCCACTCCTTAGTCTGATGCGTCAGTACATAAGGGACGCGGTACTTAATAATTTGTTTTTTGAAGGTTTGTTGTTCTACGCGTCTAATGGCTATATAATCACAATTTCTTTGAGAATTTTAATGCGTTTAAAATTATATTAAATTCAACACTGCTAAGTCTTCTGTTGTTAACAATTTAGTCCATTGATTCGATGGGATTTGTCAGGTTGGAGCGGACTTGTCGAAACGCTACATCTTCTCAATTAAGAAAACGGCTTTCTTGTTGATTCCATTGAAAACCTGCAATGAAGAGTGTAAGATTTAGATAGTCCGGTTAGGTTAATTTCAAGATTTTATTACACATAGCAAAATCTCGTGAGTCACACTTGATTTTAAGTTTTAGAGTGTGAAAACCATTATACCTTGGCAAAAAAATTGAGATTCACGTCGGTTAAAAATAAAGGTACGGAAGACTTGCTTATATGCTTCACCACCTGAACTTTCAGGATGACATGACTGCCTCCCTTGCAGAGTAACACAACACTAACCTTTACATTATCTACAGGTACTAATATTCCTATGGGAACATTCCTCACATGAAAATTAACTGCTAACCACACAGATGAGCGCACATGACACAATGGCTGTCTCGTCATTTGCATTCTATCGCTACTTGTATTCTTCACCCATCGCAATTCGCAGCAGATTGATCATCTAACAGATTTATTACTTGCTTGGTTCCGTATAAAATACATATGCACCGACTAAAAACGGAATTCATGTAAGATCCCAGTCGTCTGGTAAGACTTTTTCATCAAAAGGAACGAAGAAAAACATCTATACCTCCGCTGTTTCTCCCAAGCACCTCTAAACGCTCGCCAAATGAAAAATTACATTTAATACACATACTTAATTATTAATAAATAAATTACTGGCTTTTTGCGACTTGGTTCAATAGTGGCTAAATAGTGTACCTACGTGACCGAAAAAATAGTGGGAATCAATAGAATCAGAGCTCGAATTGGACCCGATTCGGCGTCATTGGCTCTAGATGTCGTTATAGTTAGTTCGCGTGCACAATATTTCTCTTTACTTCCCGATGTTTCGATGGATGAAGACTGCAAACGATCCGGAACACCGGAATGTTATAATATGAAGAAAGAGGGGTTGTTGACCATATTATTACTTGATTATATAATTATTATTATGCGAAATGATACACTAATTAATAATGCGAGATTATGCGAGTGATCGTTCGGTTTAATATGATTAATATGCAATACCTATGTATATTGATATGTTTTTGCAATTTTGTTAACCGTTACGTGAAATTTGCTAAATTAATAAAATGTTTTTTATGCTTTTATGTGCGTTAAGCAAATAACGTAAAACGGTTACGTTCTGGAGAAATTAATATTAGGTATATTAGTTTAAATTTTCAACGCTTTGTGCGAAATTTGTTATATTCTAAGTCAGCTACAAAAATATGGCAGAATACAATAGTAGATTGTTTATCAAGGGACGGAAATAGGCGATAATGACACGAGAGGTTAGCCACCTGAGCAAAGTCGGGTCATTATGAAATTTTAGTCTAGAGCTAAACAATACTTTTTTACTAAGTTTTGTTTTCTTTATGCAGACAAGAGAAGAAGACAATAAGCTGCAATCCCAGATGTTATGGCTAATATGCGTTGCCAACTTTTTTACGTTTATAATGTAATGTTTTCTTAAAATTTGAATATGAACTAAAGAAATAAAGCTTAAAACCTTTTAACTTATTTTTATTCTCTTTAAACGAACATTACAATGATTCCTACCAAACGTCGGCTTCAGGATGCCCAAAGAGAAGTACGGTCACGAGCGTTAGGTAATTTGGGACCCATTTCAAGAAAAATATGCTTGAAGTGTTCAATGTCATTAGAGATGTCAAGTCATTTGTAACTTATAGGAAACTCAACCTTATTGTTTTAGAATGTCAGATTGACTTTCCCAGTTGCAAACCACAGCTGTCTTAATAATTACCTACCAAAAAACTCCTATTTCAGTACCTATTTCCTAAAATTTCCGATCCCGGGAACTCTCAATCATCGCCGCTTCCGTATCACATTATAGTTCGACTGCATGCTATCCTTAATCATAATGTAAATAACTATTGCTAACGGCCTCGTAAGAGCCTCTTACCGGTAACACAGAATTTGGTATAAAACCAAGTCGCTATCCATTTTTTTTTTTTTATATCTGCTAACCCTTCTGAAACCACGCAACGGATTTTGATTCAGTTTTCAACATCAGTTAGAATGTTAGATAATTTATCACGGAAGGTTTGTATGTATAATAAATTCTGGTTGATGTACTTGTGTTTCAGAAAACTCACATAAACCGGAGCGAAGCGAGGGCGGGTCGCTAGCATAATAGTACCTATAAGTTCGGTTTGGGATCGTGGTGTGGTGGCCTAGGAAGGCCTAGAGCCTAAATGAAATGCAGTCTTTTAACCTCTGACAAAAAGGAAGGTGTTTTAAGTTTAACGTCTTTATCTGTGTCTGAGTGTGTCTGTGTATCTGTGTGTGTCTGTGGTAACGTAGCTCCCAAATGGATAGACCGATAAGGGTACCTTTTTTTAAAGAAGGAGATGAAAAATGATGATACCAGCTCTGACTACCTTGAGGACTTAGATGGAAATATGCTAGTAATTTCACCGGGTTGTTTTTAACGGAACACAATAATGCGAAACCAGCTGTTTGGCGGTAGGTAGGATAAGATGATGGTATCGATTTGGACGAATCCTGTACAAGGCCCTAACCAGCGCTTCCATGTTAGGGTATGATACTTATACCAGGTGATTATCTTGGTTAGATCCGATTGTGGAATGAGCTCCCTGCCGAGGTTTTCCATGGGGACTACAGTATGGAGTTCATCACGAGGGGGTAAATAGGTTTTTAAAGGGTCGGCAACGCGCATGCAATACTTCTGGTATTGCAAGCGTCCATGGGCTACGGTACGCGCTTACCATCAGGCGGGCCGTTCGCTTGTTTGCCACCATCGTGGTGTAATAGTAGTTTATGTGGCTGGTGCATAATAAGAGGCATTAAAGCACGAGTGTTTTAATGCCGCATACATAACTTTATCTACATGCATATCATAAGTTTTCTATAATATGTTCAGATATGGCCTGTATTTTTATTAAGTTAGTGTTACTGTTAACTTAACTTGTTGTAGTACCAAAGCTTAAAACAAACAAACAAATAATAAAAAAACAAACTTTATTTATAATGTACAGATATGGCTTGCATTTTCAAGTTAGTGGCACAGTATTACCGATACTTTAATGTTTAGGTACCGACACTTTAATGTAAACATTAAGATGCAACAGATACAGGTTTCTTAATATAGGCGATTTGCTTATCTCTTCTGAACATATTGTAGGGAAGTTATGATATGGATGTAGATAAAACAATATACTCGTATCTATGGTAACGGTATAGTAGCTCTTATTAACTTGACATTTTAAACACGGTACCGTAAACAATAGATACTCTAGCAAGCTGTCGGTCGAAGGCCCTTAACATGGGAAACAGACGGACCAACAAATGGTGGGAACGTTATTGTATGTAATTAAAAGGTCGTTGGATCTACAGGGTTCCGCTGCTTTGTTGTTGTGCTTCTCTCATTATGTAACAAGACATTAGTAAGGTGACATTGTAATAATAATTAGTGACATTTGGTTTTACACTTTTTAATTGGTGGGCAACATTGAAAAGTCATATTTGTAGGCAATTGTATGGGAAAAACTCAAGCGTCCCTAATGTGACCACCAGTCCACCACTGTAATGTAGGGTTCTTTGTTCCCTTGTAAAGACTGAACGGCTGGCCCGATTTCGACAAGCGAGGTGTGGTTAGATTCTTCTTAACATCGCGGGTGTCACCGGTTACATTTTTTTTAAAATATGAAATTGGCGAGATAAATAAAATATACACGATAACCACGATTATATTGACGACATGATCCAGACAGCACTTGGGTTTTAGGTTCCGACGTATAGCAGCAACTTGTTTTAAAACAAGGTTTTGTCGCTTTTACTCCGATCTACCCATTAGATAATACTAAAACTGTAATCGTGAAATGCAATAAACTTATTGAGTATTAAGTCTTATGATACAATAGTTAATAATTACATTTGCTTGCCTCACAGAACAGAAAAAACACATATTTATGTGCATAATACGTGTAAGTTACAAATAACGTAATGTAATGCATTTTCATCGTAACTTTAATTACTTGCCTATTGCTTACTTTCAATTATCGGATTGTTTTTCTTTTGTAAAAAACGCAACCGGCTACGATTATGCACTCGCAAAGAAAGCTATGACAACCAACTGACAGGCAGACGATTGTGAGTTTATTTACGTAGCTCTGTTCTACTTGTTAAAACTATATTGCCTTTGACATGTTATCGTATTCTCCATTCTATGATAGCTCTTCTTTACTTGAGTAATGGTGGCAGAGTTAAGAACAATGCGATATCATGCCCAAAGCTATATAATGATTGTATCGAGTTATAGACTCCCAGTGCCCCCAATTTAGTTTGTAACTTGTATGAAATTGTACTGTGCCGTGTTTTTTTTAAATAAAAAAGTTTAAAAAACAAAAACCCGCCTTCAAAAAGCAAAAAATAACTCCTTTAAAATGGTAGGTAATAGTTCAGATCAACTGAAGTCTGCTTTTGTTTAAAATATTGTAGGAAGCCGACTTCAGTTGATCCTTACCTACCCTTATTTTTTGTTTTTTGAAGGCGGGTTTTTTTCTATACTTTTTAGAGATCATAATTATCCTGTTATTCTCCCACTTCTCATTTAATAAGAATCTATAGTACATTTCAATCTCGCCGCAAGCAACGCCGTGGGAAAGTGATAGTCATAGATTTAAACCTAACTAAATATGCTTCGTCATAGTCGCTCAACTATCTTAATCGAAATATCTTGTCGCCACGCTTGAAATATATACCGTTTAGGAGTTCCCGTGGCCATCTGTGGTCTTCATCATCAGTTTAACTTTACCAAATAGTGCTTTCCAAGAGCAAATACGCGAGTTACAATAAAAAATACCAAAATCGATATAGAGAGTTCCGTCGATTCCTCATATATTCCATCATCAGATCTTCATTTAAAAAAGGGACCAAACGGGATGTACCAGCTTTCAAATGAAAAAAGAATCATCAAAATCGGTTCACCCAGTCGAAAGTTTTGAGGTAACAAACATAAAAAAAAATACAGACGAATTGAGAACCTCCTCCTTTTTTGAAGTCAGTTAATTACAAGAGTGTTTTGTATTAATAGGTACGATGCATAACGGCTGTAAGCCCAAAATCACAGACAAGAGGGCGTGACGTCGGAAACCGTCGATACCAAAGTTATCAAACTCTTCCACGACGACTGCCATTAAAACTCTTGCATGACTAACTGAAGGACAAACTACGGACAGCCTAAACCACTGCTCTTAGGGACTTGAAATTTAGTGAACATTCCTTGGATACCCTAAGAAATATATTTTCGAAAATCGACTCTTTACGGGAAGAAATAGGGTAAGTAGCGGGTACCTAATTCTACACGTACGGTCGGCCAATAAAGTGGTCTACCAGTTTTGAAAAAAGTTTTTGTGAGATCTAAATATTGCTAAGGTTGACACTTGTCACTGTCATAATATTATTGCAAGGGAAAATCGAACTTGTTGTATCATGACGTGCGAATGAACTTCAACCGTAGGTTGGTAGACCATATTTTTGGCCGACTGTAGGTCCCGGGTAGTCTCAATCGTATAATATCGCCCATCGCCCTTGAGGCTCGCGCGGCCTGATAGAAATGTCCGAGTGTTTGTATGATCGCTAATTGCTCGCGATTTAGTTTTAATCGCCACGTTACTGGGTCAATGCCGCCTGTATTTACATTTACCGCTGGTTACGTAGGAGCCTTGCATTCATTTATCACATACGTAGTACATTAAGAAACAAAATGATCTATATATGTGTTTTCAATCCACGACGAGAGGGCATGGTTTAATAGGTGTTTTATAGGGTTCCTTAGTCAAACTAGGAACGCTTATAATTTCGCCATGTCCGTCTGTCCGCGGTTTAACTCGAAGATCTCGGTACTACAAAGCTGTAAATTTAGTGTCCTAAAAAAAACTAATTAGTCCGTCATTTACATTTTCAAACAATATTGAACACGTATTTTTTCTTTTGTCAATTAAACAAAAAATAACGAAGATAAAGTGCGTTGGAGTTTCGTACGCCGTGGCACACTTTATACCACGTTGTGACGTCACGAGCCCCCGCTCCCGAACTTTGATGCGCGTTATATTTGCCAATTTTGATTGATTTGATAAAGCAAAAAATACGTGTTCAATCTTTTTTGATTATCTTTCTGACGGACTAATTAGATATTTTTTTTACAGGACACACCCCTATTACACATTTACTTTCAGCCGACAAAGTTGTAAAAAAAACTTGGAGAAAAAGTGTTTTCGGGTATCTCCTGTACAAATATTTACATTATGACATCGGGTGAGGTATCATTGGATAGCTCTTAAAAAAAATCATTATGTATGATAAGCCCAATTGAACCCTGTCACACCATAGAACGGTGTCACGTGCAGTGACATTATAAAACAATTTGTTTGACACTTCTTACTACTTTAATCATAACGTCATTGTGACACAGTTCTAATGGGGGTCAGGGTTGCATTGGGCTGATAGTACAGTCAACGTCAAAGATATGTTTACACTTTAGTACCTTGTCACTTTATCCGCTATGATAATTTCATATGGCAGTTTAAACATGACGTTAAATAGACAAGGAAAAAAAGTGTAAACATATCGCACATGACATTCAATACCGTATTAACTCAAAAATAAATTGGAATACATAACTATTTGAAATTAGAATAATTTTTCAACACTGTCACATTTCGAGTTAAGACAGTATTGATTGTCATGTGCGATATTTATGACGTCGACTGTACACGTTATTATCAAGATAGATTTGGGGGACCGTTTAGGAAATATTGAACTCGAGCAAATAAGAGCTATAGAAATGTTAACAATACGATAACATGCCAAAGACAATATAGTTTTACTGAGTCGAATAGCCCTGTGTATAAACGCTAAGATCACATACACGACAACAATGAGTCATCGATAGGTAATCACGAGGCCCATAAACAAAGCGATTTTAATGAACGTGCGTTATTTACATTGGAATTAATTCTGATTGACTCATCATCTATTGATTAGTATCTTAGTTTGCCGGCGACTTCGTCACTGTAGTTTGCCTGTGTATCTGTTATGTTTCGGTGTGGGGTTCAAAGTATTACATAGCATCAAGTCCTCGGGGCTGGCAACACATACCGTCATCATAATTATCACCATTTACCACCATCGTATTCTTTAACCAACCGCCAAGCAGTAGTGGGGAGCCGTTGTTAAGGTTAAGACAACCAGTGAAATTACTAGCATAGGGCATTGCATCTTAATCGAGTTCAATGGGTCAACAATAATGGGTTTAGGATGTTGTTGGGCCTGCCAAGATTCTGCAGCGCATCAGGGATGTTCGCAGAGGCACACACTGATGGTTTTGCGGCCATTATGCGCAAAAGGGTTGCATCCCTCGTGCGGAGGATTCGGGGCAGCCCGAACAGCATACTCTACACCATTGCTGACCGATTCCAGGATCGTTGCCAGGAGCACTGGAATAATATGCACTGCTTGCATTACAATTGACATGAGTTTTTTTTATTATTTATTATTTTCTGTTCTAACCCTAGACTTAAGCCAACTATGTAATTAACAAATATGGACTTGTCTGAAACTGAAAATTATTTGAATTTGAATTTAATTTTCAATTGGCAAAGCATTTGCAGTCTAAGGATTGTAGTCTTAAGAATTTAAGTAAAGGAGAATGGGCAAATCTGTATGGAACTTGGTCTATGAGCGGCCAAGGATATTTTTTTATCTGACGATGTGGTATAGTCCTACTGTTACTTGGTAAAAGTTTCATTACCGTGACTTAATTGTAATCAGAATAAAAGATGTTTTTCTTCTACAATACTTTGCGTAGGTTTCCCGATTAGATGTTAGATCATCGATATATCAAATGTTTAGGAAAGAAGGGAAATCTCAACATATATTGATGATCTAACATCTCAAAGTGAAGTATTTAACAACTATCAATATGTTATTTATTTACTATTAGGCAATAAAGTACAACTTACAGATATAATAAGTATACAAATCATAAGTCACGGTGTATAAATCTGATACTGGTAACAAAATATCTTCTTGAATGTCTTGATCGAAATCGGACTTAAGTTTAAATAATTCATTTTTTAAAAGAGATACAAATAAAAGTTCTTTACAAAAAGTATTCCTTAATATCAGAGCTCTCATATGACACTAATTTCATCCGTGGCCGCCGATAGGCCAATTTGCCCATTCTCCTTTCTATGGGTCTCCATTGCTAGAAAATCACTAGACTTAATTATTAGTTAACTACTAGTAGTCTACTAGTGAAATGTACCGCATGGACATTATTAGGGAGGTTTGAGAAATGGCGAAGGTTTGGCTTCTTTTCGCCATAAAAAAATATCTGGATATAGCGATACTGGCGCTTCAGAGCCTGCGTTTCGTCTAGCTGGCTCTCTCCTCTCGTTTGACTTCTTGTTACAGCAAAAAAATACCTGTATGTAAACCGTCTGACAACTTAATTAGGTGCAAAAAATTGAGAAGTCGTGGTTATATTATCATCAGTCACATCCGCATTCCTGTATATTATATCGTTTAAAGGAATGTCTTGTCTTACTTTGACTGTGGTCATTTATTTAACTTAAGAGTTATTTATATGCTCTTGTTGCGGACTAATTGCTACTTTTCTCTGTTCTCTCCCAGCTAAGTCAAGCATGCAAAAATTATATGCTGTAGCTTTTGCCGGTTTTGTTTTGTCTCTGCCCGCGCTTATCGCTGTACCTTGAGGAACTGTCCAATTTTCACATTGTAAGAAACCGTTTGTTTTTCTCCGGACTACTATTTAGTTCTACCAACACGTCAATCAGTTGATGCGTTCAACCGTAAAGAAAAAACAAACAAACAAGAAACAAATACATTTCTATTGTAATAAGGAGTAGCATACATCTGAAAGCGTAGGCACCAAATACCATTACACCAATCATGGACGCAATACGATTACATGAACATATATTGCTTTTGTTGTCGTATTGTCAACGTTATGATAGATCTTATTTGCTTGACAGTAAAGGCGATATGGTTTTACCGAGCAGAATAGAGCCCCTTGCATTAAATTAATAGTCTCGTCAAGAATGCGGGTGTTATTCTCTTCAAAACGGCGTTCGGTCGAACGAGTGAAAGAGTGAACGCGGCGCAGCTTATATAAACCGGCGAGTTTAAGTTATCCCGTCAGAGCGTACAAAACAAGGGAACGCCTTAAAATTCCGAATTACTTTTTTCCGAATATTCATATTTGTCCGAATTTTCATTTTTCCGCAAGCTATGTTACGCTAGAGCTATTTTAGATAGAATGCATAATTTAATTGTCATACGTAGGTTAGGTTAGGTAGGTTTTATAAGCTATAACAAAAAGTTAAGTCTACTATAAAAAAAATGCGTTCGGAATTATGAAAATTCGTAATTTCGATCAATTCGGAATAATGACTCTTTGGAACGGAATTATGTAGTGTACCTACCCTACAAAACACATTTTAGCGCGTGCATTCTCAATTAGGCAGCCTTATACGTTCGATCGTTCGACAGAAGCCCTGCTGCCTAAGAGAATGCACGCGCTGAAATGTGTTTTGTACACTCTGATGGGGCTACTTAAACTCGCCGGTTTATATAAGCTGTGCTACGTTCACTCGTTCACTCGTTCGACCGACCGAATGCCGTTGTTAACAGAATAACACCCCTGACCTTTTGGCTCCGTGCTAAATGGAGGAGCCACGGCTTCACGGTCAACCGGCGGCGGTGACAAACTAGGTTCCTTGCCCTTGCTTTGTGTTATTTTACTGACAGGTGGGATGCACTTATAGGTTTACGACTTCGCCACCACTCCGTCCGCGTAGAACTCATTAATCATTAATTCAGGAACTGTCCAATTTCTTAGCATAAAAAGTATGTACCGTAAAACGGGGTGAGTAGGGACACAACCTAAAATGAAGCATATGTTACTAATTATAAGACTGAAATTATTTCCAATAGACGTAACGTTATTGTCCATATTAATAATTGTTCTTATTTGTAACAAGTTATGACTTATTATAGGTTTTGTACCTATTCACCCCTTAATCCGTACTCACTCCGTTTTACGGTACCTTATTGCCGTTTTCGGACTAAAAACTATTTCTAACAAATTCCACGACGTGTCAAATCGTGAAATCGTAACAATACACACACATACACACTTTCGGATTTATAACTAGCTGTTGCCCGCAACTCGATTCGATTGGAAGTCGCTATCGCTATTTACTCAGGAACTGTCCAAGTTTCGGGATAGTATCGATTAGTAGGGTTAAGTAAAGGAAGTAAGCATTATCGATCGGCATACTCAGCTTCCCGTGCAGAAAAACTATAATTACCTACAAATGTTTCTACTACACTGGCGAGCAAATTATAGGTTCACTTTGTTAATAATTCCAGTACAAATTGACCCCGTTATCTTTGCACCTAAGTGTAGGATGCGGATTAAGAGGTTCATTGCGATTACACAAGCGTTACCGTCGGCGAACAGTTACGAGTGATTACTCGAAATGATTGCAGCTCATTAACTAAGTCGGTAAAAGATCAAGTACCGCGTTGATTAACATCAACTACATGTTTTGTATTTTTTCAGTGCCTATAGATGCTTAAATCAGAATTAAATTAGTCTTATACAAGGGGACAAACCTTAGGTACATACTCGTACATCCCCTTTAACGTATCGTCGAGGAACAGTGTCCGCTTTGTTGCGTTCATTATATCTGATCTCAGGGTTAGCAAAGCATTTGCTGTCTTGAGTTTTTTATGGTATAGAGGAGGCAAGCGAACACACAGATCGCAGGATCTGAGACCCTAGACATTTGCATTCTGAAACCACTCTTTAGACTGCAATCCTAAGACCGCTAATGCATCGCCAACCCTCAGGACCAAGATGAAATGTTTCTATGCTAGTAATTTCACAGGTTGTCTTATCCCCACAGCGGAAAACAACAATGCAAACACTACTGGGGTCTGTTTTATGAAGCTACAAATTACAATTTACAGGTTACGAGTTTCCATTTGACACAACCTCGACCAATGACGACCAGCCATTTGAGCAGTGTTGCCAGTTTAGACCTGTAAAATTGTAACTTGTAGTTTTATAAAACGTGCCCCTGTTTGGCGGAAGGTTAGGTAAAGGATAAGATGGTTGGTATCAAGCCGGACGGACCATGCACAAGGTCGGATCTATTGGAACACCCACTATTGTTAGTATACCCACAGCGTCTTTCCGTACGTGAACGTAAACTCTTCAACCCCGGCCATCTGTTCTGCGAGAATTATTTATACTGTGGCAACATTCGCGCAATTTGAGTTGTCAACTGATACATTTACCACCTAAATATCGGCTATTCCCAGCCGGCCGCACCCCTTTGTCCACACTGAGGACAACTGGGTTTTTTTTGCCAGCTGTCCGCAGTCTGGACAACTGGGTATAAAAATTCCATACTAGGTGCGGACAACTGTCAAAAAAAATCTCAGTTGTCCACAGTGTCGACTGTGAATAGCCGCTAATTATGGGTTGATTAGTGTACAAAGAAGCATGAAATTGAAGTCCCCTTTTTCTCCGTCACTTTACGTGTAGCAAGTGGCGCCGCCTGCGCAGCACGTCCGCCGTCAGATCAATCCGCCTCGCTTTCTGCAGGGAAAGTCCTTATCTCGTCCGTTCACCTCATTTGGTATACGAGATCGAAACTTCGTTAAACGAAAGGGACAATCCTACTATCCTAGTAATCCTGCTCTAATATTATAAATGTGAAAGTATGTATGTTTGTCCGTCTTTCACGCTTCAACCACTGAACGGATCGAGATGAAACTTGGCACACATATTGGTTAGGTCCTAGAATAGGACTAGGATAGTTTTTATCCCGGAAAATTGGACAGTACCCGAGGGAGCAGCGATAAACGACTTCTACGCGGACGGAGTCTCGGGCTAAAGCTAGTAATATTATAAATGCGAATGTTTGTGTGTATGAAATTGATTTGGATGAAATTTAGAATGGAGATAACTTATACAATGGATTAACACATAGGCATCACATCCCGGAAAGTTTTACAGTTCGCGATGGAATTATGATAATCGAAATCTACGCGGACGAAGTCACGGGCAGAAGCTAGTCTCACATAAATTGACCAAGAGGCCTAGTTAAGATACATTTCGCAGAGTTAGCGATTTTCGAAAATCAACAAAATGGGATTAACGTACGCTGACGACATATCGACTGCATATGTTACTCCATAGATAAATTTCGAGTCGATAGAAAACAGAAACGCTAGCAGCGTTTGCTCCTTTCAGCCTAAGCTCGTGGCTTGGACAATGGGAACTTGATAACTATGTGGTATAAACACAAACATACTCATATAGAAAAATGCTTAAATACTATAAAAACAACTACTATTTAGCCTAGTGGGTACTGACCCTGCCTACGAAGCTAGCTAGGTTTTGTTCAATTTTCGGAATAGACTACAAATATTTAAGTGATGAGTGCGACGGTAAATATTCTTTTCATTCTTTGTATTTAAGTAGTATTACCCATATTACAATAAGCCTTTAGGACTAGGTCAATTTGAATAAGATCGACCCCCGATATTTATTTATTCATTTTAGTTAGTAAAACTTTTCTAAATAAAAGCATTTTTAAATAGTCCGCACTAATGCGTCACTTAGCGTTAAAATAGTACGCACTAATGCGTCACTTAATTTCTAATTAAGGCGTCTTGCCAGCAAGATCGAATCAGGCCTAAATAGTTTCACGACGGTTTAAATTGAGCACCCGTGCGGAGCCGGGACGCGTCGCTTGTTAACAAGATTTGTTAACAAACATCTTTCACTACGATAACCTTAATGTTCAATGAAATTCGACAGTAATAAAGTATAATATCGCCGCCTTCTTGGGATAAGTAGAAACAACATAAGTAAAGCATATACATATACCTACTTATGAGTGTGAAATGTATGGGCAGGTGTCGTTTTGTCTTTGGCATAATAAAAGAGGCTTGATTACAAAACTGTTCCTAAATAACTGACATGAAACAAGTGATTTAATTCAACTAATAATAATATTATCAACGTACAACGACAAAAGGTTTGTCTCTCAAAAACCGCCTCAATAATGTTTGGTTCCGTGCTGACTACATCCAGCGGGTTTCTGCGACCTTCACAACGTTCCAGTACCACCGCTGCTTTCCAGTACGTGGTCACCACTCAAAACCTCATTGCCATGTATGCCTTGAGCAATATACCTTATTGCTCGCCACTTAAGTCAAGCAATTAATTAATTAGTGGTGGCAGGACCTTGTGCAGGGTCCGTCCGGATCGCTACCATCATCTTATCCATTAACCCACCGACAAGCAGTAGTGTTCGCATTGCTGTGTTCCCGTATGGGGATAAGAGAAGCGTTGAAATTACTAGCATAGAGGCATTCCATCTTAGTCCTCAGGGTTGGCAACGCATTTGAAGTCTTAGGATTGCAGTTTTGAGATTGTAGTCTTGAGATTTCAAATGTCTATGGGTCCCAGATCCCACTTACCATCAGGTGGCCTGAGTGCTCGCGTGCCTTCTCCTTGCCATAAAAAAAAACTAATATTCGTCTGATATTCATTCATCGTACCTATATTTCATATACGTATACCTTGACGACATGACACACATTTTCGGCTCCTAGAGCAATGACTAAGACGCTTTGGACATCGGCATTTGATTCATGCAGGATGACTGGTGTACGCATGATGAAAACATAATACAAATACGAGTAATAACGGTGAAACTAAATACTTAACATATATTGACAATGTCAATTCTATCAACAATACATCACAATAATAATACTCTTTATTTAATAAATAAGGCACTGGGTCCCACCGCCGGCGAGTAAGCGATGAACTATCAGCGATTTTCTCGCCCAAGAAACGAACAAAAGATAATTGCTCCCGTGTAAATAAAAGAGAGCGATATATTTATAGTTCATCGCCGGCTGTTCACACTGCCGGCGAGGACTCTCTCTACTAGTTTAGCGAAACAAAAGTATAGATCCCGTGTTTGTAAAAGAGACAGAAATATTAATAGTTGGTCGCTGCCTCTACTCGCTTCTCGCTTATCGCCGGCGGTGGGACCAGTGCCTAAAACGAAGAGAATTTTAACTACAAGTAAACAACTAAAAAGCGTTATCTTCCAGCTAACCTTGGATAGAGAAATAGCTAAGAACACTACATGGCAGGCGGTGTAAACTAATTGCTTAGTAAGTCATACCATTGACTATTGGTACGATTACGTTCACATTTTATAGATATATTATCTTATTATCCTCGTTTGGTTGCCGAGTTAGAATAGTGCCACTCCATGTCTTCCCGTGGATGTCGTAAGAGACGACTAAGGGAATAAAGGCTTGTAGTACTGTTAGGCGATGGGCTTGCAACCTGTCACTAATACGCTGGTAAACATCTTAGCCTAATTGTGCAAATTGTGGTTATAGAATTATCAACAAGTTTTTAGAGATGTTTGTAATTCTGTAGCTCTGCCTACCCCACTCTGGGAATGAAGTCGTAAGATTATGTATGTATGTTATCTTATTATATAATTATAATCGTAATCTAAAAACATGCATTGTCAATCATTTATAATTGTTACACCATTTAATAGCGTCACAATTAATATTAAAATGTATAAGAACAGATACAACAAGCATTCAAGGCCTCTATTCTACAACGATAATCAATATTGGTTTTGTCGTGTAATCATATTGTAGTTAACTTGGCTGTCATTACTATCAAGTAAATAAGTTGACAATAAGATAAGCGGGCCGAGATTCTAGGCGACAAAAACCGTTGACCTGTTATCGTATTGTCAACGTTTTGATAGCTCTTATTTACTTGCCAATAATGGCAGCCAAGTTGTTTTTTTTTTAAATAATAAAAATAAAAAATATTTATTCAGTAACTTAAATTGTGTAACAGTATCTGTGCTGGTACCTCTTTTTAGGTACACATGATACTTGTGTTAAGAGAACACCGCTCCTCCGCCAGTTGTATCTTACAATAAAGTTCTAAATAAGTAAAGGTGTAGGTACATCTAGCGTTTGGCGTAAGCCTTACATTTAACATAATTAAAAAAGATCAAACAAAAAATCAAATATATATATATATATATATATGTGAGTGGTAGGTAAAGACAAGGTACATTACAGAAAAGGGACCTGTTATAAGGTATTATACAAAGACAGTCTATACATATGTGTGTGTGTGTGTGTGTGTGTGTCAGTGTGTGCGTATGTGAGTGTGTGTGTGAGCGCGTATATTATTACTTTAGGAACTTTTCAATATCACTGTAGTTTACGATTTTCTAGCCAAGTTAACTCTATTTTCTTACACTTTTTATAGTCGGTCGGGTAAATGTCAAGATCATTGTTAATTTTATTATATATAAGTTTGAACACTATAACAATATGGTTTTTACCATCTAGAATAAAGGCCCAGTTTAAAAGCAATATTGTTCAACGTCAGATAATAGAGGTGCAGTTGAATCACCACGTACAAAGTACGCAGCAAACCACGTGATACTCGTACCTAGATCGAGATAATCGCTTAGATACGGTGTAAGAAGTGGGCAAAGAAACCGTTGGCATCGGCACTCAGTTATCAAGAGCAGTTACTGCCAATTGGCGGATAACTGACGGCTCGTCTGCGGTTACGCTGAATTATGTAGTCAGATTGCATTTTCCCTTTCCTTTTTAAATTTAATAATGTGGTGGTATTCAAACTCAGTGTCTACATGCTTGGGGTAAACTTTATTCTGAACATCGGCAACGATGATGCGGCCTAGTTGTAAGCGGAGCAACTCCGCTTACAAAGCGTTTGATGCTTCACGAAAAAAATACGTGTAAGGTAACTAAAATTTAGCCGCAGTAGATACTATAGGGAGGGACAACTAAGTTTTAGCTAACGTAGCAAAATGTTTTAGCTATCAAAACTTATCTCTGATAGCAAATATTTTTAGCTGAAATCACTCCCAACTATAAAAAGCTTAGCAGTGGCAGCTAATTATACTAGCTAATTTTTTCTAGGATGATGTCTGAGCCAGCACATATTAACACGTACACTTAGTTATTAATCTTTTCATAAATACTACATGATTAATTGCCTATTTAATTTAAATAATTAATCGCCTATTTTTAAATACCTCGCTTGTCAGTATAGTAAGTAATTGAAATTACGACATACGGCTGTCACAGGGGCCATCCTAGATTAAACAGGGTATAGTAAGAGCAAACATGGTGTGTGGTACATTTGCGGTGCTATCCGACGAGTCTTGGTAGTTTTACTTGCATTAAGTTTATCTATACAGGGTGACTTGTTATTCGGTACATTCAAAAGCAATACTTACACGGCCATCGTGCTAAATATATGTATACAATAGCCCTTATACTCAATGGTATAGGGGCGTGTAGATATTGTTGACGTTTTGGGAGCGTGCATCTTTTTATGACTTTGGCTGTACATTATTTTTAGGCATAGTAGAGCTCATTTACAGCTAAAATAAGCATATCTATATTATTCTCTAGTAAGTATCCATAGAATGCCTAACGCTTTGTTTGGGACTAGGTTAACAAGAGTCAGATTATCTCACGGATACGAAAAAAAATTAACTTAAACGACCTCGGAACCAGCTGCCATTAACTACGATTCAAATCAACAAAAAGAGTTCACGCAACACGGAAGGATGCAACGCGTTAAGTAATGCAGTAGCATTGTTATTATTTTCTTGCACGTAATGTGAATGTTTGTAAAATGCATGACTAGAGCGTGTGCAAGATAACGCATCGTGCACTGTGGTTAGTTTACCGTAGTGCTGCTAAATGGGGCAGACGGTAGCGATTTAAAAACTGTGTTATGTTCATTTTTAGTACATAATAATTATAGCTTTGAGGTAAAATTGTAATATAATTTTAGGTTAGGTTATGGAATAGGCTGACTTCCTGTCGTATCATATAATGTGTAACAGTGTAGTTTACTCTTTAATATTTAGAAGCGGCTCAGAATTTTATTTTAGATTGCTTTCAATGTACGAGGGTACGCCCTCGGATACGACTTTTTGTGTGTAAAATGATAAGCCCGCTACTTAACCTATTAAAGATTTTTCGAAAATCGTCCTCCAACGAGACTAAATAGGGCCTATTTAGTTTCGTCGATGGACGATTTTCGAAAAATCTTTTCAAATCCCTAGGCTCAGCGGTTGTCTGTCAGGCAGTAACGAAAGAGTTTTGTTGGGATCGATTATAAATCTGTCTTAATTAAGGTTGTTGAAAAACTCCTTTGGTTTAGGCTGAGGTGGGTGTTAACACATTTACAAGAGCTTATCTGTCAGATTTGTAGCAAAACCCTGTACGAAGTAATATCTTCGTTATAGCCGCTGCTTAAATCATCTTATTATGGTGAAAGCATGCATTTATACTCAGGTCAATAGCCATTAATTTCAGACTTAAATATGCTGTTAAGATACTTAAGCACAAATCCAACTCAGCATATTTAGTTAAAATTGCGAACATTTTTGATATTTCTGTCTCTATTTAATTTTTTATGTGACACAACCTCGTAATGAGAGCAACGCTGGTCTTGTTAAATAATCAAAGCCAGACTCAAACTGTCAGTCTACAGGTCAAAAATCCATGGCGGCCTCTGCTACGAATAGAGTGGGTAAGCACACCACCGCATCCAACGTTACAAGCATCCGTCCACAAATCGTGCCTTAAGATAACAAAATTATACTACGCATACGGGTGTAAAAACGGTGCCCGCATTACATCGTAAAATAAACTAAAACTCAGTACGTTAATATTGGTATTTATACAAGTGGCATTATGTCTGTTCAGTTTGCTCCAGTAACCCCGATCGCTAATGAAGCGGTTGCAACGAACTTACTGAAATTATTTGTTTAAATGTTATTTTCGTTTTCTTGATTGTTTTTATCTTGTAACACTTACTTTCGTTTTATTTACATATTTTGTAATGCTAACACATTTACAGTGTGTTACCGGCATGCGGGAATTTATTAAAACTACCGATAATATGTTGCTTCAGCAATTGTTTGCAAGTATTATCAATTAAAAAATAATTAAAATAACGTCACAATTAATTTTCTTAGATACTGACCATTTTTAATGTAGTGCATGTGCTGCGTGTTCATCGTTATCAGTATCGCTGTTGCTTAGTACAAGGCATAATCAAGGTATCCGTCGACTGTCATTTACACTAGTCTAATTGCTGTGCTTACAATACATTGCTGGCAATGAACATTTTGTTAGAAAGTTAACAAAGCCTGAAAATTTGTTTATTAATTAAATTAATAGTTATTTTAACTTCCTTTTAAAAAAGCCAGGGTGCTGGTAACACACTGTATGTAAATAATGAAATAGATAAACGTGAGGAACTCAATACAATATTACTTTGAGTCAACGTCTAAAATTAATTATTGTTCCCAGGATTAACTTATTATATTCCCTTTACTGTACTGTAGTAAAGTCAAGGACTTTAATTGTTGTGCCACTATGGAACTCTGTCGCATAACGTTAATCCTTAAATGAATTTTAAACGTAATTTCTGTCATGTGGTTTGACTGAACCTTATAACTAAAAACTAGGCTATGACTAACCTCAAGCCGTAAACTTACAAAGAAAGGACCAAAGACAAAACAAAATTTTAAAATTCATACCATAAAGCTGCGTTCATATTTGTCTCTAAACTAATTCAATAATCGATTCGCCTCACGATCCTCCTACCATTGACCTGTACATCATTCTGAACACGTCCTTAGGTCTCTGCGGAAGTAGCTCTAACTGTAAACCGTACGCGCAACCAAAAAGGACCTTAGATTGATTAGAATTGGGTCGAGAATCCAGGCCGCGTGACGGTACCTTTAGGTGTTATGGGTTAAGTCACTGTGAATATTTAATTGTCTGCGTATAAAACTTTTATGCCAGTATTGTGTATGGGTCAAAGTTTTGAAAACATGTCACATCTGCAGTAAAATATATTATAGCCGCCAGGTTAGTTACATCATGGTAACTTTAAAAACTGCGAAATCAAAGAATATGTATACTGATCTTAAGATCTCGCGCTTTCCATACATTTTGATAGATTTACTATTCACCTACCAGTCATACCTTGAAAGCTGGCTACGGAAAAAGAGTCTCAATTTATAGAGCAATTAAACCCTAATTAGGGTACCTACAATACCACCCAGTCAGTTTTTCATTGGTACGGATCATCACGACGTTACCACATTTAGAATGTATTTTTTTTTATTGTCTTTTTTTATGCCATAGAGAAGGCAAATGATCACACAAGCCACCTGGGGCCTGCTTTATAAAGCTACAAATTACAATTTACAGGTTACAAGTTTCCATTTGACACAACCTCGACCAATGACGACCAGGGGCCTGTTTTATAACGCTACAAATTACAATTTACAGGTTACAAGTTTCCATTTGACACAACCTCGACCAATGACGACCAGCCATTTGAGCAGTGTTGCCAGTTTAGACCTGTAAAATTGTTATTTGTAGCTTTATAAAACGTGCCCCAGCCATTTGAGCAGTGTTGCCAGTTTAGACCGGTAAAATTGTAACTTGTAGCTTTATAAAACCTGCCCCTGAAGTTAGGTGGGTATGAGACCCATAGACTATGGCATAAGACTACAATCTTAAGACCGCACAAACGTTGTGATCACACACCGCACAAATACCTGCCCTTACCTGATTTGAACCCAGGACCACTAACTTCGTAGGCGTCACCACCAAGTAGGCTAACGTTTCTTCAAAGTAAAAGCTATAGTATCTTAACTAACTAAGATAAACACTTTTACAAGCTTTTAACTTTAGCTTTACCTCTTTAAAGTGCCCGCGTGTTCACAGAATGAACATCTTTATTTACATCTTTAGCTTGGTTTCATCATTATCATCATTTCAGCCGAAAGACGTCCTCTGCTGATAGGCGTCCCCCAAGGTTTGCCACTAGGACCCAAGGTTTACCTCGTGACTCAGATTAGTATATTAGTAATATTAAATATTACAATAGACTTAAATGTAGTTAGAGGCGTTACTTATGTACGGTGTTATTTGCATTTTACGCCCAAAGCCTCAGTTGAGTCCGTGAGAAACAGGTTAAAAGATAACAATAGTGTTTGGGCAATGACTTAACAATCTGGTTACATTTCGGAATACGAGATGACGATGATGATAATTGTAAGGCTTGATTTTGTACCACTAAATCATGTTACTTTGTTTCTTAACCCCCTACACAAAAAGAGGGGTGTTAATTGTTTAACGTGTATATCTGTATCCATGTATCTTTGTTTTTTTTTAACCATGGAAAGGCAAACGATCGCACAGGTCACGTGGTACGTGGAATTGGTGGCCCATAGACGATTCCATTCTCAAGATTCAATCTTAAGACTGTAATCCTAAGACCGCAAATGCGTTCACCCTGAGGACTAAGATGGAATGATTCTCTCTATGCTAGTTATTTCATCGGTTGTCTTATCCCCACACCGGAATACAACAAACCGGAGTTTAAGTTTCATGCGTTTTGACAGATTTTTACATTCGTTCGTAGAATGCATCTTACCTTTTTTAAGGCATAGAGAAGCAAACGAGGTCACAGGCTACCAGCTCCCTATTTCACCACCCTGACAATGACAGGTGACAAGTGACATTTCAGTGTAAATGGCGCAGCTGATATGAATCCCACTGATGTGAACACTTGTTAACTTTGCAATGTATAGTTAATTGTCACCTGTCACCTATCATTGTCCAGATGGTGAGGCATTTTCATTCTCAAGACCACAATCTTAAGAGCGCAATCCTGAGACTGCAAATCGTCCCTTTACTTTCTCGACCTCGCATCTGATCGAATAGATAGGAAAGTAGTCTTTATTTTTTTGGACACATGAGTGCTTTTCGTATCTATTTGATCAGATACGAGGTTGAGAAAGTAAAGGGACGAAATGCCATGTAAACCCTGAGGACAAAGATGCCTCTATGCTATATAGTAATTGAGCCAGCCCTACTCCTGTTTAATGCATACAAACAAGTATCAAAATGCAATCTACATCAATCGACACTGATTCGATCATTCAACAGCCTTCGGAAACCTACAATTTGCTTACAAAATGCGCAGCAGCATTACGCAAACATAACCTACAAATATGCAAATATATACATATCTATCCACATTACTACAGAACGGATTCTGTGTCATTGTTAGTGAGTAACAAAATATGTTATCATTGTAAACAACCGGTTATATTTAATAATTAAGTGGTTTTTAAATAAGTTTGTATAGGTAAAGCTCCTCTTGCATGTAGTTGTGTACAAAACTTATATGGTATTTACGTCAAATTTCAAATATAGAATGTCGAACGGTCTATACAGATGTGTTACTACTATGCAACAGGAGCTTTACTTAAGTTTTTTACCTATAAGTTCGTTTATTTTTTGTTTCTTTTCCACTTTAGGTAGAATAAAACAAAGTCGCTTCTCGCCGTCTATCCCTCTGTATGTACAGTCAACAGCATAAATAAGTGATCATTTATGTACCTTGTCACTTTAACATCGTGTTTGAAATGTCATACAAAAGTGTGAAATGATTGAAAGCGACAAGGTACATAAATGATAACTTATTTATGCTGTTGACTGTACGCTTAGATCTTTCAAACTTTGCAACGGATTTTAATGCGGTTTTCATCAATAGGTAGAGTGATTCAAGAGCAATGATTTTAGGGTTCCGTAGTCAAACTAGGAACCCTTATAGTTTCGCCATGTCCGTCCGTCCGTCCGTCCGTCCGCAGCCTAGCTCAAAGACCCTTAGTACTAGAAAGCTGTAATTTGGCATGAATATACATATTAGTCACGCCAACAAAGTAGTAAAATAAAATCTTGAAAATATTTGAGTGTACCTCCCCTATACGTAACGTATTTTTTTTCTCGTCTACCCCATAGTGTGGGGTGTCATTGGATAAGTCTTTCAAAAATATTGGGGGTTTCTGGAACAGTTTTTCGATTAAGGTACCCATTTATGAAATATTAAGCTTTAAAGCGCTAATTTTTGTTAGAGTCAAGTGTCTCGAATTTAATAGGAAAACTATCACGACTAAGTACAGATCTAGTGAATAATCCTTTCACATCGTGAAAACTCGGAACTCACGTCTACTTCCGAATGGTGCCGACGTGTCTATGAATTATTAAGTGACATGTTTGAATGAAATAAATAGAGTACTTTAGTTATCAGTGTCAAATGTCAAACCACGAGTTTGAAGTATATCACACCGAGATGTTAAAACCACCACGATCAAATATATAGAAATTAGGTCTAGGTAAACAAGAAGAAATTTAAATAAATAAAAAATGACTATTAAAAAGAACTGAAAACAAACTTAATCTTAATTAACAAAAAACTACTCTAGTATTAACGGCTCTATATCGATTATCACTCTCGCGATGCGACGTTCCCCCACGTTGTCTTGATGGGTACTGAGTCAGACTGAAGTAGCATGACAAATACGAACAATTCCGAGAAAATACGATGTGAAAGGATATTTCACTACATCTGTAGACAACATTGGTTCTTGAGTTACAAACGGTTTAAATGTTTATACCTACCGAAAACTTATTTGCAGTCAGTTTCTATTTTTGTTACCTTGCCTACGACGCTAGCACCGTAAGGCCCAACGTCCTAAATTTAAGACATTTGTCAAAGTGACTTTTGACTTTAGTTGGCCGACACAAGATTCTTTTTCAAACTAACGAAATTTGTCCCTGGTTATTTCGAATATTTGTTCCAGAGTCTTGGAGGTTTAATATAAGTTAGTCTTTCGTTGTACCTTTAGCTTTACGTATTCGTTGGTTGGTAGTAATTTTGTCTAAGAAGCTAGCAATCCCGGATTTGATTCCCGGTAAGAGAAAATACATATATGTTACATACATTCAAGCTAATTACATAGTTATGTGGTGAACGGATTTAAAACATGAAATTATGTTAATTATTTACAATAGAGTCAAATAACAAATGTGATTGACGAGTGGTAATCACGCATTTATTGAATTCCAGAAGCTGTTTTGACGTGTCTTGAGTTACAATATTGTGATTGTTATAATGTACACTAACTGCAAAACGCAGAGACGTCAATTAAATTTAATGCTTGATTAAAGTTGCTGCTACTTTCTTTGTGTGCGGCAGAAGATTATAAATGCGAAAGTTTATAGTATGTGTGTGTGTGTGTGTGTGTGTATGTGTGTGTGTGTGTGTGTGTGTGTGTGTGTGTGTGTGTGTGTGTGTGTGTGTGTGTGTTAGTTTGTTACTCCTTCACGCTGCAACGGCTCGACACTTCGACAGATGTGGATGAAATTTGGAACAGAGATAGTTTATATCCTAGGCCTATCATGATTGTCTTTATCGATGAGAACAAACAGGGATAAAAAATCTGTCACTGTCTGACAATGTAAGTGTGAGAGTGACGCATGCTTTATTCACTATGACAAAAGCAATCATAAAAACTGGGGCAGAATTCACACATAGGCTACTTTTCGTATCGACAAACTGAGAAGTTCCTGAGGGAATAACGATGATCGAAATCCCCCGCAACATGGGATGGCTGAATACTAAATAAGCAGACAAAGTCGCGGGCAGAAGCTAGTATTCCATATGAAGTTGTTCCAAAACTAATATGATACATTTTCGTCAACTGCGCGCGCGTTGAAGTCTAATACACCGTTTGTTTGTAACCAAATCCTTGATACTCAAACGCCTTTATTTTGTCAGAATATTTAACACTCTGTTATCATGAACGTAAGGTTCGAAATGCAATAAAACCGATGCTTAACTCCAAATATTTGCTCAGATGTTATCTTGAGTACATCATTGTTGACAAATGTGATGTAACGACATTTTATCCTGATAATAACATTTTCGGTTTGTTTACTAACATTACAATAATAATATGACGAAATACCGGGTGACGAAACAGAGATGTGTGTAAAACATTGATTTTGTATTACCAATTTGAAGTCACCCTGTATTACCAATGAAAATGATTTAAAATGTAATCTTTTATGTAAAACTAGCTTTTGCGCGCGACTCCATCCGCGTAGAAGTTGTTAATCACTATTCCCTCTGGAACTGTCTAATTTTCCGGGATAAAAAGTAGCCGATGTACAGTCAACAGCATAAATAAGTGATCATTTATGTACCTTGTCACTTTAACGTAGTGTTTGAAATGCCATACAAAATTGTGAAAAGACTGAAAGCGACAGGGTACATAAATGATCACTTATTTATGCTGTTGACTGTACTATGCCAGCCTATAGGTAATATATTTCTGTTTAAAATTTCATTCGGATCCGTTCAGTCGTTCTGCCATGATTAACTAACATGATTGATGATGATTGTTATTTTTGATAACAAACATCCAAACTTTCGTATTTATATAGTAAAATAATAAATATTTATATCAGACGTAAGATTTCTGCGTAAAGTTATCAACTATTGGTACCTACATAAAGTTAAAAAACATCTACATTGTAGTTTAACACTAGACACCATGAAGAATTCGAACAGAGAATAGTTTTAACGGCAAAGATACATCATTTTGTCATTTTTATCTATAGTTTTCCTGTACTCGCAGGTCATGTGTGGCACGAACCAAGCAATAAACCTAAATCAAGCCGCAAAAAAGGCAAAAAGCTACGTCCCGCGGCGCCCTACAACCGGTCACAAAAAATGTTTCGCAACTTATTTATGAGTATATTTGCAACAAAACGTTCACAAACCTTCGAACACAGCACTATAAAGAACCTTTTTTAAAAACCCACAGAACGTCACTTTTAAAAACGAAAAACTTTTAAAATGTCACTGGCTGGCTAACTTTTATTTTTCTTGCGGAATGTTGCGATTGTTTCTTTTTTAATGTTTGAAAGTGGAACGCGCGTTCGACTCCGCGCGCCGCGCGATACTGGCCTGTGATTGGTGTTTAGGTGCGGGAATGCACATGTCAAAGTGACGTTTGTGAAACAAGTTTGTCAATATGCAAATGAGCGTGGCGTAATAGTTTAATTATTTGTAGTAGTCATTAGTATCAGAGCGCATACCTATTAGGTAAAACATTACAATAAAGCTTCCATGACATTAAATTGCATTTATTGCATGAGATAAAGTAACCCAAAAAAATAGGTACACACTTTTTTCCAGAGGGTTAACTTAGTTTGCTCTCTACGAAAGTTAACAACTGCAGAAATCTATCAGAGCCTCAATTCAACATGGTAAAAACCATATCGTTCTTGACCTGTTATCGTATTGTCGTTTTGATAGCTTTTATCGCTTTTATTTAAAAAGAATGAGACCTAATTCATGTTCATAACTTCCGATAAATTAAGGCGTCGTCGCTTTAATGTAAAAGTCGATACATTCCTTAAAAGTATCGTCTAGTCTGTGGTTCGGAAGTCGCGTTCACAGCTGTTTAGTATTCACGTTGAGTCACTCGGGTATTCGGGCTAGCCCGGCTTTCTGTGTACTAGTTTTGGCGACGTACAGTGTGCAGTACAAGTTTTCTTAGAAAATTTTGTGGCTCATTGAATCTTAGCCCTCAGGGTTGGCAACGCATTTGGAGTCTTAGGGCCGTATTAATAAACTCGTCTTGACCGAGCTGTCCGTCACAAGATACGTCAAAGTAAACGTCAAGACATAGAAAACTGACATTTTTGACGCATCTTGAGACGAGCGTTAGAGTCGAGATCAGTTTATTAATACGGACCTTAGGGTTGCAATCTTGAGATCGTAGTCTTGAGAATCCTAATGTCTATGGGTTTCAGATCCTAACTTACCAACAGTCAGCGATAAGACCGTCTGTTGACTCATTTTGTTACTTACTTATTTATTTTTGTATAATTTACTTTCCATGCTGTTATTGTGTGCGGTGTTCAATAAAGAATATTTGTTTTGTATTGTACCTATTGTAGCCTGTCTGTTCGTGTCCGCCCTTGCTATAAAAAAACGTAACTCTCAAATTCGTAGGCATTATGTCACATACGCACCAAAATGTATTTTATACACACTAACGTGTCAAGTGCCTCGTCGTTGACAAGCTCAACGGCCAGTGTTAAATATTGCTGTGTTTCCACCTTAAATAGCATTGCAGCTATAAGAGTACAGTACTACTAGGCCTTAACTTAACCTATCGTGGTTGCAACTTTATTCTAAAAAAATCCAAAAGGCTTTAAACTCCAAATCGTATTTGACCTGTTAAGGTATTGTTTTTAACTCGGCCGTCATTACTGTCAAGTAAATGAAAAAAAAATTAAAAATATTTTATTGGCAATTAACTTAGTACAATTTATCTTTAGTCCTGGATCCTGAGCTAGGAAGCCCTGTGTTACAGGACCCAGTAGAATACAATTTTAGAGATACACTCTAAGAAGACAATAACTAACTCAAAGAAGAATTATCTAATTTTGTGCCCCTGTTGGTCGATTCAGTTTTATTTATTTAGATAGATCGATGTTTGAATACACTTACATCTACCACCTCTGATAAAGAAAAAAGGCAAAAGACATTTATTCAGTAAGTAGGCCGCACGGGTACTTTTACACGTCAAGAATCTACCAGCGCTTCCCAAGAGGAGACCACTGCTGATAAGAAACACCACAAGAAACTCAGCAGTCAGTCATTTTTTACACGACTGCCCCAAAAAAGGAGTGTAATGTTTACAGGGTTCATGTTTGTATGTATGTATGTATGTGAGTTTCTTTATTCCACTATAACTTCTAAATCTCTTGAACGATTTAGATGTGTGAGGTATCGTTAGAATCCTTACGTCACCCCGGGTGACATAGGATACCTAAACTGTTAAAATTTAAATAACAACAATGGCAAAATGACAATTATTAATATATGTGGGTATATCGACGACAGTATAAAAAATGCAGTCGGGTTTTTAAAGCTTGCTTTTCATATAGTTGTTAAACATATTAACTTTTTGATATTATCTTTTTGTTAGAAATTACAATAATAACCCAAGGCTTTACACTTACCAAAGCATTGTACCACTGTCCTCTCTGTCGCATCCTCGACACGTCTCCATGAGTCACTGCTCACAGGGTTCCCACGGCACAATACATCCAACAACCTCGCCAGCCGACGTAGGATTAGCATTGACACAGCCTTGGTGTTTCAGTGTTTGGAGACCCACGCAGATTAGTCTCAATGGTGTTCTTACTTGGTTTAAGTTATCAATCAACGTAGTGAAATAATAGTTTAAACTAAAACTCCAACTGTAATAAACATCAGGGAACAATAGGGACAAGCCAAAAATGTTTGGCAAAAATTATCGTTTCCTAACCGTTTCATTACCTGAAATTGTTAGGTAACTGTAAACTTTCAGGATTTATTTCAGTACCATCGTGCGTGTAGAACCCTGGGTTAGGTTAGGTTAGTTTTTATAAAAATCCTGAAACATTTACAGTTACAGAAAAAAGCGGGTTGGCAAATGAAACGGTTGGGAAACGATACATTTTGCCAAACATATTTTTACGAAAAGGCAGAGAACCTAAAAAAACATTCAACACTCATGAATAAATACTCGCGCTCATCACACAAATTATTTGCCCCTTTCGGAAATCAAACTTAGGTCCGCTGCTTCGTAGGCGGGGTCATTAGCAACCAATACTTACGAGTAGTCGCTTGCGTAGAATTTGTGGTGTCAGTTAATTTCGATCTTATTTCAGTTTTCCAATTATATCTGCGGTTCGGTTAGGTTAGGGTTGTATTATAACAACACTAAAACGTTTTAAAATTTAAGTAGAAATGGCTTTAGGATAAACGAAAATTCGGAAAACAATGCATTAGGACAAATAACGATTAGGGATTCCATAGGGGAACCTATTTCAACACATCCGAAGACGATGCTGCTTTGGCAGTGAAAAATTCTCTGCGCTCCGCTTCCATGTATGTCGACATCTAACAAGATTATGATTGTTGTGCATAAGCGTCTCGATTCCATACGAACCTAGCAAGTCTTTAGATACATCAACCAACGATGTTTGTTGAATCACCTAAAGAACTGCTGTTGTTGATATATCCTATAGGTGCTATCCTACCTGTTTTACTAACTTTTTATCAACTAAAATAAAATCTCTCTTGGTTGTCTCTATTTCTTTTAGTGTAGGCGCAGCCGGCGTGTTTCGTTACGTTAATAGACACAAGCAACAATCGATGTTTCCGAGCGAGTCCGAGTCTCAGGCTGCGGCTCTACTGAGGCGGAGGCGAGCGGAGCGGAGCGGAGCTGTACCGATATTAACCAATAGAATCTAAACTAACGTGCGCAAGGCGAGCTCCACGTGACCGCATGCGCCTTCTATTGGTTAATATTGGCACGGCTCCGCACCGCTCCGCTCGTCTCCGCCTCAGTGAAGCCGCAGCTTTATGAGTTCATGACCCAGTTGAGCTGCTGTTAGGACAAAGATATGTCACTGTAATGGCGTCTTAAGTGCTGTGAATGGACGAGAAGTTATAGTGGTTAGGTCGTGAAACGTACCAATTGACAACAGATTTTTTTTTAAAAGGTCTTCCGAGAACAATCATGGTTATAGAGGTTTGTATCATATACATTTTTTTTTTTAATTATTCTTTACCGAGAAAAAATGCATTGAATGTTATCAGTCATTTTGTGTGTGACCGCGTTTATAGCACTAGATGTGATGTAGAAAATACCATGTGGCGTTTAAGCTCTTTAGCCATTAGCGGATTTTTTTTCTCAGTAAATAATGAACAAAAAAAGTGTGCTTTTGAGACAAACCTCTTTAAGAATGGTTTCTTCAGAACTCCTTTTACTAAGTTCTGTCAATTATTAGTGGTTGTTGGATTGTACTTAAATAGAATGACGGAAAATGGATTGGGTTTCAATAAATTTGAACAAATCCAATCCCTGCTAATTCTATCCTCATAATAGCGGCCTGCACACGTAGAGTTCGGACCGCGGGAAACGCCACGCGCCATTCCAATCTTCGCGCCGAACCGTACGTGTAAATGCAACTGTATTAGGTAGTAAAATAGTAAAAATCCTACGGTTCGGACTGGCGCGTGGCGTTTCCCGCGGTCCAAACTGTGCCGTGTAAAGGCCGCTAATATCTAATACTAGCTTTTGCGCGACTCCATCCGCTATTCCCTCGGGAACTGAGCAATTTTCCAGGATAAAAAGAAGCCTATGTGCTAGTCTAGGCTATAATCTATCTCAGTACCATTTATCATCGAGATCCGTTCCGCCGTTATGGCGTGATTGAGTAACCAAAATCCAAACTTTCGCATCTCTACATAGTAGCCCCCTTACTAATAAACGTTGAGTAACGGTGGTATAGCTATACAATGTTTTGTCCTTATCTGTCATTGTGACATTTGAATTTGACAGATAAGGACAAAACATTGTATAGCTATACCACCGTTACTCAACGTTTATTAGTAAGGGGGTAGGTATAAAACCTAGTCGCTTCCTACCGTCGCTCGTTCTGTATGTTCACTTAGATCTTTTAAACTACTCAACGGATTTTAATGCAGTTTTCAGCAGTAGATTGAGTGATTCAAGAGGATTGTTTTTATGTATAATAAATTCTGGATTATCTACGGGTGTCACCGAAAACTCACATAAACCGAAGCGAAGCGAGGGTGGGTCGCTAGCTTATCAAATTAGTAAGATTAATGTGAAAGTTTGTTAGGATGTGTGGATGTGTGCCCTTCAATGACGTATTTTGTACCGTTCTTCATGGATGACCGGATTTAGATGAAATTTGGCACAGGAAGTTCATGACGTGAGAAACGGTAGCCGAGTTCTACGTGGACAAAGTCACGTGCAACTGTGGTGCCTATTATAATGCGGAAGTGTGTGTTGGTCTGTTTGTTACGCCTTCACGATAAGCGCACGTCGATTTTGATGAAACGGAATGTAGGTAGCTTGAACCCCGCCCGAGGCCAAAAAAATAATAAAATCCTCAAAAATGTAGTTCCCGATGATTATAGCGAGTTATACGCGGATAAGTCTCAGTAAAAAGCTACTTCATTACTCATAAACGCACAATAAACTCATTTTAGTTAAAGCATTCGGTGTCCCTTTCTGTCCATTTCAAATATTTTAATGACAGATAAGGACAGAGCATACTGCTTCAAGCACACTAAAGCTAAATAAAGAAAACTTGAGAACTCAAGTAGGTATGATATTATATCACTCCTACTTTCTTAAAAGAAAAACGAAGCACAGTTAACTTCATGGCTGTTAATACGTGACAACGCCCACGGTAGGCACATTTTATGTATTTGTTATACCTGTCTTCGTGCGTTGACCTTTCTCATTCACTTTGTTAACTAAAGAAGTTTCCATCAAACAGATTGCTTTTGTATATTTGTTATTAAACTTTGCCTGCTACTTCGATCACATAAACCTCATCATTTTTCCCTAGAAAAGTTTGACCCCATTTTTCAACAACTAACATAATATTATGGTCCTTGTGCATCAATGGTTCCATCCTCCGACCAAAAGTAAAAGTATCATTGCTAATAAGTACAGTCACAAACTTTAATTTGGGACCCAGCTTAGGTCCAAAGTCATTCTGACATTCTACAACAATAAGGTTGAGTCTCCTATACGTTACAAATGATTTGGCATCTCTGATGACATTGACGACTTCAAGCCTATTCTTCTTGAAATGGGTCGCAAATTAACGATCGCGATAGTACATATGACCCACTTAGTTTCGAAATAAATATAGGGAAAAAATCAAGGCACTGCTCGAAGTGAAATTGGCAACATGATCCGATCCAGATTTAACCTTAAAACGAATGCTTGATACGGTAATTGCCACTTGACAATATTCTTACTATTTCTTACTAAACCTATTATCAGACCAAACTCTAAAATAAAATCTTATATAATCTATATAAAATCTTCTACGCCACGCAGCAGTGTTCGCATTGCTGTGTTCCGGTGTGGGGATAAGACAACCTGTGAAATTACTAGCATAGAGGCATTCCATCTTAGTCCTCAGGGTTGGCAACACATTTGAAGTCTTAGGATTGCAGTTTTGAGATAGTAGTCTTGAGATTTCAAATGTCTATGGGTTTCAGATCCCACTTACCATCAGGTGGCCTGAGTGCTTGCGTGCCTTCTCCGTGCCATAAAAAAGGCGAATAAAGCAACACTACACATAAACAAATTAAAACAACTCACCAAACTTGAATATAGCCATCATTAGACAATACAGCTGTACACAGTAATCTCTTATTACTTGACCTTTCCCCGTCGATCACCCCCACGCTATCAAGTCATCAACGCAAACGTCCATAAATCTTCCATTCGCCTTAACCTGTATACGTTGCACCTGTGGGTGCATACCTTCACGTACTGAAGATGGTTTGAGTCATGGTGACTCAAACAATGCCTGCCTACACGATATGTAGCTGTATTAATGTGTATTATGATCACTATTGTACCTTTTCGCTCTTACATATTTATTTTTTTCAGTTTATTTACAATTAGAAAATACATTTAAAAAATTAAAATTTACAGCGGGCGCAAACTACGCAGAGTTTATCGGC
This sequence comes from Acleris literana, assembly GCA_946894065.1. Taxonomy (NCBI): domain Eukaryota; kingdom Metazoa; phylum Arthropoda; class Insecta; order Lepidoptera; family Tortricidae; genus Acleris; species Acleris literana. Next base: position 5,038,577 of record OX335692.1, read on the forward strand.
CGCTAGTATCACTCGTTTTCTCTTTACATTTTTTATAATTATTATGAGCTACCTATGTAGGCAGCTTTCATAATGTTGAAACATTTATTAGGGTTGTTACATATTCTTTCGCATATATCTGAAGGTAACTCGTTCATTATAATACGGCAACATATATTCCCAAGTACGCTTTCCATAGAAATTTGTATACTTTGGGAGGGTGTATTTTGGCAAATATTTTAATACTCTAAGTCGTGGAGGTCTAACATTTTTTTTAGTTGGTCTATTTTATCTATTTCATCACTAACTACACACATATTTATTCTATTATAAATACTAATGACTTTACAATATTCTAAAAGTTCAACATAATTTCCAAACGGATTAATTTCACATTGCTTGGTTTAGGTAATGAGCCGTGAAGACCGAAACTTACAACCATACGCAATGTAATCAGGAAGGAAGTAAGAATAAGGATAGTTAGTATCTAAAAACGCTTTGTATTTCTAAACGATTTCACCAATCATATTATATGGGCTCGATCAGTTAGATACCGCTAGAAATGTCCAAACATCTTTGATAACGTGGGAGTACCTTACATATTTGGTAGAGTTATTTGTTTTAACAATTGTTTTCTAACAACCTTTAACGCTCTGTTCCTAGTACTTTAGTCCATGACTTAACAGTGCAAGACGTAATAGTAGTTTGTGTGACTGGTACATAATGAGAGGCATTAATACACGAGTGTGGTTTTATGAAACGAGCTGAAAGGAGAGTTTCATAATAGATCACACGTGTTTGAATGCCTAATTACGTGTACAGTCGCATACATTACTAGTATCTACATGCATATCACAAGTTTTCTACAATATTTGAGAAACCTGTATCTGTGTTAGCCCTGTATGTTAATGTACCTATATCTTAATGTAAACATTAAGATGCAACCACATCGTTAACCGATACTTTAATGACATGCAATGCTTTAATGTTAACTTTAAAATACAACCACATAAACAGGTTTCTTAATATAGGCCATTTTCTTATCGTTTCTGACCATATTGTAGGGAAGTTATGATATGGATGTAGATAAAAAGTATTTAGGGTTCGAGTAGTCGGTTAGGCTCGTAGAATATTTATAAGAGGAAACGTGAGAGAGCTACAAAAAAGCCTAGGAGCTACTGTATTGTAATTAGAATCTAAAGTATTTAAGTTTGAGTCAGGGTGCAGTTAAATAATATATTTTTTATTCCACAAATAACTTTTTTAGGCGGCCTTTACACTGAAACTTACGACTTACGTAAGTAGGGACGCAGCTATCGGTTAGAAGTAGATAGAAATATTTTTTTCTGATTCTAACAGATAGCTGCGTCCCTACTTACGTAAGTAGTAAGTTTCAGTGTATAGCCGGCCTTAGAGTTAAACTGTGTTACAGTATGGACACAAACTCGAATGGCCTTACAGAATACAATAGGTGACATGTCAATGACGAACAATGTATTCTCCCATCCGGAAAGCGAGCTGAGGCAACAAGTCTTTGCTTTTAAGACTCGTCTCTGTGAAACCAACAGGTGACTCCCCTACATTTTACTTGAACAAAATACTTTTGAACAATAAAGTGTTTACATACATACATACCTACCTACTTTTAATTCGTTGATAAAGTTTTAACCGGTGAAATAAAGTAGAGCCGCTCGCTTGTAGGGACGTGAAGCATAGTTAAATTAGTTAAGGGCACAGCTCATTAGGACCACCCAGCACCCGACCAGCCACGCCTCGCCTCGAGCGGTTAGTATTCTTTACATGGATTTGTATGGGCATGTGCTCGCTACATCAACTACGCTACGCCGGGTGGTTCTACGCTACGTAGTTGATGTAGTGAGCGCATGCCCATACAAATCCATATAAAGAATACTTAGGGCCTGGACACATCACCACGGCACGACGTCGTTAACGTGAAACGGCGCGGCGCCGTAGCTAGGCACGTTGCCGCGACGGGCAGCCATTCATTATAAAGTGCAATATTAAGCCCAATGTCCTGCGCGTAGAGTTTAAAATAGTTGAAGCCGTTTTCGCACGGCACCGTGTATTTGTACGACGTGGCAACGTGCCTTTCTACGGCGCCGCGCCGTTTCACGTTAACGACGCCGTGCCGTGGTGTTGTGGCCAGGCCGTTTATGTAATAAGTGCGAGTATTTTTACGTTATGAATGTTTATTGTTGCTTAGTACGTAATAGGGTACCTACTCTTTCGGCGCCTTTCTGGTACGGAACCCTAAAAAAAAAGATCTATGGTCAAAGGACTGTCAAGTTAACTACTTATATCACATCTTGGCGTAAAAGTCATTTTTGCTGCAACGTAAAGTTATAAAGGATGTCAAATAAAACATATTGTACTACGCAGAAGAATATATTTAGTCATAACATACATAATTAAGTTATACCTTATCACTTAATACACCAAACAGGTACAGGAGGGATTGCAACCGATTTCAAACATATTTCTAATCATAACCGGACATATGTATATTTAAAACTAAGCAGGTATTTGATTTTTCCAATTAATACTTAACATTGTTTTTGAATACGAAGTGATTTGAGACTATTCAGATTAAGAAGCACGTATTTAGAAATTAAAGTTAACACTTCAAACTTCTCTAAAGCTTAGATAGGTACTGATATTTCGTGATCCTATATTTAGTGATACAAACATTGTGAAAAAGGTCTGTATTTGTAACAGCTGCCTACAATAGGACATTTCAAGGCAAGGATTGTACATATTGGAAACATATTTTTTTTCACACGCTGACTAATCTATACCACTTACACAGTATACGAATCTACAATATAGAATTGATACATCTTAAACAAAATGACATTTCGTAAGTTCACAATAATAACAATTGAAAATTATACATTTAATCTTAAACGAAATAAACTCTCAAAAAAATATAAAAATTCACTCGCCTCCGTTGGCATGTATTAAATACTGGCGAGTGAGTGAACACTAGTGTCGATAACAGTTCTTTCTCCGTCTAACGTTCCGCATTCCCTATACCACTATGAGATGGATAAGTACAACGTTTTGATCTTATTCTAGGCTATCAAGATTAGCAATGCGATTGGCATCAAAATTTTGCTATGAGATTCTAAATATGAAAAATCTTAATAATTAGCAAAATCGTTTCGAATATACCAAATGATATAGAAATTATAGCTGAAGACTTGGAATTAAGTAGCGTCGAGTGAGCAATTTTTTGCCGACAATTCATTTTATTGCCTACGATTGGACTCGCAATCGCGATCGTTTTCGTTTTCAAACTTTTTATTATCATTGGCAGTCTGATTAGCACCTGACTGTATGAAGAAGTTCATGACTAGACGAAGAGAAGAGAAGTTTACGAAGCTTCACTGCGTTTCGCGTTTTGTTTAATTCACATTTATTTTGAAGTCGGTTGAATCGACTTTAAAGTCGATTGCGATTGCGATTGCGAGTGCGTTAAGCAATAAGACCTGTGGGTCCAAATCTGCCGACCAGGATGGCCAGCTTACAAAAGCTTCATGAAAAACGCATTAAGTTTCTCGTTTTTTTTATACAAGCTATTTGATACCCATAGCCGTTGTGAAGTAGCATTGCTAATCAGGATAAATTGAGTCACAGCCTTACTGAAGTCTTGATGGCGTATTTATAAACCTGCTCTGTCCTGGTTGAATAAAGCTAATTGTTTAATACATTTCTCCTTGTTACAATGATTTTTTTTTACGAAAAATACCGTAACGCTGACTTTTCGGTGCAAGCCGACTTATAGGCAAGTTATTGTGTTGATTTATATTTTGCAATGTGTTAATCTTTCACTTGACATAGCGCCAGCTCCTCAATATACCTTCAAATTACTATCTTTACGCAATATTTTGAATCTGGTGTTTTGGGAATTTGGTATAAAGAGTAGATTGGTATATTAATATTATAGTATTATAGGGATGAGCGATTTTTAGAAAAATACGGTCATATAATAACAGGCTTTATAATAGTCATTTTCAATCTAGACCATATACTGTACCACATAAAAAAATAAAATAGGGTGAAATTTGTTAATTTCACTGAGAATAAACTGTCTAAAGTTGGTGTAGTCGCTTAATCGTTCATCTTTTGGTTCCCGTACCCTATACATACTGGTTGACAAAGTTATTATACCTAGGTCGACCGATAGTCCGAAGAATTAACATCCGTAATATGTTACGGTACTTTAGTAAAAATATCTTGCTACCGTTTGTCTACGCCAGCTTTCTGATTTCTACTGGCAACGACCAAATTTTCCAAATTGTCCAAATTTCATTAGTTTAAGAGGCCACATATGGTAAAATCGGTAGTATTCCGAGATCTGGATTTCAATATACATACTCGATCGTTTTTCCTTAAAAAAAGTATTAACACGATTAGAAAACCTTGATGCTTTTATATTTCAAATATGACACCTTTTTCGCATATTTTTGGTTAAATCTTCGAAACCTGTAACTATGATTTTTGATAGCTATCTTCATTTCACGTTTTTTGCGAGGAAGCACATCCCATCCCTTTTTATACCTGAGTTGGCGTTGCGGCAAATATGGCGTCGTAATAGAGACGCAAAGGGTCATTCTCGTGTGCTATTTATGTAATAGGAAACCACAAAGAGCAAAATAAAGCCAGGACAGAGCGAAGCGCGTTTACGGCAGTAACCTAAGAGGCGCGGAATGATGGTCACTCCTTATTAATACCGAATGTTACTAGCGTGCATATGTCTCTTCTTTCGATAGACGATCGTATTTCGATAGTTTAGAAGGTTTTGGCAACTACATGATTTTGAGCAATTGGGGTCGGTATTCTTTCAACAGATTATGAGAATTTACAACCTTAATAACCAAGAACATTTATTTACGATACGACCCTAATTCGTTCAGATAGCGCCACTTTCAAATTATCACATCCCGTCTTTTTTTCTAAACTAATTTGGCCAGTTATACCGAAAAGCAGAGACACATATGCGCTAGTAATAATTTACAGTTTACCCACTATATGACAAGACGGCGGTACATCATATAGAGGTAGTTGTTACTATAGCTTGCACTTAATACTATATGATCGTTCGCGTCAAGAATCTCTCACTTTGGTCGTTTTATATCTATATTTCTTTAAGAACAGACGCATTCATTTTTATTGGATTTATTTAGATCAATTTTCAGAGTTCTTCCTTTGCTTTGCAACTGTAAAGGGTGCTCTATTTTTTAATGATTCCACAGGATTTTTTTTATTAAGATGTAATATCATAAATGCGTCATGTCCTTAAAAGATCTTTAAAAATATATTTGTTAATATTCAATTCTTAACGCAAACCGTTTACATTTATTATGTTGTTATATTTTATTAGCCTCTGTATTAGTTGCTCAGTCTCAGGGAATGTTTGTTGGTAAGTCTCTTCGTTGCCTTACAAGATATATTTGTTTCTTTCTCCACAAACTTTCATAAAGTTCCATTAAAATATTTGAAGGGAAAACAATAATCTAGTCTAAATTAATAATTTTATAATATCAATAAACACTCAATACTAACTACTTACTAACTATAAGAAGCGATAATTTATTTGAAATAATATTGGCCTTAAATCTAATATATTTTAATCATAGATGTAATAAGACTCATTATTTTGGAAAATCGAATAAGGAATAGCGGGAATATTTAACGATTATTTTATTTTATTCACGATCAAGGATAATCGAGATAAGTAAAAAAAAAGGTGGATATCGATATATTTGTTTGTTTGTTAGTCACCTCGTTTGTGCGTCGCTATCCATAGAAAAGTGTTTTTCTTTTAATAACAATTATTTTAATACTCGTTTAAATGGACATAGTTTTTTTGAGCTAGGCTTACTGATACTCGATTCTTTTGATAATCATTCAGTCTATAGGATAATTAGTCCCAAGGTACAAGAGCCTAAGTTTGCTTTGCTAGTTATAATTATTTGAGACACAACTACCCCCATCGGACAATATGTCACAACAGTCACGAGACGTTTATTGCATACGCGACCATATTCTGAATTATTAAGGTTTAATGTCATGTCCCATGCATGATTAATAAATTGCACATACGCCCTCTTACTTTTAGAAGGGGGTAACATCTTAAATTGTTGCTCATAAATAACATAAAATATATTTTTATATAGAATAAAATTTAACTGCAAAGCATTTTAACGCATTTACTTCGCTACACCACGTATTTATTCTCATATATCTATTCTTCCAATTTGAGATAACGCATGCTAAATGTATTTTTTAAATACTCATTAATACAACAATTATTCCAGAACATTCCAAATTGCGATGTCAAACTTAATAATATAATTCAAATGCATGTAGAATTCGGGACGGATGTTCATTCATTTTTTTAACAAACGAAACAAAACTATTCGGATAAATAACTGGCATCAAAAGCAACCAAAACTAAGCTTTATTGTTTCTGTATTATTATAACAGGATAAATATATTTTTTATACATTGTCACTCACTAACCTAACCTCTAACATTGCTCAGCGATCGTTGACGACGTAAGAACATGCTCTATAAAAAGGCTCGCACCAATATTTGACAAAAAAAAGCACGCTGTAGAGTTGTGAACCGAATCTTGCATTAAAAAAATCTTGGGACTAAAATCACATTGATTTAATAAGATTTCTTACGTATGGTACAATACTGATTGGTAATTTATCTTTATATTTAACTACATAGAAATACACTAAAAAAATTAACCAATTAATAAATCAATTCGATCACTATTGAGCTATTTATATTCGACCTCTTCATGTTAGAGTTCGTCTTCTCGAATGGGAACAATCGAATCGACGACATAGCCCCGCCTCGCGGGGTTGCAAATTCAACAAACCTTTCGAGCACACTAAATAAATCAATGATTCACTGCTTATAAGTACATTTAGGTACTTTTAAGTACGTCTGGCATCTTCCACTTGGCAATAAGCATATAGTAACACTATCAAAAAATAAAACGATTCGTCAGGTATTCTCCTTTTTGGCACTTTATAAAACCAGCGTTTGACACAGTAAAAAATATTTCGTCAAATACATAGTGTTCCCAAATAAATCTTGTTCTGCATTTACAACCCAAAAAAAATGTTTGAGGATGTCCTTACGAAGTAAACACCACTAAGCCGACCGATGTTAAATGCTAATGTTATACGTTCTCTTCTAATCTACCTGCATTGCCTGAAGTTTATTAAACATTTAAAATATTAAACTATACAGGGCGTTTATTCAATATTGTCTAAAAAAAAGAACACTTTTGATTTTTTACCAATAAATATACCCACGGAAAAAAAACTGCATCACCTTAAGAATTATAAATCGAATTGATGCAGTTTATAATATAAGTAACATTTCGATTTAATCTGGTATAAATCACCTAGAACAATGTTGAATAGAGGCCCAGAATGTTTGCGTATTAGGAGAAAACTAGATTCCTTCTTGCAATAGCAGAGTGGCACTTGTGTATATAAATAACTGCATTTGATACAGTCGCGAGATTCTCCTCTTAAAGCTACACGGTTGATATATTTTATATGTATTTGTAATACTTTTCTTTGTGCAATGTTCGGGCCCCGGTTTACAGCCTGATATTTACAATAAGCCCTTGACTAGATGTTAAGCCAAACCGAGTTACAACAGTGTCAACGCACGTAACTTTAGATAAATTGTGCTATATTTTGGCTATTCCTTGTCGACTCGCGTTTATCACATTTCTGTTATTATCACTACTTATTTACTTTCGTTATCGTCCATATCCTACTGGCGAGTCGTTGAGTAAAGCTATTAAAAATAATAAATAATTCTAGAGCAGATTGACAACCCTGTATGTTGTGGCCCTAGCTGTAAGTACGGCTAAGCCGCTCAGAAATGGCGATGCTTACAGCGTGCGAAAATTTGTCGAGCGTCGCATCTATGCTGTAGGATTATTCATTTAAATGTTTGGAATAGCCACAGTCGCGAGAATCTCAATTTCAGTTTTTTCACATTGCAACTATTACAACTACATGATAAATTCGCCATTTTGAGAGATGTCGCCGGTAAACATATCATTCGGCTTTTCTCAATGTTTTCTATATATTACGCTATTTCTAGAACTTTTTTATAACTTAAATAGAAACTGCATTCGAAAACTTGCCGTTTTAAAGCTTTTTTTCACTCGAAGGTGGGGTCTGCGTCGTATGACATTGAAACGTTTTTTTTTCAGATTATGTTTCGTCCGTTTACGTTTCATACTGCGTGCATTTAATATAATAAAATAGCGATATTCTTTCATACATCAATTCGTTCAAAAGCAAGTATAAGAACGCAGTTTCTTTTCTGTAAGTAATTTGGTGGAAATTGACTTTGTTCATCTTATTTCTAAGTCATACTGTATGTTAATCGCGTAATACTCCTTCCACTTTCATGAAACAAGTGAGTGAGATTTGAAATAATAGTAGACAACAGAGGTGATTCAGGAACTTCATTTGATTTCTAGCTACGCAAAGTTCGTCTATAAATTCCTTTTAAAGCGATAGTCGTTTAGTCGTCCCAGTAGATTCAAGGTACATTTAGGACATCTTTAGGCCCTTAAGTAGCATTTATATATTTGATTAAATATGTTTTAACGATACATTTTTAAACGATTTTTTTTTTAATTTTGCAAATTTTTCTTAACCACAATGATATGAGGAAATTAAATATTAAAGAACAAAATTAAAAATGAACGCTGTATTTATACAGGTTGCATTTTTTTCAACATTTTTTTTACCATTTCCTACTTATACAGCAGTTGGCGATTTTTCAACTTTTCGTTATAATCGTTGAAGCCAAATTAATCTGTCACAGTTCTTCATTGTTGCTCTCGTTACTTACGCATTCTGGGGATCTTATAGTTGGCTTAGTTCCGGTCAACTTCAAGCAGCCTGTAAAAAAAGTTTTGTTACAATAAAAAATAAAAAATGGTAAATTACGCGGTAGCAGCATTTAAATCGCGAATACATTCAATGAAAAAAAGTTCGGTTTCGACTAGGGACAAGAGAAAAAACATAAACATATACAGTTTTACTAGACCTCAAACTCTCGGCTCTTTTTGTCAGTTATTTAACTCTTTGGGTAACGAATTAAAAACATACTAATTTTTATTCTCTTTGTGTTTTAACCTCGTAAGGCCCAATGTGCAATAGGATGTACATTACCAAGGGCATTTAGTTTGAACTGTATTGTAATAGGAATAAAGTTTATTTTCCTTTCTTCATAAATTGAAAATGGCATTTTTGAACAAACGTAATTGAACTTTATTGCCTTGATGGTAGATTCAAAGTCCCACTCACAAAAAACTGGCTGTTTGTAGTACGATGGGCCTTACGAGGATAAATCCCCAGAATTCATTTTTTTTTAAATCTAACATGGGTTTAAGTCTCACCAGATGTTAAGCGACGAAGAGGTCGAGGGTCGTACACGCTTACCCAGAAAAAAACCTATTCACTCTTCTTTTGAAAACACCAAGGTTATACGATTCCTGAGATACAGACGCAGGGAAAGCATTCCACTCCTACTTATTATATACTTCAAAATTGACGCTTGTTTTACCGTAATTACGATACAACAAAAGTAGAACTACGTTGAAAAAATAAACCTGTCTTGTCTGTCCCCTTTATTATTTCACATTCTTTATTTTCTTTATTTGTCATTAAATCCGTTGTAATAACGCATATTCTGAAATAAAAATCAACACGCTATCTATTACGGTTCAAAAGTTACAGCTCTTTAAAGTAAGGACGGACGGACGGACAGAGCGGAGACATATTAATAGGGTCCCTTTGGACTCGCTTCGGGCACGGAACCCTTCAAATCATTTTCAAAAACTGTACTTAAAAAAAAATGGCTAAATCCATAGGAATACGAAGCGTTACTAATACAGTTTAATTTTGACCTCCACTTCTCACTAAGGGGTTAGTATCATCACGTCTATGTAGCAAGCGGTCTAAAACGTAGCTGGTCTATGTAGCAAGTAGTTTAAACGTAGCTGATCTAAGTAACAAGTGGTTTAAAACGCAGCTAGTCTTATGTAGCAAGCGGTCTAAAACGTAGCTGGTCTATGTAGCAAGCGGTCTAAAACGTAGCTGGTCTATGTAGCAAGCGGTCTAAAAAGTAGCTGGTCTATGTAGCAAGTAGTTTAAACGTAGCTGATCTAAGTAATAAGTGGTTTAAAACGCAGCTAGTCTTATGTAGCAAGCGGTCTAAAACGTATCTGGTCTATATAGCAAGGGGTCTAAAACATAGCTGGTCTTATGTAGCATGGGGTTTAAAACGTTGCTGGTCTAAGTAGCAAGTGGTCTAAAACGTAGCTGGTCTAAGTAGCAAGTGGTTTAAAACGCAGCTAGTCTTATGTAGTAAGCGGTCTAAAACTCAGCTGGTCTTATATAGCAAGTAGTCTAACTGATCTACGTATTTTCAAAATTCCTCTCTTATACAACGAGTTGACGGAGCCCCGCTAGCGGGGCTCCTTTTTCTGGGCGGGTTGCCCTTCGGTCATCTGGAGCTACCTAATGAACCTAACCTACCTACTTTGTGTTTGTCTGTGTTTTGAACTGCACATCGGACCTCTTGTTATTATTTTAGACTTAATGCTGCTTAGACCGGCTTAGTTTTAGACCACTTGCTACTTAGACCAGCTGCGTTTTAGGCCATATTTAATTTGAACGACTTGATAATACTTGTTTAGACGACTTGCTTTTAGACCGCTTACTGCCGTAGACCAGTTGCGTTACATGATAGTAAACCTCACTAGGGTCGTGTATAGGGGGTGGGGCAGTACTCACGGCCCCGCGAGCGCGGCGCGCACCTCGCGCGCGACGTACTCGGCGCGCTGCGCGGACGACGCGCGCTTGCGCAGCGCCGGGTGCAGCTGCCGCCACATCGTGGGCTTCCAGTCCAGCTCCGACACCTCGCTGTATTGCTGGCGACAAACAACACAACGTCTATAAGGAAAAGGTTATATACGCGACAAACAACAACGAACACACAAATATTTTACATGGTAAAACCGTATTGTTTATTATTATATTACTTTTAAATCTGCCGCCATTATTGACAAGTAAATCAGCTATGGTAACGATGACAATATGATTTTACCTAATAGAAAATAGATGTACCCTCTAATTTATAAACGCCCAATAAGTGTGCTTGGAATACTCTTAGTCCTATCCGCAGGGCTGGGCAAAATACATGCTTTGCTTTAATTGAAATTTCAATTAAAGCAAAGCATGTATTTTGCCCAGCCCTGCGGATAGGACTAAGAGTATTTGTATTTATACAAATAACAAAATACTATCTCGCAAGTATTTAAAATGCGAAATACAAAATATCTTTATTTATTTATTTATTTATTTATTTAGGAAACCAACCAGCCTTATATTATTACATTGATACATTTTAAGTTATGTATTTGGAATATAAAATACAAAATACAGTGTTTTAGCTATTTTTATTTGAAATACAAAATACAAATTACAAAATACTATAAGAATAAAAAGTAATCCAGCCTAGCATGGGCTAAAAAGCAGAGTAAAAGAAGATTGACGTACAGTATAGGTGCAGTGTTGCCAACTCTAAAAATCGACATATTTAGCGGTTGCCATTTTGCTTACGAAAGCTATCGAGCGCTATTTTCTTCAGAAAGCACGCAGAACGAACGAACGCAATAAGATCGCTAAATGAAGGTTAAATGTATTTATGTTAAAATGTATTTTAAAGCCATAAGTATTTGAAATACTAACTACAAAATACCTCGGCGTCAGGTATTTGAAATACGAATTACAAATTACATTTTAAGCAAGTAATTGAAATACAAATACCAAATACGCATTTGTATTTCAATTGCGTATTTTAATTACATGTAATTCAAATACTGGCGAACCCTGCCTATCTGTCATTGTCACATTTCCATTTGACAGAAAGGGACAAGGCATACTAAAATAGGTTGATAATCCGTTTATAAAATAAGGTAGTTAGTGTATAAACATACGATATCGTTTTCTGTCGGAAAAGTTCGTATTTATCTTGCTTGCCCAGTCAGCTTTGGACACCTAGTCCCACTGCCGGCGAGGAAGCGATTAGCTATCGACTATTTTCTTGCTCAAGAAATTAACAAAAATATAGATCCCGAATCAATAAAAGAGACATATATTAATAGTTGATCGCTGGCTATTCCCGGCGAGAACTCTCTCCAATAGTTTGTCAAAACCAAAGATATAAATCCCATGTCAATAATAGAGACATATATTAAGAGGCCACATATGATAAAGTCATAACGCCTATCGTCTATCCCCCTTACTTATAAATGTGGAATAACCATGGAGTAGCTAAACCATACTTTGTCCTTATCTGTCATTGTGACATTTGAATTTGACAGATAAGGACAAAACATGGTTTAGCTAATCCAAGGTTATTCCACGTTTATAAGTAAGGGGGTTAGTGTCTGTTATTTGGATGTATTAAACTTGTTCATATTTCCTTGAAACTGGTAAACGTGAAAACACGACTAGAAAAAAAATCCTCGTTAGTTTAATTTTTAAAGATGACACCTTTTTTGCCTTTTTTGGCTGAATCTTCGAAATCCTACGACCTTTAACGATGATTTTAGATTCAATAGTTGAGTTTTTATAACTTCTTAATCGTCAGCGATGGAACAAGTGCTAATCCCCTAAACCCATCGATAAGCGACTTGAGAGAGCAAGACGAATTAGAACTTATCAGACAAAATACAATGTCGTATGATAACATCTGTACGCACAAAAGCATAAATCACGAAACGGCCCCAACTCAACGCAATGCTGGCATTAAGGTCTTCTGTTGGGACCTTCAGGTGAAACCACGGAACGTTACTCAAACATGACATGACTACGCTAAAAAAACATCAAAAACGCAACAAAAAACATAAAATTGCATTAAAATAAAAAATAAGTAATGAACGTGAAGTTCGCATGCAGTCTTTTACGGCCTTGCTTTACTGTCGTCACACTTGGCAGTATGGGCGACGGACCATTAACTTTTCTTTTGCGGGATAAATACAACACCCTACCGTATACAACCTGCCTGCCTGTTTACGGTCAGTATCAATTGAAATGAGCAAAGATATAAATAAAACCAAACCAATTTACGGGTATTACTGCAAAATCACATACTGGTAAAAAAGCCTGATTGTGCAAAATGTGGTAACAGAATTATCAACAAGTTGTTGGTACCGTAAAATGGGGTGACTTTGGAAACGAGAGGCTATTTTGATAATTTTTTGAATCATCGATTTTGTGCAATGTCCGAGTTATTTTTAAGCTATTTTTTTTAATTAAAGTTCGCCATTTCTATTTGTTTTTGGGCGCTAAATATAAGTTAAATAAATAAATACCTACTACTATCCTGGCAAAAATTCCGACCTCGGACCTCTTTTCTGAAGTGGACGTAAATATTCACCATTTAGGACGCTAAAGCGATCCCGTGAGACAGCAAAACTTCGGGAGCGGCTGTATGAGCCCCGAATCGGTGCAATTTAGGGCATTTCTCGGTCCCGGCAACGGAAACGCGGTCTCGTCACATACGGGCACCTGTACTGTGTGGGTACCTGCGGGTGGCGGCGGTGGAGCCGGCGGCGCGGCGCCGCGAGCGCGCGGCCGCCCGGCAGCGGGGCGCGCCCCGCCAGCCGCACGGGCAGCGGCTGCAAACGGGGCACGGGTCATGCAGCTGCGAGGGCCAAGCCGGCACCGACACCGGCGGGAACGTCAGCGAATCACTCTCAGAAACGCAAACACCTCGACATAGGCCGTCTATAGGATACCCCGGGTCGCCAGCGGCCTGAGATAGATCCGGCCGTCGACTAAAGCGTCTCCCGCGAGGTAGCGTCGCGGTCCCGGGGCCCCGCCCGGGGCGAATGGGCTCCGTGTCGATGATAAACTGCGGCAGAGCGGGGCGGCCCTGCCGCACATGTATTTGAAGGTCCCGGAGCTACTTTTTAGAGCAGGGTTTTAGTGAGTGTCCACTCATGCGGGAGCTAATCCCGCTAACTCTGCCTCTTCCCCTGACGAAGGAAACATTTTTCCCTCGAACAAAAAGTGCGGTTCGGTAGGGATAATAAAATAATAGTATCTCGAATTTGTTTTTCCCCAACCTTCTACACCGCAAACTTTTCTTTGAATATTTTAAAGGTAAAATTAAAAGGTAGCATAAAACCATAAAAGTCGTGTAATTTAAAACTAAACACCTGTCCACTTCTCGCCCCATAAAACATGCATCCACATGTGAGCATAAACACATTAAAAGCGTGGTTCACTTTGAAATTAGACAATCTCTACAAGAGTTTACCATCTCAAAGTTAGTGTCCAGCAAGTTTCTTACCATCTCGGAGGTAGCTTACGGCATGTACCTAACCATCTCAGAGGTAGCATCAGGCAGATATCTTAACATTTCGAAGGCAGTATCAGGCAGGTTCCTTACCATCTCAAAAGTAGCGTCATAACGGTATCTTACCATCGCGAAGGTAGCGTCAGGCAGGTATCTTAACATCTCAAAGTTAGTATCAGACAGGTATCTTAACATCTCAAAGTTAGTGTCAGACAGGTATCTTAACATCACAAAAGTAGTTTCAGGCAGGTATTTTAACATCTCAAAGGTAATGACAGGCAGGTATCTTAACATCACGAAAGTAATGTCAGGCAGGTATCTTAACATATCAAAGGTAATGTCATGCAGGTATCTTAACATCACGAAAGTAATGTCAGGCAGGTATCTAACATCTCAAAGGTAATGTCAGGTAAGTATCTTAACATCAAAAAAGTAGTGTCAAGCAGGTATGTTAACATCTCGAATGTAGTGTCACGCAGGTATCTTAACATCACGAAGGTAGTGCCAGGCAGGTGTCTTACGATCTTAGGATAGTGTCAGGCAGGTACGTTAACATCTCTAAGCTAGTATCAGTCACGTATGTTAGCATTTGGAAAGTAGTGTCAGGCAGGTACGTTACCATCTGGAAAGTGTCGTCGGGCAGGTCTACGATGTCGGCGACGATCAAGCGCGCCAGAGAGGGCTGTTCGGTAGCGGGCTTATTGTTGTTCCGCTGGCGGCCGCACACGGCCGAGATCTCCAGTACCGCCAGCGATTTGCGGAGGCGGGCGAAACCGATGATGTCGTACTGCCACAGCCAGTAGCCTGACAAATAGAAACAAAGGACGATGGGCAACAACGTCTCCACCCAAAAGCAGAAACGAAACGTGTCTCAGTCAATAGTTCTTGGCAACATGATGTATTTTACTATGATGACGATCGCCCTTTTTTATGAGATTTACTTGGAAACTCATAATTTGTTTAAAAATAAACACATTCTTGCCTTGCTTGATTTTGCAAGTTAAGTAGGTATTTCATTTTTTTATGGGTCCTAATGAACATATTGACATGCATCCCAAGACTGTTGGAGGGTAGAGACGGGGTCCATACAATATCCCCCATCACCCTTTCAAGTTAACAACGGGTCTTAACACGATGTACAAAAAGCTCGGAAATAAGGTTCTATTTTATTTTATTTTAATCGGACATAGACAGATTTATATACTTCGTATGGATGGACTTGCCACTAGGACAAAACTCTGGACAACTATATGGTGTTTAAACTAAAGCTGTGACTCCATGTCGTCACAGTGACGTGCTCAGTCTCACGCAGACACTGTACCCGCGAGGTTATTAACTATTTAAAATGCCAAATTTTGTAAGTTTGGAATCTATGAGAGTGCTATTTTGTGCGGTTGTTTGTAAGAAATCTGATACATAGCGGTATTGTTGCTCGGTTTTTTTCTTTCGCACCCTATCTAACTGTATGAAAATCAAGTTAAAACACACGAGGGTTTCATTATAAGTTACCAAATTCGAATTTAATTTATTTATTCAGTAAACACCGATTTGACGGGAATGTCTGTTTTTAACTAACAGCCGTGATAGCGATAGTGGCAAGTGTAGTTATGACAATGATAACTAAAAAGGTGGTCGTAACAAAGATAGCGATAACGGTGGTTATTAAAATGTTGACGATTGTGAAAATAGTAATCGTGATAAAGATAATGACAGCGATGAAAATTATAATTATTTTGTTGATGATTGTGAAAGCGACGATGATGTTCATAACGATGTCAACGAGAGCGATGATGATGCTTATTTTAATCTTGATAAGATAATAATTAAAATGGTAATCAGGATAAAGATAGCGATACTGATGAAATTAAGTGTGATATTAACGATAATAAAGTAAATAAATGATCATGATGATAGCAATGATGATGGTTATTATGAGGTTAACGATATTCAAGAAGGTTACCACGATACAGAGAACAATGATGGTAATTATAAAAAAGGTGATCGTGATTAAGATAACAATAGCACTGATGCATATCATAATAAAATTGACTATAATTAAGAAGGTGATCATGATACGCATTGAGACGATGATGATTATAATAACGCTTTTCACGAAAGCGAGTAAGTGATGATGAAGAGGAACGTACCGTGCACCACGAGCCTCGCCAGGTGCGTGCACTGCCAACACAGCAGTACGAACGGATTTACGTTGCGCGCTTCATGCTGGAACAGAATTATTACTACTTATAGTAAAAGGAAGATGAGAAGTCAAAGTCAAGCCTATATATTAATTCAGGATATAAGGTATCTGCATTCCTAAATTCGTTGCAACGTGAAGTAGCAACAAACTTTCGCATTTATAATATTAGTAGGATACATTCTGGTTTAAGTAGGGTGTTACAGAAAACTCATAAACCAAAGCGAAGCGAGGGCGGCTGGCCTATTGCCTAACGCACTCACAATCGCAATCGACTTCAAAGTCGATTCGACCGACTTCAAAATAAATATAAATTAAACTCAACGCAAAACTCCGTGATGCTTCGTAAACTTCTCTTCTCTTATTCCTAAAAAATAAACGAAAATTCGGACGATTAGGGATTCCAAGATAGACCCGGGCGGGTCGCTAAAATGAGATAAGATGATTTATTATCTTCGTAAGGCACACCATACTACAAACAGGGAGTTTTTTGTGAGTGGGACTTTGAATCTACTATCAAGGTAATAGAGTTCAATTACGTTTGTTCGATAATGCCATTTTCAGTTAATGAAGATAGGAAAATAAACCTTATAAGAATACATCTTCGTGCTCCTCTTAGATCAATGAGGTCTAAATACCTTTTCAGTCTTCTTAAAACTAACACTAACGCCGCCAAACGTGCACCCATATATAGGCTGTGTGGCCATTAAAATAGATGTCTTACCGCCTGTTTCACAATCGACAAGTACAGCATATTTGACAGATAAATTTAGCCCTTTCTCTTTCTGACACTTGAAAATAGACAAGGAGAAAACCAACTTGAAATGGCAAATAAATTTACTTGTCGATTGTGATACAGGCCCTTAATGACATAGACCTATTTCACAATCTCTCGCCCAGTAAAGCTTCTGTATCAAATCTATACAAGCATCAATATTTCACTGTGTTTTTGTTTGTTTAGTGTTATTTTTATCATTAAGTCATACTTAAGTACTTTGCATGCTGTAATTTTATCTTGGTATTTCTTGTGTTCACAGTGAGATACATTCAGGGCTCTGTATGTATAGTACCAATTAACAAATGATGTTACAGATGTAGTGAAATATCCTTTCACATCGTATTTTCTCGGAAATGTTCGTATTTGTCATGCTACTTCAGTCTTACTCAGTACCCATCAAGACAACGTGGGGGAACGTCGCATCGCGAGAGTGATAATCGATATAGAGTGGTTATACCAGAGTATTTTTTTATTAATTAAATTTAAGTTTGTTGTCAGTTCTTTTAGTCATGCCGAAAGCATTAAGAGCTGGGAAAAGTTTAGATCGACAAAACTGTGAAATTATTTTCTATATATTTGATCATGGTGGTTTTAACATATCGGTGTGATATATTTTAAATACTGATAACTAAAGTACTCTATTTACTTAATACAAACATGTCACTTAATAATTCAATAATTCATAGACACGTCGGCATCATTCGGAAGTAGACGTGAGTTCCGAGTTTTCATGATGTGAAAGGATTATTCACTAGATCTGAGGGTCCTGCCAAGATACACTTCGCTAACTCGCGTTTCTATTCGTTTCGTTTTTAAACCAATCGCGTCGCTGGTAGATGACGTGATACGAAAAGTCACGTGATCTACCAGTGACGCGATTGGTTAAAAACGAAACGAATAGAAACGTTAGTTAGCGTAGTGCATGTTGGCAGGGCCCTCTGTACACGCTATGTATGTCTCTGTGTTATCTGCTGGTGGATGGCCGGAGCCCGTACCTCGAGCGAGCGCGCGGAGAGCAGCTCGCGCGTGCAGGGCCCCTCGTGCGGCGCGTCGGCCCACACCAGCTCGCGCAGGCTCGCGCGGTACTTCTGCACCACGTGCTTCACCAGCTCGTTGTGCAGCTGCAGGACAACAACATACTCTTCACTTGTACAGTCACGAACTTTAATTTGGGACCCACCTTAGGTCCAAAGTCTTTCTGACATTCTACAACAATAAGGTTGAGTCTCCTATAAGTTACACATGATTTGGCATCTCTAATGACATTGACGACTTCAAGCCTATTTTTCTTGAATTAACAAATTGGGTCACAAATTAACGATCGTGATAGTACATGTGAGTTGATAAATATCAAACTCCAATATGTCCTTGAAGTTTGGTATACGGATTTAAAACTTAATTTGTTCGAATTAAGTTTTAAATTCGTTTACAAAATTTCAAGGACATATTGGAGTTTGATATTTATCAACTCATGTGTATCTGTGTGTGGGGCATCTTAGCTCCCAAATGGATGGACCTATTTGGACTCAATTTTTTAGGGTTTGCACCATTTGCAGCATTTTTTGGCGTACCGCTAGGACTAGACACCAACGACTCAGACTACCTTACTAACTTGGTTGGGGATGGGGCTTGGGGATTTGAACCCGGGCCCGCTAGCTTCATAGGCAGGGTCCAACTAGGCTAACGTGTCGTCAAACATCACAAAGGTATACTTACAGTCCTGCAGAACATCACTTTGAGCGACGTAAGAGGCATATCTTCGACAAGCACGTGTTCCACCACTTCGTCCATCTTCTTTGGTGGTATGTAAATCTGAAATTAAAGAAGTGTTCATAACCTTTGCTGAAAATGATTTGACTCCGCCATAAAAACCTTTCTAATAAGATATCGATTATCGATATCGTGCTTGAGGCAATCTAGATCTAGCTAAGGGTGGTATTCCACCTGTCCATTATCTTTGTACAATTTCTATATCCAATATTTAATCAAATTTCTTTGATGGAGGCCCATTCCACTTATCCAATATCTTGGTTCAAGTTTTTATACTATTTGCGTAGCCATTTTGAATTAAATGTCATTCGTAACATTTGATCAAATGTATTTATTTATTTATTTATTTAAGAACACATACAGTCGTACATTAAAATATGTATACAGGTAATCAAGTAACACTATAAAGACCTAGAGGTTCATAAAAAGTACAGTAATAGGTACTAATGTTTATTTAAAACTAATGTTAGGTACGGAAATTAAAAATGAACAATACTACTATTTGGTACAACAATTGCACAAAAACTGCTATAGTAAGCCATTGCACGAATTATACAGGATGAAGATAAAAGAATGTAGAAATGTAGATGTTTCTAGAAAATTTGATGAAGTCATCCAATTTCTTTGATCAAATGCACATTGGACAAAGATATTGGACACGTGGAATGAAAAGTTAAAGAAGTTGTGGTTAAATGAGCAGGATGAGTCGTGAGGGTTGTTCCTTTGCTCTGTTGTAGGTTTTAATTGCTATTCACATATCGCACCTTCAGAACAATAGTGACCTGATTGAGAAATTTTAAATTTCGAGTTAGGTCTCTATGATAATAAATTTATGACTCGAAGTTTGAAAGCACAAATTTTGAATTAGGTCATTGTTGTTCTAAAGGTGCGATATGTGGTAGTATATATTAGTATATTTTATTACCTATGTATTTATTTTATTAAAGCAGACATTATTACTTTTAATGTCTGTTTTTCGGATGTATGTACTTTTTTTCTTTTATCTGTTATTTTGTAAATTTGCCTATCCTCTTGCATTATCCTGGCTTATTCTACTCCAAGGTTAACTGGAAGAGATCCCATATGGGATAAGTTCGCCTATGTACATTATCTATAGTGATGCAAAATGTTTTGTAATTGTTTATGTGCAATAAAGAGTTTACATACATACATACATACATTTTATTGCCATTGTTTTCGAGCCTGGGGGACATTTCTGCCTTTCCTCCTTCATCCAGTGGTTATCAAAAAGTTGTTCAACATGGCGCTCAGCTGAGTGAGCGTCAGTTGCGAGTGACACTGCTAGTGCACGCATGTATTGTTTTTTGTGGTACTCACGAGGTTGAGCGCCACGCTGAGCCCGTTGCGGTAGTGGGTCATGGCGCGGCTCCAGTTCACCGTCTGCTTGGCGCGCTCGGTGTTGCTCAACACGGCACTCAGCAGGTTGAATGACCTCAGGCGCGAGAGTGTCTCTAAAGTCTCCGTGGTTATTTGATCGTAGTCTAAGATAATGTGCTGAAAAAGAAGTTCTTAATTGTACTAGGAATATTTAGTTATTTTATTTTTGTGTGTTTCCCGGTTAAAACCTTGCAACTTTCATTAGAAAAATACATGCATACGTCATCCGTGAAGTCATGTACCATGGAAAGCTTCCCTTACAGAAAATTCAATCAATAAATAATATGTAAGTAAACATCATAAATAAGCCTGAGGTAGATAGCATCAGGGTATTAAGAGGTCACATATGATAAAGTCGGTAGTGTTCCACGATTAGATCTTATCACGATTGGAATTAGCGTTGAAAATTGCGGAAAAAATCAAATGTATTTTCCAGATTTTTATGAAATTTTCGTTTTTTTTCCGTTTTTTTTCGAGTTTTTCGGGAAAAATAACAAAAGAATATGACAATTTATTCATAGTCAATCACTGTCACTAGTGTCACTCTCGCCACCTACTTCAATTGCTTCTGCCTCCATCTCGCGTGTCGTCGATGTCGCCCTTTTGTAGGTGAAAATAAGTCCGAATATATATTAAAATAAGAGCAGAAAATTTCATTGTATTTTTCCATAAAAATCCGAAAAAAACGAGTTGTTTGGAAAAAAACGGGATTTTACCCGGACTTGTTCAACGCTAATCTCAATAATCAAAACGCCTATGTGTATGATATTTGGATATATTAAACTTGATCCATATTTCATTGAGACTGTTAAACGTGAAAACACGATTAGAAACCAAATCCTCGATAGTTTAATTTTTCAAACATGACACCTATTTCGCATGATTTTGGCTCACTCTTCAAAAGCCTACATTCTTTAATGATGATTATTAATTTAATAGTTGAGTATTTACAAGTTCTTAATTCTAGTAAACCAATTTTTTAATAATAGAAGAGGTTACAAAGTAAACAGCAATTACAGATGTAGTGAAATATCCTTTCACATCGTATTTTCTCGGAAATGTTCGTATTTGTCATGCTACTTCAGTCTGACTCAGTACCCACCAAGACAACGTGGGGAACGTCGCATCGCGAGAGTGATAATCGATTAGAGCGGTTAATACCAGAGTATTTTTTTAATAATTAAGAATAAATTTGTTTTCAGTTCTTTTTAATAGTCATGCCGAAAGCATTAAGACTTGGGAAACATTTAGATCGACAAGCCTGTGAAATTATTTTCATCATTTATTTATATTTCTTCTTGTTTACCTACACCTAATTTCTGTATATTTGATCGTGCTGGTTTTAACATCTCTGTGTGATATACTTCAAACTCGTGGTTTGGCGTTTGACACTGATAACTAAAGTACTCTATTTATTTAATACAAACATGTCAGTTAATAATTCAATAATTCATAGACACGTCGGCATCATTCGGAAGTAGACGGGAGTTCCGAGTTTTCACGATGTGAAAGGATTATTCACTAGATCTGTAATTGAATTTGACACTGCCATCAAGGCGCGCGCAAACTATCTAAATCTCAGGTTCTTCGCGCGGAAGCACATAAAGCTATCCCTTTTTATTCTTGTGTGGGCATGGCGGCATATGTGGCCTCTTATGTAATAAAAATAGCTCTATCGCCTTTTAGCATACGGGCCTATTTCACAGATAAATACTATCGGAGATAAATTTGACGGATCTGGTTATTTTATTACCTTTAGACTGGACACCATCATGGAAGTATGCGGAGACAGCACGGAGTCCGCTGCTGAAGGCGCATCGAAACGAAACCTGCGCGAGTAAAACTCAACGCGTTCGTGCTGCAAATAAAAAGCAATGGAGCACTGAGAAACCATTCATGATAAAGCGAACAAAATGTTCCGTGTACCTTTTGTGTTACCGTAAAACGGGGTGAGTAGGGACACAGCCTAAAATAAGTCATAACTTGTTACAAATAAGAACAATTATTGAATGGACAATAACGCTCGTCTATTGGAAATAAATTCAGTCTTATAATTAGTTACATATGCTTCATTTTAGGTCGTGTCCCTACTCACCCCGTTTTACGGTACTGTTTATTTTTTTAGTTTGTTTTCTGTTTGTGCAATAAAGAGTTTACATACACACTAAATTGCCTCGATTATGTAACTCCTATTTGAGATTTGCCAGGGTCGTAGCAGGTGGAAAGAAGTGCCCTGTACCCCTCTGGGAAACAAGCGTGATTTAATGTATGTATGTATGTAGAGAACCATTTAAAACGCATTTTTTTTTTCGCACTATGTATGTTTGACATAACACCTTTTTAGGTTGACATTGCAGAATTTAATAAACGTCTATTGTGTAGATTAAATTAGGTTAGTTTAGGTTAGTTTTTAATAATAATTAAAATCATACCCTTTCTATTGTAAAAACTGTTTTAGGACAAACGATTTTATGCGAAATGATACATTATGCGAAAAAAACATTAGGCGACCCAATATGGACCCATGTATGTACCTTCTATAGATCTCCGGTTTTCACGAGGTTAAGGTTCTTAGCTAGATTTGATGGAAATTGGTTAGGCCGTTTAAACATTATCAGCTCTTAAAGTAGCGGTAGTAAGGCTGCTTTTCCACCAGAACTGAGCTAGGCAGCTAAGCGGTGTTGCGAGGAAACATCCACCAATAGGAGAGTGAGGATATTAAAACAAAACTATCCTATTGGTGGATTTCTCCTCGCAACACCGCTTAGCTGCCTCGCATAGCTCTGTCAGCAGCCTAGTGTCGGGGGTTATCTATTAAATAGTGATCTCACGTACAAGTTCTTTGTCTTCTTTAACGGCGCTAGTCGTGTCCCATTTACAGTTCATCAGAGCAAACTTCTGAATGCATCGAGAATGCTTCAACACCAGGCTCTCTATATTGATCCTGAAAACAAATAAATGCTCATACACATATCGATAATCATAATAAAACGGACACAGATCTAACCTATTCACTCTTGCTTATATTGCCACAGACATTATATTGTGAGAATTCACGTGTAAATTAGTATTATGACTAATATACATTGTTATGCATGTTATTTAAACTCGACATATTATATTCTATTCTATTATATTCTAATACACGAGGACCTAGTCGAGATGCATAACGCTAAGTTACCGATTTTCGATATTATGTATAGGATTTACATACGCTGGTGACATATCGAATCGACCGCTCCAACTACATACGTTTTGAGTCGATAGAAAACAGAATAGTTAGCAGCATTTACATCTTGAGCTATACAAACGCTTGAATACAGAATAGTAAAAAAACTGATTAATAGTTCAACAACAACAACACCGTACAGTTACCATTAAAAAACCATTTCCATATATTTACGCTCCTAAAATGCTCTTAATCAGCTTGTGAAATGAAAGCACATCACTTACAGTCGTATATTACGCTCACATTAGGTACACTCTTTTACAGAACATAAACTACTTTAAATGTATTTTTCGCATTACAGCTAATGCATCACGGATGAACTAAAATGACAGTACACATATAAATGCTAACCTCATAAGGCCCACGTCAAATTTCGTTAGTTCGAAAAAGAATCTTATGTCAATCAACCAAAGTCAAAAGTCACTTTGTCAGATGTCCTAAATTTAGGACATCGGGCCATACGAGGGTTCACCAGTGAACTAAATGTGAACTCGAGAATTTTCTACTTGGGCAAATATCCGATATCTGGTAATAACTAGTGTAGTTACCTGTCAATCTTCACGTGGGTTGCCTGATGCCCACACCCCGGTCCGACGATAATTATCTCCCTCAGCTTCAAGGTATCGTAATATCTGTAAATAATAATTCGGAGTGAAACATGTGTGGCATGAGAATGAAATTTTACTCGTACAGTAGAGTTCATAAATATGTATACACTTTAGTACCTTGTCATTTTAATCGCTGTGACAATTCATATATAGCAGTCTAAACCTGACATTAAATAGACAAGGTACTAAAGTGTACACATATTTACGAATTCGACTGTACATAGGTAGGTTTAGGTACTTATGAATTTGACTACACATCATCAAGTACTTGGCCAACTTTATTGCTAGTTACCATTAACTTTATATTATTAATGAATGTCTATACTGATTCACAATAAACCTAAACATTGTATAGGAATACAAAGACTAATGGCCGAGTTCACCAACAATTAAACGGATGGTTAGCGGTTTACCGGTTGTCAAACGTATTGAGTAACAGCTGATTAACACTTAACCGCCTGTTTAATTGGTTGGTGAGCTCGGCCCTAAGTTCTGACGCGTCCATACAAAATTTTACAAATTTGTATGAATGCCTTTTTTTTCAAATCCTTTTGAAATGAAAGCGTTCATAAAAGTCTATCAGCAACAAAAGTGAACTAATATAAAAACCGGAAAAGTCCGAGTTAAACTCGCATGGGGACTTGGAGAGGATTCCGTATGTTTTGAGAATTTTTCTATGTTGCTTTAAATACCATACACCTGTTACATAATTTTCGCCTATTTTTTTTAATAATTTCTAAACCATTAATCTTGAAATAATGTTAATATTAGAGATTCTCACAACAAAACCTTTCATTTGATTTGTGCACGAATCGCACGATATAGTTTGCAAAACAAAATGTTCAAAATCCATTTATTTACGTTACACATCCGTCTTTAGGTCACCGACTTACATATGTTTACCAAATTTCAACACAATCGTTCCACTAGTTTCGGAGCAAATTGGCTGTGACAGACAGACGGACACACACACGAGCTACCTTCGTTTCCGTTTTTTCCTTTTCAGGTACAGAAACCTATTAAAACTGGCTTCTACCCGCGACTTTCTCCGCATAGATATCGATTATCGTTATTCCCTCGGGAACTCTTAATTTTTTCTGGATGAAAAGTAGCCTATATGTTAACCCAAGGTATAAGCTATGTCCACTCCAAATTTCATCCAATTCCACACTAACACAAACTAACACACACACACTCACACGCACACGCTCAAACACACACACACACACACACACATACAGTCACGAACTTAAATTTAGGACCCACCTTAGGCCCAAAGTCATTCTGACATTCTACAACAATAAGGTTGACTCTCCTATAAGTTACAAATGATTTGGCATCTCTAATGACATTGACGACTTCAAGCCTATTTTTCTTGAAATGGGTCCCAAATTAACGATCGCGATAGTACATAGATACTTCTGCATAATAATATTATAGTGGGATAAAATTGTCAAGCTACGGTGGTGCCCGCGAGAGAAACTCCTGCCTAACCACAAGCCGCGTCGAATGTAGCTTTCTGTTTGACCCTTGATCTACCCGTCTAGCGAAAGTATCTAGAAGTATTCGTTCTACTCAGTACCGTATTGACTTTGACGTATTATCGGACTGTTCAACTCGGCCGCCATTACTGTCAAGTGAATAAGAGCTATCGAAACGTTGACAATACGATAACATGTCAAAGGTTATATGGGTTTACACAGTAGAATAGATGCTTTCAATCCACTTAAATTGACGTTGCGTTGCATTGCCTCATTAGGCGAACAGTCAGCGCTTAATGAGGACACAGCCTAAATTAAGTAGTGGGGCGGTCGTCGTGGATTGGAAATATGTACTATAATATTATGAAATAGCGACCCGCCCTCGCTTCGCTTCGATTTATGCGAGTACCCGGAGTACCCGTACATAAAACCAAATCCAACTAATATTATAAATGCGAAAGTTTGTGTGTGTGTTAGTTTGTTACTCCTTCACGCTGCAACGCTGGATTTGGATGAAATTTCAAGTGGAGATAGCTTTTTTGCGAATTAATACACTCAGGAGCAATGAAAACGGGTCACTTTCTATGGTAATTCAATACAAAGTGACCCGTTTTCATTGCTCTTGACTATAGATGACAAATGTTTTATTTTTATTTGCTCTTATAAAACACTTTTCCAAAAAAACTACTTTGGTTTAATTAAACAGGAAGTTGGCGTCACTTGGATAATAAAAGATCAGAGGCCCCTGCTAAGATGCATTGCGGTAACTATCGTTTCTATTCTTTTCGTTTTTAAACCAATCGCGTCACTGATAGACCACGTGACTTTTCGTATCACGTCATCTACCAGATACGCGATTTGCTTAAAATCGAATCGCATAGAAACGCTAGTTAGCGTAATGCATCTTGGCAGGACCCTCGGTGCCAAATGTTAATGTCGAATAATTTTTCACTTACGCTCTTTTGAAATAATTAACTACCTATTAAAATGGGCATTTACATATAAAATTTTAAAAAAAAGTATCTCAAAATTGTGTTCATTTAAAAAAAAAAGATTATACCCACGCTTAAATGTTATTAGTTGCGTTTATGTATTGTCGTATTTATTCTGGCCGGAAGAGACCATCATCCTATCTATAGAATCAACTCACATTTGCAAAAACAGAAATGATTCTTGAAACAATTCCAATCACGAACCGGTCCGATAAATTTAAATTTAGGCGAAAAAAGACATACTTGCATACGAATTCGCGACAATGCAAATGTATGCACATACATTATAGATACGTATCTATATCGGTAACGGTGATAAAGAAACCTGTGTTCGCATACATATCTGTATAGAAAGTAACGTGGATAAAAAGACAGTAAATCCATTAGAAATTCGGAGTCGGAGTTCGAGAAAAACAGTTGTATTTGTCACGTCATGCCGTGACAACTAAAAACAGTTTTAATCGCAAAAGAACATTCAATTGCGAGTCGGATTAGTGCGAGTCGTATTTGTATAAAATATTAGAAACCCAATAAATTCAATTCAATTCTTTATTACTTGCTTTATTCTTTATAAATTCCTGCTGCTGTTTGCTGTCTTCATAATAGGGTATTTGCCTGATATTCAATTTCAATTATTATTTCGGATGATACATAAATATACGTAGTATGATAAAATAATTCAAAATCAAATTTGAAATTGGTAATAAAATAAAAAAGTTATAGCCTTTAAAGTTTATTGTCTATCTCTTTCTCACGAAACGATGTTTTGCGTGTAATTCATATGGCGGTTGAGTAATATGACGTCATATGACTGTATTTTGCTCTCTGTCTAAAAGCAAGTTTCGAACATTTATATCTTTCTTATTTTTAGAGATATTAAAAAACTATTAATACTAGGCTATTCGAAAGTTAAAAAAGCTTCAATTTAAATACTAATAAAAAATTAGGCAAGTACCCTATTTAGAAGACCCATCAAACAAGACATATCTCTTTAAAGTAAACGTATATGTAGACCCTAGTAGTCGTTTTACAAAAAAAACCGGAGAAGAGCATGTCGGACCATAAAAAACAACAAGAAAATCAGAAAAAATATATTTGGTGTTGTCTTAGATGATTTTTGGTAGGTATAAACACTTTAATACTCGCCTGTATCTAAAGAACATCATAAGAACCAATGAATAGAAAAATAAGTATAATTTAATTTAAAAACTACCAGGAATATTTTAACAAATAAATGAACCCCGTTATTCCCATAAATTAAAAAATAAAAACCGGCCAAGTGCGAGTCGGACTCGCGCACGTAGGGTTCCGTACAACTATACATCTAAATAAATGTTTTTCTTTATTCTTTATTATATTGGAGTTTTTCTTAATTCTTTATTATATTTGAGTTGATTGAATGAAAGGTAAAATGCGGTTTACGATTTATAACGTATTAAAAAAAAACTAATTATTAGATCTCGTTCAAACCAATTTTCGGTGGAAGTTTGCATGGTAATGTACATCATATATTATTTTTACATTTATCATTCCCTTATTTTAGAAGTTACGGGGGGGGGGACACACATTTTTCCACTTTGGAAGCGTCTCTCGCGCAAACTATTCAGTTTAGAAAAAAATTATAATAGAAACCTCAATATCATTTTTGAATACCTATCCATAGATACCCCACACGTATGAGATTGATGAAAAAAAAATTTTTGAGTTTCAGTTCTAAGTATGGGGAACCCCAAAAATTTATTGTTTTTTTTCTATTTTTGTATGAAAATCTTAATGCGGTTCACCGAATACATCTACTTACCAAGTTTCCACAGTATAGCTCTTATAGTTACGGAATAAAGTGGCTGTGACATACGGACGGACAGACGGACAGACATGACGAATCTATAAGGGTTCCGTTTTTTGCCATTTGGCTACGGAACCCTAAAAAACGATAATTATACGTACTCTGGACGACTCACAATTCACAGCCAGCTCACGAAACAAATTCCCAACCACACGCGCCGGCGTAATAGTACTATAGTACCCGACAATCGGATAGTGCGGCGTGGTAACAACATCATCGAATACCCGATAGTCGGTTACTTAGCTGTGAATGTGTTAAAAAATCATTTATTCACGTGACACCAAAACACAATTACAAAAAAACATATGCATTTTTTATTTCATAACAACGTACCATTGAGCATTGAGGGAGTCACGTTGTTTCAAAGAAATGAACGCTACATAACGTCACAAACCCCATCGTCCTCGAAAGTTTGTTGAAATACACGAGCAACACGCTCCAGAGAACAATAGAGCTTTTTCTTGGGTTTCCCATAGAATTAAGTTAAGGTTAATTTTAACACAATTTTTTCGGCATTTCTCAAGCAACAAATTTACCTAATGATTTTGCCGTTTCGTGAATACTTGGAGACTTACGTTGTTTTTTATTAATGGCATGGGGAAGGCAATCTAGTACACAGCCCCCTATCTCACGATCCTGGAAATTACAGGTGACAAGTGATAAATTGCGGTACATCGCAAAGTTAACAAGTTTTCACATCACTGGGATCCATATAAACTGCGCCATGTACTCCAAAATGTCACCTGTTTGTTATATGTAGTAGTCAAGATGGTGAAATAACGCTGGTGGTTAGTGGACATTGAAGACCATAGACATTTTCAAACTGAAGCTTGAAATTTATATGCCACATACCATATGCTTTTCATATGCAGACGTGTGCTAACTCAGGGCACGTTCTAGAGATTTGATATCGATAAATAAGATGTCGATTTTATGCTCATTGAATCTCTGTACTACTTTAAAGAGGCTCGATATCATGTCTGATATTGAGCCTCTTAAGATAAAAAATATGGATATCATTTCAAACAAAACAAGACAATTTACTGTCAGTCTGCCATATGTTCAAGTCAATAATATTTGGAGTAATATACTAAGAGATGTTTTATTTTTATTACCGACAAATATGGAAAAATATTGATTGTTTACTATGAAAACCAATTTAACATAGAAAAATAATATTATTTAATGTTCAATAACATCTATATCATCAATCATCACAGTAACATCGATATATTTTTTTCGTTGCCTACCCGAGGACAACTTAAGGTGAAATTACTCTATCCTAGTATTTTCACCGGTTTTTCTATCCTACACCACAGTAGCGATCCGGACGGTGGTACGGTGGCTAAATACACGTAAATGTAATGCGTAATCTAAATGAGATTTATTAAAACGTGAATGGATAATAATTACAAAACGTGCCTATCGGCACAGTAGCGATCCGGAATAGTCTAAGTCACAAAGACACATGAAAACATAAATAATTAGCCGAAATTATCCTTGGTAGTCGGTTAAAAAATCTACTCATTATTTTACTTTATTTATTTAACATTTGAAATAATGAAACAAGGCTAAGGCAAGACAATCATTGCCATGTACTCGTGGATAAAAGCGGTAGCGTGAAAGCGGACCAAATACGATCTTGTGCATATAAATTACTGACGCAATCGGCGTTCACTTCAACAGGTTTAAATTCTAGTTACTTTAAATTCTACGTCCCATTATTTTCAATATGATTAACAAAGACCACATAAATAAATATCAGGAGACAATCTCTCCCCAATTAACCTAGCCCCAAAGTAAACTCTAGGCTTGTACGATCAAGGAAATTAATTTGCTACCCATTTCATTGTCAATAGAGATGTCAAGTCATTTGTAATTGATAGGAAACTCAACCTTATTGCTGTAGAATGTCAGACTGACTTTGGACCCAAGGTGGGTCACATATTAAATTCCTTGACTACTATGGGTACCGATGTAGTGAATAATGTTTTTCCATCGTTTTTTGTTTCCGACAAAAGTTACGACACTAAGTTCGTTTTTATCTTGCTGTCTCAGTCAACTTTAGTACCCACCGATAAGCTAATTGAGAAAGCAAGATCAATAGGTACGAACTTATCCGACAAAAAACGATGGCAAAACATTATTCACTACATCTGTACTAGACAACGACAAATATACTTAAATAGAGAAATACAAACTTAAATACAAAGAAAACATCCAAGACTCAAGAGTAACTACTCGCGCTCGTCACACAAAGATTTGCTTATATCGGGAATCGAACGGGGGCCGCTAACTTTGTAGACAGTGTCACTACCAAAGGATAAACGAACCGTCAATTCTACGACGGTTCTAGGTATGCCAGAATTAGGTTCTAAAATAGGACCTCTTACACCCCTTACTAATAAACGTTGAGTAACGGTGGTATAGCTATACAATGTTTTGTCCTTATCTGTCATTGTGACATTTGAATTTAACAGATAAGGACAAAACATTGTATAGCTATACCACCGTTACTCAACGTTTATTAGTAAGGGGGTTAATGTTTACGACCTAGTAAAATTAATACTGGCTTCCTAACTAAGTACAATATCTCAAATTCAAGAACCAAAGCAGTTTTAACTCTAGTTGTTAGTAACTATGTATTAGTACAGGATTTTTATCTGAGATACTACCTATTAGCTTAGGAGGAGAACAGAATAATAGTAGTATTTTTTTGTACAGGTAAAGCAATTTAAATATTTGAGTCTCGATGTGCACACCGGATATAATTGCCCGAATAGCCACGGCGAAGAAAGCTTTTAATGCCAAGAAACACCTATTTAAAGCTAGAATATCAAGCAAAATACGCAAAATGTTTATTAAGGTGTAGATCTGGAGGAGAGCTCGTTATGGCAGCGAAACGTGGACAATGACTTAGCGGGACCGAGAAAGACTGGAAGCCTTCGAAATGTGGTGCTGAAGACGGATACAAAAAAGTTGCTGGATAGAAAAGAAGACGAATGAAGAAGTACTTAGAATTATAAAGGAAAAGACAATACATAATAGACGAGGAAAGATGTATGGTCAACTGTTACAGCACGAAGAGTACAGTAGGTATATCAACTATATATAACTAAATATGCCGCCGACCCGCTAGGCGGGTCCAGTTTGTATGAAAATCGGAGACCTTGGCAATGAAAGTGTTAAACGATGTTTTATATGATAGTTTTGTTTGGTCATTTTTATGATTGCATTACAAACTCGTTCTATTTCTTCTTCAAGCACCTCTCCAACTATGTAGGCTGTTAGATCCTGGAATGACTCTGTCCATCCTGAATGAATAAAGATATGCGAAAGAACACTCGATAAAGGCGTTATCGATGCGAGAGAGTAGAAACAAAACTAAAGTTCATTTGGTAAAAAGTACCTATTCATAAATAATTATAGTAGTACTCACTGAGGCATGATCCTGTTCATGAATTTGCTGATCTCCTCCTCGCTGCCACTGTCGATGAACACGCACAACACTCGCACGTACTTCTTAAACACGCGCGTAAGAAATGCACATTTGTCGAATTCCTTAGTGTGGAGTTCCAGGGTATTTCTGGAAAGAACCGGTTATTATCATCATGTCAGGCGATAAACATTCGCTACAGTGACAGATTTAAATATTAATCTAAAATAACATGATGAACAATTATGGTATCTGTGCAATATTTAAAATGAAAAGCATTGGCCCAAGCACAGGGCCTTGAGGCATGCCTATTAGAAATTCATGGTGGTGAGTTAAATTATCAATTGACGTGAACACTATTTTCGCTAACTATTAAGAAGATATCCATCTCTTTAAAAGCTAAGTAACCTGTACTTAAATACAACTTTTTTCTTTAATTTACCTTCGCCCTTCGTACATAAGCAGTCCATCTCTCCAGTGCCGACTAATGCTGGAAGCCGCAAGAGCATCCTTCAAGCTGAGGTGTTCGAGGATATTGCCCAACGGAACTAGAGGCAGGCTGCTCCAGCCTGAATTATTCTGGAAATAACCATACGTTAAGATTGCGCCGAGCAGAGACCAGACTTATAGAAAACTCAACCTTATTGCTGTAAAATGTCAGATTGTCATTGGATCTACGGTGGGTCACAAATTTAAGTCTTTGACTGTACAGTGGCGCCCTTATTACTTCCTATTATTGTGATTTCTAATAAACTTAAGTATTGTCTTGAAATCAAACATAACTTAATAATGAAACAGTCGGCGTTTGCTCAGTCTCGGTCAGTCTTAATGTTCAAACTATCAACACGCACGCACTACTAGCACGATAGGCTAGCAAGTAGCTTGCTTATGTGGTGATCATATTTTTGACGTTTCGACAGGAGCCCCCCTTAATAAAAATTTAGAGCCACCTCTGGCACGAGTCGCATCTCGAACTACGCATGCTTACTTAGCCTTTAAGTACCTATGTTATACATAATTGTAATATAGCATAAGAATGAAAATCTGTAACATAACATAATACCTATGTATCACATGGAGGCTTCCTATTTCATTAATAAATAAACTATTACGTAATTGAAGCAAGATATAAGGCTAAAACGAATTTGATTATATGTATAATATATAGGTAATCTAATCAATGACTAGTTTGCGTAAAGAACATTTGTCAAAACCGCAAGTACACCACGTACAGTCGGCCAAAAATGTGGTCTACCACCCTACGTTTGAAGTTCATTTGCACGTCATGATACAACCAGTTCGATTTTCCCAATAATATTATGACAGTGACAAGTGTCAACCTTAGCGATAATTAGATCTCACGGAAACTTTTGTCAAAACTGGTAGACCACTTTCTTGGCCGACCGTACGCCGACCACGAGGAATTTCGTACATTGACCTTTACTATAGGGCGTCGTATTACTAAAGCTTTACAATTCATGATGCCGGCAGTCAATGTCGCTGTGCAAGCGAGACGGTTATATAACTATGCGCGAGTACTTAACAGAGACACAAGTAATAGTGAGTCGAGGTACGAAGTTCTTTGTTATAGTATTTGTTTAAATCAAACAATCGTGGTGATACAAAATGGGACTAATTTCCCATAATAAGTAATATGTTAAAGAACGACTGACTGTTCAGTTTCTTGCGGGGTGCGTCATCTCGGCAGTGATCTCCTCTTGGGAAGCGCTGGTAGTTTTGCAGAGATGTGTCCTTCTTTAATGTGGCCCACGAAATTGTTATTTGTTTATAGGATAAGTTTAATAGGTTAAGTAGTATAAAAACTTAGCGCGTTTCGCCATCAAACGTAACAGTTTGGCGGGAATATAAATGTATAGTATTTAAGTTGTAATTTGAATTGAAAAAAAAAGGATCCGTCTTATTTATATAACGGTGACACATTTGATGCCCCCACGCGTCATAAATCCTCAAACACAATAATATTCAATTACGACTACATTAAAATGGTCGCCGAGTTCAAAAATGTATTTTAACGTTCTATAACCCCAGTGTTAGAGCACGATTTTAATACATTTTCTGCAGAATTACAAATACATACATAACATACAATCACGACTCCTTCCCGTAGGGGTAGGCAGAGACTACTTCCTTCCACTTGCTACAATCCAGACAAACTTCCCCCGTTTCCTCAATACTCATGTCTCATACACGTGAGTCGGTTTAAGGTACTCCTGGCCTGGGCTTTTTTTGGAATTATTACAGTTCCATTAAAGGATAAGCATTATCACTGGACCATGTAGATTATCTGAAAAAAATACAGTTAAGTTGCTTACCCTGTTGCTCCTTCTCATGATGGGTCTACTACCGATGGTAGACTCAGACTTCTAAACGCACCCGTTCGACCTATTTTAACACATAAAATTTATAATTCAACAAAAGCAAAGACCGAAGACAAACATACTACTATTGTAAAGATCAATATTGCAATAAGGTGTAAGTATGTGCCAACGCATGTCAACGCAGTCATCGTATAGTCAACCAATCTTCTGAACAACTTTGTGACTCTATTAACAGCGCATTAAGGTCCACGAATACATAGAACAACAAAGGAAAAAAGAAAGACTAAACAAAATCAGGAATAAGATAAATTTATACATGTTTCTGTTGCGATAAATAAAAAATGGACACTGTCACGTCACAAAGGAGAAATGGTCAAAAACCATCACAGCCTAGTATCAATAATATCATAGAGATGGCAAAAGAAAAAGAAGCAGACCCTGTCGCAGATGGGAGGATGACATTAAAATAGTAACAGGATCTACATGGAGACGAACAACTTTGAACAGGCGCAATTGGAACATTCTAAAGGAGGCCTATACCACGAGGCTATATGTGAAAGTTTGTGTGTTTATTTTTTAAACCTTCACGCAGCAACATAACAGCTGGACCAACGAACTCGCCGTACAATACGTCGGACGAATTATCAACCGGCGAGTTTAAATTGTCCGGTCAGATCATACATACAACATTTTGGGGCGTGCATTCTCTATTAGTTAGCTTAACCCTTTAACGGCTGTTGACACCTGTCACAGTTTTTGGAAATAGTACTACAACATTAATTCATAAGACTTATTTCAATTTTATTATGGTGGTCAAATGTACGATTGATAATCGCTAAAGGGTTAAAACATGCTTGTATGACGCGCTCGTTAGACAACAAGCCGTTTTTAAGAGTCATATTTTAAAGAAAATCTTAGCAATGGAATCCAGTTAACTAATTATTTCATAAAATGATATGAACACAACATCAAATGTCTTGGTAATATGTAATGACACTTATGTGTAACGTGAAACAATGATTGTATTAAACAAAGCCCTTTGTACCATTGTAGTCAGTAGGCCACAGAACATTGAATAGCACGAGACTACTATAGATTAACACGTCAAAGCCAAGTAATTTTAAAAATCGAAATTTAAATATTGTTCTAGTGCCACACACAAATTGTCAAAATCATTTTGCAAAATGTATTGTTTCCCAACCATTTCATTTGCCAACCCGCTTTTTTTCTGTAACTGTAAATATTTCAGGATTTATTTCAGTATCATTGTGTAGAACCCTTTTGGTTAGGTTAGGTTAGTTTTTATAAACCTCCTGAAATATTTACAGTTATAGAAAAAAGAAGTGGCTTAGCAAATGAAATGGTCAGGAAACAATACATTTTACCAAACATATTTTTGCCAAATAGCACAGAACCGACTGGTAGTGACCATGTTACAGATTACCGGAACAGAAATATATTTGGCAGAAGACAGGTTAGCTTAGTTGTTAGTTACAATGCCTGAAGCTAGTGATAATAAATAACTATGTGAAAAACTAGTAATTGAAAATTTCCGGACAGTTAAGTATAATTATCAAACAGAAGGCCAAACACAAAATTCCAGGACATTACAGAATTTCCGGCCATTTGGCAACCCTAAATAGGATAACAGTAAAACATACCCACATAAATAAACATACAGTGTTAAACTCAATACCCTGCTTTAGGCTTTCCATATGTTTACAATGAAAAATTAAATCCAATGGGTATTTTTACTTTCTGATAAGAGAATTTAAAAAAATTGGACTGATTTATTTATGTAGTGAATCTATATTATTTGTCAATCAATAAATGGATTGAAAACAGCCCTTAGAATTGATGTAGTGAGGCATTGTCTGTGGATTAAGAAGTCAAGGACATTATTGATTGCACATAAATAGAAACCAAGGACACTGTCCACCTGTAATTTGCATGTTCTGGTACATGTTTTTATAGTTCAATTACAAAATAATTTTATAAGCAAAAGGAACCGCCGTATTCGTAATTATTTTACGATTAATTACTAAGTTACAAATAGTTTTAAGACTGTTTATAAATATAGCATTCATATGAATAAACTATAAATAAATAAAGTAAATAAACATGCATGATCACATCAGACTGTTGGATTACTCGTGCGAAACTAACAAACCATAAAAAACATGTAAACTATCAACTCAGCTGGCGGGCAAGGTGTGACGACACAGAAACAGCTGTTTAGCAAAATATGCCAATTATTTCTCACAACACTGGTATAAACTGCGCAAAAAACATCCATCACGTAACGAACACACTTTTAGTGAAATCTAAATCGAAAAAAGTAACTAAAATCGATTAATCCAAATTTAAATATATAAATTACGACGAATTAATTTGAGAACACGAAAAGGTCAATAGAAGTACCTTGATTGCGAGTTTACCTTTGAATGCTGGTTTGTATCCTTTTTGTATCCTCAATTTAAGAACACTGTTTAATAAGAGAAAGTTTGGACGGGTTACTTGTTATTTAACCGACCATTCAGACTTCGCTCTTTAGCGCGCAACGCAAAATAACGACCAAACTCGGCACCTTGTACTCGAATATTATCAATTTTATCAAATGCCTGGGAGAATCATGAAACGTTTTTCCGTTGGAACAGTTGAAGAAGTGCTTGCGAGTGGTTGCTGCTCGTGACCTACTAATAAGTTATTGTATTTTTTCAATATTAAATGGTTTTTTTAAAATAATTTGTTAGTGAGATTTATTATGTAATGGTTTTATTTACAAAGTAACGCATTATAAATATTATTGATAACAGTTATAACTTTTATTGGAAATACATAACGTGTAAATAAATAGCATGCGCGTTTGTTTTTAATAATTGCTGAAAAACGTCTCAGAGTCGCATTCGTTCAAATATTGAAACGGAGATTGTTAAGAATTAGTTTTAGATTGTTTTTTACTCGACATAAATAGGATTGTATGATATGGCAAATCCCTGGCAAATCTTAAATAAATCAATAATATTATTTTCTTGAATGCTCAGATTTCTTGATAAAATATGAAATGACTTACACACTTGGTATTAGAACGTAATAGCAGATGACGTCTATTAAATGTTGCGAGATAATTGCAACTTTCTAGAAATTCTTCATTAGAAATTATGGAAGCAGGTAAGTAAAACTACACAAAACCTGAATTTCATTTTATGTATTATGTCTAAATAATTTGTAACTGATCACCTTTTTCACCAAACATCGCATTTGAAAATAACACTGTGCTTGATGTTCTGAACTACAGCAACACTGGTATGAAAATAATGGCGGCCAAAAATCAATTTTAAATGTGACTTATGTGACATGACAGTCGACTGTCGAGGTCGAGGTTGCGGAGTTTTGTCGCAAAACAAACCCGATAAATTATTTATCAAGTAAATAAAACACGTTACGTTTTCATCGTCAAGTATTTAAAGTGGGGTTGACTTTGTTCGAATATAGTGCGAAAAGTTTTTTATGAACCATTAAATAGTGCATTTTCTATGTTAATCGATGATGTAAGAAATTGAAGGTCTTTAGTGCGTACTTTGTTTTATTGTTTTGGGTGTTTGTGAGTGGGTTTACACGATGGAGGGTGAAGATTGTGGGATGGGAACCCCGGGGGACGATTACGAGAGCAGTTCGCATTCGACCCCGCAAGAACACAAGTCGTTTGCTGAGTTCGCAAAAGATAAATTAGACAGCGGTAAGAGAAGTCGCATTTATTTAATATGTATTTAGAAGCTGACGCCTTAACGAGATTCTAATCGTTTCGGAGACTACCTACTTGGAAAAGTGCTTTTCAAAACAAATCGTTGTTTATTTTGCAAATTACTAAACAAAGTTTTACACACATATTTTTACTTTTCACTGAAGATTCAATTAATTAACTTCCCAAGTTGGTACTGTTTAAATAAAAACTTTATTGAATACAAAAAAGGGTTTGTGGGGATTTTATAAAACAATTTTAATTTGTTATTAAACTTTATTTCTTTACATTGATTAGTTTAAAAAATATATTCACTCTTCCTTTCATGTAAAAAAGATACCTGCTTTTGTGGATAGAAAAATAAATGGCTGTGGGAATAAAATTTTCTGATAAAAAGACAGTTTTTTTAAATAATGTATTTTAACTGAAATACCTAGTAAAATGTATTTGAATGAAGCAGTGTTTGTTACTATGTTCCTTAGTTTGGATGATGATAAGCAATAGAAAAATAGCAAACCACCCACCCAGCTAAAAGTTCTTTAAAAATGTAATCCAAAAGTAAGAGTTTTATTTCTCTAGCTTTTACCTGCAACATCATTGGAATAGATTTTGACTATCATTATTCCCCTGGGAAATTTTACATTCTCTGGGATAAAAAGCAAGCTATGCATTAATCCAGGGTACAAGCTATCTCCATACCAAATTTCATCCAAATTTGTCCAGCCGTTGCAGCATGAAGGAGTAACAAACTAACACACAAACTTGCATTTATAATATTGTAGTACCTAAGAAAAAAAAACTAGAACTTCTTAGTCTTGAACAAAAAATTTGCTTTTTATTTTGTTCATATCTCGTCATCTAGGTTTTTGTTAATGCATGTTACAATAATGTTTCAAAAGATACCTGCAAAATACAAGGGGTAGTTTACAGTGACAAATTAATGTCATTACAAAAATAACTTCTGAAAACAAAAGGACATTAGTGAAATTCTGTGAAACTGCATGAGTTTCAGTTTCAGTGTAGTTTTTTTTAGTTGTTTATTTTTATTTTTTGGTGTCAAATTAATTCTTTTCAGTTCTATTCTATTCTATTCTAATGACAAAATGAAAATTGAGCAATACAACCGTTTGACTTTCTTTGGTCAGTTAAAAGAACCCTGCTTTTAACCAGCCCGTGACCAGCATATTTTTGTAAAACCTGCTAAGTTGAAGTCATTGAAAGAAGTTTGTTAAATCATTTTTCATTATTTCTAATTCTTATGTTTGTCAGTCGCATATTTCCCAATCTGAACATTGAGTCGAAATTGGTAGGTAGGTTTGCAGCATGCGCGAAGGGCCAAACCACCCAGAAATAGGAGCTCCGCGGTAGCGTGGCTCCGTCGATATTGTCAAATTGATTTCTGGAATTGGAAAAAATACGACCGGGAATAACGCATCACTGAAAAAACACAACTGTAAAACCTTGATTCAGGAAAATGCAAATGGAAATTCTACTGCCAAGAAATAACGATTTAGAAAATTGATCAAATAAATCGCAGTACAGCCTCTATTCTGGTTTTATAATTCCGCTTGTGTAACCAAGTGAACATTGCAGCGGGCCGCGAGCTCCGCCGCCGGTTGCCGATGGCAGGCCAGCTGGGAGCGCATCTGATGCACCCAAGGCGCTTGCTGCTACACTCCACTCCTACGCAGCATACCGATGTGGTGCTCATATTCCCTAAAGGTAAGTTGTACATAATTGTACACCGTTAGAACATGCGTGACCAAGGAATGTTGCAAAAACTGAAAGAACTATTCATGGTAAGGTTCAATGGTAGTGGTGACTTAGGCTTAAGGTGGGTCAACACTATAGGGTTCCATCCGATCGGACTGCGGGGCAAATCTACACGACTTGTTACGCTAAATGTGGACGGGTAAGTATTATAATCCCGAAATTTCATAATATCTACATTTAAAATACCGACGATTAAGACATCGAAAATCAAAATACCGAAAGTACAAAATGCCGATACCCGATATACCGAAGCTTGAAATACCTATTTTCAAAGGGTCCATATTGGCTCACCTAATTATTTTTACTCATAACGACTCATAAGTCCTAATCATCGCAACTCCTAACGTATTTTTTTCAGCAACTGTTACTTTTTCAGGATTTTTATCAATAAAACCTAACCTAACCTAGTCTTATCTACACATTGAATATTTCAGAACTTCTGAACAGTTTACTGTTCCACCGGTATAAAAAATTCATTTTCGGAGTTCCGATAATAGGAGTTGCAATTTTAGTTGAACTTTGGCGCTCCCATTTTCAAATGACCGAATGTTTAAAATCTCGAATATTTAAAATCCCGAAAGTACGTTTGACCGTAGCTTGAAATATCTATTTTCAAATGACCGAATGTTTAAAATCCCGAAAGTACGTTTGACCGAAGATGAATATACCTACATTTGATGCTGGGTGTCCAGATAAAAATTATATACCGAATTGGCTGAGCTCCGACTCCACGTGGTCTTGTCTGCCTTACCGCGTAGCGGCTGAGGCTGATCGCCGATTCGGCGACCAAAAAGCCGAAGCTGCAAAGGCGAGCGAAGGTGCCGTGCTTTCTTACGAGGGCTGCCTTTTAAGTTCTGTCGTTTGCAAAACTCCAGTGATTATTTAAAAAAAAACTAGTATCTTCTTAAAATATTTGAATTTAGAATTCAAAAACAAAAGAATGTCTCGAGATCGGCCGATTCGTTTTAGTACAGCGTCGGTTCAAAGTTGACAAGTCGGTTGTGAAAATAGAAATTTCGAAGGAAAATTTACGTGCGATAATATTTTACAACTTTTAAAGGGGTTTAACGCGTCTTCAGTGCTTTGAAGAGCTGACTACGGTTTTTAAAAATGAAGCACCGTGCATCCGGACTGTGGAACGTTGGTATTTGGAATTTCAACGTGGTTGCTCTAGTCTTAGTGATAGGCATCGTGAAGGCCGACCAAAAACAGCTGTAACCCAGGAAAACATTGATGCTGTACGGCAACTGATCGTCGAAGATCGCCATGCGACATACCGCGAGATAGAAGCTTCATTAAGCATTTCAGGGACCAGTGTTCAAAA
The DNA here is from genome assembly GCA_946894065.1 of Acleris literana. Lineage (NCBI taxonomy): Eukaryota > Metazoa > Arthropoda > Insecta > Lepidoptera > Tortricidae > Acleris > Acleris literana. Next base: position 5,079,920 of record OX335692.1, read on the forward strand.
TATATTGCATGATCACTTAGGTGTAAAAAAATTGATCTCAAGCTGGATACCACATTTACTTAGTGAAGACCAAAAAACGGCTCGCGTTAGATGGTGCCGCAAAACTCTGCGGCAATTCAACCGAGGAGACTCTAAACACGTTTATGACATTATTAGTGGTGACGAATCTTGGATATATGCCTACGATCCGGATTCTAAACAGCAGTCGACTGTTTGGGTGTTTCAAGATGAGCCAAAACCGACCAAAGTAATACGCTCACGGAGCACTTCGAAAAACATGGTCGCCAAGTTTGTAGCGAAAAGTGGCCACGTTGCGACCATCGTGCTCGAAGATCGTAAAACAGTTAATGCTGACTGGTATACCACTGTTTGTTTACCAGAAGTTATCGGCGAGTTCCGCAAAAATAACCCAAGACGTCGTATAGTACTGCACCACGATAATGCTAGCTCGCACACCGCCCGGCAGACAATTGCGTTTTTAAAAGAACAAAACGTCGAAAATTTGGATCACCCGCCGTACAGTCCAGACTTAAGCCCTAATGACTTCTTCACTTTTCCAAAAATCAAGCAACGACTTCGTGGTCAACGGTACCGGACGCCTGAAGAAGCGGTTGAGGCATACAAAACGGCCATTTTGGAGACCCCGACTTCGGAATGGAATAAGTGTTTCGAAAACTTGTTCGATCGAATGAAATAATATATCACGGTGATTACTTTGAAAAACAATAAATACCATTTAACACTTAAATTGTCTTTAGTTTTTTCAAACGACAGAACTTACACCCCTCGTATGCAAGAGCGGATGGGTTGCACGTCCCGCAGCGCCGGAGTAGACCGGAAGGTATTTCAGGTGTAGGTATATTATTTTTTCGGGATTATAGTCTTCAGGATTTCAGGCTTCCGGTAAAACTAACTTTCGGGATTATAGTTTTCGGGATTATAGTCTTCGGGATTAAAGTCTTCGGGTTTTCAGGCATTCGGTCAAATGAACTTTCGGGATTTTAAACTTTCGGTAAAATAATCATTCGACATTTTAATATTCGGTCTTCCGTTCATAAGCCTTATGAAATTCGGTATTTTGAACTGCGGTATTATAATACGTACACATGTGGACAGTGTAAACCATGCGCTCGGGATGGATAACATCGCGACCGTACGTCGTAACATGACAATACCGTTTTGGGAACGGGTGCCTTCAGTAAAATACTCCTTTACTTTAGATGTTAACGTATATTACAAATAAAGACAATCCGATCCAATATTATGCGTATGCGTGAAAGAACTTAGGGCTTGTTTACAGAGACGCGGGGCGACGCGCGTAGCGTTGGGCGGCGCGGTCTGCACTAAATTCAAACATATGGTGTTGTATAAAAGCGTTTACGGAGAAGCGGTTTTACACGCTTTGGCTTCAAATACAGCGTTGCACGCAGCGTCGCACCCGTCAATAACGGCGGTTCCCGCCACTGCGCCCGCAGCGGGGCCCGCGGCGGAACCTTCTGACAGTCTTGAACGCTTCGCTACACGCTCGAGAGTCCGGCGCGGATGCAGCGGCGGGCACAACTACTCCTTACGCCCCGCGCCACATCACGCCCCTCATCTTCATAAACCACACCGTACATTGCCATTTGTTTGTGTTTGCGTGATAACGCGGTCCGCTGCACGCGCCGCCTCTCTGTAAACGGAAAAAACGCCCGACGCGCCGCGCGACGCCAAGCCGCACGCCACGCCCGACGCTCCGCGTCTCCGTAAACAAGCCCTATGATAGAGCAAATCTAACAGTTGATAAGAGGAACGTCCGATCTCACCGAGCTGCCAAGGCGGAAAAGAGTGGGAGTTTTCCTTCCGAGCCAAAGCCCGGAAGTAGGAAGCTCGGTGGGAGCTGGGAGCGAGTGTTGCTAGCTTCAGTCTGCCACACCGACCTCACAACCGGTACTGACACGGTCACGGAACCATGTAACTATGAAATGTTACTAATGTGGACCCACCTTTACGCTCATAATATATTCGTTGTATTCCACTTCATTGCATTTTAAACCAATCCTATACGGTACGTGTCGTTAGTGATGTAATAGGATTTGTATATGTTTTAACTACTTACGTTAGAAGAACGGGAATGATTTAAGGCCGAGCCACACAGGATGGTGCGCGTAGACGTGACGTGCGCGTTCGCTTTCCACTGCGTTGTATAGTGACATGTCCTATGAGAATTCATACTATACACCGTAGCAGCCGCAGAAAACGAACGAGCACGTCACGACTACGAGCACGCATCCGGTGTGGCTGGGTCTTTATGGTTATCATGCGTACTATGACTTAAAACCCTAAAAACAATTGGTTTTTTTTTAATTAATATGACGTGAATTTTAATGTTCATCGACTTTATATCTCGCTTTAGTCTTACCGTGCGTGTGACAACTCCGAACCCTAGATAATTATTAATTGGTAAAACAGTTTTACATACAGTGCGACCAAAAAGAGTAGAAATTAAATGAGGGCGCCACTTTCTACGTAACTGTCACATTTTTGACGTAAAATGCGTAAACATGGCAACAATTTTGTATGGAATTTTTTTAGTTGCAGCTGTCACCACTGGCTCGACTTTTTGGCCAGGCTATAAATCTTACCTTAACTAAGAACCACTTTAAAAATCGAATCAGGCCATCACGGGTAAACTGAAAAGTAGCCTATGTGTTAATCAAGGGAATAAGCTATCTCCATTTCAAATTACATCCCAATTCGTCCAGCCGTTGCAGCGTGAAAAAGGAACAAACTAACACACACACAAAAACTTTCGCATTTATAATTTTATTAGGATAGTTTGAAAAACTATAAATAAATATCCATGGAAAATATTTTCCTTAATAGAGTAATTCTCACGCAGTCTCAGTGAATTCATCTAGAAGTGGATTTTCGGCCCACATTTAGTTTCTTGGCACTGACCCAACGATAGACAAAAGTAGAAGTAGGTGGTTAGTTCAATTTACTTGTGTAATAAATATCCGGGAGGCCATGAGAACTTGTCTCGTTACTTAGTTTTTCGTACAGTCTCATAGGTATCCACGTAAGGGGTTGGACGAGCAACATTTTCACTGCAATGTTACAGTAACGGAACGCATCATACGATGTTAAAGGAATACGGCAATAGTTGTCGTGAAAAGTTGGTCGTGTACAGTCAACAGCATAAATAAGTGATCATTTATGTACCTTGTCACTTTAACGTCGTGTTTGAAATGTCATACAAAATTGTGAAACGATTGAAAGCGACAATGTACATAAATGATCACTTATTTATGCTGTTGAATGTACCAGCCCCTTAACATCATTACTTTAGTTTGGACCTAAACCTTGACCGATGAGATGGGCGGGGCCACTTTGAAATAAATGCAGATTGGTTACAGAATGTTGGCCTAGGACTTAAGAAAGGCCTGTGTGGCAGACCGGTTGTCCGTTGGGTGCCAACTGACAACCGTAAAACAGATGGGAGATAATTAATGAGATTTTCGTAGAATTTAGGACAGTGGCGTCAAGAGGTTCTATCTATACCTAACTGGACGTCGATTAATAAAAACGTTCCAACCCACACAACCTTAGTTTTGAGATATGTTTGTTTTTAAGTTGAACAGAGTAATGTTCAGTGATGGATCATTATATTACTTTATGTTGGTGTTAATCGTAGGCAAGATATTTTTATCTCTTTTTTACATAAATTAGAATCTAATTACTTATGTTTTATTGTTAGATAATAGGAAAAAAAGGGCGTGGAACGTTTTTAATTAATTACGATTTCTTTATCGCGGTTCCTGTATCTATTTCTCAAAAACGTTCCAAATTATTAAGTAGTTGAAACTATCGATACGCATCTGCTTTGCACAGATGCAATTTCTAAAAATTATATCCTCGTAGTTTCGAAGAAGTAAGCGGTGAAATACTTGGAACGTTTTTAGGAATTACATCTAAACCATATGTAAACGGACACATTTTCACGATAATGTACCAGGTTATTTGGAACGTTCTTGGGAGTAACTTTTAATCTTGAATATCATAATACAAATTTCTCAAAAACTTTCCAGGCCGCTTGGATCCTTTTCGTAATGGTATAATATTAACAAGCATCAAACCGTAGGTACAATATAACAAAAATGTTTCAGACACGTTAGAACGTTTCTGTGTTTTTTTTTATTCACACTCGCCATATGTGTGGGTTGGACCACTATGGTCATATCTACTCACACACACAAGGTAGCTTGGAACGTTTTCGCTATATGAAAATACCATGTTAACCGATCTCATCGGTATAGATAACTCATTTTTGACCAAGTTGTGGGTTGGAACGTTTTTGCTAATCTACGTCCAACTGTGGGTGGACACAGGCTGAGAGGATGGATAGCTTGACGGTATTTATAAGGATATCCATTGTTTAGTATGCACGCGACATAACCGCAGTATATACAAGTGTTATGATAAATTTAGGTACAAAACAAATGCGAAGCGTTTGAGTCAGCCACGATGCAAGGCTGGGGTTAATTAGGATAAGTCGGTGTTGTGGAATTTGTTTTGTTAGTGGTAAGATAATTTGACGAAGCGTGTTACCGAAGATCAATGATCATTCTTATGTTAAACGTCTTGACGAAGCCTTTCGAAGAGAATTTCAAAATTAGAGATTTTTTATGGCATGGGGAAGGCAAACGAGCACACAGGCAACCTGATGGTAAGTGTGCTCTGGAACAGACCTTGGACAATTGCTATCTATGATGGAATAAAGTGCCTCTATGCTAATTGCACCGGATGTCTTACCCCCACACTCGAACACAATGCGATCAATACTGCTTCGCGGTAATAGGTAAGATGGTGTGTGAGATCGACAGACCATGAACAAGGTGCTACGACAATGAAAAATAGTTGGTCGCTTCTAAGAAGATTGTGATTATTGTGCAAATATAGGCATCTTGATTCCATATGATCCTAACCAGACGTTAGATACATCAACTAAGATGTTAGTTGAATCACTAAAGAACATGCTGTTGTTACTAACAGCTTTGGTTGATACAACTAATATCACAACTATTGTATTCATTTTATTTCAACAAGGACAAAAATCGTGTGAATGTGTGGTGTTACGCGAATGGATAGAGTAAGAAAGTGACACCGGTGACTGAAAAGTCGTGTGGAAATCGGTAATGGTTTGGGCATGTGATGCGGAAGAATAATGAAAATATCGTTAGGAAAGTTTCGAGTATGAATGTGGATGGCTATACGAGTAGGGGAAGACCAAAGAAACGATGGATGAACTGTGTGAAAGATGATATGGCTTGAAAGGGAGTGACTACCGAGATGACGACTAATAGAAAAGTATGGAAGTACAACACATGTTGCGCCGGCCCCAAATAAGTTGAGATAAGGGCAAGAGAATGAATGATTAAAGAGAAAGCTCGTGGTTAGCTCTCCTTTTTTTTGAGTGCATCACTCCATTTGAAACTTCGTTCGGGTTCTTGGCTCTAAACATGTTTAATGAGCACCAGCTCCCACACCTTCATAATGTAAACGAGAAAGACTTCAAAACACAATCTAGCTAGCGTTATCTGTGACCCCGTGAAATTGGCAGTTAGGATGTACCGTATAATTCACATCTACATAATTCAGGAGCTGGCAGCGGTTCAGGCTTTTTCGCCGCTTGCCAGTCTTAGGGCATTACTCCCACACTCAAATGTAATACGATACGTTAGAACAGAGCGATATAAACGGTTGAGCCTGTTTGTCGTGATAGACGTTATTAAAACGAGCGTTTTATCACCGTTTGTTGCCTGGGTTCGTATTAAAGTCGCTTTTATAGCGGTTGATAAAGCAACTACTCGCACTTAGTTATTGGTCAGAGAGTGACAGATGTTTTATCCACTTTTATCCACTTCGATGAACACTACCTTAATAGACCGAGTATTAGACCCATAATTTCCAAAATTCAAATTTTATTGGTTGCCGAATTTCCATTCCCATTTTTTCCCGATTTTAATTTTTCAGTTGTGTTTTTTCACTGGCTCGTTTTTCCCTGACGTATTTTTACCATTCCTGAAATGAACTTGAAAGCGTTGACGGAGTTCCGCAGCCCCGCTATCGCGTAGCTCCTATTTCTAAGCGGTTTGGACCTTCGGGCCTGCTGCAAAACGCAAAACCTAAACCTACCTTCCTTTTTGGGCCTAATTATAAGTGGAAAAATATGTAATTGGGAGAAATTCGGATAGGGTAACAAGCGATTGGAAAAAATTAAGATCGGTAATAGGCAACGCTCAATAGGCCTGCAGTAGGTCACTATGAAACATGGATATTCTTTAAGAAGTCAGGCTAAAACAAAAAAAAATGACAATCTTCTCAAAATACATAAAAAAATCAACTATTATACAATGATCCATTTGTTAAATCACAGTTTATTTAGACCAGTGCACGGGCTGTCCTATCCGCCCGGAACATTAGGGCAGCTCAATGCAAATGGGCTAAAACGAACGCGAATACATTGTGGGGCGCTGTTTCCCGCTTTCCATTACTCGAGTGGCATGATCGATTTGAGCTCTAATGACGGTATTAAGCGTATTGCTGCATGGGTCTCGTAACGACGGATGATTGACGAGTATTAAAATTATCGAGATCCATCGAAGCAAGATCGTATTAGGGAGAGCTTTATAACGAGACCTATATCCTAGTAGGGCAGAGGTTTTCTATGTGTGGTGCGTGCCCTACAATAGAGGCGCCACAGCGCACAGTCACCAGCAATAATATATTATATATCCAACATTGGCCGCAAAAATATCTGACACGCTCTTATACCTCTAGTAATAAAGACGTGTCAGATATTTTTGCGCCCAATGTTGGATCATATATTATTGCTGGTGACTGTACAAAGGGGACGCGTTCTTAAAATTGGGCTTCCGTAATAATGTTGGATTGAAAAAATTACAATCTAACTTAATATATCGCCAAATTTTAACATGGCAACTCTAGCGAAAATGACACTTTAGAGTTAAATATTTCCTAAACTGTCCCCCAAATCTTAAAATCGATAATAACATGTAATGTTTTTTAAGAGGTGTTCAATGATATCCCACTCTATGTATACTTTTAATATAAAAAGAACTTTTCTTTACATACATTTCATTTTACATCTTTGTCGGCGTAATTGAGATGAATGAATGCCTTTGGGTAAAAATGAATCATGTTGCCAATTTCACTGCAAGCCGCGCCCTATTTTTCCCCAGACACTGTTTATCAGTCTATAAGGTACGATCTGCTCAAGTTCTTTAAAAGTAGTTGCGCTTTTTTTAAGAAGATGCTAGGATACCTACAAGTAAAAAAAAACTTCAAAGTTCTACTTAACTTTTTCCTTAATTTTTTACTAAAAGCAACCGATCATATAGTTTCAAAACTTCTCGTATTCGAACAAATGTTTTAGCACAAAGTGTCTGATTGAAGATAGCTTTGGACAAGTTACGGATATATTATTTTGCGTCATTTTCCGAATGCTATTCGCTTGACTTTATTAAATAACTAGTGGTCCGTGCCCGTCGTTGCCTGGGTGATTATATCTTTCATACAAACCTTTGTCCTGACAATTTCAAACAAAAATCAGCCAAATCCGTCGAGACGTTTTCAATTGATGCTCCGTCATACTCGTGGCAATTGTTTGCATGTAGAATAAATAAACATCTGGGGATAATCTCACAGAAATTGGCAAAGATATTTATATAGAAATTTAATATTGTACAGGCAATATTATTTATTCTTGAGCTTGAGTATTCAGAGTCCGTGGTATTTGGCTTGAATGCCAAATGAGGTGGATAAAGCCTAAATAAAGGCAGGCTTCCAATTCAGTCTGTAAGAACCCGGTCAAGTGCGAGTTAGACTCTTACTCAGAGGGTTCCTTGCCATTTAATGTAGATGCGATAACAACCATAGCGATAGCGTCATCTATATGTATCAAAAAATAAACGTGAAGCGTGTGTCTGTGATTTCAAAATAAATGCCAAAATTTAAGTGAAAACTGCTATTTATACGATCCATAAGCATAAATGACCGTTACTTTTTAAAAATTTCGTCTTTCTCTCTCTCTGAAAGTTTGTCTCGAATAAAATAAATGTTTTAAAAAACAAAAAACCGCCTTCAAAAACGCAAAAAATAACTTCTTTAAAATTGTAGGCACCTAATAGGTTAGTCCAACTGATGTCGGCTTTTTGTTGAAAATGTTGTGGTCGCCGACTTCAGTTGGACTAACCTATTAGGTGCCTACAATTTTAAAGAAGTTATTTTTTGCGTTTTTGAAGGCGGTTTTTTGTTTTTTAAAACATTTATTTTATTTTATACTTTTTAGTGATCATAATACGGTGTTACGTAGTCCCACTTCTTAGTTGAAATGAAACTTTAACTTATATCAAGCGCGCCGCAAGCAACGCCGTGGGAAAGTCATAGTCATATTTCAACAAGTAAATATTATTCGTTGTAGGTAGTCGCTGAACTATCTTAATCGAGATATCTTATCGCCACCCTTGAAATCGGTACCATTGAGGAGTTCTGGTGGCCATCTGTGGTCTTCATCATCAGTTCCACTACACCAAATTATACTTTCTGAATGCAAATGCTGGACTTGTTACTAAATATACTAAAATCGCTATATGTTTGCCTACAATATTTGAGGAGTTCCCTCAATTCCTCACTGATCCCCTCATCAGATACAGATTTGGTGACAATGGGACCACCTCGGAAGTATACTCTATCAAACCAAAAAAAAATTTTTGAAATCGGTTGACAATTGACGGAGTAATCGGTGAACATACATAAAAAAAAAAAAAAAACATACAGTGGAACGTATAACCTCCTCCTTTTTTGAAGTCGGTTAAAAAGCGTCCGAAACGGATCAACGAATTTCAATGAAACCTTTAAGGATTGAAACATAAATATTAACTTAAATTTCATGTACACTTGCAGGGTTCAGTAGATAGAAATATAAATATTTGTAAAGCTATTACTGCTATATCGAAGCGAAGTGAGGACGTAGCGCTAGTTTGGTAAAAATAAATAAATGAGAAAGTTAAGCAACTACTGAACAGTCTATGGTTGACGTCCTAAAATCATCGAGTAGATTTTTCGTAATTTTTGCAACTCCATGCTTGATTTATTAACTAGCATTAAGGGACCTATCAGACAGAGAGCGGTCACGCGGTCAAGCGTTCAAGCGGTCAGTTACAACGTAATTATAACACAAAGACCGCAAGAACGCAAAACTGATACCTTGACCGCGTGACCGCTCTCTGTCTGATAGGTCCCTAACTATTTTAACCCCCGAGGCACCGACACAAACAGAGGAGTGAACGGATGAAGAAGTATTTTGATTTTGTTGATGTTTTTATAGAAAGCTAGTATAACTCTTTATTATTGTTTATTGTGATGAGATGTAAGAAAAACATGATGATATAATGTTAGAACGTTAAAATGTACATTTACTCAGTAAGAATGTATGCTGCCTGGTGCCTGCTAATTGTAGCTATTGGTATGCCTAACTGCAAAACTAGGTAATGCAAATAACCGGTTATAACCGGTTTTAACCGGTTATTTTCATTAAAAAACGGTTAATAACCGGTTAAATTGCATTCCCTATGCAAAACATAGTGATCCTAATTAAGCCAACCTTACATCTATGTTTACGCCTACGTCTCGCGGATTCAATAACTTGTATTTATATTTTAATATATTCGCTATAATAACATTAACAAATGTTATTTAAAAAAAACAACTCGTTAAATATGACGGTTTAAAATATAACTACAGTGGGCCTAGTATGGTTGCGTTTATGGCGTGACAAAATATGGATAAAGCATCCGTCACTCTCGTACTTATGTACGTGTCAGAAAGTGACGGATTTTTTATCCACATTTTGCCACGCGATAAACGGAGCCATACTAGGCCCTTCTGGTCTTTAAAGGCCCAGCCACACCGGATGCATGCACGTAGACGTGACGTGCGCGTGAGCTTTCCACTGCGGTGTATAGTGTGAATTCTCATACGACATGTCACTATACAACGCAGTGGAAACCGCACGCGCACGTCACGTCTACGCGCACGCATCCGGTGTGGCCGGGCCTTAAAGGCAAGACAAACAAAGAAAAAAAGACGGCTGGATGACGTAAGCTACTAAGTTTATGAATAAGGTTCCGCTAGTACCCTTGTGTGCGAAACCCTAACAATAACAATAGAAAATACATAGGACCATCTATAATACCTAGAAGCACGCTTTGCATGTTAAGTACTCAAGTACTAAACAACTAAAATAATGAGAGCGTGTCTTTATGATATAACTTTCGAGTTCAATTCTGCTCGCTGTTTAAATAATCGTAATATCGTGGCTTCTGTTAGCCGATACATTAGTCGTGATATAGATCGGATATGGCATAAATCGATTGTAATCAGTTAGAGCTGACATAATGTCGATTGTTATGATATGTCTGATGGTAATAATAAATCTGTTTGATAGCTCTTTGACAAATAACTAGATCTTGCAGGGGTTTTATTTATTTTTATTACGTTGAAAATTATTACGTTATTTTTCTTCTGGCATTGTTCTCATTTTTGCGAGCTTTGTCAAGGAACGCAGATGTTTCTGATTATAGGTAGGTATATTATATGTTTAACTATATATAATTTGTCTGTAAATTTATATTTAGATTTAGACCAATTATTTTGTGTGATTTGGGTGGGTTTTGCGCCCTACTTTGTGCGTTTAGCACTTTGTCCATTCTGTGTCTCATATGACTGCTGAGTTTCTTGCGGCGTTTCTTCTCAGCAGTGGTCTCCTCTTGGGAAGCGCTGGTAGATTCGTGTAAAAGTACCTGTGCGGCCTACTTACTGAATAAATGTCTTTTGTCAATTATTGTTCTGCATTACATCCAAACACTTTTAGCCGTTCATGCGTGATTGCGCTATTATAAATTACACATTTCTTGGTAACATTAGGAGGATAGGGCACTTTATAACTGTGCAAAAATCAGTACGATGGAAATATACCTTCGTATTAATAATATTAATGCTTTGCCTTCTTGATAACCCCAAGTTATCAAATTACTTAATATTAAAACGTCGTAAAAAGTTACGACGGCACATTTATGTGGGTTAACAGCGAGCAACTTTATGCCGTCACACGACAAGTCGCTTCAAAACACGGCCCTCGACAATATGAGCTAGTAATTACATTAGAGAAAGCTCTGGGTGAAGGGTCGTGTTTGTTGCGAGAGGAAACTTTGGGCAAGTTTGAGTGATTGTGGAGCCCCTGTCATGCAAACATTTTCTTTCCTACACTAGGGTGACGGCATCAATGATGGACACTTTTAGCTGACAGGCACCAGTAATGGAAACTTGACTCTTAATTCAAATTTCATACGGTCTCAAATTTATTGTTTCAAACTCGTTGCAAAACAAATGAATAACCCTTATCTTCTGTAAAATAAGAATCAAGTGTTCATTATTGGTGCCTTGTCCATTACTGTTTTCACCACCATAAATGAGTGTATCATTGCATGGAAAGGCACAGATTATACAAAGCTAGAGGACGTCCTCAACTTGCGCATAGAATTATTCCCGTTGGGGTTCGATTTCCCTTTTTCAAATCTTTTCTTAGTGCACCCCTAGGAATATGTGACGTTATCTATGTAAAGGGACCTTATGGCGGATGGCGCTTACGCCGCACTGCGTCACGTGTTGTATTTATATCGGAGCGTCTTTAGTAATGGCGGAAGCGCCATCCGCCATAAGGTCCCTTTACATAAATAATGCCACACATATTCCTTTAAAATGTACGAGTCCTTAGGTTAAAGCAGAGGTGTTCAAAGTATGGGGCCTATGAAGGGCGGGACGCGTTCTTAAAACCCCTAATACTTACCTAATCTACCTACTAACTTGGGTAAATACCAAAAGTAGTCAAAATTTGGGTATTTACTCATCTTTAACCACCTCACTCACGATCAAAACCTCCCCAGGTCTACCAGACAGCATGCTGCTGTGGCTGCTACAGAAGCTGCGAGGCAGCCGGCCTCGGTTGCGAGTTTGCGTCCGACAACACTCCTCTTCAGGCTGTTCTGCGTTCTACATTACAGCTGATGACGATGTGTGAGTGCTGTAACTCTAGTACCTAATACAATAATCGCTGGTCACTGTTCCATCACTTTACCAAATTAAAGTTGTCTAAAGGCCCCTGCGTGTAACTCAGCGTAATGCTATTGCCTTATTACTATGTCTTTACCAATCTTGGAGCCGAAGCCAACACGCAGATGCCCTTTAAGAACACTTTAAACTTTAATCATATGACAAGCATGCCAATGACAGTCACATCGACAAGGTTGTAAGTATGCTCATCAATGTTTTTTGGTAACTGTTTTGTACGGCCCAAAGCCTCCAATAGGTTGATAGCGATCTTGACCCCTGGACTGTCAAGTGGGTAGTTAGTTACTTTTATCTAATTTAATTGTCCAGGCTCCTACAAACGGCGGAAGAAATGCACCTCCCAAAACTACTGAAGCCCGAGTTTGGAGGCGGCTACAAGGAGTTTACAGTGCGGGACATGCACTGCTATCAAAAGGTACATTTTAAACATGATTAACAGTATTTTTCCCAGGTTTTGAATTGTCAAAATAGTAAACCCTAAGGGTTTATTTTTTCATTTCCTAGTGAATATTAAGCAAACATCGAGCGTATTGATGTATTTTTTATGAATATAAGTATATCGTAATTTAACTAATAAATCATTTAAACAGCACATGAGCACAATGGTTTTATGTACAGAACGTAAATTACGTAAAAAAACAATATTGTACTTATAAATACCGTGGATGCAACAATTAGTCTGACTATTGAATGTGGGTCAGTAAGTAGGTTCTCCCTTTTTAAAGACATATTATTATTTTACATAATATTTTCTTATTTGGGGTTTTTCGTTTATTCCCTAAATAAATCTCGCCTTTAGATTAATTGTCCGCATGATAGAGCCAGGACCATCTTAAACTATGCTGGGGCCCTAGGGCACACAAGAATTTGGGGCCCCTTTTGGAAAGTAAAGAAAGCGAATTATTACAAAAAAAAAACTACTATTATCTTCTATTTATTATGGGTAATAAATTGTCGGTCCTTCGGGGCCCCCGTGGATGGGGGCCCTGGGCACGGGCCCCGTGTGCCCTTATGGTAAAGACGGCATTGGATAGAGCTGCTAAATTACAACGAAAAAGGTTTGATCTGTTTTTTACCAAAACTATTTTGAATCTACGGAAGTATCGCGCTTAGTTCTGCCAAGGTTACTCATTCAATCCATGACTCACAATAGTAACGAGTGTTGTAAAGTAACAACAACATTAAATGGAGTCGATTCGTGTGTTACGTCGGAATGTTTGCTCCTAAGTGGAGTTTCACACGTCATTGCCACGTATTTAGTGTAATGAAGTCAAAGCTGCTAGGCGAAAGCTATTGTGGATTAGTTTATTAAAAATACTGGTTTGGGAGAAGTTAGCGGATATACAGACAGACAGAAACACAGAAAAACACACAGACACGGAAAGCGACTTTGTTTTGTAAATAATAAAGATAAATATAGATAAATTGCCTCAAGTCTTGTGTTGGTTGGGAATAGGCTACTGTCCTAAAAAAAATTAATTAGTCCGTCATTTACAATATCAAAAAATATTGCACACATATTTTTTCATCTGTAAATTAGTCAAAAAATTACGAAGATTACGCACTCTGCGTTGAAGTTTCGCGTGACGTCACGCCGTGGCACACTTTATACCAAGTTGTGACATCACGAGCCCTCACTCCCGAACTTTGATGCGCTTTATATTTGTCAATTTTGATCAATATAATGCGCATGAAATATTTACGGTTACAGAAAACAAAGCGGGTTGACAAATTAAACGGTTGGGAAGCGATAAAAATTTGCAAATATATTTCGCTGAAACAAAGGTAACTCTACTTATTCGTTATTCTGAGCGGCGTCTTCCTTTGTTAATGTGATCTGCAAATATATATCGCTTTCATTTTTCTCGTATTGTGCAGGGCTCCACGGCGTCAGAACTCCTGAACTCCCAGGAGCGGGGGGCTCTGGTGAAACACGTGTTGGAGTCAGCGCGGGCCGAGCCGGGGGACGAGCATGCCTTAGAGCCGGCGCTGACGCTGCGCGCGGGGCAGAGCATCGGTGAGTCCATTTGATTCTTGCCATTATCCATCCCACCAGGGTCCCACCAAACAGTGCAGCGTCGCGGCAGGCCTCGATGGAGATGGTATTGACGCCTTCTGAAAGGACAAGAAAATATAATAATAGTATATATATCAAGGTACGAACTCTGAGGACAGAGATGGAATGCCTCTATGCTAGTAATATCATCTTGGGAATAATTATCAGTGCGTTACCGGCCTTTAGGAAAATTGAATGAAGGAATTGTTTCTTTAAAGTACTCATAGTACTCTTCAAGGTCATGGGTGCCTTCTACTCTCTTAAGGTCGTGATCACCAAGAGCGCTGCTTTTCACTACCGCCCGCCAAGCTCCTCGCTTCTGGGTAAGGTTGGCTGGCCCCCTGGATTTCAACGCCCGTGAAGTCGTGTAGGCATCCTTCCATCGCGTAGATCCTCTGCCTGGCTCCTCTTTCCTACAACACAGCAAACCATGCAGAGCTTCCCGAAGGTGACCACATCGAAAAATAAAGTGATCTGGAAAAGCATGCAGTTGAAAGCTCGATCTTCATATCAAACACTACGAGAACATATACATTTATCGTTCAAACAGGAAAATAACAAAATATAATGTAAGTAACAATATAACGGATGCCAATTATGTCATTAGCAAGTTAGCGTATTATCCCTAAATATATTAAATAATAAATAGCCGAAGATTGTATATTTGAGTTTATTAGGATCACGCCTAAGCAAGATTGCGTGTCAAGCTTTTACTTTATAATGGGCTTAGTATTTTTGTTTTCTTACGGTCACTCGCCGGTATTTCTGTCATGGGTTATTATGGGTTGGTCACGCGTAGAAAATCATTGATAAAAATCTCATTAGGTACAATATGTTGACAGGTTGGATTTGCATTGAATTAATATAATAAGTAGGTTGACAATGTTTTTTTTTCTTTATTGTCTAAGTCAGTTCTGCCCTGTCCTTGTATGTTTTACCCATTTCGAATTATAATTGCTTTTATACGATACGATGGTATCATGACGTTATCGATATGGTCTTCTGGTTCTGGCCCTTATATTAATAACAATTTGCCATCTGAAACTATGAACGTATCTATATCATACAAATTCGTCCAAACTCCGAAGAAAATTTACTTTGACGTTAAGAGGATTGTGAAGCTAAAAATTTCCATACAAAATGCGAAAACGTTTTTCTCCCCTTAAACCTCGTCCGATTTTTACGATTTTTGAATGTGTTGTAGATATCATGAAAAACTATGTCTGTACGTTTTCCTATACACGAAAATATTTCTTAGAATGAAACAAATTGAAAAAAACAAAAAACGTTAGTTCTTTATAATAACTACACTATAACAACATATTCAAAAATCTACTAACAACATATTCAAAAATCGTGCAAATCGGACTTGATTTAGGGGGTGAGAAACGTTAACGCCCGAAGCTAAATTTGTATGGATTTTTTTTGACAGCTACGCGATTTTAGCGGCGCTTCACAATCCTCTTAAGAAAACTTTGAACTTATTGGAAAGAAGCCTATTATTATTTTAACTAACACTTACAATTTGTAAAATTAGAATTTCAGTACATAAATCCTTCAGAGCTCTTACCTTCCCTCAATCACTCGTTGAAAGTTGTATAAGTCTGTACAAGTATAACGCTTGTCAAATTCGCGTCGTTGACAGTTTGAGGGACATCTTGAGAGACGCTTCAGCGGTGAGTTTGCTTCTAAAGTTACTTGCGATGCGAGTGCCTAAGGTATTGGTGACGTCCTTACTCAAGGTATGAAATTAGTTACTAAGTTTAGAGTATGCTGTAAAGATACTATTATATTTAACTGTTCCGGTTGTTAGTTGACGACGTCCTACGTACGATATTGTTCCTATTCTTTGGAACTCTTTACATATTAAAATAAATCTCTACATAAAACCAAGTTCCCCCCGCTTTCCCTCTGTATGTACGCTTAAATCTTTAAATACAGTGGTGGTCACATAATTAGGGACACTTGTTTTTTTCCCATACAATTGCCTACAAATATGACTTTTCAATTTTGACCACCATTCAAAAAGTTCTAAACTAACTTAATATTTGGTTACACTCATCGTTCATTAAGGAACTAAGGTTTAAATGTATGTACAATTCATCTCTGTTGAAAACAGATCTTTCATTTTATAAGGATTTGAAAAAATAAATGCCTCGCGTTCATACAAAGTTGTAAAACTTTGTATGGACGGGTCAGCACTAAGTTTTTAAATCCCTATAAAATATAAGGTTCGTTTTTAACAGTAGTTCATTGTACATAAATTTAAACCTTAGTTAATGATCTAAAGTAAATTGTATTTAGAAATAAAATTGGACAAGAACTTTTTGAATGGTGGCCAAAATTTAAAAGTCATATTTGTAGGCAATTGTATGGGAAAAAAACAAGTGTCCCTAATTATGTGACCACCACTGTATATGCAACGGATTTTGCCGCTGTTTTTAACAATAGATAGAGTTGTTCACGATTAAGTTTGTTGTATAATGAATCCTGGTTTATGTACAGGTGTTACAGAAAACTCACATAAACCTAAGCGAAGCGCGGGCGGGTCTTTTGTAAATACTAAATCTATTATATAAAATGCTAAGCTGATTATTGATATATCAACGCACAGCCCAGACCGCTGGACCTAGAGACTTGAAATTTCGCACATAGATACCTTATATAGTGTAGAGATCCACTAAGGAAGGATTTTTGGAAATTCCACTCCTAAGGGGGTAAAATAGGGGAAAAACATTTGTATGAAAGTCCGTCAGTTTTGAAGTTAGACGCTTCAAATTTTGCGTTTAGGTTGGCGATTGAATTTTAACTTATACGTGTCTCAGCGTTCATGATAATTTCAACCCCGAAGGGATGAAAAGGGGTAAAACGGATTGTTGATATATCAACGCACAGCCCAAACCTTAGGACCTAGAGACTTGATATTTTGCACATAGATACCTTATATAGTGTAAAGATCCACTAAGGAAGGATTTTTGGAAATTCCACCCCTAAGGGGATGAAAATTTGTATGAAAGTCCGTCAGTTTTAGTTTAAGTTAGACTATTCAAATTTTGTGTTTAGGTTGAAAATTGAAAATTAATTTATACGTGTTTCAGCGTGTTTGACAATTTCATCCCCGAAGGGATGGAAAGGGGTAAAACTGACTGACTGATCGATCATCGTACATCCTAAACCGCTAGACCTAGGGAGTTGAAATTTGAAGGGAATATTCATTGGGTACCCTAAGGGTACACTAAGAAAGCATTTTTGGAAATTCATCCCCTAAAGGGTTAAAATAGGGGGTAGAAATTTGTATAGGAGATAAGTTATTTTTAAAATAAGCAATTTGGAAATTGGTATTTAGGCTACTGTTTATAAATAAAAATACTTCTTTCAGCGATTTAGAAAAAACTACCCTTAAGGGGGTAAAAGGGAGTTTTAATTTGTTCCTCCTTTACGCTGCAATGGCGCTGGATGGATTTGGATGAAATTTAGAATGGAGATAGCTTATACCCTGGATTAACACATAGGAAAATCCCATCCCGGAAAATTTAAAGGTTCCCGAGGGAATAACGACAATATCTTTGGTGTTTTTTGAAAAAGTCATCATGGGTGTCGTTTTCTTAGGTTGCGTTGACGCAGATTTCGAAAATGATATCAAATTTGGGATTCAAAATGGCCGCCATGATGTTTATTGAAAAAGTCGCCGTTGGTATCATTTTCTTACATTTTAGGGACGCAGATTATGAAAATGATGTCAAATTTAGAATTCAAGCTGGCGGCAATGATGTTTTTTGAAAAAGTTGTCACGGGTAACATTTTCTTACTTTTTGGGGACGCAAATAATTACTAATATAGAATAAGATTAGTAATTATTTTATTGCGCAATTGAATAATTTATTTCTCCTATGGCTTTTAACATCCAGTGTGACAACATGAAACAGGCTTTGTACGTACATTCAGTTTTGTTAGTCTATATCAAAAGGAGCGGTTTCAGATTGAAGTTGTCAGCGTTGACATATCCAGATTTTAACATTTTTTCCGCTATTTTCAATACTATTCACTATTCACGGCGTATTAATTCTACGGCTGTTATTTAATATTAGGGTGGTTATTATGATCACTTGAAAATAATTACGGACAGGCATTTAATTTTTCGCCGAATTGGTCGGTTATTTAATTCTAAAATGTCATTTCAAACAATACTCAAGGGGTAAAAAAACTATACATCGATAGGTATACATAATATTGCTGTAGAAAGAAAATCCATACTAATATTATAAACGAGAAAGTAATTATGTCTGTCGTCTGTCTGTTTGTTATGCATTCAAGGATAAACCGCGGAACTGAATTAGATTAAATTTGTATCTCGAAAATCACCCCTAAGGGGGTGAGATTTGGGATGGTATTTTGTATGACAATTTGGTCATTTATGTTATTTTTTTTAGTTGGAAACGTGGTAATTGGTGTTTAAGCTACTATTTAATACTGTTTAACATAAAAAAAACTTTCAGAGATTTCGGTGAAACCCCCCCTAAGGCGATAAATGGGGAGTAGAAATTTGTATGTGAGATATCGAAATGGCTACATTAGGAAATTGATATTTAGGCTACTGTTTATAAATAAAATATACTGCTTTCAGCGATTTAGAAAAAACTACCCTTAAGGGGGTAAAAGGGGGTTTTAGTTAGTTACTCCTTAACGCTGCAACGGCTAGATGGATTAGGATGAAATTTAAAATCGAGGTAGCACCCTGGATTAACACATAGGAAAATCCCATCCCGGAAAATTTAAAGGTTCCCGAGGGAATAACGACAATATCTTTGGTGTTTTTTGAAAAAGTCATCATGGGTGTCGTTTTCTTAGGTTGCGTTGACGCAGATTTCGAAAATGATATCAAATTTGGGATTCAAAATGTCCGCCATGATGTTTATTGAAAAAGTCGTCGTTGGTATCATTTTCTTACATTTTGGGGATGCAGATTATGAAAATGATGTCTAATTTAGAATTCAAGCTGGCGGCAATGATGTTTTTTGAAAAAGTTGTCACGGGTAACATTTTCTTACTTTTTGGGGACGCAAATAATTACTAATATAGAATAAGATTAGTAATTATTTTATTGCGCAATTGAATAATTTATTTCTCCTATGGCTTTTAACATCCAGTGTGACAACATGAAACAGGCTTTGTACGTACATTCAGTTTTGTTAGTCTATATCAAAAGGAGCGGTTTCAGATTGAAGTTGTCAGCGTTGACATATCCAGATTTTAACATTTTTTCCGCTATTTTCAATACTATTCACTATTCACGGCGTATTAATTCTACGGCTGTTATTTAATATTAGGGTGGTTATTATGATCACTTGAAAATAATTACGGACAGGCATTTAATTTTTCGCCGAATTGGTCGGTTATTTAATTCTAAAATGTCATTTCAAACAATACTCAAGGGGTAAAAAAACTATACATCGATAGGTATACATAATATTGCTGTAGAAAGAAAATCCATACTAATATTATAAACGAGAAAGTAATTATGTCTGTCGTCTGTCTGTTTGTTATGCATTCAAGGATAAACCGCGGAACTGAATTAGATTAAATTTGTATCTCGAAAATCACCCCTAAGGGGGTGAGATTTGGGATGGTATTTTGTATGACAATTTGGTCATTTATGTTAATTTTTTTAGTTGGAAACGTGGTAATTGGTGTTTAAGCTACTATTTAATACTGTTTAACATAAAAAAAACTTTCAGAGATTTCGGAGAAACCCCCCCTAAGGCGATAAATGGGGAGTAGAAATTTGTATGTGAGATATCGAAATGGCTACATTAGGAAATTGATATTTAGGCTACTGTTTATAAATAAAATATACTGCTTTCTGCGATTTAGAAAAAACTACCCTTAAGGGGGTAAAAGGGGGTTTTAGTAAGTTACTCCTTAACGCTGCAACGGCTAGATGGATTAGGATGAAATTTAAAATCGAGGTAGCACCCTGGATGTACACATAGAAAAATCCCATCCCGGAAAATTTAAAAGTTCCCGAGGGAATAACAACAATGTTTGGTGTTTTTTGAAAAAGTCATCATGGGTGTCATTTTCTTAGGTTGCGTTGACGCAGATTTCGAAAATGATATCAAATTTGGAATTCAAAATGGCCGTCATGATGTTTATTGAAAAATTCGTCATTGGTATCATTTTCTTATCTTTTTGTGGACGCAGATTATGAAAATTATGTCAAATTTAGAATTCTAGATGGAGGCCATGATCTTTTTTAAAAAGTGGACATAATTGTCATTTTCTTAGATTTTGAGGTCGCAGATTTCGAAAATGATGAAAAAGTATAGGTAGAAATTCAAAATGGCAATTCAATTATGTCTGTCGTCTGTCTGTTTGTTCGGTTCCGTTTTCACGGATTAACCGCGGAACCGAATTAGATTAATGGGCATTTGAAGAATATTGTCTTTTTTTTCAGCGGCCACGGATGATGTTTGGGAGTTCCGCCATTTATATGACAGATACCTACATTATAATTAGTATTAGGACTCATAATATAATATATGTAATATTGAACTATGATGGATATTTTAAGAGTAACCAAACTATCATGGGAGGGATGGTGCTTTCAGACGGCGAATTTAGACTAAAAAAATAAATGCATTTCGGCATCTACGATATGGGTATATATATAAAAAATATACCTCACTACAAATATGCCAGGAACTACGAGTACATCATGATACACAGTCGGGGCAATATATGCGGCAGCTCTACTAAAAATTGGCGAAGATCGTATGGCGAGAGATAGTAACGATTTGAATACAATTAACCGCGAATTCTGTAATATTGAACAAAACACAGATGATCTAAAAAATAACGTGTACCCCGATCTAAAAAACAATATAAAGAATAGAGAATGTTTGTGCGAGAGGGCCATATTAGCACCGACAAACGAAATTATCCGGCGGATAAATATAAAAATATGTCTCATGTAGAAGGCGATGTTGAGGAGTATCTCTTGGTAGACAATGTCATAGACACAGAGCAAGTCACGTCGTACCCTTATAGTTCCTGAACTCTTTCGAGGTATCGGGAGTGCCCTCCCGTAAGAGTTAATGGTTAAAGTTGGTGTCCCGGTAAATTTCGAGCTCAATATTACATGTGTTTGAAAGATCATTCTTGCCAGGGAGGACGTCAAACTATAGAATTACTTAAAACTATTAATTTACTTAACTGCGATAAACGAGTTCTACGCGGACGAAGTCGCGGGCAAAAGCTAGTTACATATAAATTATCTGAGAATCAGGAACTACCTATTCATCACTCAACTATTTTTCCTTACCATGAATTGACCCGGGAACGTAGCTTCGTTCTTAAGGTCTGTACCTACTACACCGTATTATACCATGACCATAATAGGAACGTGTCAGACAAAAAAATATTCTTTGTATTGAAAAGTAGGTATGAGACTATGCCTACTAGACCGTTCCGTCACCGACCAACATTTTAATACTAATTACCTTCCGGGCCTGATACGTTCATAGTACGGGCATGGTATGGTACGGTGTAGTGGGCAGAAACCTTTAAGGGCGAAATAGACTGGCAATAAAAATTGCAGATGTTGATTGCTGTATTACTTTTACTTTAGTTCCAGAGCAAGAACAACAACTTCGCTGTCTTTTTCTAATTTTAAAGTTAGAGTAAGACAGCAGTCAACTTATTCAATTTTTATTGCTAGCCTAAGTACCAATTTCACCATACGATGTTAAATTTAATCAAAGGTTTTCGCCTGTTCATACATTTTGACAGCTGTTAACGTTCTAATCGTCTGTTAAGTGGTTAACATCGTATGGTGAAATTGGTACTCAAACCTCGCTTTAGACAGTCACTAACAAAACAACTAGGCTAAACGAGTCGACGTCGCGTTAGAAACCCGTTTATGAGCGTAGTATCAAAAGAGCATTCAATAGGATAACAATAGGCCCGATGTAACCTTTTGATCACCCTGGTAGGCGAGTCCGAGCGAAAAATGTGCCAAGTAATACCATATGCCGTAGTGGAAGTGTAGTCGATCGAATGTATAAAGTTGAATGTTGGCTTTTGCAACAAAGTGCATCTTAGTTTTGGCAAGTAACCTGGTTTTTTACGGGTCGGTAATTCGGTATGCTTGCATACATGCGTTCGATCGGTGTGAATGCAGCATTTTGAACGGTAATGGTCAGACAAGTTTAGTTGACTCCGATGAATTTTATTGTACTGTATTTCCTGCGTGACATTAAAACGAATCGTGCCATGTATGGTTTAAATCATATTGCTGAAAATGTTTATGGTTTATAAAGGAATATTAGAACTAGGTCGTTAAATTTAATAACAAATAATAATTGGGTTAATATGGCCGGAAATAGAGCCCGGGACCGCTAGCTACGTAGGCAGGGGAACTACCAACTAGGCCAACCGCATCGTCAAATTCTCCTTCGTCAAATTTCCTCACACAGTCTCGATAAAATCTGGTAACGCAGGGGAAAATTCACGTTTTTCATACAACACCGTAGGATAACATTGTCTCTTGCGTTGTGTTGTGTTAAATAGAAAACTAATCAGATTAACACCTTAAATCCAACAGTGGCACTAAATTCCGTAAAAAAACTATTTGAATAGTGACTTTTGTATGAATTCCTTTTTAACATAGTGTCACTGTTGGATTTAACGTGCGAGTGTTGGCGTCAATGTCTAATTAAGTCAAAAATATATATTATTTTAATTAACTTAATCAATAATTAAATGTTTAATAACCAAAAATGCGTCATTGTTGCAGTGCCGGCGTGCGTATCCCGAGGTGTGGTGGCGGCCATGTTTCCTCTGCACGAGCGCGCCGCGCTTGACAACTTACGACGCAAATGGGTCAAGACCCTCTTTGCACCGCAGCCCTTAGGTAAGTGCCCATCGAGAGCATTCAGGTATTCTACCCTCCTACTTTAAAAATATACTTGCGAGAAATAACTTCAGTCCACTGGTATAGGCTGAATATTGCAAAAAGAGACCGAAATGTGTGGGTTAGTAATTGTTTAACAAGCTGCATAAAATAAAAGGATGTCAACTGTCAACACTTTTCACTGAGAAGAACATAGTGTACATGAAAACATTAATAATAATAATTTAATAATTAAACTACAGTAAAAATTAATGCTTTGTTATTTATTTTTACTTGTTATTTTATGTAATTAATACAATTGAAAAAAATTAATTATCAATATTATCATCTTATGTTATGGTCGACATGGTTGTATTCGAATGAATCAACTTTTAGATCCACACGACTTTTGTTCTCCTGCGTTACTTATCAATGAATTTATATTATATTAAAATTTACGGTTTAAAAATAAATTACATTGACAAATAAATTTATAATGAATACTGAATCTCAAAAGACTTTTTTGGTTTTTCAGATGAAATAAGCGAATATTTTGGGGTCAAAATAGGCATGTATTTCGCTTGGTTAGGACACTATACACGCTCGCTAACCGTACCGGCCGTCGTAGGGTTTGTCTTTTGGGTAAGACCTTAACTACCTTATAATAGAGTTCAAAATAGACTTGGTCCTTCGAACCGTAATTTAAACTTCAAATTATTTTGTTTTCAGGTTTGGTTAGGCACAGCTAATGAGAATTGGAAGGATATTGCCTACGTTTTATTCTCATTGTTTAATGTATTGTGGGCCTGTGTTTATTTAGAAACGTGGAAAAGGTAACAAATACAAATAACACTATATTTCTCTTGAATATACTTATATTTCGTGCTTTTAAATTTAATTGGTTGCTATTAATCTAGGTATTCAAACGCGCTGGCGTATAAATGGGGAACATTAGACCAGAGGGATGAGCTGTTAGTCGAACCGCGACCTTTATTTCAGGTAAATGTAGACTTTTATTTACTCTCATTATATAAGTTCAGTGTCTGGAAAAGGATGCGCGACAAATTAAAAAAAAAACCTATACCAATCAATATTTCGTTTAGTAAAATAAGTTACGAACGGTTCTACTTGTTTTACTGAATCGAGTCCTTGATACTAATTGATTCTTAAATGCGAAAAGGTGTTTGTTTGTTTCGTCTTCACCGTCTTATCGCAAATTGTACTTTCAGGAAACTGTTACTTTTTAGGATTTTTTATCAAACCTAACCTAACTTAGCCTTATCTACACTTTACATTCATAAGAAATTCTGAAAAAAAGTACGTTTCCGGCGATTTAAAAATTATAGATATCAATAATTATGTCAACAGCCATTATAACCAAAAAATATTATAGGAAACAACGGGCTCCCGCTAGTGTTATAAATGGGAATGGTTTCTTTTAGGGTGAGATGGGTATAAGTCCGGTGACCGGGCGGCCAGAGCCTGTATATCCTGCGTGGAAGCGACGGCTGTGGCGGCACTGCGTGTCTTTCCCTGTCACGTTACTGTGTCTTGTCATTGGCACGCTTGTGAC
Source organism: Acleris literana (assembly GCA_946894065.1). Classification (NCBI taxonomy): domain Eukaryota; kingdom Metazoa; phylum Arthropoda; class Insecta; order Lepidoptera; family Tortricidae; genus Acleris; species Acleris literana. The sequence continues at coordinate 5,104,631 of OX335692.1, forward strand.
GTTCACGTTATTGCATACGCAGGTAAGTCTTAAACTTTGTATGTCTTATATTATCTTATTATACTCCCATTTGTATATACTTTAGGATCTACCCCGTAGGATCTTTTTTGCATTTACTCTTCTCACACATTCAGCTGTTTGAATGTGCAGATTTCCTCACTATATTTTCCTTCACCCCAATAGCAAGAGGTATACTTAATTCCACTCCTTACACTCGAGTCGACGCTCTAAGCCACGCTTTTAACTTTTTACATAAAAAGTCGGTGTGAGCAAATAGCATTAATCAATAAGGATCAAGATCTCAAAATGAGTTGGTCTTCCGAAGCACAATATGGTGCTTTTTCTTATAGCAAATTAATTATTTCAACATCTTTCCAGGATTGGTGGGAGAACAGGATAGGTTTTTTCAATTGGATTCCTCGGGCATTCCTCGCTATTATTATATTCGTAGAAGAGGAAGCTTACGCTCGGATTGCGAGGTGGCTCAACGACAAAGGTATGATATTTTGTTATAGTGACGTCATTTGTTCCAGCATTGATCTCACATTAATTTGTAGATGCACAGTTTCTAGGAAAAATCTTGAAAACTACGGTGTAGAATTAATTACTCTGAGTAAATAGAAGTTTTAACCAATTTGAACCTTGTAGGCTACACAATTCTGCTTTGTATTAAATAAATCACCACAAACTACTATCTTATGCGCTTGCATTGTGGTGTTCCGGTATGGAAGTAAGGACAGCTAGTAAAATAGAGGCATATCATACAAATCATCAAGGTTGGCAACGCATTTGTATGATTTTGAGAAAGCCTTAGAATCTATTTACTTCCTAGTAGGCTTAAGTGCCTCCCCTTCGCCTTGAAGAATACTTGTATCAAGGCTGAACTACTAACGGGATTGCGTTTGTTTTAATAACACCTTCCTCATTATTGTGCATCGACTTATTATCATGAGATCAATGGTTTTTGATGTATTAATATCCACAATCGATAAGGGAATTGAAGCTTATCGATCATAGTAAATGTTGGCAAAAGAACAACAGAAATGGTTTGCATGGATATTTTGAAAGTAGGATGGTTTAAAAATATACAGTATAATGAGATAGGTATGATTATGTGGGGTAAGAAAGGATGCAAATATTGTAGCCTATTTCAATAGATACTTGGACGCATCGATAAAATTACATAGACATCATGTTAGTATAAATAAAAATATAGGTAACAATTAAATGTTTTTGTGGATATTAATACATATTTTTGGATTTCTACTGACCCATTAAAAGTCTGGATTTGATTTGAAAGCGTGTGGGTTTTTTACTTTTACTTTGTGTCTACCTAATACTGTGTGATTTTAAAAAACCTCATAGATTTGAAATATTCTGCATGACATTGGTATTCCCTACAGGATCTATCTTCATTTCAGTAAAGTACAATATAGCACCACTTTAAAATAGAATCTTTGTATCAAATATATTAAAAGTAGTTTAAACAAAATCCCTATAAATAGTACTAGAAGCTAACTAGAATATATAGGAAGTACAACACATAGTGAAAATACTATAGCATATAATTTTCTCTTTATTGCTTACCAAATGGGACTGGACGACAAAAATATTTTTGAAATGGTAACACTGAATGTGACACATTTTTTTAAACAGAAAACTATCGGCTCGAGACAAAATATGAGAATCACCTGATTGTGAAAATAGCATTGGTTTGTATTCGCTGTAATACGCCGCTAACGACGAGCTAGTTGCCACGCTTTGCTTGCCTTTAGACTGACGAACAGGTTATTAACAACTTATCACTAACCGCACAGGGTGACTGCATCGCACGCTATTACTTGCATGATTATTTGGGTGAATCAACTTTTAAGGTAACATTTCTGACATTTTGTTGAAAATATTAAACTCAAATAAGAAAAAAACCCATTATTTAAAATTATCAGTTAAAAAAGTGAAATTAATGATATTAATATAGTTGGTAACACCGAGGACAGTGTTTGTATGAAAAACATTTGTTGTCTCCTGCGTTACCAGGGTTTGTAAAAAACCTTTCATGTATTTATATAATATGTGGGATCTTTAAATGTGACGGTGTTATTATAAATATGAATAAATTGTTATGAATCTTTAGTAAGTTTTATTAGTACACTCAACTACAAAGCGACGTATCCGCTTTTTCACCTTATTGCATTGTAATAAGGTTCAAAAGTGGATGTATCTTTGTACTGTACAATAGAAAAGGATTACCATACAAGTTGATTGACCCATTTAATGACATTTGGTCAGATTTAGACAAAATAATCGTTATTTAAAATTATTGGGTAAAAAATACGGTGTGAAGTTACCTAACACTTGCACCTTCATCTTCTAATTATCTTCTTTTCCACTGCTAAAGATTGTCCTCTTAAGGTGAAAATTGGGATATACTAGGTATCAGTTGCAATAGGGACTAGTCTTTTTTTTATCAGACAAAGTTAACTTATTATATTATTATGTCTATTATTAAAATATGACTATTAATTAACCATTTTGTTAACTTAAGGAGAGTTATCGATACCGTTGTAAAGGTAGAGTACGAAAGACAACATATTCGTCGATAAATGATTATAGAATGAACTACTAGTGTTTTCGATGCTTAAAAACGTTCCCCACCCCTTAATTTGACGTTGTACGTTTGCGTAAATTTACGTAAAAGATTACTAGAGCACTAGGTATACTCGTAGAACGCTTACTAAATTCTGCATGCCAATATTAATCGGTATATAGCTTATGTCTTTATAAAAACCTAAAGGACAGAGTGTTATAGTTCATAATCATAAGTAGGTCTTTGCATTTCACATAACCTATTTGAATTCCATTGCAGGTACACTGAGTTGTATGTGGGATAAATTGGGTTACCCTGGATTAAATTTCAAAGTGCAATCATTTTCCTAATGGAATTGACTTGATTGTGTCCAAAGTAGAATAAAGAGGACATTCAAAGGCCTATTTGTGACCTAAAAGCTCTTTTGGTTTTTAGACCAGACTTCATACAAGAGTGTCCATGGTCGTTTATAACTAGAATTCCATTATTCACGTAGTTTCACTGAACATTGTCTACATGCGTGATGCTTTGAATGTAGTAATTATTTCTAGACATGAGGTTGAGGGTACGTTTTCTGTTTCAGTTCCAATTCGTGAACTCATTCATGAGTTTGTTCTATATTGCGTTTTACCTACAGGACATGGATAAATTGAAAGAGGTGAGTTGTCTATTATCATCTTGGATCTGGTTTTGAGAAGTTTTACTAGAATTCCCTTTTAAACCGGTCGGGGTATATCCATATTAAATTAAATACTTTAAAGAGAGTGTAGGTAAATCACAAAGCAATAGCTAGGTCTAGTGAATCCGTCCAAGACTGCAAAGGGAAAGAGAGCTGGTCACGACAAGGCGATCCCTTTTATAAGCTCGCTGACAGGAACGTCTCCCTTCCTCCACGGTTGTAGGGGACGCTGTCTTCGACCGACGAGTTGACGTTCTCCATCAGCGTCCTTCAGAGATGGCGTTAGTGTTGATGTTTCGCACGCACCACCGCCTTGTGGGCTCGATTGCCAACACTAATAACTAAAATTTCCCTGAATATTATTTTAATAAAAATCTTAAACTAGCATTTCTGTTTTCTGTGAAGAAAATAATAAAAACTGATCATATCTCTTTCAGCAATTGGCTGTGTTGCTCATAACGAGGCAGATCATAGGCAACCTGAAGGAATCGGTTTTGCCTTATCTAATTGAGAACCTCAGGCTCGCGAAGATTTGCGTCGAAGTGTTTGGGGTACTCAGTCCTTCTAAAAGTAAGTAAAAACAATAAAGTATGCTTACTTTACGATTACGTAAAGCCGTATTTACTACGGTGTATTTGATTCTTCGTATGCCATTGGAAATGTGACCGTCCTTTTTACAAGCTTTTCGCTAACTTCACATGTCAGTAAGTTTAGTTCAGGTCTAGCAAGTCAATTTGGTACCAATCCCCCTTAATAGAATGGACTGAAATGTGAAATGTACCAGACCAACATCCAAAATCGCGGAAAATAATCAGCTGTTCCATACATTTCGGCTGTTTAGCCCTCGTAGTTTGTATCGAACAGCAAATTTTTTATGCGCGATTTGGATGTTGGTCCCATAATGAAAGTTCGTAAGTATGACCAACAGAGTTAGTCCCTAAAATTTGGGCGGTCATTAAAATTTCACCCTGTATACATAATGTAGACCCACCGTACCGTACCGTGTGTTTGGACTCTTTTAAACTTGTCTCTATATTTATTTTCTTGATAGAAACTTAGTGTTACTTTAATAAAGATAAAACACATCAGATTTAGATTGTCATTTGCATATGTGCGTGTAAGTGCCAATTAATCGTGGCAGTGAAAAAAGGTGGCAAATTAATCCGTGGAACGTCATGTCATATACATATGTATATGTATTACAATATCAATCTTATTCCTTACCACTCTGGGTTTCAAATTCAAATAGGTATTCTAGTATCCACGTTGGATACTGGAACGCGTGAATCGTTAAAAATATCATCAATTCGAAATGTAACTTACAGACTTGACAATTTGACACGCCTTTAAGTAGTGAATTACCTTTCATCATTAATGTGTTGATACTTGCCAGCTCCAACGTCAGCTCAGATCACGGAGATGTTTCAAAAGAAGACAGACACGCCGGACGGTAACGTTGGCAACGGAGACGAGCGGAGGGACTCGGAGCCCGGGGTGGGGCAGAAGGTCATCCACCAGGCCGAACTGGAGTCGCAGCTGTTCAAGGTAACGATATAATACTCTTTTGTGTGTGCAAAATAGGGTAACCTGGTGCAAAAATTAAAAAGTTCTGAAAGTATATTTGTATTTGCCTTTTGTATTAAAATCAATTTTTTTTTTCATGTTATATTTTAAGTTTAATTCAGAAGAAAAACGTTGCGTGATTTCTTAAACGCGCATAAATAGTGAATTTAATGACCCTACACGTAAAGTGGGGATGTTTGTGGCGTTATTGGTTAGGTCTTTCAAAAATATTACGGGTTTGTTAAAACCACTTTTCGTTTATAAAATATTAAGCTTAGTACTAATTAACTCAAAAACGATTGAGCGCATGAAAAAATGTTTAAAACAAAAATTGTCGCATTTAAGAGATTTAGTTAATGTTCTACAATTTCATAACTGACGTTAACATTATTGAAAAAGCCTAGGTAATCGCGGTTTTTGTGACATTTGACTCTGAATAACTTACGACGCCGACACGAGCTTTATGTGACTTTTGAGACAACTTTTAGAACGCTAAATGAAGGTGTATACGAGTTTCCAGCTTTTTATCTGTCATTCCGAGGTGAAACCCTCATTTGACTGGGCTATTAAGACCCCCCGCTTTTGCGTCGGGGGTTAATAAAATGGATGTTCCGGTTGTAGTTCGACGGCACGTTCGCGGAGTACCTGGAGATGCTCACGCAGCTCGGGCACGTGGTGCTGTTCTCGGCGGCGTTCCCGCTGGCCGCGCTGTGCGCCGCCGCCAACAACGCCGCCGAGATCCGCGCCGACGCCTTCAAGCTGTGCCACGTCGCGCAGCGGCCCTTCGGCGAGCGCGTGCACAGCATCGGGACCTGGCAGGTGACCATGACACCTTTTCAAGTTTGTATTTATTGGGGGTTGAGATGGGCCTCGTGTGCCACTTCGACCATTGCTGATCTTTTGTGGCAGCCCTTTGTTTAGAGCTCATCGCAAAGGCCCGTTGCGTCCAGGAATTTCCAGATGCTTCGGGCAGTGAGGAGTTGTATCTCTTGTGGGTCCACGATAATGTCGCCCTAGGTAGATACTTCACATGTTACTTTAGATCAAACTCTAATACGGCGGACATGTTTATAAAACACTAGCGGTTCCCGTGCCCTACACTTCGTTGGGCAATAAACATATTTTTTTTGGGTTAATACACTCACAAATAACGTGGGGCCCATGACACTCACAAATAACGTGGCTTTCTATTGGTAAAATAATTTTCAATATCGGTTCAGTGGAACCGGAGATTACCCCTTACAACGCCATAAACGTTACCTCTTTATAATATTGGTTAGTTTTCAAATTGTCTGGTAAGTATTTGCATTTTATTTCATTTATCATTTTAGTTTGCACTGTTTGAGTTTGCAAAAAATGGTTTAGATTTGGTTTGATTGGCTTAAAACAGAGCATCGTGGAGATCGTTGAGGAATGCCTATGTCCAGCAGTAGACATTCTAATATGAGGATGATGATAATTATTGACAAGTTGGCAAGGACCGATCCTGGACCCGCACCCAAGATAGGTACTCACTTTAAACTAGGGTTAGCCCATTCGTAATAATAAACCTTCAAAAAGCCCGACTGGCTGTTCACAATGGAGTGTTGGCCCCTACTCTAATGTATCGTTGTACCATAAGGGCACATGGGGCTCGTGCCCAGGGCTCCCGTCCATATGGGGCCCCGAAGGACCGACAATTTATTACCCATAATAAATAGAAGATCATAGTAGAAAAATTCTAGTAATAATTCGCTTTGTTTACTTTCCAAAAAGGGCCCCAAATTCTTATGGGCCCCAGCATAGTTTAAGACGGCCCTGATCATAGTGAATGTGAAACTGATTGATAGAGCAAGGAATGAAAAGATCAGAGAGAAATGTGGACTAAAAGAAGATGTAGCGACTAAGATTGAGAAGGGCATGCTTCGATGGTTCGGTCATTTGGAAAGGATGGATGAAAGAAGATTGATTGAGAGTGGAAGGGTCGGAAGGGGCCGCCGTAGGCGTACTTTTACGAATCAAATCGGAGAAATACTGGAAAAATACCGAATCTTAAGTAGGTACCCGAAACTGACGTGCGTGCATGACTCTATGTATGAATGTGGAAGAAGCGGAAAAGATTTGTTAGGACCGTAGCAGATGGAAATAAATGGTCTCTGCCTACCCCTCTCGGAAACAGGCTTGCTTAAATGTATGTGTATATATTGTATGGTCTATCCAGTGGTTTTGATCTTTGAAGGTTATTGCATTGTTGATTTCTTTCTTGTTTATTATGTACGTACTTGCTTGCAATTGCTTTTTTTTTGTGAAAAAAAAAAGGTTATTTTGAATTATTTGTTTCAGAGCGCTATGGAAACAATGGTGGCAGTGGCAGTCTTGGTGAACTGCGCACTGATCGGTCTATCTGGACCCGTGCATAGGATGCTTCCGGACGCCACGCCGGCTCAAACTATACTGGTCATCGTAGCTCTTGAGGTAAGTGTTGTCTCACTCATGATCTTCTAGCTTCTTAAAATATATTTTTTTCTGATAAAAAAAAAGAATTCAAATTGATGTATCTTCTTGATTTGATTAAGATTTCTTTGATAATGCAGCAGCATACTAGGTAAATAAATATTATATTTGAGTGCGAATTGCGATCTCTTTGTGACAAACATCATCGATAGTGATTTTATCGATACATGAAATATATTTCTTCTTGTTTATCTACACCTAATTTCTATATATTTGATCGTGGTGGTTTTAACTTCTTGGTGTGATATACTTCAAACTCTTGGTTTGACATTTGACACTGATAACTAAAGTACTATATTTATTTAATACAGACATGTCACTTAATAATTCAATAATTCATAGACACGTCGGCATCATTCGGAAGTAGACGTGAGTTCCGAGTTTTCACGATGTGAAAGGATTATTCACTAGATCTCTGTAGCACTTTAGTGCCTTCCTGTAATAAACTTTAAACTGGACATAAAATGACAAGCATAGCATGACAATGACAAGGTTCATAGTTTGCTTCGCTCATCCCTAAAATACCAGATTCTCAAATCTCAATGTATTAAAATCCCAAAACAACATTAAAATTAATGGCTGGCTTATTATTTTAATCCATTTGTTATTTTCTCCTATGGCGTGAACCCTGGTAATATGAGTGGTATGCTCAATATTTTTATTGGATGGCTGTAGGTTAGGGTGATGGAACCAGTGATGGACAACGAACAATAATGGACACTTGATTCTTATTTAACAGAATATAAGGGTTATTCATTTGTTTAGCAACAATAAATTTAGGACCGTAGGATCTTTGAATTAAGAGCTAACTTAAAGTGTCCAACACTGTCCATCACCCTAAATTGTTTATCTTTTTTGCAGCATGTTGTCCTGGTGATAGTGCTGGCCTTGCGGCTCGCGATCCCGGAGATCCCGGCCTGGCTGGCCACGGAGATGGCCAAACAGGAGTTCCAGCGGCGCGAGGCCATCAACAGCGCGCACGCGCCGCTCATAGTGAGTTTTTTATGTATTTATATTTACTCTTAGCTTCCTCACTGTTCAGCAGAGCTACCATACGTCTATACAAAACAGTAATAAGAACTACATTGGACACTGATTGGGGGGGAAAACAGGTTCATAATACGGAGAAAAAATAGGGCTAAAGATTCTAGAACTATTACTGGTCGAAGACAGAAGCTGAAAGTGGAGAACAAATAAGGAAGTGGAAGAGCTTGTGGATCTGCAATATAAATGGCAAGATCGAAACCACATGACTTTGCTGGCTGGGTCGCTTAGAATGGGAGACAATCGTGAAGTCAATAGAGCGTATCAGTAGCGACCAAACATAGGAATCCAGGGGCAAAATTTAATGATAGGTAGGGAGTTCCTATATCGATAAACTCAATTATCGGTGCTTTTTCCATATACTAGTGATCGCCCCCAGCATTGTATGTACCTGTAAGTTTTGTTCTGGCGACGAGTATGAAGTTCACACAGCATTAAAAAAAAAACCTATTACCTCTACAGAAGTTGAAAAGCTATTTAGCCACCTGAAATGGTTTTATCAGCCAAGACGGAGACGTTTAACGCCCGAAATTTGGAACAAATTCTGATCGTTTATTCTAACAATAGTAGATCTAGATGGGACACTAATGAAGAAAAAATCATGATGAATAAATTTCAAAAAGCTTTTTGAAAAACAGAACATGAGAGTTATGTTATTATTTTGTTGAATTTTTACACTTTAAAAAAAAATACAAAACTTGGAGTGACCACTAGTATATAGATCAAGCATCGATAATTCAGTTTATCGATATAGGAACTCCCTACCTGTCATAAAATTTTGTCCCCTAAATTCCTATGTCTGGTAGCGACAGAGTAGAAAAATCTCGGTTAGACTCTCCAAGTACTGCTGGAGTGATAAAGTCCAGAAAGTTCAGAATGATAGGGGATAATGGCGTTCTCTTAGTGTCGGAGGCTAGAATCCTCTTTATGTCGTTGGGTCAGTAATTTTTTTATGGCATGTTAAAAGGCAACCGAGCACACAGGCCACCTGATGGTAAGTAGGATATGTGAGCCATAGGAATTTGCATTCTCAAGCCTCTAATTTAAAGACTGCAATTGTGTTTCCAAACCAAAGAACGAATATGGAATACACTAGTAATTTCACCTGTTGTCTTAACCCTCACTAGAACACAACAATCCGACTGCTTCTTAGCGGTAGGTTAAGAGTTACGCGGTTTAAAAATAGTAGTTTATGTGATTGGTGCATAATGCCTAATTATGTGTACAGTCGCATGTACATAACTTTGTCTACATGCATATCATAAGTTTTCTACAATATGTGAGAAACCTGTATCGGTGGTTGCCTTGTATCTTATTGTACCTGTATCTTAATTAATTAATTTTCTTAATTAATTTTGTAAGTTAGCGTTAAAGTACAACCACGGATACAGGTTTCTTATTATAGAGAAGTTATGATTAATGGGCTGACGACGGATGCAAATTACGTCAAAATAATGTCGAGAGATATCCGTTATATGGATATGACTGCAATTGATTTTAAAAAAACGATCAAGTGTGAGTCGGACTGGCGTACCGAGGGTTCCGTATTTAAAATTTTCATACGATACCCCACATGACACGGTTAACTCAATTCAAAATTTGGACCGCCGTTCCTTCCGTAAAGACCCTGTTTTTTGTGATTTAATTAAAAATTTACCTATACTTGTAGTATAAAACGGTTTAACTTGTCAAATTTTATAGTTCTAGGTCAACGGAAAATACCCTCTAAATTTGGTTTCCTTGAGAGTGTCAAAATAGACGTTTTTGCGGCATAAACGGCCGCATCTTTTTTTACATTATCTTAGAAGTTTGATTTTTCACAGCTTCAAGGGACTGTAAACCTGACTATATGATTTTAATTTCAACTCGATACATCCACGCATTCCCGAGACAAAGGATCTTGACAGACAGGCGGACAGACGGACAACAAAGTGATCATAAGGGTTCCGTTTTTATTTTTGAGGTACGGAACCCTAAAAAAAGAGAATATCATTGCAAAAAAGTTATAGAATTTTATTGTTGAAGTAAATAATCATATTTTTGTTCTTTATTACGTATTTTCAGTCCATTCCTTGTATAGTTCACCATCTACTTATATAGGGAACGTGACCTCTTCACACCTACAGACGTATGAGGGGCGTATTCGTAAAGTGATACTTCAGTACTTTCTTAATATACAAAATATGTACTGATTTATAACAAAAACTGCATATATTTTCACACATAAATAGTACTCGAAATTTAATAAAAGTGTCAACCATCTTGTGCTTTCGTCACCATACGGCATTCGTCAGCCGCCCTTTAGTTATGATATGGATGTAGATAAACTAATTTTCATCTCTCCTTTTCGGAAAGTTTAATTTGAATGGTTAGATAGCCGGGTGGAAAATTGCGTTTTCACCTCTAGGGTAGAAAGTATTTTTTTTTAAATAGTTACTGTTGGCCACGGAGTCTAAGATTATTGAGCTACGTCACATTAATAAAATAAAAGCTTTTCATATATCTAAACTCGGCTACACGTTAAACGACGTATTTATTACGATCTATAGGTTCATATTAAACATTAGAAAAGTTTAATCGAGTTAGTCACGACCAAGGAGCTTATATACAACACTGGAGGTTGAACGCCGCACATCCGTTCAAAACAAGAAATTTGACCTTTATTACGTCCCATCCATATATTTATTCCATCTCTTTTATAAAATGTGCGTGTAGTATTTTACTTTCCTCACAGTCGAAATGAAAAGTAGAGTGTCTAACTCGGGTGAAATTACCCATTTCCCCTCGAACTATTGGCGCTCTCACTTCGTTCGAGCCAGAAATATCTCGTGTGAAATGGGTCACTTTCAACCCTTGGTTATCAATCTACTAATGAAACGCTGTTGGTCCAGTCGGAGTGCGGGTCCCAGGACGACGTGCGGCCGGCCTCGCGCACGCCGGGCGCGGCCACGCCGCCCACGCCCAAGCAGCCGGAGCGGCCCGAGCGCCCGCGCATCAACATCGGCAAGATCCCCGAGATCCCGCCGTTCAGGTCAGACCTGTGAGTCCAGCCGATATTGGGAATGGGAATGTTCACCTTCATCCTGGTCTAACTTGATTACTGACGTTCTTTGTGGAAAATATGAAGAAAGCAAGGTTTTTAAAGCTTCAATACTATAGCGTGTTTATTCTTACTTGTCTAATATAGTAAACAAATTTCTAACCTCAAAATAAACCTTTTTTGTAGAGATTAGCATGAGGCCGACTAGTCGCCGATTAGTCGGGAAAGCCGACTATTCGGCATCATTTCTAGTCGGTAATTAGTCGGCGACTAGTCGGAAAAATGTGCCGAATATTCAGCACTTTATTGCCTATAATAAATATAAATTAAATCATTTTTTAATCTTACATAGATTCCTATATGTTAATTGTTTCAATTAACATATAGGAACTCAAAACAAAAATCAGTTACATCCACATACCGCCGTAGGTAGATAGAACTAGAAAATTGGTTTATGTTTACATTTATATAACGCATCCAGTATGAGTAGGTAACAAATAGCGCGACGGACGAAACGAAACGAACGCTTCCGAGTTCACCCGAACTTAGCAAAATCCTACGATCGGCATTGCCGACTAGTCGACCGATTAATCGGCAAATTGAAAACCGATTAGTCGGCCGACTGCCCAGTCAGCAAAATCTGTAGTCGGCCTATCTCTACTTTTTTGATTAAAACATCTATTTTAATCATTATAAGAAAAATCGAATGACACCTGATATGTTAAAATTCGTCAAGCCGGTTTGGCTACAGAGCGTCCCTATAAATAGACATACATACATAACGCTTGAAAAACATAACCCTCCTTCGCGCAGTCGGGTAATAAAATAAAGCAATCAAAGACATAACATTGGCCAAGTGCTGTCCAAAATGTTTACTCAGTTTATTTTATTTACGATAAAAGAGCTGTTATGGCCAAAAAAGGTTCATTTTGAGGTTAGAAAGTGGTTTACTATATTAGACAAGTAGAATGAACACGGTATATGTATAGCTGGTTTGGCTAAGAGTCTCTAATTCCACTTAAGTTAAGTCTATTTTGCTTCATATGATATCTAAATCATATTGTTGACGTTATAACTGCTCTTATTCAGAGAGGTCTAATGCGATGTGGAATAGAGGCCCTGTGCTTTGCCGCTTTCTATCAAATTCAAATGTCGCAACCGATGATAAGAATAAATTCTGTCAGTTTTCAAGTTGGACCCACTGGAACACAATATTATTATATGCATTTTTTTGTTTGACTCGTCTTGGTGTATTACAAGGATATATTGTGATAGATGAACCTCAAATAAGTGACACTGAGGGCCCAAACTAGACAAAATTTATATAAGAATACAATCTATGAATATTTACACACAAAAACACAAATGGTCACTCCTTCTCTCTTCTTTTCTCTTCATCTATCTATTCTCTGTATAATAGAGAATAGATAGATGAAGAGAAAAGAAGAGAAAAGGAGTGGCTATTTTTATTAACCTCCAGAACCAAAGCCCTGATATGAAAAAACCTGTTTGGAAGCTACAATATTCCAGATTGACATTTTTTAACACGCTCTAACGCCCTTTACAATAGAGTCGAGTTCAGCTAAGTTTGATCACCCTTACTGGTTTAATACTTGTCTTTCTTCTTTGACCCTCATTTTCAGTTATATCCAATGAATTATTCAAATTTACAGTACCGTAAAGACCGAAACTGCTACTACGACGACATTCAGGTTTCTTCTCTCACATCTTTTCTTATTACAATTTTGTATGAACTCTTTTACAAATTCCAAAATTCATCCTTAAACTTACGTATTTCTGGATGCTCTTAAAATTAGGTCATCTTAGGTTACCTAGGTTATGTAGAATTTACGCATTTTCTTACATTAGCTTATACCTCTACATCTTTGTAATGTCATTTCATATAAATTATTGATTCAGAATCGACCTGTAGTATTAGATGGTCGAGAATTGAATGTAAAGTATATCCATAATGGTTGGTATGTCCCTTTTACTACCTGAAATTAAGATGGCTTTAAAAAGTTCATAATACACAGCACGATTGAGTAAGAATCGTCTTCATACATTAACTTGTATGTAGAATTACATATGTTAGTACTTGTGATCCCAACAACAGAACTATACTGCGGTGGCGGAACCCAGAGAATTGAGTACAGTGACCTTTCACTACTATATTGCCACAAATATAGTCGTACCTGTGTACGATTTGTTTATGTGCGACAGGGACAGGAAGCGATAGGTCATTGTCCAAAATTCTCCGTGCGCCGTGACACAGTTTATACAATTTTCTTTTGATTCGTCACTGTTGGAAAATAAATCGTAAAAATTGTGCCCGATTGATATACTTTTACTAGCTTGTCAGTAAATATTGTATATAATGTCTCAGTATAAAATTAATATGGTGTGATAATTACAAAACTTACTTCCTATGGTTTATATTTACGACAGTGACGAATCGAAAGCGAAACAATTTTGTTGCTCTGTTGTGGTTATTGTCTATTACACTTGCACGGCTAAATTAAATAGGATCGGATATGAATCGCCTGTTATTTGATCGGTAGTTAAACTAACTAATGGTTAAAAAACGTTACTAATGGTTAAAATCACAAGGAAATGTGTCAAATTTTCCATTCCTTTTTCGAATTTTAACAATTAATTAGTTTAACTACTGATCAAACAACAGGGCCTAATACTTTTAATAGAAGATTAGTCAGAATTAAATTAAGCTAACTCCGATGTTTTGCATGACGGCTAAAAAAATTGAAATAAATAGGTTAATAATTATGCATGTTGGATTTACAGCGGAATCATCAATTTTGCACACCAGTCGAATGAATTCAAAGAATAATAAATTTTAAACGTAAACTTAAAATCTCTTTAGTAAAACAAATGTTTTTGTGCTGTTTGCTCTTCTGCCATCACAGTTTGACCATTTGCGTTGCAAAAGAAATACACAAAAAATAATGGGTTCAAAAGATGTTGTGTGACAAGATAAAAATGGATATTTTTTAATTTTGTTTTTATTTTTTCTTTTCAGTTAATTTCGTACACGTTATTTCTGGATCGGTGTGTAGTTGTAAAGAAAATAATATAATTCATTAAATATATTTTTTACCTCGAATTCCACGTTGAGTCTCATAGCTTGTACATTTTATTTGATTTTATTTTATAATTATTTGCATTAAATATTCTACCTCGTATAGTAGTTTTTTATTAACCTTTGAAATATATTTATAATATCAAAAGAACATTGAAGATTTGTTCATCTGCGTGATATGAAGGTAATTTTAGTTTTTCTTCAATACTTTGTTCTTTCCCTTTGCACGAGTCATGTTCTCAAACTCCTATTTCTATAGTTATGCACTTTTATGTTTCATATTTCGTCTCTAACTTTAACATATATGTAAATCGATTTTACAGCTTGTTTGATAAAGCTTCTCTTTTTATCCTTCTAAATTAGTATATCTTCTCTTTTTTACTCGTATAGTGGATGGTATTATGCAGAATCACAACCAAAAAATGTTTTTTATCGAGCTGGGGCGGATCCAAAATCCAGATACCAGTTTAACTTATTGATCTGTGCCATGAAAAGGTCGTGTTTATCCTATTTTGGGTACCTGTGACCCCTCTTTTACCGAATTATGGATCCGCCCTTGTTATCGAGTGTATAGTATCTTCAACCCACAAAGTCACGCAACAGCATTTTTTGTGGTGGGCCGCGCGTTCGAGGCTTGAAGACACCATATGAATAGTAAACGGCGTCTAT
The DNA here is from genome assembly GCA_946894065.1 of Acleris literana. Classification (NCBI taxonomy): domain Eukaryota; kingdom Metazoa; phylum Arthropoda; class Insecta; order Lepidoptera; family Tortricidae; genus Acleris; species Acleris literana. Next base: position 5,119,803 of record OX335692.1, read on the forward strand.
TCTACTTCTACTACCTATCTTGTTTTATCTTCTTTTTAAAACCATATTGCTTGTTCATATTACCAGTTAAGTCTTTCATAACGATAATAATAAGATATGGCATAAGACAAAGTTAAGGCCTTGGTTGCATATCTTTCCCTAACATCTACTGTGAACGCATTGTTCCGATCGGATTTTCCAATTTGTGCTTTCTGGCCAAAAATACTTTTTTTAATTAATGCTTCCTTCCAATTGCAATCCTTTCCTTAATTACAATGTTCTATTATATTACACATATGATCTTAACTGTGACTTTGTGACTATGGGCTGGTATTAACTGATCTTAACCTGGTATGTCTAGCCACTGGTTAATGCACCCTCCGTTGTCAGCTTAAGCACTGATTATTAGTGCAAGGTCACATGATCAGCATTTTATTCGATTTTGATCTTAAAAATAAGTTTAATAGAGTGTAAAATGTTTTAATTTTTTCAATCCCAATTAACCAATAATTGGTTGAAACGTACAAAATAGTTCTAAATTTTAATTTGATCTTTGACCCGCTATTTTGCGGCTGACGACGGGTGCACTTGTGGGACCCCATCCGAAATACGAAGGGTTAACCAAGGCACTTATAGGAAGCTGTCATCTCTGAAGTATCTTCAGACCCTCATCTCGGCCGAGATCTTGGCTGAGATGCGCGTCTCAAGTTACGTCAAAGTAAAAATCAAGATTTTTTTTATGTCATGGAGAAGCTAAATGAGCAGACACTGGTAAGGGGGATTTGTGACCGCAAATGCATTGCCAACCATGAGGACTTAGAGTGCCTCTATGCTAGTAATGTCACCGATTTTTTTATACCGAGACTGGAACAAAATGCGAACACTGCTTCTTGGCAGTAGGTTGAAGGGTATGATGGTGATAGCGATACAGACGGACCCGGCACAAGGTCCCACCACTGCTAAATAAAAGTCATAGAAAACTGTCATTTCTGTTGTCCTGAGATGGGCATCCCAAGATCAGCTTATTAATACAGCCCTTAGTCAACAAACATCAACACAGACTAATGCACGATATAATATAACCCTACTCCTAAAATAATTCTGCACAACACCATCCAATCTCTATTTGTTGTTGATTCTAATACACTTGCGAGCAAAACTGCATCACTTTGCATAGTTTCATGTCCACCCATGTATGTATTTATGTATGTAAATTTTTACGCGAATTTGATAATTGTAGGGTGAAAAGTACTGCGACGATTTCCATGTTTGTTCAATTTTAAAGATAATGGGTGGACAGAAACAATGCGTAACATGAAATCGCAAGTGTAAACCTAATCTTATATCTAAGTATAGGAACATTCAAGAGCCAGTAGTGACTGTTTCAGGCCTAAAGCGGCGTCCATAGCCGAGCCTCCCGTGATCACTGGATCGTTGCAACTCCTGCAAGACGTCAGTCCCACCAAACCGCTGCGGAGAAAGGTGAGTTTTCATCGATCGTTATTAACACTATTATTACCAATAGCTTATAGAGTGAAAAAATTATATTATAATGACATTAATGACTGAAACTTGGGTATTTTTTTCGCAGTTAAGCTATAAGGTTGAATTTGTTCAAATTTGTACCGTTAACTAATTTCAAAGGGTATCCCATAGTGCAATCCAAGCGTTGTCATGGTAACAACAGTTTTATAACAACCATACTCGTACCGATACGATACTTTTGGCTTGCCTATTCCTTCGTTCAAAGTACAGAAGCAATGCGTCAAATAGAAGTTGTACATATAACCTAATAAAATAAAAATTAAAAATTTGGAGGACTAAATTCATTACGATTTTGTAATGAATTATGCTTACTCAAAAGAAGAACAAATATGTTTGAGGTCCGTTGTTTCCCAATTTGTATTAAAAGTCATATTTTTTATGTCGCTGGAACCGTAAACATTTCAGAATTTATAAAACATTTAACGTGTAAATAAGGCTGAGTTACGTTACATTGATTTCGCAAAATCATGTAAAAATAAATTTTATCAAAAATTACTAAAAACAATTATGGAAGATTATATACTCGTAAGGAATAGGATGTACATAATCATGGCAATTTAATTTGAACTGCAAAGGCAATTTTCCTATCTTCATAAACTGAAAAAGGCATTATCGAACAAACGTAATTGAACTCTATTGCCTTGCCGGTAGATTCATAGTCCCACTCACAAAGAACTTTGTGGTATGGTGGGGCTTACGAGGTTGTAGAGCCGTGTTGGTCCGCAGGAAGCCACGCCCGGCGCGCCGCTGTCGCTGCTGGGCGTGCGCGGGCTGCGCGACGAGCCGCTGCACCGCTCGGCGCACTGCCTGCCCATCCCCGCGCACCGCCCGCTCGCGCACCCCACGCTGCAGGTCGGCACACCCTACTTAACTTATCTCGTCTTGTACAGATAACTTACGGATAATACCCTTATTACAACTTATCAGTTTAGATATACTTTTCCTCAAGATATTTGGGTTATTCCCACCTGTTACCACCAATTTGTTACCACTGGTAACAGCAGGGATTTTTTCTCATCTTTTAGCACTAAAGTACTCGGTAGTAACAACTGGGTTTTTTTTTCCCATTTGTTACCACTAACATATTTGGTAATAACTACTGGGAAAAAAATCCTAGTAGTTAGTGGTAACAGTTGGGAATTTTTATTCCCAACTGTTACCACAAGTAAAAGATGAGAAAAAAATTCCCAGCCGTTGCCAGTGGTAACAACTTGGTGGTAACAGGTGGGAATAACCCAGATATTTCTTTACCGTAAGAGTATCAGGTAATGTGTTTAAGTTCTAAAAACTAATTTGTACTTACATGGCGATTGTTGGGGCTAGAACTCAGTACCTTATGATCACGAGTCGACACCCTAATTGTATGAATGTTGTCGTGTTATAAAATGTTTCATAACGTTATATAACCACAGTGTGGGAGCCCATTAGCCACAGGCCACCGACGCTCTCCAAATTACACTAACTCTGCAGGAAATAGGCTTTTTTTATGGCATGGAGAAGATAAACGAGCGCGCAAGTAACAATAGATACTTACAAGATGAGCCGCTCCGTTATTTGTAAACTTTAAGTACATAACTGAGTAGGTAATTATCTTGCGCGCTGACTGTATCCTTAGTAATATTTAAAACACGAAACTGATTTTTTTTTGTTGCTCCATTCACAATAATCGATGGATGTAAAATGTTGTATCCATCGAAAACTTGTGTAATTTAACATTTAGCATGGATCGTTGTAATGAAGTAATCAAGTAATGTTCGGCTACTCCAGGAGCTGAGCGGCAGCGTGAGCGCGGGCGGGTCGGAGCCGGACCTCAACGCGGTGCCCTCCGCAGCGCCCTCCGTCGACGCCAGCAACACCTCCAGCGAGGACGATAAGCCGAAGGATAAGGGCAGTGAGTGCATTACATATTTACGTTTTCTATACTTATGTGAGTGTCCTACCGCTGATACTGATAAAGGCTTGAAATTAAATTAAATAATACATTTTTCACAACACTGCTCGGAAATATGGCCATAGATGGTCTTGTTTGGGGTCACAAAACGTCACTTATAAGGACAGACCAAGAATGTTTTTGTCGGCGTGTTTGCTGATTGGTCGAGAACATTGTTGTCCAACTTTAAGAACCAATGAAAATCAATCAATCAATTATGTGTCATAGCATAAATGAAAAATTGAAATCGATCAATCAGAACACACCATTTTGTGTCGTAAAATATTAGGTGTATTTTTGCTAAAAGATACACAGACTAAAAACTATGTCACTGCTTTTTTTTTAATGTAATTCAAACTTGGTCCCTAATCTCGAACCACTAGAGATAAAATTACATGGGAGATATGGCGAAACAGATATAAATTTTATATGGAGTTGACATCTTCATCTCGCATGCTAGTTAATTAATCTCGAGTGCCACGAAAATAGGGGTCCAGATTAAAAAAAAGTTATCTATGGTAAAATTGGCGGTAATGTCACATTAACATGAATTAAAATTTGAGTTCTGAATATGATTTTTTATTTTATTTCCTCTCAGTAGTTGTGAAAAGCACTATGTCTGCCTCGGTAGAAAGTGCAATTTATGGACTCGTACACTAGAGGGCCTCAACTATGTTTCGGCCCTCTATATGACTCGTCCAAAAATCGCGTACTTTCTATCCTCTGCAACAATGTACTATAGTGAATTTGCTCTATTACACGTCGATAACACGTTGACTTACCTTATGGTATAAAGTTCTTCATTTTTTTGTGCATTAAAGAATAAATAAAATAAATGAATAAATACTATTGAGTGAAATTACTGAAAAATGTTATTAAAAGCGTTTCTTCTTTGAAAATAACAGTGTTTTCTAAAAGTAGAGAACACATATTTAACGGAGTTTTTTTTTTAATTTTTAAGAAATAGAATAACGTAAAAACATTTCCACTTAGATCTGTAATTTTATCATTAACCTTTTCAACGCCACAGTCGGCTTTGGCCGTCAACTAAAAGTCGTGCCACTGACGCCACGTCGGCTACAGCCGACAAGAGTTCAAGATTAAAAGAGACTTTGTTTGATAGCAATAAGGTGTTATTTGCATAGCATAGTAAACATGTTTGGCGTGTGGGTGGCACATTTTGTATTCGAGGTATGGCGTTCAAAAGGTTAACTTGCTTATTTTAACATATTTTTATCGCGCCACCCTTTCGAGATAGCAACCGAACTGCCATACATTGTGAAGTAAGTAGTTCGGTTTCTCTCCCCGTCTTGCTCCGCCCGCACCTCACAATTGGTCTGTGTATTCTCTTTGATTACCGACTATATCAGAGTGTGATGTGTAGAGTTAGGAATTTTGGTGGCGTATCATGGTTCTAGAATCTATGGAGTCGCTTTTTCCTAATTATTATAAAATACAACTTAGATTTTGACCTTCATTATTGTCATGTTTCAAAATAAACGAAACATATTTTTAGTTCGGTTTATTCTAGAGGGCGGAATAGACTAGCAATAAAAAATGCAGATGTTGATTGCTGTCTTACTTTAACTTTAGTTCTAGAGCAAGAAGCACAATTTTGCCCTCTTTGTCTAACTTTAAAGTTAGAGTAAGACAGCAGTCAACTTATGCAAATTTTATGGCTAATCTAAACCTCGTGTAAAAGCACTAAATTCCATCACAAGTCCCAACCCTAGATGTGTGTTCGGTTCGGTGTGGGTTGTCCGGTTTGAACGGTGTGTGGTGCAGGCCGCTCGCGCGCGAAGGCGGCGCTGGTGAAGCGCGTGCGCTCGGTGGCAGTGTTCTCGCTGGGGCTGCGCAAGGCGCGCGAGGCCGCCGCCGACAAGAACGCCGAGGCCACGCGCACGCCCGACAAGTACGGCGGGGTACGTACACACACACACACACACAAACCTGTTTCTTTTACTGATGTGCCAAAGGAAACTTACCAAAATTGCGGAACATTTCATGTAGGAACATTTCGGAAACTTCTCACAATTTTGTATGGGGATCGAAACTTTCCGTATCTCAAATTTAAATTTCCTATATTTCTAGTGTATGTTTCCGGAAATTTCTTAGAACTGTTCCAACTTTTTGGAAACTTTCCGCAACTTGCACATCAGTAGTTTCTTTCAACGTTCACATTCAGAATTGTATTTGCGATATCATCGGAGACGGCGCTCTGCCTTTTGGCAAAAATATGTTTGGTAAAATGTATCGTTTCATTTTCCAACCCGCTTTATTTTCTGTAACTGTAAATATTTGAGGATTTTTATAAAAACTAAACTAACCTAACCTATAGGGACACGATGGTACGGAAATAAATCCTGAAATATTTACAGAAACAAAATAACTATGCCAAATTACAACTTTGTGGTACCAAGAGTCTCTCAGTAAACCGCGGACGGATGGACAAGACGGCAAGACGGACATGTGAAACTATAAAGGTTCCTTGTTGACTACGGAACCCTAAAAACTACTTTTGGAAGAATCCAAGACTTCAACAAGTACTTCGAGAATCCAATGAAACTAACCAGTTTGACTAATGTTACGGTCAATACTGTACCGTGAACATGCATAGATCGGTTACCCTAACTGAAAAAATCCGCGTAGCAAACTTTCCATTCGCATTTTTCCCCATTTTATTTTTTCTCTAATCACATTTCTTCCCATTATTTTTTTAAACCAATTGCATATTTTCCCATGTTTTCTCAATTTAAAATCAATTTCACCGAGTCGACGGAACTCCGCTGTCGCGGAGCTTCTGTTTCTGGGTGCTATGGCCCTTCGGGCCTTCTACGAAACTAACATAACCTAAACTTATTTCGATCTATTTCGACTAAGTGAAAAATATGCGATTGCTAAAAATTCCAAATGAGAAATAATGCAATCGGAGAAAAAATTAAATGGGGAAGAATGCGACTGGAAAGTTTGCTACGCGGAATTAATCAGTTTGAGGAACCGATCTAACTATCCACTGTACCTACGGATAAGTATTAAGATAATGATGACGCGCTGGCCTAGTTGGTAGTGACCCTGCCTACGAAGCTAGCGGTCCTGGGTTCAAATCCCAGTACCGCTAATGGCAGATATTTGTGTGATGAGCTCGAATATTTTGTTCCTGAGTCATGGATGTTTTCTATGTATTTAAGTATATATTTCTCTATGTAAGTATTTATATCGTTGTCTATTACCCATAGTATAAGCCTAGAGCTTAGTTTGGGACTAGATCAATTCGTGTGACATTGTCCCCTGATATTTATTTATTTATTTATTTAATCATTCAGGTAACACAGAACTTATGTGGTCTGTTACAGGGTGCAATGGCACCTATGATGGGTGGGGAGCTGTCACTCATCCCGATCGAACAGCTGATCCAAGTCGATGACGTCAGACGCCCCACATAGACGCTATCTACCTTCCGGTGATGAAATCAGCTGTTACAACGCTGGCTCTCTGTTCATCCTGTTTGGTTCGTGAAATAATCGAAGTAGGATTTAGTTTTGCTATTTATGGTATTTAAGACCGCTCTCTGACTTCGTGGTTAAAACATACTCACCTATTGTAAAAGGAAGATAGGAAGTCAATTTTGACATCTTTCATCGCAGTACAATTTAAAACCAGGGCCTATTGCATTATAAATTACAAGCCCATACTATTAGTAAAAATCAATGCAAATCCACTAATACTAGCTTGTACTTAATCATTATGCAATCGGCCCCTGGTTATAATCATACACCGGATTGACGGGGGCAAATATGTACCAGTGCTAGTGATTCATTAAATATCGACTAAGTTTATCGACAACTTTTTTCGTGACATACGGACCTTACATTTCTTGCAAAAGTAAGTCGTACCTTTAACTTCTATATCTGAATGATCAGCTTTCCATCAAGACAAACGAACTTTTTTCTTTCGACGCATTTTTAACCGACTTGAAAAACATAAAGGTTCTCAATTCGTCGGAATGCTAAAGAATGTTATAGGTACTGAATGAATTTGTTATTCAATGTAATTTCAATGGTTTTCAAAAGTGACTCGAGTCCAGAGTCAATGTCAGATACGGATTGTTTATAGTTGCGATAAGTATAAATAAAAGAGGTTTGTACATAATTAAACGGTATTCAAACTTGGCCATTACTTATGATAATGATGATAAAAAATTGCTTTTTATCGATGTTGATAAACTTAGTCGACATTTAATGAATCACTAGCACTGGTACATTTTTGCCCCCGTCAAACCGGTGTTTGGTTTTAATGTGTACCGGAATGACAGGTGTCAGATTTCGGCTAGCATGAATTTCGCCAAAATGCTTGGATATGTGTTCGTTGGTAGGTAATATAATAAACGTCCTTACTAAATGAAAAAAAAACAATTTTTTTTTCATTTTCTTATGACTCTTATTAGTCTTATTACATACCAAGGACAACATACAAAAGCATTCTGGCGCAAATCATCCCTACCCAATTAACTTCTTTTCACTGTAGTAAAGAATCTGTACTGCGGGTGTAATTAAGAAGTGATAAATTTAATTTTTCATTGTGCAAATATACCAACGAATTATTTCTAATGAGCCAGCAATTTAATGTATTTAGGCGTAAAGAAGTTTACACGGGTGGTTTTTAGTTAGGTGTGTTCCGGTTACTCGACTAACTAAATTAATAACCAAAGGTCGGAATAGGTAGTGCTTATTAACCTAAACTTGTTGCATCTTCATTCAATAACGTATTCCCATCTCACTCGCGCATGAATGAACATGAGTCAAGTTTAGGTTAATAAGCACTACCTATTCCGACCTCTGTTAATAACAAAAGACATTTCTCGAATCAATATTAATTCAAAATAAGAGTTTAAAATACTATGTATATGTATTGGTACCGCTATTTGACGAGCGTTATATAGCGGTCAGTGACGTCATTGGAATATTGTCTACGTAACAATGGTGGGGTACACAGAGTTTTTTTTAAGAAGCGAGAAGGGGCAAAATTAAAGTAAAATAAAAGGTCCTTAGTCATTTACTTAGTCGAGTATTATATTAGCAATAATATTCGTCGAATTTTATTATTTAATTTACAATCAAGATAATTATGTTTTTTAATTGAAAGGTGATTTATTAAGTGTTACCATATATCATAAAAGTATACGCGATGATTCCGTTCTTATTCCTTTTTTTTTCATTGTAACACAATGTAAATGAAATTAAAAGTGTCCTAAGTAGCAACACCGTCACCATAGATAGTCTAAAGAATAGACCATAGAGTAATTAGGTTTTTGTATGTAATGTCGATTAGGGATGATATGGAACCAATAAAAAAATGTTTAGGATTGTCAAAATTTTAAGACATTTTTCATTAACATGAATTAAAAAAAACGGAGTGCATATTATGTTCGATGCAATCAATGAAAAAATTATTTTTTAACGTAAGTATCGAAAACAGATTTTTCGCGTTAAATATTTAATACATGGTGTTTTGGTCTATAACTTCCGGTAGGGTGATTTTATATCCTATCCTACACTATGACATATACAGGATGGGAAAAACGAACGCCACATGGGCGGCAACTACCTTAAATATTGGAAATAGCAAATTCTACACAAAGGAGACTTAGGTACTTACTTTTATTTTTGAAATCATTAAATACGGCATTTATGGATTTTGGAAATTCGTCTGCCTTAATCGGGCATCGAACTGGTCGAATTTGAAAATAAAGAAGGATTTTTTTACGGTATTTTATTATCACTATCAATGATCCTTTCGATCTGTATCATAAAACACGACTTTATTGTTTCATTTGTCATATTCGACCAGTTCAATTCCCAGATAAGGAAGACGATTTTTTTCAAAAATCCAATAATGCAGTATCATTTGTTTTTAAAAATAAAAGTTAGTCTCCTTTGCGTAGAATTTGCTATTTCCAATATTTAAGATAGTTGCCGTCGTCCATGCGGCGTTCGTTTTTTCCACGCTGTATATCAAAATCGATCTGTCAAGTTGTCATCTTCGGGAAACCTCGTTTTCCACCCGAGCGACGCTCGATCTTCCAGATTAACTTAAAAATTATACAAGAAACGCATGTTTTAATTTTAATAAGCTTATTCGGGGATAATACTTTTTGGAATTGAATGGGACTAGGCTGCGTATCTGCGACGTAAATAGATTGATGGGTTTCTATCTATTAATATAATATAATAAATATAATGAAGATATATATATATATATATATATATATATATATATATATATATATAATAGATAATTTGCTTACAAGGGATCAAAATCATACCTACAAAGGAAATTACAGACTAAAATAAAGCCATATCGTTTTGTCGTTAAAAAAATGATGTTATTTCAATACGTAAGTCATTTTCGAAGCATTTATCATGTTTAGATGATATTTTTCAATGTTAAAGTTTATTGCATTGTTATTAATTTGACAGAAGCAATCGCCTGACAATAATTTTGTTTTGTATTTGTCTGTCACTTTTATTTGGCTACCACGGTGACCTGTGATCTGCCAATGTGTTAAAATAATATGGACACGTTACAAGTTACGTTAGCTCGATCCCTTTCACTCATCATTCGAGACTAAATCGAGAGAAAGAGATGAAGCTAAAGCAACTTCGAATTTCGATTTTCAAAGTAAGTCCTCTGCTCTTGAGTGTGATTCCCGCCTCAAGGCTCGTCAGGCATGACAGTTTTCTATGACTTGACGTTTACTTTGACAAGCCCTCTACGCACTATCCATCTTGAAGGATAGCAGCGCCCGACCGTCAGGCCCGATGGTGCTGTACGCACTATCGTGCAAAGTATCCATCATACATCCAGTATGCATCATGCTAGACATTGCTGATGTTGGGGCTTGTCGGACAAAAATCGGTCGTGCGTGTCCATCACGGTAATAATAATAATAATTGTCGTCCAGCAAGCCTACGCAGTATGGTTTTGCGTCGAACATCGTGCACCCGGACAGACAGCACGGATGGATAGTGCGTAGAAGGCTGAACAGCTCAGCCAAGCTTTAAGTAAGTGTTATGTCAACTGGCTTTACGGTATTCATATTGGCTGAGATGCCCATTCCAAGATATGTCATGTCATAGAACATTGATATTTCTGACATAGGAAGTAGAAATTTAGTTCGTCTCTGGCCCTTTAGGAGTTTCTGTTACCTATTGCCGCTTGGGCACTAGGGTTGCGTTGATGCGCGTCGCTTGGTACTTTATAAGCACGCAACGAAACACGGCGACGGTGCGGCCCCGACTAAACCGGCTTGGTGCGTTCTGTTGACAGCACACACGCACACCTTTGTTTGAAGACGAACTACTGTTTGTACTGGTTTCTGACGTGTATTAAACTGGCATCCTGTGAAGGTCTGTCTATTAATACGGCCTTAGCTCGGTTATTTATTATTTTTTAATTTTAATCCGCAATTAGCATCTGGTTTTGGTTCACAATTGCTCAATTAAAAAAAACGCTGTCAATTATGAATATTAACGTTTGTTTTACTGAATCATAATAGATATAATCAGGACATACTGTAATAGTTTAGATAAGTTAGGGTACAAATGAAGTGAGAGAATCTAGTAGTGTTGTCGATAGTTAACGATGACCAGGAATAAGAGATATATCGGACTTAGAAGTATTATGAAAAAGATAGATATTACACTCTCAATTTTCTTTTAAAGTGATGTCTTCGTGTTGTTAAAAAACTAGTTCCGTTTCTTTGTTAGTTTTACACAAGATTTACAGTTTTGGTGCAATTTTCAATGTATCAAAAACATTACCATCCTTCGTTCGTCGGGAAACATCAAAGTGTAAAAATTAATTCCATTTTGTACGTTTTCCTTATTTAATTCTTGTGGAAATAGTCTTAAATAGAACAATGTTAAAGTTATGTTTTTGTGTTTTTGTAAATTTCAAGTACCTACATCGAAATATGTCTTATTCCTGGCCTTGTTCACCCATAGTTTAAGTATATTCAAGGCTTCTCTCGAGATGTGTAAAGGACCGAAGTAATAATCTACTCTTGATTGAGATGCCTGACTCAAAACGCGTCTGGGGGATAGTTTTCTATGACTTGATATTCTGTTTAACGGGTTTTAAGACGGGCTTCTTAAGATCAGCTTATTACCTACGGTCCTGAGTGTCAGTGCAGACGATCGGAGTGACGGCACAGCAACTGTAGACCGAGATGGTCATTCGTTTAATGCTGAAGATACGTTTCAGTTATTAAAGATCAAAATCCTAAATCACAGTTTATATTAAAAGGACACAAAAGACAGTGGCTTGCTCAGTCAATATGTAAAGTTGATACACACTTTTGTGCCTTGTAGCTTTACAACCTTGTAAGCAATGTCAAACAAGATTGTTATATTACATTGTGTATTAAGGGTGGTAAAAACAGAATTACAAACGAGACTCTGTTGGCTGAGGGCTTTAATGACTCGAGCTTTGTATTTCCTTTACCACCCGTGTAACATACAATGTTTTTCATCACAATTGCGAGGAAATGAAATAAAATACGAACTTTAAAATGGGAGATAAAGCCACTCGACTTATTGCCCTACTGACGTAATAGCCCCGCTTGACCTTAAGTGGTTGGGTAGTTATTATTATCGAATAAAGTCGCTTCGCCGCCACTCCGTCCATCTACGCTGACTTTATAGGTAAAAAACTTAAGTAAAGCTCCCCTTGCATATAGTTGTGTACAAAACTAATATGGAATTTACGTCAAATTTCAATTATAGAATGTCCAACGGTCTATACAGATGTGTTACAACTACAATGCAAGAGGAGCTTTACTTAAGTTTTTTACCTATAACAGCCTCGGCGTAGCCACGTCTTTAGCTTTACAGCGGTTTAAGCGTGGCATATTTCATACATTGCTATGCATTTGTTTTTGCCGCTTTCCGCTCAATGTCGTGGCCAGGCCGTTAGGCAGTCTTATGTGCTGACTATTAAAATAGCCTGAAATCCTTTCTTGTATAGTAGTTTTTTGTTTGTCATGTTAATTTTTAGTTCGTGGCAAGTTCGCGCGCGACTCAGCCGTTACGTTGGAAGTTGCGTTGAGATGGGAATCTCGATTTACCTTCCAATGGTAAGTGAAATCGGCCATCGGAAGTTTTTAATTTAGTACTTTCTTCATGCACGTTACCTCGCCTCCCGCAACTTTCCTAATGCTGCGGTAGAGAGTCGCGTTCAAACTTGACGGGCTGTAATTTGATTCATTTGCTTTTTTTTTAGGCATGTTCTCACTAGTTCTATTGTCAATTTTATTGTTGGAACTAAGTAGGTAAGTAGTAGGATTGTTATCCCGTAAATCCATTCATTAAAAGGTTGAATAAAATGGAGCTATCGGGTTTTTTTTCACTAGTTTAATTATAAAAATTAACACAATGTTTTATGAATTTATAGTATTACCCAAGGGTGCTAATTTGACTGGGACAGCGATTATTTGATGGATTTTTATTTATATTAAAACTACTCAAAAATACCCCGTTAGTTCCATTAAATGACCTATTTACTACAAAAAGTTTACAAATCAAATCGAAATCATTTATTTCGGCTATCTATGGATCATAATAATAGTAAAGTGTCAGTAACAATGATATTTTATATTTAGATACGTTATGCTCATACTAAACGCATTCGAAAACAGTCGCCAATTACTGACAGTTGCTACGTTGCCATATTTCTACAGATAAAGACGGCAATTCGTAGTAAGGCAATTACCTTCCTTTTTGAGGAACGCTTTTGCGCGCAAATGACGTATCTTAATATAAAATATCATTGGTCAGTAAATTAAATTAGAAATTAAACCTAATGTTAGTAATGTTGTTACTGAGCACATAACCAAACTAACATACTTGGACTGATGTGTCAGTACGTGAACCAGACAACAATGATTTACATACTGACAATCGAACCTCTGGGCGAACGTCGCCAAGATGCTGTTGAAGCTGGCCCGAGCCCTGCGCACCAGGGATGTGCAGCGTTTGCGTATGGTGGCCTAAAACCAGTCCACTCTTGCATCGGCGAACATACCCGACGCGCTGCAGAATCGAGGCAGCCCCAACAGCACCCTAAGGGTGAATCAAATTTTAAGGTGCACCCCATTTTTCGACATGTTTCACAAATTATAAGTTTTTAGAAAAACTATAGATTTGCTAACGACCGACGTGGCTTATACACTTATTAAATCGGACAAATAGGCTAACATTTGAATAGATTTTATTTAAAATAGTACAGTTTTAAATAATAATAGACTTGGTAACGCATTTTGTATGAAACATGTGCATTTTCCCGAGTTACCAGGTTTTTTGGAAGATTAAAAAATATTTGAGGTGTTTAACGTGTAAGGACTGTAATTTTGGTGGTCTTATTTTAATATTCATACATTATTATTAATCATTAGTCACCAGGAAAGTTTTAATACCGCAAAAGAAAAGGAGTACCTTAAAAGTTGATTCACCCCTAAACGAATACCTTAAATCACAACAGAACTAGTGGGACAATTCCCACCATTTATTTACGTACCTACCTACTGATCATTTCCTACACGGTTAATTTTGAAACTATGTTGCAATCAAAAGGCTTCTCTATAACTCTGTAATGTACATGTTTAATGAACATGGGCTATTCCTAAAACTCGTGCTATGCAAAGCAATAATTGATTTAGCGAATGTTAGTTTTATTTAGCGTAATTGTAAGTTTACATAGACTTGTTGTAAAACTTTTTAATGCTTTAAGTACTTCATGATCGTCACGGGGAAGTTAGTCTTTATGTGTTTTAGGTGCCTTCTCGCTACCCTCTATTCCGTATGGGGTTATTCCCACCTGTTACCACCAATTTGTTACCACTGGTAACAGCTGGGATTTTTTTCCCATCTCTCTATTCATCTATTGGGAATAAAAAGTCCCAGCTTTTACCACTAAACTAATTGGTGGTAGTTATCACCAAATATTTTAGTGGTAACAAATGGGAAAAATATTCCCACTTGTTACCACCGAGTTCTTTAGTGGTAACAGGTGGGAAAAAAATCCCAGCTGTTACCAGTGGTAACAAATTGGTGGTAACAGGTGGGAATAACCCTTCCGTGCGTAATCCGTTCAGTTATGATGGCTTCTCACGCAATCGCAATAGGTACCCGAAGCGATTCACAGGTAGATTTAAAAGCAAACACAAAATGTAAATTCGGCACTGCAAATACTGATGTTCATAGAGTCGCGTTCGGAAATGATTTAGCAGCTTGTAAGATTTATGGCAACTAACCAATAACCTTAATTTGGATACTGCCAACAAACGCGAAGTGCAACTTTTAACTGTCGGGCGAGATCAAAGACGAAGTGAGCAACGTGATTCCAAGCTAATAACGGTTTATTTGGTAGGTACCTATAAAATTTTCTGATTTACCCAAAGGTAAATTTTACATGATGAAATTAGGCATTTAGTTCAATAAAGAGTAAGTAAATAAAGAAATAAATATTTATAAACGAAAATTAAATGAGTACATAAAGTACAATAAAAAAAACCTTAAAATGGGGGCGCCATTGTTTTATAATCTGCGTTAAAATGTAGTTTTTACCGTACCAGCAATTTGTTAATTTTCTTATACTTATTCGTGGTAAACATAATAATAATATAAACAGTGCGTAGAATTTGCTCGTCGGCTGTCTGTGACAGGCGTTAAGCTCGATCGGTGTGAATGCGCCTTTATAAAAACAGGTGATCAATTGATTGTAAGCTGAGTGTTTAGTAGGTGCCTAACTTTTTGGTTTTCTTGTTAATAGGAGCCGAAAAGGAATTTAATTGGTAATTTATGAGCATTTCACTCAGTACTGTTAAGACTGTAGATTGAGTATTGATAAAGACAGTATTTGCAGTTCCGAATAGTCCTTTCAGAGTAACCCGCCAGTTCTAACTCGCTTCATATTGTTAGCTCTGTAATAGCAAATTGAATATTTGTTGTTAATTATTTTTTATATGGGATATTGATAAACGTTGCATTTTGGGTAGATTATAAATTATAAGTTTGCAAAATAACTCGTTGTTTTATTTATTATAATTTTCGAGTATGGTTCCTTAAAAATGTACTGTATATATAAATCATCAGTTAAAACTGAGCGTGTATAAGAGAAAATATGTGAATAGCACCACACAGCACAAACACCTAATCAACAGTAAAAAATTGGTGTTTTTTTTGTTTTTTAAAACAATTATTTTATTTTATAATTTTAAGTAATTATAATAACGATACCTTAGCGCACAATCGTACTAAATGATTTTTTTTTGCCAGTAAAGTTTCGAACTTATTATTTGTGCACAAACATGCTAATTACAATAACTTTTCAAATGTAATTAGTACAAGTGTGAACTATGGTATCGATAAGCTGTTACGAAGTCCCGATTTTTAGTTGATATGAAACTGTAAGACATTTCAAGCTCGCCGCAAGCAACGCCGCCGCCGCGGGAAAGTCATAGTCATTTATAAACAATTAAATGCTCTTCGTTATAGTCGCTCAACTAATTTAATCGAAATATCTTACCGCCACCCTTGAAATAGGTGCCGGAGGAGTTACGTTGGCCATCTGTGGTCTTCATCATGAGTTCCACTTCACCAGATGATACTTTCTGAATGCAAATGCTGGAGTTGTTACCAGGGCTCGGAACCGGTTAAAAAAATACCGGTTAATACCGGTTTATTTCGGTTTTGCTCCGAACTTTTCTAGGGAACGCGAACGTTTTGAGAACTTTATGTTAACCTTAATTAACCGGTTTAATCCACGAGCGGCGAGTCGAGAAACCAACGCGTTGCAACTTATTTTTTTTACTTGTAATGTGAAGATGCGTGCGGTACGCCATTTGTTTTTATACTTTACTTACTTTCAATTCGGGGGTGTGCTGTTTAAAGCCTAATAGTTCACAAATCAAAAAAAAATCTTATTGAACCTGGGATATTTTGAAAGACCTATCCAACAACACCCCACAACATGGAGTACGAGTACACGACATTAAAAAAAAAACAGAATAAACAAAAAAATTTTTTTTCAACATTTTGTTTTATACCGGTGCGCGTCAATTAGTCTAATAACTTTTTGTATGATTTAATTTAACTAACTACTTAAAGCATAATGAACGTTTAGCATAAACACCAATTGTATAATTTCATCAGGCAGACGATCGAATAACATAACGCTCATTTATTATAACTCTCATAAACCATGTTATTGTGCATTTTTAGTCAATTTCTTTTAACTAGGTTAGGGAAGGGTTAAAGGCTAATTACTATTATAAACGGTGACCACATTATAATAGTAATGAAAGCCGTTAGAAATATTTATTTTTTAATTTATGAACATTATAATTTTAGAAATTATGCATTTCGTTTTTTGCATCATGATTATTATATCGTTGGTTTATTATGGAGATCGAGATTATGCAATTCGTGTTATGTAAAATAAAAATTAGTTCATTTGTTTTTATACTAAACATTACACACCCATTAACGGATATACAAGAAAATAAAACAAAGATTACATAGTGAGTCAACAGGCGGTTTTATCGCTAAATAGCGATCTGTTCCGGACAACCTTACAATGAAGAGATGGTTGAAAATATACAATAGAAATAGGCAGGCGGTGCAAACTGAATTAAAAGTAATAGGAACATAGTATAATTTATAACATATTATTAAATATACCAAAATAAAAGGTACGGAAAACAACTAAGGAAGTGACAAAAGGTGTTCTATCAAAACATTCTGAAAAATAGGAAGTGATTTAGCCTGTCTCAGTTCCAAAGGAAGAGAGTTCAACAACCTAACAGCCTGACATGTAAAAGAGTTATTGTAAACTTTAAAAGAAGAACAGACAGATAAAATATTTTTTTCGGAGCAATGCGCAAAAAGGGCGTTAGTAGAGACTTGGTTATACTTGCGCAACCCAAATAAGTATGAACCGAATACAACATTTTTGAATTCGTGAGAGCTTGTTAAGTTGCTCCACAGAAAGATCAAGATAATACTCATCTCATTTACTTGGGGGGGGGGGGGGGGGGTCATACAAACACTCAACATACACCGGCGAAAGATTATCAAAGTCGAAACGAGAAATAAACTTTGGACTGCCAATCAGAATACTTTGAGTTTTTGCTGGGTTTACTTTGAGCCGTAACTGTTACTGCATTCCAGTACAAGTACCAAATCATCGCTAGCAACCCCAAAAACAGTATCGAGATCACCAAGAGCGCCCTGAAAGTAAATTTGTAGATCGTCGCCATAAAGATGATTTGAAGAAAGAATGCTATCCGTGATAGAATTAATGAACGTACTGCACCACAAAGATTGGGAAGCTTCCACCTTTATTCGCTGCCGACGACCTTATTATATATTCAATTAACTCTGAAAGATATGGTAAGATAGCGGAGAATGCCAAGCAAAACGTTAAAATAGACAGTTGAAATTGCTAAAGACCAGCAATGTCAGCAAGGTCAGTTTTTTACTGTTGAATCCCATCCGAATATCGTCTGAGATTTTAACGAGAGCGGTAGCCGTACTATGACCAGGGCGGAAAAAAGGAATTGAGGAGAATTTTCCTGTTTAACAAAGAAGATAACTGCTGATGAACCAGACGCTCCAACACTTAAGGTAGGAAAGGGAGAATGAATATTGGCCGGTACTTAAACGGAAAAGGAGGAGGGGCTGGACTTTTTAGGCAAAGGGATTACATCAACATCCTTCCAAAGTAAAGGGAAAAACTAGACGAGACATAACTGTTAAAAATGCTGGTGATAATAGGGACAAGCAGGTTAAGTGAAGGAAGGATCATATTACGACTAATGCTATCGACTCTAACAGCAATGGAAGCAATGCATTTTACGCTGCTCCTAACATCACTGTCGGAGAATTGATCGAAGGAGAAAGGAGAAGTGTCAGGAGTTGGAAATGTTGAAAAATAATTTAAAGTCATGTCCTTTGCAGGGCCATTGAAAGTAGCAGAAGATGTGATTTGTTTATTTAGGAGATCAAGATCTCAATCAATATTACTGGAGCTGCTGTGATTTTCCAAATCCTATTGACTTAAGAAATTTTCAAACTTTTGCAGGATCACCATTTTTGACTGACTTATGAATGTGGCGACTCTGAGCGTCTCGACAAACAGTGCCACAGCGGTTACACAACGTACGACTTGGCTTTATTTCTGTCAGACGGGTCAGCTTTGCACCTCGATTTAGCAAAATCCTTTTTCCTGATCATATATATATATATATAGCTTCCTTGTCCTCAGAGAGCCAGGGAGCAGGAAGATGTTTAATTTTAATGGGTCGAACTGCAGTTACCCTGGAAATCACACTCCAGTCCATATTAAGTGCATCTTCGCGAAGCTTATACATATCCACCCGACTAAAATTGCCAGAAGAAGAGTCCTAGGATTAGCTTTCGGATGCCGGATTTTATAAGAAAGATAGATAGGGTTATGATAAAAGAACGCATCTGCGGAGTATTTTCCATGCTTAGCTATAGGTACATGAGCAGGAAAAGAAACCAAAGTCAAATCTAAAAGGATAGGGGTGCAATTAGGAAAGTGATGGGTAGCGTCAGAAGGAAGAATACTCAGGTTACAGATATTTAAAAGAGATTTAAGTCCCCCATTATAATGTGATGATTGTAAGAGGGCATAAGATCTTCGAGAAGTTTCTCAAATGAAAGGAAGTAATTAGTGAATAAAGGGAGAATAACAAACACCAAGAAGACGTTTATTATAAGATAAAGTAGGTAATGTCGAGGAAAAGATACTCCGTGGCTCCAGAAGAAGATTATGCAGACATGCCAGCAATAGAAGAGGGGATATGGGAACGACGATAAATGGCAACCCCACCACCAACTATATCAGAACGGTCGGTATTTATATGAACTTTTTGAGAAAAAAAAGTATTATCTCGAAAATCCGTCACTTTTGCAAAATGTATTTATAATAAAAAGAACCTAAGTATAAAATAAAATAACTGTTTAAAACAACAAAACCCGCTTTCAAAAACTAGTTCTTTTATAATGGGAGGTCAGTCCAATATTGAAGTCGGCTTTTGGTTAGAAATATTGTGGGACGCCCACTTCAGTTGGGCCTGAACTATTACCTCCCAATTTAAAAGAATTTAGTTTTGAGTTTTTGAAGGCGGGTTTTTGGTTATTTAAACAGTTATTTTATTTTATAATTTTTAATGATCCTCATCATGCTGTTACTTTGTCCCACTTCTCAATTAATAAGAAACTGTAGAACATTTCAAGTTCGCCGCAAGCAACGCCGCGGGAAAGTCATAGTCATATATATATACATATATATAACCTAAATGTGCTTCGTCACAGTCGCTCAACTATCTTAATCGAGATATCTTATTGCAACGCTTGAAATAGGTACCGTTTAGGAGTTCCGGTGGCCATCTGTGGTCTTCATCATCAGTTCCACTACACCAAATAGTACTTTTCAAGAGCAAATACACGAGTTAATATGAAAAATATGCAAATCGCTACACCTGTAGCGATTTGCCTATAATATTTGAGGAGTTCCCTTGATTTCTTCACATCCCACCCCATCATCATGATTACATAGGTATTGAAAATGGGACGAACTAGAAAGACACACAAAAAAATATTTTAAAATATTTTTAGCAATACTTTTTCAAATCGGTCCAGCGGTCTTTGAGTAATCGATGAACATACCCAATAAAAAGTACTGACGAATTGAGAACTTCCTCCGATTTTGAAGTCGGATAAAAACTATTGCAATTAGCCCATCTATAACCTCGTGACAGGCACACATTGCTTTTTTATCGTGCTTGGCGTACGTCTGGTTAAACCGGTTTTTTTTAGCTCTAAACCGGTTAATTCGAAAAGAACTTTATATAAAGGTTCCTCCAAAAACCGGTTAAGAAAACCGGTTTCTGCGAACGGAACCGAAATGAAAAGGTTTTGCGCCCAAGTACATAATAACGGTTTGAAAATTTAACCGGTATCCGAGCCCGGCGTCGCTATCGCCTAACGCACTCGTAATCGCAATCGGCTTCAAAGTGGAACAATTGTTTACATTTTGTATGCAGACTCGCCTTCGCACTGTCAAAATGAAAACGATTGCGATTGCGAGTGCGTTAGGCAATAAGCCCTCTGGTTGTTACTAAAAGTACCAAAAACGCTATATGTATGCCTATAATATTTGAGGAGTTCCCTCAATTCCTCACTGATCCCCTTATCAGATTCAGATTTGGTGACAATGAGACCACCTTATAAAAAACCGGGCAAGAGCATGTCGGACCATGCTCAGTGTAGGGTTCGAAGCCGTTACTCAAACAAATTAGAGCTCGCGACAAACTTAACTTTGCCGATGGAAACCTGTTCTCCCCATACATCTACTTAGTAGTGATAGATTTCCTATTAAATTCATTATGTGCTTACATTTTAGATATTTTTCAGATTTTTAGTATTTGTTGTTTTGGCTGTAGGGGGGTACACTTAACTCTAACAAAAATTAGCGCTTTAAAGCTTAATATTTCATAAACGGATCCCTTAACCGAAAAATTGTTTTCACGAACCCGCAATATTTTCGAAACACGGTAGACGAGAAAAAAAATACAACCCCACGTTGCGTGTAGGGGAGGTACATTAAAAAAACAACAAGATTTTATTTTACCACTTTGCTGGCGTAACTAATATTATATTCATTCCAAATTACAGGTTTCTAGTAAAGTAAGAGTCTCTGAGCTAGGCTGCGGACGGACGGACGGACGGACGGACGGAGGGATGGACGGACGGACGGTCGGACGGACGGACGGACATGGCGAAACTATAAGGGTTCCCAGTTTGGCTACGGAACCCTAAAAAGGGACAACACCCCAAACATATTGACAAAATAAAATAAGACTGGAGAAGTAGCATCCCAATTTAATTCAATTCAATTTAATATATTTATTTTAGACTGGGTCCATATGATTGTTAGTAAAGCTAATTAATCTTACAATCTAGGTTTTAGTATAATGAATATAAAGGCAAAATAATGTCAACAATAAAATAAAAAATTACAAAGATATAATAGTTAAAAACACAAATGTTAAAAAAAAATAACATGAGAAATTTAGAATTTCAAATGATTTTCAATTTTACATTAAATATAATGTGTCTGTCAGCCATATGCACGAATTTCCAGTGCTTCATTACAGGGCAATCGAACTTATCTAGTATAACACTCAGGAGGCTATTGGTACTGCCTCGCACTCTGTTCATCAACGACATCTCGTTTCCGCGCCTTGAAACCATCCGTGTTAGCCTCTGGGAACATGCCTGACGCGCTGCAGCAGCGAGGCAACCCCAACAGCATTCTGAAAGCGTTTTTAAACCGAATGCGCAGGCTATTCATGGAATTTTGCGTGTAGTTGGTCCACAGGCTGCAGGTTTAGAATGTCTGACAGTAATCCTTAAAGAGATTGATTTTAACATCACGTGAGCACTTAATAGACCTGCGGACCAAAATATTGGCTCCTATTAGCTCTCACCGCCAGGGCAGCCAAGTCATCAGAGTGAGAACATGTAAGAAAGGACACCGCACGGAAAGTATGGAAAACAAAACTTCGGTGAATTTTGTAAAAAAAAATATTTTACGTGTCTTTGTTCAATATATAAAAAAATCCTTGGTGCGCAATTATATCCTATGACTAGTTTTTGACAATAAAATTATAAAACAAGTTATGAAATATTCAAAATCCACAACTTTTCACCGAATAATTAAAAAAAAAACAAGTATTTTTCGTTAAAATTAATTTCTAACTGTGACACCAAAATTACATTGATAAAAAATATGCCCAAAGTATCTCTTTAGTTATTTTTACTATTGCAGAAAACGGAAATATCACGATTATATAAAAAATTGCAGATCAATTTTACTTATTTTTATTGAACGCTACAACTTAAAAACTAAAAACTTGTTATATCAGTTTTTTTGATGAAGTTGATTAATTAAATAGTCCCTAAAACATTTTTTTTTTGTTCAAAACTGGCCACTTTTTTTTCATAATTTTTTCTATGGGACTATTATCCATATGATTTTTTGGCAGATAAATTTAACCCTTTCTCTTTCTGACACTTGAAAATAAACAAGGAGAGAGCCAACTTTAAACGGCAGATAAATTTACTCGTCGATTGTGAAACAGGCCCTTACTAAAATATCTTATTTAAATTGTATAATTATCTTTATGCCAGGTCACACTCTCGCCGAAGTTGGGCTAGGTGCTGCAAAGTGATCCTGTGGCGCCCCAACCCAACACGACGGAGACGGCATCCCGTTGGTTTTTTAGACGGTAGTCTGAGTCTGCTCAGGAGTCCGTCATATCCACCCTAGCCCCCGACTAGAGGTGAGATGCGTAAATGCATTTCTCCAACGTAAAAAAAAAAAAAAAAAAAAGGTCGACATGCCGTCCTTTTCTAACTTATTAAATGTTTGAGAAGGACGGCAAGCATGCCTCGCCCAACTTGTCGAGAGTTTGGAGCTGGCATTAGATATTAATATTGCCACACCCTAAAAGGGTACATGTACCTATAGCACTTTAATGATTCTGAGACCAATATTATAAATAACATGGATGCAATAAATAAATTAATCAAAATAGTGGCAATTAGTAAGAAAATAATGAAAAAAATCCTCTTGGCCAGATAATTACTACACTTTAGATGAATTAAAAAGTAGTTCCTGGAAAACCGAGCGTGGCTCGGGTTGAAATACCTAGTTATTTGTTATACAAGGGGGGAAAGTTGTATTTTACCTGCGAGTGTTCATTTGAAATACGAGCTAGCGAAAGGATTTTATAATTGACCACGAGCGAAGCGAGTGGTTCAAAAATAGAATCCTGAGCGTAGCGAGTGTTTCAACACACCAGACGTAAAATAACTTTTCACCCGTGTATAACACAAAACTTTTCACCTCACTACAGCGAGGAAGATAAGCACAGTTCCGCATTTTGCACGGTTTACCGTAATTCCATAGGTGTTAATACGTCTTTCGTCACTCGAATCACTCATTTTTAATAACAAAACAAACTAAGTAGAAAAACATGCGAATATTTAACGTTGACCCAAAGATGAAGGAAAACAGAGGCCCTACTTTGAAAATCGAAGTTCGAAGTTACGTTAGCTCCATCCCTTTCTGTCGATTTAGTCTCGAATGACGTGTGACAGAGATGGAGCTAACGTAACTTCGATTTTTAAAGTAGGGCCTCTGCTTTACTACCTCTATGCGTTGACGGCTTAATTAAAAAGTTTTGGCTTGAGTTTTTTATTATTATTTCGGATGCGTTTTGTTCGCACATCGACTTACTTGGGCTGTCAGAACATTTTATCCATTTTTACAACAGAATGAAGGGTAATGTTGAATGCTGATATTTATGAATTAAAATAAAGTTGTAAGACTGTATTTAGTATTTTTTACTCGATGCAATTCATTAAATGTGATGTTAAAATTTAGCGGTTTTAACGTTTTACGTGTTGTTAGATGTCAAATATCACTAAAGCTGCCTTCAAATGTCAAAACTCTTTCTTCACATCTGGATAAAAAGCGATTTTCTCAATAGATATCAAACAAACAAAAACGGCTTTCCGAGCTAGTGAGATGAAAAGGAAATTTCCCGAAGATGACAACTTGACAGATCGATTTTTCGCCCCCGTAAACCCCTTATTTCAAATTTCATCGAACTCGTTGGAGCCGTTTCCGAGATTCAGATTATATAATTAAAATTAATTATTTTTTGATTAGAATTGCTCGTTTAAAGGTATTAAATTCTAGTTTCCTTTCTGAGAAGAGGTGACTAATAAATAACTATAGCTGACAGATAGTTTTAAACGTATTGGAACCTAAAGAACGATCTTCATAACTTTGTGACCACTGTATATAAATTTATCTTTCATAAAGGCGGTCAATTCCTGGTTTTTTTGTTCTTTTATCTTCCTTATCACATATTCTAATTCTATTTCGATTAAAGGGCGAACTGATAGATCTTCCGGCAGTATTTCCAATGCGAAAACGTATCCTTCAAATTCTTCTGAAAGGATCAACCCGTAAGCCACGAGGACCAAAACATCTGAATCAGTCAATAATGGTTCTTTCAAAAACTTAAGAAACCCAACAAACCTCGATACCTTACTAAAAACTTTTCTGAAAAACGAAGCGTAATAACGATTAGTACTCTTTAACTCGCTGATTAACATACCAAGCTGTAAACCAAATTGAATATGAACTTCCTTATCTAAATGTATTCTCCCATTTATAACTGTTCTAGTCAACAACCCCAGCTTCCAATCCCAAAAATACGAATACATATCTGACAAATCAAATTTGTTCTCAAAGGTTTCTAATAAATATTCAAAAATACAACTAATTCTTTGATATTTGTTACCTTCATAATATGTACAGTTCCTATCGAGATTTGCCACAAAACCCTCGAAAAATGATTGAAATACGAATGTTTCCGAGTCCTGATTTTCATTCCAATTGTTAAGGCATTCTTGGACTATCGTTTTTACCAAGTTTAAATCTGTCTCCTTCTTAGTTTCATTAGGATCAAGAATGTAACTCGTGACAAAATTCCACGTCACCTCGTTAAATTTTTCAATGTAAGGATTTGTCTCCGGGCGAAGTTTTTGCTCAGAGAGCATTTTATGGACGTGATTGTTAATTATAGATATGCAAAACTCTGCATCTATTAAATGCACATTGCTTTCCAAACCCCCCATAACCATACTTCGCCGTTCAATGTTTTGGTTTTTTTCTGGCAATGCCGCGACAGTTTTCCAAGCTACTTGTAAATAAGCACCTCTAAGATTTTCGGGCGCTGGATTCCCTCCAAAATAATAATTAAAAATCTCATCATCGTCATCTTGGTGTATGGTCAATGTAAGCTCTTTTAACAATTCGAAAAGTTCACTTTGTGCTTTCTCGTTTTCTGTTTGGATTCTATTGAAAAACAATTTGTAGATAACCAGTCTAAGTGACACGTTTTTCGTTGTCTTCCATACGTGGGACACGAGTTTTTTTAAATCGCTCGACTCTAATGTTTCAAATGCTAATCGCAAGCCTCTTTTCTGTATAGATAACCGAGAGTTTAATAAGAGTTCAATGAAATTTGTACGCAGCGCAGGCGACAGATTAGCTAGGTACATAAAAAACATTTCTTTACAACTATGAACGTAGTCACCTTTTAGGTATAAAGCCGTTTTTTCAAGCGGAACAGGCGGCCGAGATAAGCAATGAAAGCGGCAAATGGCTTTCTGAATGTCAAGGACATGTTGATCAATCTTGCCATGTTCAATTTCAGGACTGGTAGGTGCGTATTTATCCATTAAATCTGTTTTAATACTTTCTTGGCCTAGCTGAAAGATTGCGAACACCATGGAATTAATAAGATACTTCATGTATCCTGTTATTTCTGGTGTAATGTCGTAGATAGTTTTTATGCAATATTCAGCATACTGTTTTCCAATATCATAAAGAAAATAAGTACTAATTTTCGTCAAAACCCTATTAATTCTGAATTCTCTTGAATCCTCACACTGTTTACTAATTAGAGGTAGGTGTTCAAGGATCAACGACGAGTCTTTCTTAAGAAGGCGGATTAAATATCCTTCCATGATTTTTTGTTCATCTTCTATTTCCGTTTTTTTTTTAAAGGCAGAATCTAATTTCATGAACTTAATAACGACATCCGGGTAGTTTTCTACATCATTCTTTTTTTTATGGTTCTTTTGCAATGTAACGAAGTCCTCCAAAAACCGCTGAACTTGTTTTTGAACTAGTTCATTGTATTTGCGAGTTTCAAATTCAGTTATTTTGCCGACAATGAATTGGTGCTGGTAGTTATATACAAGATTATTTTTCTCGACATTTAACTGATGTGAATAATTATTCAAGCTCAGAATACCAACGTAATCTAGTTTCTCATATAAACCATTAGGGATAGTTTTTTCATTTATAATGTGATATATTAGTGAAACAATCACATACTCGGATTTTGGATAAGAGTATGGTCTAGAACAAATATATACTTCCAGGCTGTGCAATATTTTATCAAATGCAGCCCAGCAAGCGTCGTCAAATTCAAACACTTTGTGATGCTTTAGAATTTTATCTAAGAAAACTTGCTTCTTATAACGTTTTTCATTAACATGTCTCTTGTAATAGTAGTTCAGCAATTCTTCCAACTCTCGTTGAGTTGTAGCAGCCTTAACCAAAGTGTTAAGCAATTTCGACCTCTTATCTTCATTCGAAGCAATAAATATTTGTTTTTTTATTTCTTCAAAAGCTTTTCCAAAGTTAACGAACTTGTACCACATGTAACTTTCATTTTCAGGAATAACGCCCACTTGTTTCTCTAAGTGATTTAAAGCCCAAGCTTCTCTCTCTTTAAGGGACATCATTTCATAGCATTTTAAGTTATAAAATTCTCGAGACATTTCAAACTCTGTTGTTGGGTATTTTTCCTTGAAATTGTTCTTCATTAATTGATACTTTTTTCCTGGTTCCAGTAAGGCAAGGATGTGTTTATATATCGAGCAAAAATTCAAGCTCCAAAATTTTTCTGCATCTTCAGGCATCAGAGCAGTCAAATAGACCTCTGCATCTTGGGGAGAGCTGTACCGAATCAATTCTGATTCCTTAAGAATACTCAAATATAAAGCAGGATTTCTTAAAATTCTGTCTTTGTGTTTCTTTAACAAAGATCTTGATAACTTTACTCCAACTGAGGTTGAGGTTGGTTCCTCAACCAAGGAGGTATCCGTTGTCGTGTGCTTTTCAAAAAGGTCGAGATACTTTTGATCGTCAACGGAGTACAAATAACGGAGATGTAACAACGGCATATTTTGTTTCCCATAAATATCAGCTAAGGCAAACGAATTGCCAATTAAATGTAACCAGTCGACTACTTGATAATTGTCATATAACTCAAAGAACTTGTCATCTTTATTCATTAACTCTTCTTTAAAAGATTCAGCCGTATAGATCAAGAACTTGAAAGCGTAGTTAATCATTTTTGTATTTGTGCAATATTCAAAGAAACATTGTGCCCTCGTTTCATCCTTTACATATACAGAAATTGTTGAAAGGGTCTTTTTTTTCAGCTTCAATGGCATTGTTGGAAATATATTGTGGTGTAAATAATCAGGGTGGATGATATGAGCATGCTCAACGTCATATATCCATTCGCACTTCAGTGCTTTAGATACACACAGACTGTCCCCAGATTTAAGTTGCTCAAGCACAAAGTCAATGTCTTTGTATTCAGAAGCAAGTTTAATCTTGAAAATTTTTTCGACACCTGGATTTTCTTCCAATTTTATTTCTTGCAAAGGAACTTGATTTTGAGCAGCTTCTATGACTTTTAAATTAATCTCTTTTTGCCGTTCGCAAAGATTCTTACTTTCCAAGATTATCATTGCAGTCGAGTACCTGAAGTAAAAAGGAAATAATTATTCATCATGAGAAACGAATTTGAGCGATTTTGACAAAAGCGCACGCGCACACACACACACACGCACGCACGCACGCACGCACGCACGCACGCACGCACGCACGCACGCACGCACGCACGCACGCACGCACGCACGCATCCACGCACGCACGCACGCACGCACGCACGCACGCACGCACGCACGCACGCACGCACGCACGCACGCACGCGCACACACACACACACACACACACACACACACACACACACACACACACACACACACACACACACACATGTTAAATGTTGTAAACCATAGTCTACTTTTCTATTGTTATTAATTTTGTATTTTATTTAATTCTTTAGTTGTTGTTTTATTTTATTTCTATAAGTTATTTATCTGTTTATATTATATGTAATGTATTTGTAGAAATATGTTTCAAGTATCATGTCATAGTTTGTACTGTATCCAATTCAAAGTGTTCGTGACTGCTGTCTCAAATACAAAGCGACCAAAATTAAAAAGACCTTTGTTTTAATTTGAACCTCTTTGAATGAAGACTTAACCAAATTTTACATTTCTAGTGTGTTTGCAGTTACTATGTATTTTATATTTCGAACCCTATTTTTGTGGCTATACCTACCTTACAATCAATGACAACAGCTTTAACCCATTAACGCCCAACATATTTTTTCTGTATTTTTTGTTGTTATTGTAACAATATAGATTAAATTAAACCTTTTAAAGAAAGATAAACACAAAATAAGTCAGCATGTACCAAAGTATGTACAATCGGCGTTAATGGGGTAAGCTCTTAAGTGGATTGTCTGGTATGATGATTCCAACCATAAGTACAGTTTAATGTGACTAGGTGCAGGCGGTGCAGCCAGCGCAACACCTGCAGATCACAACACATGATACTGTTCGACCTGACCTGACCACCGTAGTCGAGGAGATAATTTAGCAAAAAGTGAATTCAAATGCACAGTGATAGATCAGTGT
This sequence comes from Acleris literana, assembly GCA_946894065.1. Lineage (NCBI taxonomy): Eukaryota > Metazoa > Arthropoda > Insecta > Lepidoptera > Tortricidae > Acleris > Acleris literana. Next base: position 5,148,771 of record OX335692.1, read on the forward strand.
ATTTTTATTAATGGCTCTCACATCTTGCATCTCATGTTTAAGATGTATTTTGCCAATAACGAAGTAGACATTAGCAAGGATCGGAAAAACGCCCGTCATTTTGAAAACATAACCCTGTTCCGTACAGGAGAGACTTCCTTCTGATGTTAATTAAAAATATTATTAGGTATTTTACATTTATTTTACCATTATTTATATTTATTCAGCAACAATATTATTAATGAATATAACCATAATGTTTATGGGAAAAAAACACATTCCCCAATCAAAAAGAATGTCTTTTTTTTTAATTTTCTCCTGTTATTCCATAACGATGTGAATTTAGGACCTATTTATGAGTCGAAAAAGTTTGTTCTCAGTTTACAGAGGACATTGGGGCAATTGTTGATATTGGTTTACTGTTTGTATGTGTGTTTGTGTTTTCTAATTAACATTTCGGTGTCATTCATTAATAAAATTGTCGCTAAGTACATATAAATGATTGTATAATAAATCTATAAAATACCTAATAATATTTTAAATTAATATCAAGGAAGTCTCTGCTATACGGAACAGGGTTATGTTTTCAAAATGACGGTCGTTTTTCCGACCCTTTGACATTCGTCACGGAGGGATAATGTTTGGTGTGATAATTTTAACAAAGCGTGGGAGAATCAGATGGGAAACCTAAAACAATTAACATTTATGTTAAGGACAGTACAGAACAAATCAAGACAATACAGATAGAGAGTGGAATAGAAGCAGGGAACGATAATTTTGATCTAAGAATTTTATATATTTTTTGCACATCCTTTGGGAGAGTCATAATATAAGAAAGTAGGTATACCTTGGGCAGCTAAAAAATATGTGTGCAATGTAAAGAATATGTCTGTTTCTTTGTGACATTCTGATAGCTTTCTTAGGATTGATAATTATCTAATAATCCCAGGAGTGTGCAATGAATTAATAGTTTACAACATAGTTAAAATTATAAAACAGGCAATCGGGATTTTTTTATTACCTAGCTTTTCTTTACACTTGCTACTTACTTGCACCTCTAAATAAAAGAAACGTGCGAAGAGTTTTTAGAGTGGAAATGAATTGATGTGATGCGATTTTAGTGAGTTTGCGTGGAAATTAATTGACGATGGGTACCTATGCTCATTTCATTATTTTAGTGCGATCAATGAAGTCAGTTAATGACGATTAAGTAGTAATTAAGTAGTTCCTTAATGTCGATATTTTATACAAAAGTTTGAAAAAGGAATGAGTCAATTGTCTATTAAAAATCTCTCCACCACCGTGGTTAAAGCCTGTAAGCCCGGCTGTCTTTACTTACTTGGAACTTGTTGAAAATATATTAGTAGTTTATAATTTTAATTTGTATAAATTAACCCTTCGTCAGTGTCGCCTCGCATAATTTTGTATCCTCCGTCTGTGTGGCTATGACCTCATCGCTTTCACATAACCGAGTCTAAACGTTTTTAGTTCCTATAAAAAAAAAAGCTATAGCTCTCTTCCTTTGAGTATAGAAACTAAAGGACCCGAAATACCTACGAAAGAAACTTGCCAGTTTATGACGTTTATGTGACATAAAATGGCGGATTGTCAGCTGTTATAGTAATCATGTTTATCGATAAATCAGATTACGTACTTAGAGATTTATTTTGACGTTATAGTAAGTCACGATTTAATTACGAATATCTGAATCACGGTTTAAGACTTGATGTTTTTATTTATAATAACATTAATATCAATCATTTATTTCGGACGGGATCGTTGTTACACAATAATAATAATAGGCAGCCGTCGTAGTTTCATCGGGTTAGTATCGTCTCGTCTAAAACGCAGCTGAGGCCCTACTTTGAAAATCGAAGTTCGAAGTTACATTAGCTCCATCCCTGTCAATCGTCATTCGAGACTAAATCGAGAGAAAGGGATCAAGCTATCGTAACTTCGAACTTCGAATTTCAAAGTAGGGCCTCTGGTCTAAGCAGTAAGTGTTCTAATACGCCGCTGTTCTAAGTAGCAAGTGGTTTAGAACGCAGCTGGTGGTCTGATATAACAAGCGGTTTAAAACGTAGCTGGTCTAAGTAGCAAGTGGTCTAAAACGCAGATGGTCTTATGAAGCAAGTGGTCTAAGATCGCGACAGCCCTATTTGTTTTCTAAATTCCTTCCTTATCCAACAAGTTGGCGGAGTCCCGCTGTGCGGGGCTCCTATTTCTGGGCGGTTTAACCTTCGGGCATTTGAAGTTACCTCACAAACCTACTTTGTGTGTGTCAGTGTTTTGAAATACACATCAAAAAAAATCTAACGCTATAAAAAAAAAACAAAAGACAAATGGCTAAAAAGGAATAAAGTAAAGTAGTATGTAGCTCAATCAATGTAATTTATAATAGGGTCAAACTGAAAGTTCTTAGAATATCAAAAACTGAGCAAAATAGCAAGTTATTAGTTTTATTATATATTTTCAAAATAGTGTCCATTCACATCAATAAATCGCAGGATCCGATGGAACCACTGAGAAAAGCACTTTGCCCATGCGTCCTTAGGGGTGTCTTCGACGGCCTTGTCAAACGCAGCCACTGCTTCCTCGGCGTCCATAAAACGTTATTAACATAAAGGGGTAAGATCTGGCCTATTTTCAGTCAATGTATTAGAATTATCTTGAGTGGCATGTGGCTGAAAAGAAAATTACAGAATTATCCTCAATAATATATTATCTGTATGTATGTCCCCTATGGACTCCAAAACGGCTGGACCGATGTTGATGAAGTTTACAGGCAATCTTCGGTTACCCCTTGCTGGGGTATCCCAAGCGATCCTCTGAAGTTTGGTAGCGATCGGATATTATTATTATTATTTTAGACAGGCAGTTGACACTGATAGGTCAAAATCACTGGTCACCAAACCGAAAACAAAAAAAAAGTAATGGCAGCAAGGCGCCGGATACAAGCTAGTAATTTAATAAAAACTGACGAATAGGCCGAAAGTATCCACCGTAACTTATTTATCGATATTTCAATCACGATTCACGAACAACTATATCTGTCAAAAGTACTATTTAATTAAGTACGAAAATATCTAAAATAAAATACAATCTTAATATAACGCATGATTAATCCTGGTCTATTGTTTAATAATAATATGTTACATACTGAAAATACGCAATATTGTTAATACTGACCGATATTTCACTAAAAACTTGAAACTTACCGGTGCAATATTAAACTTTGTTGATTTCCACTTTTTCTTGCTCCACATCCTATAACACTGTATTTCGACATTATAACAAAAATGTTCCTCACACTTGTTAATATTATATAATAATATTTAATATGTATGCTTTATAATAAATAAAACATTTTTGTTTGTGGTATTACCTATACACGAGTTTGCTCTGGCAATCATATTGATGTATTATTGACAGGGCAACACTGTTTATTCGTTTTCCTCTTCCGTTATGGCCTCCTAACCTTTCGGCACCGTAAACAGAGTATAGAATAGTAAATTATTCTCCCTCTACGTTCGGCACGCTTTTCTGTTATACGATAAATTAGATATCTCTAAGCAAGCCAAATCTCGAGTATGTCGCGGCTCTTAACATGTATTAACTATATAATACTCAGTTGTAGTTTCATTCAGTATACGAGGTCCGTAACGAATTGTTTTAATTTAAAACCCGCTGCCCACGCCACCAATCTTCACTTCGGTCCATGATAGTCCTGCCTCCGAACAACACTTAGGTGTACTTTAATGTTGTAATGTCGCCAAGAAACTCCACTTATTTAATAATTTAAAACACAAACACGACGCATTGACAACTCAAGTACTGACGAACGGTGTTACATAAAATGGCTGCCCTGTCAAAACCCTGCCGCATTAGGTATTTCTTGGGTTCCTACAAAAGTAGGTATAGTGATCCTTTTTCACTTAAGAGAATACAGGTTAGTTAGAAAGAGATAACGATATGTATATTTGTATGTATTTTAATGCCCGATCCTTTAGTTTCTTTAATCATTGGACAGGGCAGCCATTTTATGCGCCACCGTTCGACAGTACTTGAGTTGTCAATGCGTCGTGTTTGTGTTTTAAATTACCTACCTATTAAATAAGTTAAATATAAAAATAAAAATATCCATGGACTTGCTTCTCTAATAAGTCCATGGGGATTGTCTAAAACTCGATACTGGCGAAATACACCTTGTTAAACACAAGAAGTGAAAGCCATTAATTAAGAAAAAAAAAAAGTGGAGGTTCGTTACGATATTACAACATTAAAGTACATCTAAAGCCCCCTACGCATTATCCTTCCGTGCCAATAAATAATCACGGTAATAATAATAATAGTTGACGTCCAGCAAGCCAACGCACTATCGTTTTGCGTCGTGCATCGTGCCTGGAAGGATGGCACGGAAGGATAATGCGTAGGGGGCTTATCGTTTTGCGTCGTGCATCGTGCCCGGAGGGATGGCACGGAAGGATAATGAGTAGAGGCCTTAATATAAAGCATGATTAAGTCTTGTTTACATCTTTGGTGATTTCAACTGACACCGTAAACAGAGTATAGAATAGACCTGGCCCGCGCGTATACCTTTGAGATGGAGATAGTATCTATACATATAAGTGTGGTATATATGCTATCAATTCTGAGTTGCCAACAATTTGCTAGAACATTGGTTCTAGAACATAATACACTATAATTTTCATACGGCGTTGCTTACTGTTTTAAATCACATTAGCAACCACCTAACCTCCAAATGTATGTACGTATTTGAATATCGAAAGTTACAATATCGAACGGTCAAACCATCTACAGTAATTATAAAATTCTATATATGTTTTTAGGTCTGAAATGCCTACGATTAAAATGCCACTTGCATGTTATATAAATATTTGTTACAGAAGGTACAGTCATATATTATATTAACAATGTGCTTCGAAGTGTTCTGAGCAGATACGAGAAAACGTTGTTGGTTGCCAATTTATGCTACATGTAGCTATAATCCAAAGCTTCCTTGCTTCAGTATCAGATGGGTATCTGAAAAATATTAAAAAATGTTCTAAAATTTTGCGAACGTAAAAAGGTAAATTTCAGGGATTATAAGAGTTAATGAAAAAAAAATACTATGTCAAATCAACAAAACTTGTTTTATTAGTATAACAAAATACCCAATAATATCATAATTATATATTACCCCGTTTGTTGGGTAAAATGCATTTTAAATGGTTGACAACACGAAATTGGTTTTATACGACTAAATTTAATTGTCAGCAATCACAAGGATTACTATGTATTATCGTTATCAACATAAATCGGACGGTTATCGTAAGAAAAATACGATTTATTTGAACACAAAACCGATCCTTTTTTATGTTAAAATGTAACTAGGAGACGTTATTTCAAATAATTAGTTGTTTACATAGTCAATCAGGATTTATAAGACCACAATAATAGTATAATGTATCCAGTTACCTATGAAAGGTTATGTGCTCATATTTCCGCTCACTCCGGCTTTTACAGCCTAAACTACTGCAATTCACAATCACGAAATTGTTCTTTAACACATTACACGTAAACTTCACCCTTGTATTTTGCAAAAAAACTCCGAAAACAGCTAAAAACCACTAAAAACTCATACGACTCGCATCAGCTGTCAGGTTTTGTTTGCCACAATTTTTTGTGGCAAACACTTCGAAAAGGTATACGCGCGAGAGGGACAGTAAAAGTAAGTGCATCTCGTTTATACATACGTAATTATGTATAAACGCATCTCAGACTTCCCACCTGGTACTAGTCCAATGCCCACTCCATTCTATTCTCCCTCTACGACTGACACCGACTTTAGTACATTATGTAATAACGGTGGATACTTTTGATATGGGTAGAACATTGTGATATTAAGCAGTTTTGAGTTTCCCTCTTGTTAATAAAATAAATAACCAAGGGGCAATCTCATGATGAACATAACATGATGCCCGACGACACTCTCGACAAAGTTGGGCGAGGCAAGCTTGCCATCCTTCTCAAACATTTTATATGTTAGAAAAGGACGCCATGTCTGCCTCGCCCAACTTAGGCGAGAGTGTGGTCATAGGCCCTACTTTAACTCCATCTCTGTCACTCGTCCTTCGAGACTAAATCGAGAGAAAGGGATGAAGCTAACGTAACTTCGAACTTCGATTTTCAAAGTAGGGCCTCAGGCATGATATAATCACCAATATGCCACAGATTTACGGCTGACGGATTCATGACACTACAATAAAATAGTCTTATCTATGGTTCATATCATTACATAGAAAATGGCGGTTGTTGTATAGTAAAAATATTACTTTGTTAAAGGACCACATTTTACCGTATTCCATTTACGATTGTGACATTCTTACGTAAGAAACAATTAATTTCGAATCGCTCAGTAATATTATTCAGTACCATTTATGAGTAACATCACATTTGGCATTGTCGTAGCCTTATGGCTTAACGCGGTTTTTAGCGGCGTTTGTCTGTGAAACTAATTGTGTTTTGTGTCTAAATGTGCAATAACGTTTAGAGTAAACATGTCTAAAGCGTATTTATTGATATAACTTTTTAAGTGTTTAAAACAACGCTGTGGTGAGGAAACTTGGTTTGACATGTTATAGTTAACGTTTGCAATGGGTGAATCTGAAGAATTCAATACATTAACGTTCGAGAAGAAGCTCATGCAGTTAAAGGATACACAAGAGAGTATCCAAGGATTATCATCTTGGTGCTTGAAGCAGAGAGCGCACCACAAGAAGATAGTAGCAAGTTGGCTAAATGTCCTGAAACGAGTGAAGGTTGAACAACGTTTGGTACTCTTCTATCTCGCAAACGACGTGATTCAATATAGCAAGAGGAAGAATTACGAATTCGTTGAAAGCTGGGGCCTTAACTTACAGAAAGCTACACCACTAGTGAGGTTAGTTTTTGTTTACATCAGTGTTGGGATAACCTAGTAAGATTCATGTTTCAAATCCGCGAATGTTGCCGTGATTTTATTGTTTAAAACTTTATCCACTTGCACCTTCCATCATTTATGAAGCCTTTTTTAATTTTCAATTTGATTCTATTAATTTTCGTGGGTTATTTATTTGCAAACAAGCTAACCTAAACTGTTTAAATGACGTTTCACTCAACTTCTTGCTCCCTTATTATATAGCCAATTTTGCCAAGACCTGAATTACTTCAAGATCTATATTTCAATTTGTGTTGTGGATTAAAGTTGTGTTATCCGGTTAAAACTGATTGTAATTGGCAAAAACAGACAGATTATGAAATAAGTACTAAAGGCAGAGATGCTAAAAGCTCATCGCATTTGAAACAAATTTAGTGGTAAAAATATAGTCTCTTCAATTTACAAAGACTTATGATTTTTATGTATATGTGCAACGTCTATTTGAGTGGCCTAGTGGGATGGGAATTGAAAACACTAAATTGTTCATAATACGCTTAGACATAATGGATATTTTACCCTTATGTAAAGTAAAGTAAAAGAAAATCAGGGGACAATCTCACACAAGTGACCTAGTGTCAAACTAAGCTCTAGGCTTGTACTATGGATACTAGACAATGATATACTTACTTATATAGAGAAATACCTTTAAATACATTAATTTCTATGTATTTCTTTAACAGCAAAGACTGAAACAAATACTAGCATGTGCTTATTACACCAATATCTGCCCTTATCGGGATTTGAACCCTGGACCACTAGCTTCATTGGCAGAGTCAACTAGGCTAACGAGTTCTCAAAAAAAGTATACATATTGTCCCTTTACTTTTTCAACCTCGTATCTGATCGAATAGTTAGACAGTATTTACTAAGCATTACTAACATTTATTTGTTATTATTATTTTCTTATACAATGGCTTTTCGTTGGTGATACAGCAATACCGCATAACTACCAAATTTAATAAGTTGCAAAATGTACCTACTTACTTGCTAACGTGTATTTTGCACCTTATATAATTTGTTAGTTATGAGGCATTGAAGTATTACCGACGTTTTGCTTCCGTTAAGGTGCATTTCACCAATGTTGAGTTATATCTCAACAATCAACATCGACAATAGAGAAATAAGTCCATGGTTATCACACATGAGGAAAATGGTTCCATTGAAGAATATTTTCTGTTGTGGACAGAAAAATAAGTAATTTTTCAATGTTTACAAAATTGCTATTTGCGGGGACTATGCTTGTTTTTAACCGACTTCAAAAAAAAGAAGGAGGTTCTCAATTCGTTGGGGTTTTTTTTTTTTTTTTTTAATGTATGTTCCCCGATTACTCGAAGACCACTGGACCGATTTGAAAAATTTTTTCGTTGTTCGAATGGGTATACTTTCTAGTTGGTCCCATTGTCACCACGTCAGGATCTGATGATGGGATCATGGAGAAATCAAGAGAACTCCTCAAATATTATAGGCACACCTATAGCGATTTTGGTATTTTTCACTGTAACTCATGCATTTGCTTTTGAAAAGTACTATATGGTGAAGTGGAACTGATGATGAAGACCACAGATGGCCACCGGAACTCCTTAACGGTACCTATTTCAAGGGTGGCGATAAGATATTTCGATAAAGGAAGTTGAGCGACTATGACGAAGCACATTTAGGTTTAAATATGACTATGACATTCCCGCGGCGTTGTCTGCGACGAACTTGAAATGTTCTATAGTTTCTTATTAATATTTAGAAGTGGAGCTACGTAACAGCATAAATAGGATCACTAAAAAGTATAAAATAAAATAAATCTTTAAAAAAACAAAAAACCGCCTTCAAAAAGCAAAAAATAACTTCTTTAAAATGGTAGGTAAATAGGTCAGTCCAACTGAAGTCGGCGTCCAACAATATTTTAACCAAAAGCAGACTTCAGTTGGACTGACCTATTTACCTACCATTTTAAAGAAGTTATTTTTTGCTTTTTGAAGGCGGTTTTTTGTTTTTTTAATATTCTCTTACGTGTGGTGTGTATGGCTGTAACTTGATGTCACAAATCAGTGTTATTTACTGTAATTAAAAATGAGATTTATCGCAACTGCAACTTAGACATTACATTTGTTGACCCTATGAATTTGATTGATAGTCAATGACAATTTTTGCGCTATAAGGACATTTTGGTTTGCCACAAGACCCATAAATTTCCCATTGTAACCTTATTTATATTTTTCCAATTTTTTGTTTCCAGAGAAGAGAAAGTACGGCAAAAGATTCTCCGAATATTTAAGATCTGGGAGCAGAGGTCTGTTTATGATGATGAGTTCCTCTCGGACCTTACGGGGTTGTTGAGTGCTGGTGCTGTGAAAAAGACTGATGATGAGGCCAATGATTTTCAAGTAAGCATAATTGTTGATATACCTTGGGTTAAGTTAAGAGAATGCCATCCAGCGGACTCAAATTGTAAATTAAAAGAATTTTAAAATTCTGAGACTGACACTCTGTTTCGCAACTCCAATCACTATAGATTTGCTGTTGTATTATAAATACAAAACCTAGGAACAACTTGGTCCACTATGTAAGTATTGAAAGATGTATAATAAATATGTTTATGAGATCATATAATTCACTAATTTGTGTAATATATATGCGATATTTGAAACTTAAATGCCTTACAAACTAGACATATAGTTTATTGTGTCACTTGGTGGCTTGTCCAATGCACTTAAAAACATTTTTCATTTTATGCTTCCAGCCTCAACAACTGGTGAATAAGATTAAGCAATGCTCAGTATTGGAAGCAGATACAGATTTGAGGTTGAAATTTATTCACGAGAGCCATTTGCAGCTCTCAGACGCCGATGCCTTGTGCGCTAGCCTCAAGGGTAAGTTTAACAAATATGGTCTATATCAAAAAGTAACTTAACATATTAACTGGCTTCAATTTAGTTGGTTGTAATAATGTACAAGGTCTACCCAATATATAGACGCAAAATAAGCCTTACGTCCATGCAAAAGATGTCCATAAGGCCATCTTACGATATGACGCTTAAAGTGTCAATCCGCACCCAACCGCAGACGGCAATGGCAGGTGTCACTACTAGTTTCTATGTATTTCTATGAAATACCTTCTGTAGCGAGCGTCACGACCCCTGCCGCTCAACCGCAACCGCATGCGTCTCTGACGCCCGATCGCAGATGTCGAGTGACGTTGACCGCAGACAGCAGCAGCGTACTGCAACGGCAGGCGTCACTACTGGTTTCTATGTAGTACTACGAAATACCTGCCGTTGCCTACTGCAGGCGGCATTAGCAGACGGCAGCGGCAAGCGTCGCTGACCACCGACCGTAGACCCAGTAGTAACGCTGACGTCCGATGACTGGTACTGCCGTCTGCTGCGTGCGGTCGTGTGAACAGCATAACAATTCTATGACATTTTCCAAAGAAAATTGCATTAGACTATACTGAAATTTAGTTTCACCAGAACATTTAGTACTTAAAAGTAGATTTTAAGTATTAAACTGGTGGTTGATGTTATGAATTCCTTTGTTTTTTAGAAAAAAGTAACATGGATGATGTTGACAAAGAACTGAATGAGGGTATAGGGTGTGTGGAAAGGTACACCCAGGCGCTGCAGAGGGAGATTGTAGCGCGAGAAGCCCTGCTGGCATTGTTGACTTCAGCTAACCAATATTATTCCACGCAGAGGGGCGAAGTGAAAGTAGTGGCTTATGTGAGTACACCTAGACCTAACTTTGTAATTGAATTTGGTGCTATAATATAATCCGTAATTCGAGTCATTAGTTCCACAGATGTGTTGCCAGATAGGCATAAAGTTTGATAGTGTTGAGACTGATGAGGGAAAGGACAATCTTTTAGTATTAATACTAGTTACATACATTCTGACTGAGGATATAGGCAGTGGGCTTCACTGACCTCGATTTTTTAGGAACGGCTTAACACGCTTCGATTTGACAAATCGGTCGAAGGTCGGATGCGCCGGCGAGCCGACCTCTTCCGACCAGTATTAAGATGGTGGTAGCGATCCAGACGAACCCTGTACAGAGTCCTACCACCACTGAATTACATTTATACATACAAGTTGCATGCATGTTTTAGTTGCATACAAGTGGAGGTGCTGACAGTTTCTTGTGCTTCCACCTAACAGCCATTATTTTTAAATTATTTTGTACAACGAGAGACACCAATTTTGCGCGTATGGCACACGTTCGCAATTCTAAATATTTGTCTGTTCAATTTGCACTTCACTTAAAGTCTTAAATACAAGTTCTAATTAGTACATGCAGTTTATAGCTTGTTTGCAGGTTTACCATGCCAATATTCAAGTTGCATGCACGTTAAAAGGTAAAGTGAGGTTTATATTAGCGATAAAAATTGTAGAAGTTGACTCACTCTAACTTTAAAGTTAGAAAAATACAGCATAATTGTGCTTCTTGCTCTAGAACTAAAGTTAAAGTAAGACAGCAATCGACTTCCGCAAATTTTATTGCTAGTCTATTTCGTCCCTTAATTTAATATCATCTTTAAAAGTAGTCGATAATTAGTATGCACTCGACAGGCATACAAGAACTTCGGCGCCCGAGTGCGAGCCCTGAAGCGCAAGCTGGACGAGCTGGTGCTGACGCTGCCGGCCGCCGCGCCCTCGCCGCCCGCCTGCGACGAGGACGTGCCCTCGCCCGGGCCCGACGAGGACCTCGACCTGCCGCTGGCGCCCGACGACGACGGTGAGGACTAGCACCACGTGCTACACGAGATACATAGTGATACATGCACTATCACGATTATTGTCGAGCGTAAAGAGCTTAGTGTAAGGCCCGATTTAGATCAAGCGAACGAACAAGAATTCTATGCTAAATCTCTTACGTTTTCTTTGTAAAAATAAAGAGAAATCATGTTCTAGAGCACTCCTTCGTTGGGTCTAAACGCACCTTAACGCGAATCGTGATTCGGTTCGCCAAATTTCTTTCTCTCTCTCTCTCTCTCTCTCTCTTTTCTCTCTCTCTTTCTCTGGTTCTCTTTCTTTCTTCGTCTCTATCTCTTTATTTAGGAGGAATCTCGCCGGATTTCTTTTGAACCCGGGGCGGCTAGCTTTGTAGGCAGGGTCACTACCAACTAGGCTATTGTGTCGTCAAATGATGATGGGATCCTGGAGAAATCGAATCGAACAAACTCTTCTGATATTACAGGCATAATTAGCGATTTTGGTTTTTGGTTTTTAAATAACCTCCATTGTTTCCAGTGTCATACAACATCGACAAGACGTTCAACACGTCACTGTCGGCGGACGGCTCACTGTACAACCTGGGGCTCTCGTCGTTCCTCAACACGGACGCGATCGCGATGTTCAACGAGGCCAGCCCCACGCCGCCCAACCACAGTGGTAAGTCTGATCATTCTGCCGTTATACCGAAGAAGGTGGCTAACTGCATAATAATAGTATGAGCATTTTAAATTTTATGTGTCTACCAATATACAGAATGCTAACGCTACATTGCATTGCCTTCTTTGGGATTAAGACAGCATTACCTTTCTGAGGTCCCTTTTACTAAAAATAGTACAGCATGAAGCCATTCAAATAAAGATCTAGTGAAAAGGAAGTAAAGTGGAATTTCTGATGTTTTTATGATCAATGATGAAATTAGAGAATGTACTATATTTCATTCGCAATATATTCATATTCCATTGACAAATTTCGTTCGGTGGGCATTAGGTGACCACCTTTCTTTAACACTGACCTTTATTTTCACTCGATTGCCGAAGGTTGTCTTTGACCTGTATGTATGGTTATTTATTCCTCGTAGAATCTGCATAGATGGTCCGATTTTGACTAAGGAACTGTTGTTAAATTATATGGTTATAATTAGTGAATAGTTAGCAATACTTGACCATACAAACGACGAAGTCGAAAAAGTCCCGTTGTACGGCAAAAACTTGGAATTTCTGTTGTTTTTATGACCAATGATCAAATTAGAGAATTGACCTTATTTCATTCGCAATAGATTCATATTCCATTGACAGTTTTCCTTGTATGGTGGGCATTAGGTGACCAACTTTCTTTAACACTGACCTTTATTTGGGTGATTTCACGGGCGTTACAACCGCTGTCAGTCCCTAGTATTAGTATATTAAAGAAATCTGCTATAATATGGTTAAAACTTGTATGTCTATATTTTTTTATCGCTTACGAAAATTTTCCTAGTAAAATCTAATTACGTGAGCTAGTGTGTGTCCAAGTTTTTGACCTCCACCCCTTACGTCGCGAGTGTAAATGGGTTAAATAAAAAAATGCTAAAATGGCGGTATTAATAATGTAGCCATGGTCGTCATCATGATTTAACTTAAGAGCTAGGATCTTGTAAGTGGAGTAATTGCCACTTTTTTCTGTTCTTTGCCAGCTTTTTCATAACCCTATCCGGCAAGGATTGCGCAGGTAGACCGGTTCTCATGGTAGCTAACGTATATTGACGACATTAGAAAAACTTGCAGTCGGGTTTTTAAAACCTTATTTTTGTTAGACTCGTGAATTACTCGGAATAGGTACAGTTTAAATGCCTACATCTGGCGCAACTTAATTAACGCGTAAAAGAAAAAAAAATCCTATACCTGATGCAAGTTAATTAACGCCTAAATGAAATGAAAATTGATACATGAATGAACATGCTTCAATCTACCCGAACCGATGTTGTACCCTGCTGAACGAATCAAATCAAAACCAAATGATTTATTGTTAAAAGAGCGATGGTATGTTACATGGGAATTATTACATTATAAACATTAAATAACACAAGTTTAGAGTTAATAAGATGTACAAAAAGGACGATGTTTTAGAAATAACAACAAGCACTTTCAAAATAACTAAATGAGATTTAACATGAACGTATTAAAAAAGTGGGTTATGGTTTTAAACAGTCTTGTGTAGTATCTGATAAAAAGTCGGATTTATACTCTTGTGCCTTAAATGGAACAATTTTAATCCTACTAATATTACAAAATGCGAAAGTTTGTATGTTTGTCACTCAATCACGCCAGAACGACTGAACGGTTATGGATTAAATTTGGCACAGAGATATATTACGGTCTAAAATAGCACATAGGCTACATTTTATTCCGGAAAATTGGACAACTTCCGAGGGAATAGCGATAACCACTTCTACGCGGTTGGAGCCACGCGCAGAAGCTAGTAAAATATAAAATTGTAAGGAGAAATCGAAATTCAGATACAATATATTGTATTTAAATTCAAATTATTAAAAAATGCCATCAAATGTCAAAGGAACTAATATATTTTCTTCGTATATTTTTTTATTTCTCCGCGTTCCTTATCAAGTGCAGTTATGTTATGATTGTTGTTTCAGCCAATAAAATCGAAGTGATAAACTCTAGGCCAAGCGAGAACCAAGACTTTAATATCAACGACTTTCTTAAAACACTGGTGCCTAATGAAAATACCATCGCCTCGGATAATAATTCAGGTAAATCTTAACTAGACTAGATAAGGTCGTATTATACTACGCGGTATATAGGGAGGCCTGGGTACTTACAAGGGCGTTTCTTCCCTTCCTCTTATTACAACATCCCGATTTAGAACAAGGGTCCCTAAACACCCCATAATGTAATATGCCCATTGCCCATTAGTTTTAGTACTGCCCTACTAAGCTAATAAGCAGTCACCCAAATTTAATACCCAAAGCAGTTTTAATTCTCTTCTGTTAGTAATAAGGTTGATATTGCTACAGGAGTTTTATCTGAGATAATGCGTATTGGATTAGCAGGGCAGAGTAGTGGTAGGTCCTTGTAGTGGGTCCGTCCGGATCGTTACCGCCATCTTATCATTTAACCTAATGCCAAACAGAATTCGCATTGTTGTGTTCTGGTGTGGAGATAAGACGATCGGTAAAATTATTAACATGGAGGCATAGCATCTGAGAACTCAGGGTTGGCAACGCATTTTGCGGTCTTAAAATTGCAGGCTTGAGATTGTAGTCTTGTGAATGCAAATGGGTGATTACACGGGCGTTTCAACCGCCGTCAGTCCGCTGTCCTAAGTATTTAAGAAATAGGTGATAATATACTTATAATTCGATCAATTGTGGCAAAAATTACGATAACAGTATAGCTCTGTGTGAATGTTAGCTGCTCATTCTTTCAATATTTATGACAGCGGACTGACAGCGGTTGAAACGCCCGTGGAATCACCCAAATGTCTATGGGTCTCAGACCGTCGGGTGTCCTATGTGCACGTTTGCCCACACACGTTTGCCTTCCGTATGCCATAAAAAAGACTAACTGACACACAACGCACAGCTCGTGTGCTCGTGTTTGCCTTTCGTGTGCCATAAAAAAAGATTAACTGACACACAACGCACAGCTCGTCTGCTCGTGTTTGCCTTCCGTGTGCCATATGGAAAGATTAACTGACACACAACGCACAGCTCGTCTGCTCGTGTTTGCCTTCCGTATGCCATAAAAAAAGACTAACTCACACACAACGCGCAGCTCGTGTGCTCGTGTTTGCCTTCCGTATGCCATAAAAAAAGAATAACTGACACAACGCGCAGCTCGTGTGCTCGTGTTTGCCTTCCGTATGCCATAAAAAAAGACTAACTAAGACACAACGCCTAGCTCGTGTGCGCTTTTGCCTTCCGTATGCCATTAAAAAGACTAATTGACACACAACATACAGCTCGTGTGCTCTTTTGCCTTCCGTATGCCATAAAAGACTAACTGACACACAATGCACAGCTCGTGTTCTCTTTTGTCTTCCGTATGCCATAAAGAGACTAACTGACACACAACGCACAGCTCGTGTGCTCGTTTGCCTTCCGTATGCCGTAAAAAAGACCAACTGACACACAACGCACAGCTCGTGTGCTCGTTTGCCTTCCGTATGCCATAAAAAAGACTAACTGACACACAACGCACGGCTCGTGTGCTCGTTTGCCTCCCGTATGCCATAAAAAAGACTAACTGACACAAAACCCACAGCTCGTGTGCTCGTTTGCCTTCCGTATGCAATAAAAAAACTAACTGACACAAAACGCACGGCTCGTGTGCTCGTTTGCCTTCCGTATGCCATAAAAAAGACTAACTGACACACAACGCACAGCTCGTGTGCTCGTGTTTGCCTTCCGTGTGCCATAAAAAAAGATTAACTGACACAACGCACAGCTCGTCTGCTCGTGTTTGCCTTCCGTGTGCCATATGGAAAGATTAACTGACACACAACGCACAGCTCGTGTGCTCGTGTTTGCCTTCCGTGTGCCATAAAAAAAGACTAACTGACACACAACGCACAGCTCGTCTGCTCGTGTTTGCCTTCCGTGTGCCATATGGAAAGATTAAGTGACACACAACGCACAGCTCGTGTGCTCGTGTTTGCCTTCCGTATGCCATAAAAAAAGACTAACTGACACACAACGCGCAGCTCGTGTGCTCGTGTTTGCCTTCCGTATGCCATAAAAAAAGACTAACTGACACAACGCGCTGCTCGTGTGCTCGTGTTTGCCTTCCGTATGCGATAAAAAAAGACTAACTGACACACAACGCGCAGCTCGTGTGCGCTTTTGCCTTCCGTATGCCATTAAAAAGACTAACTGACACACAACGCACAGCTCGTGTGCTCGTGTTTGCCTTCCGTATGCCATAAAAAAAGACTAACTGACACAACGCGCTGCTCGTGTGCTCGTGTTTGCCTTCCGTATGCCATAAAAAAAAACTAACTGACACACAACGCGCAGCTTGTGTGCTCTTTTGCCTTACGTATGCCATTAAAAAGACTAACTGACACACAACGCACAGCTCGTGTGCTCTTTTGCCTTCCGTATGCCATAAAAAAGATTAACTGACACACAACGCGCAGCTCGTGTGCTCTTTTGCCTTCCGTATGCCATAAAAGACTAACTGACACACAACGTGCAGCTCGTGTGCTCTTTTGCCTTCCGTATGCCGTAAAAAGACTAACTGGCACACAACGACGCGGACCTTGAGTTGAATAAAGGCCCTGTGTGCTCGCTTGCCTTCTCCATGCCGAAATAAGTTATTTTCTTTTTGCAGTAACAAGCGGGTCCCTATCTCAGAAGTCTCAGGATGCGCTTCCCGGACTTGATCTGCTGTCGGACAACCCCCCACCCCCCACGTCCTTCTACGGCAGTATCGGCAATAACATAGGTAATTACATTTACTAATGTATCATTTACCCACTAGAACCATGGACGTAACATTCATACATAAACTCACGCCTTCGTTGCAGACCTCGTGCTTCGTAGGCAGAGCTACAGAATTACCTACAACTCTAAAAGCTTGTTGATAATTCTGTAACCACATTTTGCACAATTAGGCTAAGACGCTCATTCCCGAAATACCAGTATTTCAAAATACCAAACGACTCTTTTTACCAGGTTCTCAAAAAAACAGATTTGAAATGTTGGGTAAAGATAATAAACAATACCCGAATTTGTATGTTTAGTTTTGGGATGCCGATATATTGAGAATCAGGTATTTAAAAAAAACGGGAATTTCATGAATGAGCGGGCTAAGATGCTTATCAGCGTATTAGTGTCAGGTTGCCAGCCCATCGCCCAACAATACTACAAGCCTTTATTCCATTAGTCGCCTCTTACGATATCCACGGGAAGACATGGAGTGGCAATGTTCTACAAGTCTGCTAGTGAAATGTTCCACATGGACTAATATTATTAGTCTAGTCAGTATTAAGAAATTGGCCCCGGAAGTAACCAAATCTGTCTATGGTTTACAGACTCCTAATCCATTGGTTAAGGTTATTATTACACTGACGAGCTGTAGGTAGGCCTCCAACAAGATGGAGTGACGACCTTGCAAAGATCGCGGGAACGCGGTGGATGCGAGAAGCACAAGACCGGTCTGAGTGGAGAGCCTTGGGGGAGGCCTATGTCCAGCAGTGGACGTCTTTCGGCTGACATGATGTTGATGATGATGATGATTATTATTACACTGAAGATTTGCGAACGTATTTCATTGTGTGTTATCTATATAAGTTATGTACTTAACTGTTTTAGTGCAATAATACCTAATAAATCTTGCATATGCTCAGCGAAATTAAAACTATTAAGTACTAAGTGCTCAAAAAATTGTTTCGGGTATATCCAACGGCTGTTGGACGGTGGTGATTCTTTTACGGTTCAAGTCTAAATTAGCTGTGTTCGACCATTTCTTTTTCAAAGTAACTTTCATCCAATCATACCTTCCTAATAGGACATGAAATAGTTATTTATGTAACTGGTACATAATGAAGCTTCTTAAGGTACGAGTGCCGAGGTTAGAGCGCGAGCTTGCGTGCGCTCTAATTACAGGCATGAGTACCTTAAGAGCTAATTATGAACCGTTGCATACATAACTTTTTCTACAAGCTTAAAATGATAATGACAAAAATAAACATTCGCTAACTTTTCTCGTATACTTTACTCGATTTTTCTGCTAGAGCAAATTACTTGTCAGCAGAGTCATTTTCATTATTCCGATTGGCGTTAATAGTTTGTGAATTTTATTGTTAAGTAAATGTTAACAAATTTCATGCAAATTTTAATAGAATTTTATATACTAAAAACAGTTCTGACAATATATCACAAAAGTTGGAATGCTAAACAAAACGCCTATTCTATTCTATTCTATTCTATTCTAATTCAATAAAAATGTAATTTTAAACATATAATTAGTCTCAAAAATAATTTGGTCTTAAATATACGTAATTGTAATTGGTATTAAAATATTTTTAACGTTTTATTATTCAAATTAGGATTTCAAGTGTTCACTAAACGCCAAGACATATCCGGAATGCCCGTAACCATGGTAATAACAATGCTATAATATTTTTTATAGAACTGTTATGACCATGGCAACGCATTATATGTATAGTAGTAGGCTAGACCAATCATGGAATATGTTTTAGTTTCTGTGCGCCTAGCACAAGTTGCCCGCGATTTGTTTGTCGCTCGGATCTCCCTCTCTATCTAGTCAGTAACGATAGAGACGCACTGAGCGACAAGCGAGAAAATACAATTTGTGCTACGCGTGCTGGTGTTATTTTTATATATTATGGTATTTATTTATATACGTGTATTTTTATAGATATATGTCATGTACATTTATTGATTTGTTATTACTTTTTGTGTAAATTATTATTGCTTTGTAAATATGTTCTTTGCTTTGTTTTCTGTCTTTCTTTTTTTGTGCACTACTTTTACTAGTTTCTGTATGATGGTTACGTTGAATGGTAGGGAATGCCATTAGGCTTTAAGTCCGCCATTTGTATTTTTTTGTGCAATTAGGAATTAATCTGGATTGGAAAATATGCAACAACTGGATTAAAAAATTAGCGTCTAACAATGCGACTCGAAACTTCTGGTCTGAGAATGCTACTAAAATGCTACTAGAAAATTCGCGACTAAAAATGCAACTAGAAAATTTGCGACAAAATATTCGACTACAAAATTCGCGTTTAACAATCCGTTCGTTAGTTACAGACGACCCCGAGCCCTACCAACCAGAAACGCCTACGCAATGGAACAACAACACGTGGAATATGCCGCCGGTGAGATATCTTCACTAATATTATAAATGTTGTGTGTTTGTTCCTTCAAGGTTCAAGGCGTCGATCGATCGTTGTTTAGTAAGGTCTGTTCATCCTTACTTGTCTTATCCTCGTAAGGCCCAATGTGCAATAGGATGTACATAATCACGGCAATTTAATTTGAACTGTGTTGCAAAAAGAATAAGGTTTATTTTCCTATGTTCATTAACTGAAAATGGCATTATCGAACAAACGTAAGTGAACTTTACTGCCTTGACGGTAGATTCAAAGTCCCACTCACAAAAAACTGGCTGTTTGTAGTATGGTGGGCCTTACGAGGTTATATAGTAAACAACTTTCTAACCTAAAATGAACCTTTTTTGACTAAAACAGCTCTTGTGTCATAAATAAAGTAAACAAAATAAACATTTTGGACATAACTTGGCCAATGTATTGTCTGTGATTGCTTTATTTTGTTTAAAATAGCGGTTTTAGTCTAAAAAGATTCATTTTGAGGTTAGAAAGTTGTTTACTATATAAGACAAGTAAGAATGAATAGACCTTAGAGATCTATACTAATATTATAAAGAAGAAAGATTTGTATTTTTGTGTGTGTGTATATATGTGTATATATGTTTGTAACGAATAAACTCCAAAACTACGAGACCGATTTCAAAAATTCTTTCACCATTAGGATGCTACATTAACCCTGAGTAACATAGGCTATGATTTACTTTTTTGCGCGTGCGGAGTCGCGGGCAACAGCTAGTAGTATAGACTTTGGAAATGGACTATGGTACTTTTTTGGTCTCCTAAGTAGTGAGGCGACATTCTGTTGAATAAGTACAGTAAAAAATTAAAAATAATACTGGTTAAGGGTGAGTGCTAAAGAATATAAATAGTAATTTTTAATATCACTTATAACTTATTATTTATAGCTTATTTTGTGTAATGTTGCGAATAAATGTCTCTTTATCTTTATCTTCAAGGGACTATATAGGTATTTTTAATTTGTAGATTTTACTGGTACATAAAATCAAATTGTACTTTATTTATTGCAAACACTGTCTGATCCGTTTGTTTCTCTAAATTTGTGTTTGTTGCTCTAAAATTGAAGTTAAAGTAAATGGGCATTATATTATCCAAATTGCGGAGCACTAGGTGAGTTAGCGCTAGGGTTGCCAGATGGTCGGGATTTGGCGGGATCCTCCCGATTTTTTTGTATGTTCTTTCGACTCCCGACAAAGTAAAAAATCTCTCGAAAAACCGTTTCATTTTATAAAACAACTAGAGGGTGTCCCGCGACTTCGTACGCGTAGAATTAGTTTCCCGCTACTCCCCCTGTTTCTTCCCGTTGGGGGTCGATTTACGGAAAATCCTTTTTTATTGCTCACTTACATCATGAAAGGAACCCCTATACCAAATTTCAAGTTTATATGTACAGTAGTTTCGGCTGTGCGTTGATATCTAAGTCATTGAGTCAGGTTTGCCTTTTATATATATAGATAATTTTAAGTCCCGAATTTTCATCAAGAGAAGCGTTGTCGCTCCGACGCTCGGAGTAATGTTGTTATTTTAATATATTTGTGGCATTATCTATATAAAGGGACCTTATGGCGGATGGCGTTTCCGCCATTATTAAAGATGCTCCGATATAAATAAAACGTCGCGTGACGCAGTGCGGCGTAAGCGCCATCCGCCATAAGGTCCCTTTACATAGATAACGTCACATTTGCTTTATTTTTGTTTCTCCTGACCAAAGTCCCAAAATTCAGAAATTTCTGTCAACCCTAGTTGCGCACTAATTGTGTATACGAGGGGTGCCTTTTAAGTTCTGTCGTTTGAAAAAACTAAAGACAATTTAAGTGTTAAATGGTATTTATTGTTTTTGAAAGTAATCACCGTGATATGTAATACACTTTTTCATTCGATCGAACCAGTTTTCGAAACACTTATTCCATTCCGAAGTCGGGGTCTCAAAAAAGGCCGTTTTGTATGCCTCAACCGCTTCTTCAGGCGTCCGGTACCGTTGACCACGAAGTCGTTGCTTGATTTTTAGCTATAATTTTACGTAAATTTTCCTTCGAAATTTCCATTTTCACAACCGACTTGTCAACTTTGAACCGACGCTGTACTAAAACGAATCGGCCGATCTCGAGACATTCTTTTGTTTTTGAATTCTAAATTCAAATATTTTAAGATGATACTAGTTTTTTTTTATAATCACGGGAGTTTTGCAAATGACAGAACTTAAAAGGCAGCCCTCGTAGTGTAAAGACAGTTAGTTAGTTAGTGATCCAATCTATTCTATCACTGGAATTAGCGCTTTGAAATTTGTATGACATAATGTTGCAATGTTAGATCAAAACAGTTGTAACTTAAAATACAACTGTATTCTAAAATCAACTTTAATACAACTTCAATGAATTTGAAATATAAACTAGCAATGAGTTGATATTGTTTTGATTTAGCAGTGCGATGTCTGCTTAAGGCACCAACCAATTTCTGCAATTTTTATTGTCAGTTTAATTCGCGCTGAATAAATATGAAAAAGTGTTAACACTTTGATTGCTAAGCTATCTGATTTTCATACAAAATCCGCCTAACGAGTCGGTGGCATTCAAAGCGTGTTAAGCCCTCTATGCATTATCCATCTTGAAGGACAGCAGCGGCCGACCGTCAGGTTTGATGGTGCCGGATGCACTATCGTGCAAAGTATCCATCACGCTAGACGGTGCTGATGTTGGGTCTCGTTGGACAAGAAGTCGGTCGGGCGAGTCCATCAAGCATCGGTTCTACCGCCGATTATGAGCGGGAACTAAACTATTAATATTTGTGTCTCTTTTCTTGACACGGGATTTATATTTTTTGTTTAGACAAACTAGTGGAACGAGTTCTCGTCGGCAGGGTGACCGGCCACCGATCAACTATTAATATACGCGTCTCTTTTACTGACAGGGGATCTTTATGTTTCGTTCGTTTCTCGGGCGAGGTTATCGCCGATAGCTAATCGCTTCCTCGCCGTCGGGGGGACCGGTGCCTCACGGTAATAATAATATCGAGCGAGCGTAGGCAGGATCGCGGGGTGCATCGGGCCCGGTCCGACAGCACGGATGGATAGTGCGTAGAGGGATAGGGAGTGCGTGCAGTAGTGGTGAAGTGCGGTTGTGTGGCGCAGGCGCCGGTGCCGCTGCCCGCGCCGCCGCCGCCGCCGCGCGCGTTCGTGGACGCGCCCGCGTCGCCGCCGCACGCGCCGCCCGCCGCGCCCGTCGTCGTCTTCCCCCGGGTACGTACCGCGCCCCGACATTCTTCATATATCTCCAGCTCGCTCATATCACCTGCCATAATCAAACAATCATTTGATCGAAAACGGTTTTTAGGTCATTCCACCGTAAGGCGGCCTTTACACTGAAACTTACGACTTACGTAAGGACGCAGCTATCGGTTAGAAGTAGATAGAAATATATTTTTCATCTCACTAGCTCGGAAAGCCCTTTTTGTTTGTTCTATTGAGAAAATCGCTTTTTATCCACATGTGAAGAAAGAGTTTTGAAATTTGAAGGCAACTTAAGTGATATTTGACAGCTAACAAAACGTAAAACGTTTAGTGCTGAATTTTTAACATCACAATTAATGAATTGTATCGAATAAAAAACACTAAATACAGTCTTGCAACATTATTTTAATTCATAAATATCAGCATTCAACATTAACCTTCATTCTTGTTGTAAAAACGGATACAATGTTCTGACAGTCCAAGTAAGTAGATGTGCGAAATAATAATAAAAAAAACTTAAGACAAAACTTTTCAATCAAGCCGTCAACGTTAAATATTCGCATGTTTTTCTAATTTGTTCTGTTAATTTTGTTATTAAAAATGAGTGATTCGAGTGACGAAGACGTATTAACACCTGTGGAATTACGGGAAACCGTGCAAAATGCGGCATTGAGCTTTTTCTTATTTTCCTCGCTGTAGTGAAGTGAAAAGTTTTGTGTTATACACGGGTGAAAAGTTATTTTACGTCTCGTGTGTTGAAACACTCGCTACGCTCAGGATTCTATTTTTGAACCACTCGCTTCGCTCATGGTCAATGATAGAATCCTTTC
Source organism: Acleris literana (assembly GCA_946894065.1). Classification (NCBI taxonomy): domain Eukaryota; kingdom Metazoa; phylum Arthropoda; class Insecta; order Lepidoptera; family Tortricidae; genus Acleris; species Acleris literana. Next base: position 5,172,384 of record OX335692.1, read on the forward strand.
GCTAGCTCGTGTTTCAAATGAACACTCGCAGGTAAAATACAATTTTCCCCCCTTGTATAACAAATAACTATTTCTCATTCTAACAGATAGCTGCGTCCCTACTTACTTAAGTCGTAAGTTTCAGTATAAAGCCGGCCTAACACCCGAAACGGGTACTTTTTATTAGTGATTCTCTCGTTATTCTCTTATACTTTTAATTATGCGTGTTAAGGAAAAGAAAATATTATCCAAATAGTAGTTTCGCCAGTCATTTTCCTAGTTTCTTATTACATTATCGAAATAAACCTTAATAATAAGTAGCCGTTTCAGATGTTGCGGTGGAATGACCCTTTTGCAATTGAAACGGTAACTACTGCTTTTTATTAATGACGGTACACCACTGATAACTACTCGGAATTAAAATTCCCAGCTGTTACCACTATGAACAATGGAATAGATGGTATAGGTGAAAAACTTAAGTAAATGACACATCTAAATAGACCGTTTGACATTCTACATTTTAAATTTCACGTCAATTCTATATTAGTTTTGTACACAACTACATGCAAGATGTTGTATTTTTTTATTCCCAATAATTACCACTGACTGATACCAGACGAGAAATTTTATTCTCAGTAGGTACCACCACTTTCTTTTAATTCAATATCATATTTTTTTTTATAAATATAGAGCAAATCCCCCATGTACCCTTTACTTACAGTGATTGTAGAAGGTATGTTTGTCAGGTAGCAGAGATCCCGCCCGCGGACGTGGATCACCGCGGGATCCTGCCACCGCCGCCTCCGCCGCCCGTGCTGCCTATATTAGGCCGTGAGTACTGCACCAAGCCACTAACCGTACAACGGCCCATTTCTCGAATCTCAATATACTAATAATTCATTAGGGTTAGGAGTTTTGGTAGCATACCACGGTTCTGTAATCCATGGAGTCGCTATTTGCTAATTGTTATATACATACCACATTGATTATGATCATCAGTTTTGTCATATTACAAATTAAACTAACGACATTTTTAGTTAGTTTTATTCATAACTACTAATATTTGTTTGTTTGTTTGTCACGCCTCCACCATACCAGATTTCATTGAAGTTGGTTTAGTTGCTTAATGCATGAATAAATCTTGAAAAACGACAATACCTACTGAAGTTCAAAATCAAGGTGTGTATACACATATAAGAAGGAAATAGCGTCTCCATGGATTCTAGAACTACAGTAAGCTACCAATCATAACCCTACTAATAATATTAGTCCTACGGTACATTTCACTAATATACTTGTAGAAAATTGTATTTAGTGAACTAATATTCTAGTGCGTTTCGAGAATTGGGCCCAGTAGGTATCCTAACCTAACCCAACCTAACCTAACCTAGCCAAGATGCAAACGCTATTAACGTCTCTGTTTTCCAACTTGGAAGAACATAAGGTCGTTGACGCGATCTGTCATCAGTAGCTTTGCACTTCTGGTGGCAGATGGTAGCACTGTGGTTCTAGAATCCATGGAATCGCTGTTTCCTAATTGTTAGATGCATACCTTGATTTTGACCCTTAGTATTGTCATAATATTATTTCAAAATGCACTCATTCGTTTAATCGCTAAACCAGTTTAAATGAAATTGGTAAAGATTATATCTCCGCTGCGAAAGTGTTACAAACAAACAAATGTTAGTAGGTATGGATAAACCAAACTAAAAATGCGTTTACTTTATTTTGAAATATGAAAATGCTGAAGACCAAAATCAAAGGAATTAGCGGCTCCATGAATTCTAAAACCACGATATGCCACCAAAAGTCCCAACCCTAATTATTATGAACCTGTGACGCAAAGGTTAATAATTTTAGCGATGTTTCTGTGTATCTGTCTATGGCATCGTTGCTCCCAAACTAATTGAAGGCTGCTTGTCCACTGGAGCGGAGCGAGGCAGTGGAGCGGCGAGCGAGAAAAAAAATCCACCAATAGGAAAGCTGCGCTGAGCGAGGCTAGGAAAATAAAGTATTCCTACTGGTTGATATTTTCCCCGCTAACCGCTCCACTGCCTCGCTCCGCTCCAGTGGACAGGCAGCCTTGAGGTGAGTATCCACCAGAGCTATGTGAAATAGTGGAGCGGTGCTGATTTTTTCTTCGCGCACCGCTCTTCTACCTCGCACAGCTCCGGTGGTTACTCACCCTAAAGGTTGGTGCACATATGTATAACCACCGGATCGGCTTAAAGTGACACGTTGAAAAGTGAGCTTTGATTCGTGTTAGTACGGTACATTTTTTAAAGTTAAAGCGAAAAAAAAGCCGGGCGCGGGTTTTCCGCCCTCCACTGAAAAATGTATCTTACTAACACAGATCAAAGCACACTTTTCAATGCGTCAACCTTAACTGGGATGGCTCTTAGCCAGTTATGACGAAAATCGGTTGGACCGCATAAGAGATATTTAGCCCTAAAGCAGAGGTCGCAATTACGTGGTAGGGGTTTCATCTATTTAAGTTTTTTTTTTAATTTCACCATTAGCGATGGGCGCCCGCCTATTCCAATACTGCCCCTTGAATTCCGCGGGGGGTCCCGCTAGCCCCACATTCGCTTCGCCACTGACTTGCTTGGACGGTAAACATGCGATTTCGTCGGTGATACTGCAATACAACGTAACTAACAAATTATTTAAGATGCAAAATACACCTTAGCAAGCAAGTCAGTAAGGTACATTTTGCAATTTATTGATATTGTTAGTTACGCCCTTATTGCAGTATCACCGACGATTTGTAACTAATTTTGTGTCGTTATTACGCTCAGGCCCAAGCCAAGATACAAACGCTACTAACGTTTTTCTTTTCTATCACTCAAAATGTATGGAGTGTCAGTTGATCACGTGGTTTATCGCTACGCACGAGAATGTAATATCCCGTACATTTTTAGTGATATAAAAGAAAAATGATAGAAGCGTTTGTAACTTGGGTAGGGCCTCAGAATTTCCATGTCACTTTTGATTAAGGCTGTGCCGAGTAAACCCCGACCGTCCGGTAGCGCCCTCACGACTATTATTGTTTTTCTAATATACTAAAGTATTGTCTTGACGAGGGATGGTTATTTGTTGTACAAATGAATACACAACGTAATATTATAAATGTGAAAGTAACTGTGTTTGTTTGTTACGCTTTTACACCTAAACCGCTGAACCGATTTTAATGAAACTTGGCATGTAGATAGCTTGAAACCTGAAGAAGAACATACAGTACTTTTTCTCCCGGAAAATTGGAAAGTTCCCGAGGGAATAGCGATAAACGACATCTACGCAGATACTATAAGTCATCTACATGACTATAAGCTTGATGTACAACTCGATAAATGAGAAACGACGGACGGACGAGAGAGAGAGAGAGATTATTAGAGTTAGGACTTTTGGTGGCAAATCGTGGTTCTAGAATCGATGGAGTTGCTATTTCCTAATTATTATAATACATACCACTTTAATTTTGACCTTCAGTATTTTAATATTTCAAAATTAATTTATTCATTAAACCGCTAAACCAATTTAAATGAATTTTGGTATGGAGGATAACACTTCTGTAAAAGCGTAACAAACAAGGAAATATTAGTTGGTATGGAATACCCGATTTAAATGTTTATTTTGAAATATGACCTTACTGAAGGTCAAAATCAAAGTGTCATGTATTATAATAATTTGAAAATAGCGACCCCATGGATTCTTGAACCACGATATGCCACCAAAATCCTAACCTTAGTCATTATATAATAGTGCCACGAAAATTTCGGTTTCTGGTTCCCTCCTTTTATATTCCTGGTTCTCTCACCTTATCAACTTTTGTAAAGGATAAGGACGCTGTTACGCAAAAATGTGTCATCCCACAAGTATTTAGAAATAAAATGTCAACCCACGACGATAGTATTGAGGGTTGACACTTTATTGCTGAATACTTGTGGATTGACACATTATTGCATAACAGCGTCTTTAATGGCGGAATTTCAAATGATATTGCACATAATCCTCATTATAACAGCTCTCATAGGGGTGTGTAGTAATTTGCATTACTATTGTACTAATTTTCATTTAGCATAAAACGAATTGCATAATTTCGATCTGTTTAATAAAGTAATAATGTAACAATTGTTATATCGCTATAATTTATAATGCATAGCAAAAAAAACTCTAGAAACAATAAAAAGGAGACTTTAATATCTTTGTCTACTACTAATTGTGTCACAGTTCTAACCTAACCTCGTAAGAAGATATTATTGTTAAGATACATGAGTGTTATGCTATTTGACCATATGCCTGATGCAATGATACAATTTTTTTTATGCTATACATTTATTACACTTTCCGAACGTATTTAAATGAAATTATGCTAAAAGGTTTATGCGAATCAAAAGGCATCCCACAGGCCAGCCGTTGGACTGACAGGCCGAGAGGGCCGCAGCTATTTGATACAATGAGAGATTTATATACGTCTCATAGTCATTCTTGCAGATCGCTGTGTTCTCATTCTATTGTCGGGCATCCATTACTGGGTTAGTATCATCTCGTCTAAAACGCAGCTGGTCTAAGCAGCAAGTGGTCTAAACGCAGATGGTCTAAGTCGCAAGTGGTTTAAAACGCAGCTTAGACAAGCTGCAAGCTGTAGGACTATGTAGCAAGCGGTCTCAAACGTAACTGGTCTAAGTAGCAAGTGGTCTAATACGCAGCTGGTCTTATCTAGCGCATTTCCTAAGTTCGCAAACTGCCCTATGTATTTTCAAAATTCCTCTCTTATACAACAAGTTGACGGAGCTCCTATTTATGGGCGGTCCGCCCGAAGGGCAACCTTCGGGCTTCTGAAGCTACCTAACGAACCTAACCTACGTTTGTGTGTGTCTGTGTTTTGAACTACACATCGTTTCCTTGTAATTTTTTTAGACTTAATGCTACATAGACAAGCTTAATTTAGACCACTTGCTACTTAGACTAGTGGCGATTGAGACCACTTGCTAATTAGACCATTTGTAATTTGGACGACTTGATAATACTTGTTTAGACGAGTTGCTTTTTACACCACTTGCTGCCCTAGACCAATTGCGTTTTAGACGACATGATACTAACCCTGCCAGTCATTACTGGCATACGCATTTTTTTAATTTACTTGCACCAGTTTGAATCAAATCATTAAAAGAAAGTAATGTATTGGATAATAATAAGTTGTAAAGTTGATTGTAGCGTTCTAAAAAGTGTCTTTGTCGCGTTATGCACAAAAGTATAACCTCACGAGTTACATAAAAAACCTCGCCATGTTTCGAAGTTTGAGTAGGACTAATTTCCTTTTACTGGCAACGCCTTTAGTTTAATGGTCACACGTAGTGTTGCCAGCTAAGGTCCTACAAAAATCGGAACTGTGCTAATACAAAAATGGGACCTGAGTTTTGAAACCGGGACAGTACAAATAATATAGTTGAAAAATCGCGCGACTTACTACCGTCTTTCAATAACAAATGTGGCGTACCGTTTTATGATCGCTTTAGTGTCGTGATAAAAATCGGTACAATTGGCGTCCCGGTCAAGGGTAAATCGGAATGTGTCTTTAGACCCCTGAAAATCGGGACATTTCGCAGAAATCGGAACGTCTGGCAACACTAGTACAAGAAAACACAATGCCGTGTCTTTCGTGATTTTGTATAAATTGACGGTGCCAAAAATAATACACAACAATGGAAGACAAAGTGTATATGATACAGTTCAATAATTGTTTTCCGGAAATTAACAGTTTAATAGCATTTCGTTATATTTTTCAACATTTAATGTTTACTAGAGGACGCCCGCGACTTCGTACGCATAGAATTAGTTTCCAGCTACTCCCCCTATTTTAACCCCTTAGGAGATGAATTTCAATCGCGTAATAACTGAAGAGTGAAAGCGAAAAAGCTTCCGAATTTGTGTTTATTGCGTTATATTATTAGTTATTACATACAACAGTTGGTGAAATATGACCTTTATTTTTAGCTGTACATGTGATTGAAAGTGATGAGGAGGGTAAGAATAGATGAGTAATTGATACTGGTTATTTTCACGGTCCTATTATTTCGTGTAATTAGCTTAGAATCGATGTTTGCTTCTAATACATACATACATACATAAAATCACGCCTGTTTCCCAGAGGGGTAGGCAGAGACGACTTCTTTCCACCTAAATAATAATAATTATGGAAAATTATTATAACAGTTTTTATAATTTTTCCGACTTCTTTCCACCTAAATAATAATAATAATGGAAAATTCGCACGATTAAAAAAAATCGTCCTACATTGTTACAAGGCGACATGTTGGATATTTGTATCTACTTGGATGTTACTACGTGTTTATTAGCTCCTATGTGAAGCATAGTGTGAAGTGTAGTTGTCCCTCGGAATCCCTAACAACGTTTGTCCTAAAACATCGTTCGTCCGAATTTTCATATGCCCTAAACTGGTTTTCAGATGAGTCAGGCAACTTTTTAAGTTTTCCAATTGTATCTCCGGTTCTATTAGGTTAGGGTTGTATTATAATATAATAACACTAAAAAGTTTTAAAATTTAAGCGGAAATGGCTTTAGGATAAATGAAAATTCAGACAAACGATGCATTAGGACAAATGACGATTAGGGATTCCATAGGAGAACCGTGAAGTGTGTTTTGCGGTTAGATTGTGAAGTCGTTGTCAATTCAAATGGGCAAAGCGCAATCAAAACGAAAATGATTTTTAAGATCATGTGCCATTTTAATGATTAAATGATTTATATTTGAATTTATCATTATTTCCATATTACAATAAAAAAAGGATTAATTTTACGTTTTATAGGTGTACAACTTAATTGAGAGCCGGGGTAGGTATGAGGTACGGTCACGGACGGTAATTTGCTACCCATTTCAAAGAAAATCTGCTTGAAGATGTCATTGACATTAGAGATGCCAAGTCAATTGTAATTGATAGGAAACTCAACCTTAATGCTGTAGAATGTCAGATTGACTTTGACACTATGGTGGGTCCCAAATTAAATTCCTTGACTGTGACTCACCCCCGAGGTACGATACGAAACTAGTCACCATTGGCCTCTCCCCGCACCTCAGTTGAGTTGTACGCCTATAGTAAGCTTTTTAAATTGTTAATACGCGTCTATTGCTGTCAAGTTAGTATAGTGGCTAATAGTCTGCGATATCGTTTGGTGAATGTCGAATCTAGGCCAGTTCTATAACCCTTGGTATGTCTAAGCAATGATCAGTGCACCCCAGTGAAAGGTCACATGGTCAACGTTTTATTCGATTTTGAACTTAAAAACGACGTAGAGAGAGTCTAAAATGTTTTAATTTTTCCAATCCCAATGAACCTATAAACCATAGACATTCATCATTCGTTGAATGAAACAGTTCCAAATTTGAATTTGACTTTTAACGCGCCATTTTGCGACTGACGAGTACAAGTCTGCCCTCCTAAATAAAAAGGAAGCTTGTGCGATTTGGTAGTTAAAGTAAATTTAACCCTCCATCTTAAGAAATAAGTTCACTAATACAATATGAGGATCTCTGAGGGGTTTATATCGGTTGATCTAAATTTTTTAGGCCTATTTTTGTTTAACATCATATTTTTTTGCATACCAACGTTTCGTCTAATGATTTAAATGTCGAAAATTGTTTGATCGAAATTGTTTTGCATAATATTGTTTGGTCGAAAAATTGTTTAGTATAACATTTGTTTGGAATAACATTATTTTGTCGAATGTTTTTTTGGTAGTTATAACGTTGACCGTGAGGCGAAGTCGACGGAGCTCCGCTTTGCGGAGCTCCTATTCCGCGTAGTTGTGGCGCTTGGCGCCTTGACACAATTCTAACCTAACCTAACCTATAGATTAGTTGAGACCTAGGTGTTTTATACTGGGATGGGCTTCGACCAAACAATATTATGGATTTAGCCTTTTATTAATTAAATTTTTAGACTAAACAATTTTAGACCAAAAGGTGCTTTAGAACAAAAGATATGTATGCAAAAAAATCTTTATGCTAAAAAAGAAGTATGCCATTCAATATTACAGGAAACATTTTCGACCAAAAAATTTTAGCACATAAAATTTTAGGTCAGTCGAAGGGCACCCGTCTATGAGACATACGGCCTTTTTTTCTAAGGAGGGTAGAAGTGTACGACCCCGTCCGACATACGAGTTTCCATTTCATGTAAGGATTGGCGAGTTTCATGTGTCTTGTATGATTTATATGTATTTAAGTATGTATCTTTTTATTAGCATGCACACCGCTGTCTAGTACCCATACTGCCCTGCTAATTCCAAATGGCAGTATCTCTGATAAAAGTCCTGTAGTAATCGGAACCATATTACTAGCTGGGAAGATTGAATACGCTTTGGCAAATAAATTTGAGATATCGCTTATTGGCTTAGGATGGCAGCATAGTACGGTGTGGTTTAGAAATAGCTGTAGATTTTAGTATCTTGTCGCGCAGCTCTTGATGTACAGTCAAGGACTTTAATTGTTATGCCACTATGGAACCCTGTTATAATGACAGCGTCAAACCACATGACAGAAATTACGCTTAAATGAATAATTAACGTTATGCGACAGGGTTCCATAGTGGTATAACAATTAAACTACTTGACTGTACCAAATTCTAACTAATCCTACTTTAAGAACTGTGAAGCTAATTCCATACAAAACGCGAAAACGTTGCTCTTCCTTTAAACCGAGTCCGATGTTTTGAATATGTTGTAGATATTATGAAAAACTAACGTTTCGCAAGAAAAAAAAAACTAAAACGTACAAGGGCGGTTTTCAAAAAACGTGTACATAGTTAAGGACTAAAGTTAAGAAACTGTTATTTTAGTCAGATGAGTCACGAAAATTAATAAGCCCTCATAAGCCAATAGGAGGTATCTCAAATTCAATAAACGAAGCAAATTCAAGCTTCACCCGTTAGTAATATGGTCGCACTTGCTACAGGAGTTTCTCCTGAGATACCACCATTTGTTTTATAACGGTATAGTTAATTTTCGTACCTAACTGACTAAAGTTACCGTATCTTAATTTTAGCCGTTACTTATGTACACTTTTTTTGAAAACCGCCCTTAAACTTAGTTTTTCACAAAACTACAAGATATTAAAAAATCGTGGAAATCTGACTTGAATTACAGGATGGGAAACGTTATCGTAATTTTTATTAGATTTATTTCTCTAGAAAAGCTATTTGACGTGTTTTGATTGTATTATAGATTAGTCGTTAAGTTTAACGATTGTACCATTTCAGATATAGAGGATGTCGATCACAGGTTACTCCCGCTGCCGCCGCCCCCCGTGCCCGTCCCGCGGCATCCCGTGGCCCAACAAGGTATGACAGAAGTGACAAAACATATAAAACTAAAGTATTTTTAATTTGACACCATATCCCTTCCACGGTTGTCTAGAAGAGATCAGTAATCAGCGATTCGACCGCCTGTTGTTTACCGGTGTTTTTATGGCATGGAGATGACGATAATTGACGATGACAATTGTGCTGTTCCTCTGTAATGTTTTTTTTTGTGTACTATAAAGTGTTTTGTATTGCATTGTAGTTTTTGGCGTTGTTTCCCTAGGTGGGCATCGGGCATTCAGCGGTTAAACTAACGTTTGTTTTCGGCTATCAGGGTAATGGGTTTTTCTTGCCGGCAGCATTTTATTGGAACGTCCACTGTTGGGTTTATACCTCCCCAAACTCCAATTTACCCTATTTGTATCAAAAAATATATTCGATATTGGACAAACTTTAAGCCTCTATTTCGCGCCATTTTAGTTTCAAGATTACTTTAAATATATTTGCAGACGTAGATCACCGAAATTTGATATCTCTAACACATCAACCGCTGCGGCCGGCGCCACCGCGCGGCGTCCCCCCTCCCATCAACCTAGACCAAGTAAGTGCTCACCGCCATTATCAGCATTATCACCACCATCATCACCATTATCTGGTGCTCATCAAAACCACATTAAAGTCAACAGTGTCACCACAATCACTGTTATCACCACTACAACCACCGTCACCACACCACCATCACTATCAGTACCAACACCACCACCACTAACATAACCACCATCACCACACCAGCGTCACCACTATTATCACCACTCATCATAACATTACCATCACCACTGACACCACCTTCGACATTATCACTATCACCGCGGGAGTGGTGATGGTCATCATTAACTGTCACCATCATCGTGACCACCATCACATTCATCATCATCGTACTCATTATCATCATGATCATCCTAAATTCTGTCCTGTCCGATCGGTTTACACAACTGTACGTGCATACTATACTTGGTACTGCTTCTACAGATGTAGTGAAATATCCTTTCACATCGTATTTTCTCGGAAATGTTCGTATTTGTCATGCTACTTCAGTCTGACTCAGTACCCATCAAGACAACGTGGGGGAACGTCGTATCGCGAGAGTGATAATCGATATAGAGTGGTTAATACCAGAGTATTTTTTTTGTTAATTAAGATTAAGTTTGTTTTCAGTTCTTTTTAATAGCCATGCCGAAAGCATTAAGACCTAGGAAACGTTTAGATCGACAAGCCTGTGAAATTATTTTCAACATTTATTTATATTTTTTCTTGTTTACCTACACCTTATTTCTATATATTTGATCGTAGCGGTTTTAACATCTCGGTGTGATTTACTTCAAACTCGTGGTTTGACATTTGACACTGATAACTAAAGTACTCTATTTATTGAATAATTCAATAATTCATAGACACGTCGGCATCATTCGGAAGTAGACGTGAGTTCCGAGTTTTCACGATGTGAAAGGATTATTCACTAGATCTGTACCCTGGTATCAATTAAGTAGGCGTTACACCCAATTTAATATGCAACCACTTAGCTAAGGGCTCTATTCTACGCGTTAAAACAATATTGCTTTTGAAATGTTATGGTAGTGTCAACGTTATGATAACTCTTATTTACTTACCTAATGGCGGTTGAGTTAAAAAAATACAATAACAATAACATATCGTCCGTTTACTGTCTCAACCTCGTATCTGATCGAATAGTTAGATAGGAAAAGCACTCATTTCTGTAAAGAATAAAGACTACTTTCCTATTTTACTATTCGATCAGGTACAGTCAAGGACTTTAATTGTTATGCCACTATGGAACTCTGTCATAATTACAGCGTCAAACCACATGACAGAAATTACGCTTAAATGAATGATTAACGTTATGCGACAGGGTTCTATAGTGGCATAACAATTAAAGTCCTTGACTGTACGAGGTTGAGAAAGTAAAGGGACGATATCAAAAGCAATATTGCTTGACCGAGTAGAATAGAGCCCCTGAAGCTATATGGCTATAAAGTTGATCTGTTTCGCAGGACTACAGGGTGCCCCCGCTGGTTCCGGTGACGGACATCGTGGAGAGCGTCGACATGGATCTGTCTGAAGATGAGGACCAACGTAAGAAGTTATTACGCTGACCTATTTTATTTGTGTACTCCATTTTATTCCCTTGAGGAGCACTGTAGAAAAGTAACTCTTTGATATTACTGAAGTTATTTGTAAACGCATGTTCATTCGAACAGTGACACTATGCAAAAAGGAATACATCCAAAAGTTAAGTTTCTTTTTAACAGCAAAAATGTTACTATTCAAATAGTGTTCTTCGTAATTTAGTGTCACTGTTGGATTCGTAAACACAAATAACAATAACGAGACGGTAATGGTTTCCAGAAGGTATGTACCCCGGGCAAGCCGCGGCGCCGGAGGCCCGGCGGCCCGGCTTCAACAACAAGGTGCTGGTGGGCGGCGACAACGGCAAGACCGAGCGCCGCGAGCCCGAGCCGGCGCCCGTGCCGCCCATGCTCAACCCCTTCGAGAACATGCCGCCCGACCTCAAAGCCTTCAACTTCCCCGACTTCCAACCTAAATTCCAAGAACCGGAAGACCCGGACGCCTACGAGGACGACCTCCGGAGTCGGGGCATCGAGCACATGCCGAGAGAACTCCGAAACCCCTCCCCTCCGGACTATGAAGACTTCAACGAGGACTGGAACAGGGGGCCGAGGTTCAACCAGAGGTTCCCGAGGAACTGGGGCCCGAGGACTATGAGGCCCGGTTTCGCACCGCAGCAGTTCTGGCCGAGGAACGGGCCCCGGCCGCCTAATAATAGATGGATGGGACCGAGACCCCAGAGATTCTGGTGAAGTGCTGTGTATAGTGATTGTTTATCAGTGTGAGTGCGTTCGGTTAGTGTGCGTGGAAAAATCGCAGCTACGGTAGATTAGTGATGGAGTAAAGTTATTCGGTGCGTATGATCGGTTTTTTTATATTTTAAATTGAACGACTGTATTTTTATCCCAGTGAATTGTTGAAAAGCGAACATATGCATCGAATTATATTTTACTTAAAAAATCCTATGAAACTCAGTGAGCGTTTTGCAAGCAATGCAGTTATCATGATTTGTACATATATTTGCTGAAGCGCATTTCTCATTTGTGACAAACTGAAATTATTTTAAACTGAGGCTGGATGCCAAAAAGAGAAACTACTCAATTTATATCAATGCCATTCGACGAGTTGTGAGAAGTAATTGAACACTCAATATACATTGTGATATTTCTTGCAAGTGAATTAATAATTTCTCACTGAAAAAGTGTTCATTAAATCCAACTTCGGTGGCCTTATTGTACTTTTTGCTAAGTTTACTTAGAGAAAGAACTAGCAATCATAATCTTCCTAATAGATATAATAATACTAGAAGACATGTGTTGTGGTATACTTTATCGAATCATCATTATATTGATGTAAATTCATTCAACACCAATATTTGTCCAGTATATAACCATAATGCCTTATTCAGTGTTATTATGCGGTATATAGGATGATCCATTTGATAGCTCTATATCATAATTCCAAAAATGCATACTTGTACCAATCTAAAAAGGTGAATAATAATTAAAATTACTGAATGTCATTGCCGCCAAGCAGTAGGGTTTGCATTGTTGTTCCGGAATGGGGATAAGGCAACCGGAGAAATTACTAGCATAGAGGCATTCCATCTTAGTTTGCAGTTTTAAGATTGTAGTCTTGAGAATTCAAATGTCACAGATCCCACTCACCGTCACATGGTCTGTGTGCTCGTTTGCCTTGAGGCTTGCTTGAGGATAGCATTGATGCTATAGTTTTGTATCTGTAGTATTTATAAAAAGTCAACAAATGTAATACGAGTTGATATGAGCTGTCACAGGGGTCATCTTGGACCCATCCAACTAGATTAATTTGCTGTTATCGCTTAGTATGTGTACCTCTAACTAGGCTAAAATAAAAGAGACATACTGAACACCTAGTGATACATATTATGAAAGGAAGAGAACGGTGGCTATCAAGATTTTAGGCTGAGGCAAATTAAGACTGGAATGTCGCATTGGTTGGACTTCATAAAACTATTCAACATCTGTCACTTGTTACGTAGCAACTGTTCATCATGTTATCCGATGTACTCAAACCGTGGATAGAATTGGTTATTACTTCAAGGAAAAATATAAGTATTTTTAAAGAGGCAAGTGTATTTCACAGACATGTTAGACTAGTGCCCTGCCTTTGAAAGTAGAGCAGTCCGGTCGGAATATTGAATTGAGTTTTCTATGTATTTAAGTATGTATTTCTCTATTTAAGTATGTTTATCGTTGTCTAGTACACATAGTACAAGCCTAGAGCTTAGTTTGGGGCTGGGTCAATTTGTTTGAGATTGTACGGTCACGAGCGTTAATTTGGGACCCATTTCAAGAAAAATATGCTTAATGTCGTCAATGTCATTAGAGATGTCAAGTCATTTGTAACGTTTAGGAAACTCAACCTTATTGTTGTAGAATGTCAGATTGACTTTGGACCTAAGGTGGGTACCAAATTTAATCTCGTGACTGTACCCTGAAAAATTTTTTGTCCTAAGTAACCAAATATAACCACAGTGTGAACGTTGGGATTGAACATAAAGACGGTTAAAATTTTCTAGTCCTGTTTTCTCGTACATTTAACTACTAATTGGTTAGTTGTATATTATCCTCATAAGGCCCCAGTGTGCAATAAGATGTACATAATCAAGGCAATATAATTTGAACTGTGTTGCAATGAGAATAAGGTTTATTTTCATATCTTCATAAACTGAAAATGGCATTATCAAACAAACGTAATTGAACTTTATTGCCCTGAGGGTAGGATTCAAAGTCGAACTCACAAAAAACGTTATGTTGTTGGTTTTATCACTCTTTTATAATAACATACAGTTATAATCTTGACATAAGCGACAGTTGCCAAGACGTACTAACTCATTCTATTGAGGTGTGATATCTATTTATTTCCTTTTTAAAAAAACTTTAAACATAGTCACAAACGAGAAAATTTGCCATTTTCTTAAGTTATATCTAAAGTAATATGTATGAGCCAAGATTATTCTGTTTTATTTTTATAAATAATACATTACTAGCTCGATTGACTTAGGGTGGTATTCAACCTGTCCAATATCTTTTTCCAATGTGCATTTGATCAAACAAATTGGATGACTTCATAAAATTTTCTAGAAAAACATACATTTGATCAAATGTTACGAATGACATTTAATTCAAAATGGCTACGCAAATATTATAAAAACTTGAACCAAGATATTGGATAAGTGGAGTGGGCCTCCATCAAAGAAATTTGATTAAATATTGGATATAGAAATTGGACAAAGATATTGGACAGGTGGAATACCACCCTTAGATAATTATTAACTAGTTATCCATTTTATTCTATTTAGCTCTGCTGACCTATTGCCTAACGCACTCGCAATCGCAATCGACTTCAAAGTGGAACTATTGTTTTCATTTTGTAAGCAGACTCGCCTTCGGACTGTCAAAATGAAAACGATTGCGATTGCGAGTGCATTAGGCAATAACCCTGCAGGACATCGACATTGTTCTTCCCTTAGGATCTATATTTGAAGAAAATCTGTGTCAATTATTATCCAATAGAACAGCAGCTAATGAAGTAAGACAATTCTAAGACCGTTTGTTAGAACTTTACCTCAAAAACATAAATTCCTTGCGATGCGATCAACGCGAACAAATAATAACCGATGCCATGAAACTGTAGTCTTGCTATTTCGATGTCCATGGGTATACAGTATTTGTATTGTACTATCGCGATCGTTAATTTGTGACCCATTTCAAGAAAAATAGGCTTGAAGTAATCAATGTCATTAGAGATGCCAAATCATTTGTAACTTATAGGAGACTCAACCTTATTGTTGTAGAATGTCAGAATGACTTTGGACCTAAGGTGGGTCCCAAATTAAAGCTCGTGACTGTACATAAACGATTGTGATATAAAACGAAAATAAAATACAAGATCGCGGTGAAATGCGATTCGGTGAAAGATGAGGTAAAAGTCTTACAAACGTCAGAGACATTTTAAGACCAAATTGCTCATGAAACTCAGAATCTTTGCAACTAAATATTATTTGTTAATTGTAGTACTTACATATATCTATGTTGACGACCCTGGGGCCCGTTTCTCAAAAAGTATAAGGCTAATAATATTAGTGTTTTGTCTCATTTTTTAGTTTAATTTATGAGACAGAACAAACACTAATATTATTAGACTAATACTTTATGAGAAAGTCCTGGTCCTTTACAAATAAAATTTAATGAGATGCATTGTTTAGTTTCATGTACGAAATGGTATGAAATTTATATGGTTTGATATACAGGGTGAAATTTTAATCACCGGCCAAACTTTAGGCCCCATCTCTGTTGGTCATATTGATCAACTTTTATTATGGGACCAACATCCAAATCGCGAAAAAAAATCTGCTGTTCCATACAAACTTCGAGAGCTAAACAGCCGAAGCTAGTCCCCAAAATTGGGCCGGTGATTAAAATTTCACCCTGTATGTAAGTTAATTGTTAATGGTCTTTTGGCCTAAATATGGAAATATCAATTTAATTTGTTGAAGTGTCAACTGGCATGCTATATGGGAAATTACACTTTCTCAAAATCATACCCTGCCAGTATTACATGCTGAGTGAGAAAGCTTACGGCAAAAGACTTTAGAGAGAAATGCTCGCAACGTTGTTTTTGGTGAAATGCTGAGACAGGTCAGTAAAGGCACATTTTCCGGTGGCAATAAAATGGTTAGTTAGTTGCCTTACTGTTTTATGTACTCTGTAATCTTGGGCTGTATTCAACTCTGTAAACAAATATTTTGATTGACATGTTATCGTTTTGACAGCAGCTCGTAGTTACTTGTATAGTACACAATCCGGAAAATTGAGTATATTACAGCTGAATTTCCTCCCACGTCCTTACTGATGTGCCAAAGGAAACTTTCCAAAATTGCGGAACATTTCATGTAGGAAAATTTCGGAAACTTCTCACTATTTTGTATGGGGATTGAAACTTTCCGTTTCTTAAATTTAAATTTCATATATTTCTAAAGGATGTTTCCGGAAAATTCTTAGAACTTTTCTAACTTTTTGGAAACTTTCCGCAACTTGCACATCAGTACACGTCCTATGTAAAATTCTAGGTAAAAACATATCGATTGTTTAGTGACAAAAACATTGTACCATTGCACTAAGCTCACTGAAATGATTTGTTAAAAAAAAAGATGTAAATATTATATTCATAATTTTATTGAAATCACTGTGCTGTGGTTTTTTTGTAATTTTATGTATGATGGAACATACATCAATTGTTTTCATATCATCTTTTCTTCTAGTCTGTAAATCCGCTATACAGGATGACTGCGTGGTCGTGATACAAATGATCACCTCTGTGTTCTACCCACGAATATGAACAACTCAGAAATCACGAAAAAAAACAGCTTTTTCGTAGAAAAGTTCAATACGTACTCGATCAAAATGTATGAAGCAGCCGATTTTTTTTCCTGATTTCATAGTTGGTCCCATAGAGAAAATTGTTCATATTCGTGGGTAGAACAGACGTGATCATTTGTATCACGACCACGCAGTCACCCTGTAGTAGAAGACGTATATTTTCTGTTATAACAATATATATAGCTTTAGGGATAAGATTTACAGTTATAATTTGAAAGCGATTAAAGTTATGAAATCCTTTTGGGTTTAGTACAAACCAACAAAATTTTCTGTTAATATTTTAAATTCTGCACGACTAAAAGATAACAGTTTGGAGTATGACGTGGCATTAACCAAATATTGGTCTTACATCTATCACGTTTGATTCAGATTAGCCAAATTTAGTATTGTCAGAATATTATTAACAATTTGCGTCGCTTTCAAATATTGTAAATCTTTTGCACTATATTAGAACCGTCATTAGGTTTAAAATGTAAAATAGAAACTCGCTTTTGTCTCGTAAAATTATAGGGTTGGCAGTTTTAGCATAAACAAGAGTTTGCTTCTTGCTTATAAAATAAAGCTTAATAATAAGGTGGTATATTATTTTGTCTCTGTAGATGACTATTCGATGGACTTGGGCTGTTTTCTACGCGCATATTGCAACACTTTTGACATTCCCCTTTGAAATTTAAACGAATGGCCATGTTAATAAATTAAGTGCATGAAATTGGTTGGTTAATTTAAAGTTATTATTCTAAATTAAAATAAAGTTCAATCTATGTAGTATTAACACGATAATGTCGTTTCATCTTTTTCTAACTAGACAAGAGAGAAGAGGACAGCTCTCTGCCTAAAGACTCGGTTTCATTTTTGCAATTCATTGATGCGTTATTTCGACATTATCGAGCCGGGATCTATTGCAGCGATGCAATGTATCACGAAAAGCATGCGGGCTAGCGACTCATTGAACTGAGCCTTCGGGTTTTAGAACGTATCTAATAGTTCCATAACGTAAGTGCACTATAAAATATAAAACAACGGACAGTGGATTTTTATTCGTAAAATCGAGTTTTATAATTGTGGGATTTGTTAATTTCTTTAAATCTTACAGTTAAGGAAAAGGCTTGCTTCTATTTCTGATACTTTTTACAGTAATAAATCGGCATGCAATGTTAGTTAGGGCCTATGTTAGGACATAACCTTTAAGATGACGTGTCAATAAGCGCGCTTTCATATTAGCAACTTAACCACGCGAACCAGTTCGTGCGCGTCTCTCCCGTGATGTACGTTGGGGGGCGAGGGGAGTGGCGGTCAGCGGCTTTCCTCCCCGATCCCCGCCCGTCCCCGCTAACGCCTGGATTTGTAAGATCAATTCCCACGATCGTAATTAGGAGCAGAATTTCCTTTCGCATTTTTCCTGAATTAAGTTTTTACAGTCGTGTTTTTCACAGACACGTTCCTGTACAATTTTCTCCCATTCCAGAAATCAATTTGACAGTGTCGGCGAAGCTTTGATCACGCGGAGCTCCTATTTATGGGTTCTTTGGCCCTTCGGGCGTGCTGTAAAACTAACTAACCTAGTCCTACCTACCTATTTTGGCCTAATGTTAAGTGGGAAAAATTCCGAATAGGTGAAATCCGGATCGGAAAATATTCGGTTGTAAAAATATAAGACCGGGAAAAAAGAGTATAATTTTTTTGCGAAGAACTGTTACGATTATTTTCCCCGAATATCCGCCTGATTCTCCGCCCCCACTAACATCTGTCCCCCCCGCGGGGCAACAGCGCACGAACTTGGCCTATCTTATGAGAGATGCGCTTAGGGCCGAGTTTTGATCAGTAACTGAATGGTTGAAATTCGAAAATCTAATCCATAATTTGACACGTTTGGTTTACTATTATTCTGTTTTGTAATAAACTAAAACATTGTCTTGAAATCGAAGGATGTTTCTGAGACCATTGCTGATCTTTTGTGGCAGCCCTTTGTTTAGAGCTCACCGCAAAGGCCCGTTGCGTCCAGGAATTTCCAGATGCTTTGGGCAGTGAGGAGGTGTATCTTTTGTGGGTCCATGATATGTCGCCCTAGGTAGATACTTCTGTTGCGCATTATTGCTGTCTCCTCTGTCTCCTGACAGAACCTGCATGTCGCGTCTTGTTTCATACCCATTACAAACAGATGTCTGTTCAGTTTGCAGTGGCCGGTTAGGATCCTAGTCACTGCGCTTTTTTGAGTTGTAGAATCTCTTGAGAGCTTGCTTTTGAATCCTTTAATTAGGGATTTCGAGTAATTTTGTCCATCAGCGGACTTCCAAAGCTCGATCGACCTAGAGTTACATAGGTCGCTAAGCGGGGAATGGGTTTTTTAGGCCGACCATGGGGTTGTCAGCGCCGTTTCCCAGCCAGTTCATCTGCTATTTCGTTTCAATGTTGGAGTGCCCTGGTATCCATCTAAGTATTACTTTGTTAAAGTTTCTTAGGGCATTTGGTGTTACTGTACAGTTTTGGACTAGTTTAGAATGTGTTTCCAGTGCGTCTAGTGCCAAAAGGGCAGCTGGCTTTTAAAACTTCCGCTTGGAAGAATGAGGCTTCCGTACCTATGTTAACGCTAACGTTGAATGTTGGTCTGTCACCATAGACCCACCGCTCTCCAAATCGTTCCCTTTTTCGGAACCATCCGTATACGAAATGTGGCAACCCTCTTTGTAGTCCAATTGGTCTTTCAGCCATTATGTTTATGGAGGTATCTCCACTGAGTATAGTTTTTAACAGTAGGTATGCATGTCATCAATCGGCAAGCATAAAGTTTTGAGAGCTTCATTTTGTTCTTGTCATAGTGCAGATTCTGTATATGCACTGCTCACCCTCTATTTGCACTTTTAGGTGCAGTTCTCCCTCATAGTTTTAATTGTTGTTATTAATTTATGTTATATACCCTATAAACTGTACCTATTCATTTATAAAACAAAAAAACACCCTTCGATCATAGTAATGAGGACGCCACTGGACACTCGGCGCAGTCTTTAACTACTGATCAAACAATTCTCCCTTAGTGTTGCGGCTTAGCCGGCAATCTGAAAGCGCTTATATTGCCACGATCATACGGCTTTATAGCTATATTATACATTGTAATAGGTGAATTAAGATATCACGTCAAATAATTAGCAAACCTTTAGAAAGTTAACATCGACTGTTTTTGGCGAAACCAACACGCAAGGACGTCATAATGTCGAAGGAAAATGTATAGAGGGTAGAACAACTAACTGACTTGTCTTACACCGATCTTGGTCATGAGAATACCTTAAAGAGGCTGCCATCAGTGTCACGAATCTCTATTTTTCTCGCTGACCAATGTTAATGTCTGCCCAATTTGCAGAGTTTATTGTTGATTTGTTGAGTTCAAAAGTATTACACTTTTTCTGCTGGAGTTTCTTACGGCTTTTCTTCTCCGCAATGATGTTCTTGTCCGAAGTGCTCACAATACACCGTGCCCGGGACGTACCCGAAGGATTTTAACCATCGATTCAAGACCCTATTTGGAGTATATAATGTGGTGTAACATGTAGTCCAATAACGCAAAATTTCCGAGATTTTTATTATTTAAAAAACAATTCCATAGTTAATTTAATTTGAACTCTGTCACCTTAACCTGAAGCATTATTTACCAAGAAAGATTCTTGTTGTAAGTAGCAATATCATCAACGTACAACATAAATTAATTTAATCAATTTCTTAGTAAATAATGCTTTAAGTTAAGGTGACAGAGTTCAAATTAAATTAACTATGGAATTATTTTTTAAATAATAAAATTCTCGGAAATTATGCGATATTGGACTTCATGTTATATACCACATTATATACTCCAAATAGGGTCTAGAATCGATGGTTAAAATCCTTCGGGTTCGTCCCGGGCACGGTGTATTTACTCCATATTACCGACGTGTAAAAGAGCCCTCATGTGGCCAATTTACTGAATAAATATTTTCAATTTTGACCTCGGCGTGTCATAAAACGTGACATTCCCACGTACACCGATGTTGATAAAAAAATGCAATATATTTCGAAATTTCCCTTTGATAAAGAAGTAAAGGCGTGTTGATATTGTCTTTTTTACCCGATTGCTGAAGAAGGAGGGTATTGTTTTTGACCTTTTCCTGGTTCCCTGTTCCCTATAGTGGCTGAACGGATGACCTGATTTCGACAAACCAGGTACTTTAATGGAAAAAAAAATGACAATATGTTGAAATTAAAAATAAATTTATGGTAACTAACAAAACGTGCAGTCGGGTTTTAAAAGTTTGCGTTTTGTTAAACTTGTTATTCATGAGATTTACGTAATGGTAGTTTGTGTTCACACAAGAAAAGGTAGAAGTAACAGAATTGTCGATGACGTCGTGATACAGAATAAAATATTGATATCTTTACTTTTTGCGTAGTGCATAGGGTTCATTTTTACTTATAGCTATTTAAATTACGTCTCTACGATCCCTCCCTCTCATACCTATCTAGATAGAAAAAGATGGATGCTTTTGGCAGCGTAATAAAGTACTTGGCGGCCCAATCATAACATATTCACTGCTACGTACTGCTACAAGCGCTACATCGTAGCCCGTAGCAGCAATTTTTGTTTTGTAGGAAAAATCTGCTACGAGCAGCGCGCCCGCATACGTCAGGAATAAACCATATTAATTAAAATGAAATATGGAATTTAAATGATGCCTGTGATATTAGATTATTTAAGAAATTAACAGCAGAAGCTGTATGAAATTAGGTTAATAAATTATAATTTTAAATATTCCTTTTGTAATAGTCCACCTGTTCGACAAGCGAGTTTCTATTTTATGTAACTATATGTGACGTTTCTATGAAAAGGGACCTTATTGTCGATGGCGCTTCCGCCATTATTAAAGATGCTCCGATATAAATACAAGGTCGCGTGACGCAGTGCGGCGTAAGCGCCCATCGACAATAAGATCCCTTTACATAGATAATGCCACAAACCACGTTTTCCACCGGGATCGAAGTTAATATTTTGAACGCCACATTCCACTGCCGTCACAAGTTGAAGATTAAAAGAGACTTTGTTTCGTATGAATTAAGTTGTAATTTGCATAGCATAGCAAACGTGTTTGGCGTGTGAGTGACACATTTTGTATTCGACGTAAGGCGTTCAAAAGTTTAATGCATTCAGCGCGCATGACGCACATGCGTGTTGTGCGCGGTGAATAACTCTTTGTTAGGGTGGTCCAAAATAGTATGAAGGAAAAAAATGTATATCAAATCCTTCCTCCACAAGGCTTATTTTGCTTTGCTACAAATTAGTTACTTATGTGTCAAATTTAAACTTGTTATGTGATCGTTTACTGGTCGCCCAAAGCGTTTAGTTTATGCCAAAAAGATCTCATTCGACAAAACGATATCTAGTAAACTTAGCAAAAACTAAAAACAGACGTAGAATATTGTTTACTACTGCTGCAACTCGGAATACAGTGTCATGAT
The DNA here is from genome assembly GCA_946894065.1 of Acleris literana. Classification (NCBI taxonomy): domain Eukaryota; kingdom Metazoa; phylum Arthropoda; class Insecta; order Lepidoptera; family Tortricidae; genus Acleris; species Acleris literana. Next base: position 5,194,729 of record OX335692.1, read on the forward strand.
CAGAGGTCGGAATAGGTAGTGCTTATTAACCTAAACTTGATGCATCTTCATTCAATAACGTATTCCCATCTCACTCACGCATGAATGAACAAGAGTCAAGTTTAGGTTAATAAGCACTACCTATTCCGACCCCTGGTCATGATCTTTCCAAAGTCTTTCTCATATCTTTATTAGATGTGTGACGCTCTATACATTTTTATATGAAAAAAATTTAACATTATGGGCGACCTGTAAAGTTTATTCAATTGCAATAAAACTTGGTAAAGCGGATTTTTGAGTATTTTGAAATAAAAAGAAACTTGTGGAGAAACAATATTGCACACTTTTGTTTTTTGGACCACCCTACTCTTTATACAACTCTTTGGTAAAGTAAGGTTCTCTCCAGGTTTATCGACGCAGAATTGCATTTTGGTTAGTTATGTCCCTTTCTAAAACGTACATACATCATTTACTAGAACGAGAATGCCAACGTACGTTCGATGGTCGTGGATAATGAGCAATTGCAGAGGATATTTCCGTTTAAGGATATATTTCAATGGAAAAGATTCCTAAATTTGAATATTTCATGGTCAAATGAGGTCTCTTGAGTTTAAGAAACAAACAGGTACTTAATCATATTTTTTTAGGCAAAGATAAAGTACATAAACTGACATTTCGCGGACATATTTAAATCATAGTTGTTGTAAAGTGTAAAAGAAAAACTATTTTGTTCAGGTTATTTGAAGGTTTGCTTGCATTTTATGTAATGTTTCACCAAAATACGTTTCGTCTGTTTAAATATATCTTTCCACACGCATGATATTTATAAACTGTAGGTAGGTGCGTAAAATTTGGCATTGATAAGCGAGGTTTAAACCCTAAGAAGTAAATTCTGACAGGTGACCCCAGTGCACATAACATAAGAATAAGTTTCTGTCAAAAATTTCATTTTTGGGACAATTTTTTGTTGCTTACTGTACTTTTTTGCACAGTCGTCATCTACTCGTCAAGACCATTCTAACGAGCCCACGACGGGTTTATCATGTGTAGGGTGACGGCACCAATGATGGACACTTTTAGCTGACAGGCACCAGTAATGGACACTTCACTCTTAAATCAAAATTCATACGGTCCTAAATTGATTGTTGCAAAACAAATGAATAGCCCTTATCTTCTGTTAAATAAGAGTTAAGTGTCCATCATTAGTGCCTTGTCAATTACTGGTTCCATCACCCTAATTTAAGAGTTTCTATAACCACCCTGAGTCTCCTTCATCAGACCAGCTCGATTGTTCTACAGGGTGCCGCTGACCTAGGGGCTTTAAATGCAACGATCGATTCTACTCGCTAAACTGAACTACTTTGGTTCTGGGACATTAAAAAATAACTTAAGTTTAATTGTAAAATCAGAGGGCTCAGACAAGATGCACTACGCTAACTAACGTTTCTATTCGATTCGTTTTTAAGCCAATCGCGTCACTGGTAGACCACGTGACTTTTCGTATCACGTCAACTTCCAGTGACGCGATTGGTTTAACTTCGTAAGGCCCAGTGTGCAATAGAATGTACATAATCAAGGCAATATAATTTGAACTGTGTTGCAATGTGAATAAGGTTTATTTTCCTATGTTCATAAACTGAAAATGTCATTATCGAACAAACGTAATTGAACTTTATTGCGTTGATGGTAGATTCAAAGTCCCATTCACAAAAAACTCCCTGTTTGTAGTATGGTGGGCCTTACGAGGTTATGAACGAATCGAATAGAAACGTTAGTTAGCGTGTGTCCTCAGTGTATTCAATCATGGCCATATAATCACTCTCTAATGGTAAGGGGGCGACATTTCCTTGGTACGAGGGCAAAAGGAAAACGGAGAATTGGATCGTGTACATTGTCAATTACATTTAACTTGTAAGAAAAAAAGAATTAATTTGTCACGTTTAAGAACTTACAGAACAAGAAGTTCCGTTTCAGGGAGTAGAAACGATCCTCGCATTTAAAGCCCCAAGGTCAGAGCCACCATGTATATTATTGTATTGTCATTAGAACTAAAGGTGTACTTATAGAAATATTCAGCTTCATCGGAAACCAGGAAGCAAGACAGCATACTTACACTGCAAGTTAAATACAAGCTTGTAAAAACTGGACACTACCCATACCACAAGACAAAGTATTGAAGTTGAACATAAGAAACTATTAACATGTTTTTTTTTGGCATGGAATAGGCAACCGAGCACACAGGCAGGTTATTGTCCCAAAGAAGTTGTTTTCTCAAGACTACAATCTAAAGACTGCAAGACCGCAAATGCGTTGCTAACTCTGTTGGCTAAGACGGAATGCCTCTATGCTAGTAATTTCACCGCTTGTCTTAAAGTCTAAGGCACTAGTCCCACTGCCGGCCGGGAAGCGATTAGCTATCGACTATTTTCATACTCAGTAAATGAACAAAAGATATAGATTCCGTTTCAATAAAAGAGACACATAATTATATTAATAGTTGATTGCTGGCTGTCCACACTGTGTCGGCGAGAACTCTCCACTGGGTTGTCTCCAAAGTAGACACATTTATTAATAGTTGATCGCTGGCTCTACTACATTACATTTATTTCTTGTCACAAAGCAAATTCAAAACTACAGAAGCCCTATTCCTTCGACTTAACTGTTTGAGTTTAACGGTATAGTTCAGGAAATATGATTTGGCCGTCTGTTATCTACTTTGCGATGTTTTTTTCTGCTTGTGTCCCACGCTACGCGACCTCAAAAAGCACCGTAACCCACGGGTTTTAAAGACACCCACCGCGTTAACGACTTGATTTGCTTTCCACGTCCTATCCACTTACTCGTACACTTTTTATACATAGAAATGTACATTTTTAGAAAGGTGAAAATATAACTTACCCATTTAGGTATGTCCAAAATTAAACTGAATAATGCATAATCCAGTGTATGCAGGCAATTGATTTCAGAAAAAAGTTAAACTGAGACAGTTTCCCAAAAACACTTATGTATATCTAAAAAAATACCACACAAACATATGTATTTTTGTAATTTTCTGTTTCTCTATGTTATATACTATAAAAAAATTTATGAAAACATACAGTAGATCACATAAATTAAAAAGATATAGCACTGCACTGCACATGCACTCACGCAACGATTGGATATTTAAAGTAGACTGAAGTTCACCATGAGTTCACCTGATCATATTTAGATTTTTTCCGTTTAAGTGTTATGATTGGTTGATGTTGGCTTATAGCTAATTTCACACTGAATCCATTGACATACAATTCATGGGAATTTATGTAGGTATTAATGTGAGAGACTAAGGACAGAAAATCGAATCATGGTGTACCGGAAACCACCCGGGAGCTATGCTTGCCGGTGGGTTACGTTGCTTTTTGGGGCCGGCAGCTATGCTTGCCGGTGGGACTTACCGGACAATGCGACTCAAATATGAAAACTTTTCAACCCACTGTGCTGTTTAAATAACGAGGGCAGTTTTACGATTGCCTTTTGTTTGATACTAAGCTATAACTAGGCACATGATCTCGAAAATAGACAGCTTAGTGCTTGGAAGTCTTGTCGCGTAGTTACAATAATCATGTTTTCTGTTTACCGATTTACTCTTACTCACTTGACATTGGCGAAATCACTGCGGCGCAGCGGAATACCGCGGTGGACCGCCATTAATAAAAAAGAAGGAGACAGTAGGGTCACTGGTCTCTAGCCATTGTCTTATGGCAAGCCATAGGACTCCAATGTGGCAGGCACACTTACAAGATCCCTAAGATACCCCCGCTATTGTGCTTTACGTTGAAGCAAGTCAAGGCGAAGAGTCCTGAAGTATAAGACGTAGGTAGTCATAAGAATGTCTGGACAATGGCAGTTGCGGATCGCTCGCAGAACAGATGTCCAAAGACGTTGAAGAGATTTCGACTGACATCCGCGTACCGGCGGACTCAGCGTGGACTTCCAAGGTGGACCGATGACGTGACTAACCAGGAAACTGATGGATGCAAGCGGCCTTGTAGCAAACCTTAGGGGAGGCATATGAGCAGCAGTGGACATTAGGGTGGAGCGTCGTTGTATGGGAAAATATAAAAACTTGTTATTCAATACAAAACCGGTGCAAAAAGTTGAAGTTTGTTATGTAGATTATAGTGATTATATCATGTTTCAAAATAAACACTACTTTTAGCCCTCTACCCAGCCGCCAAAGAAATAAATTAAGGTACATTTTCATCACTTATTTAAATATACTACTTCACTAATATTTTACATTTTATTTTCATTAAATAATACTTAATAAGTGTATAATAAGAAATAATCATAATTTTAGTCCTTTTTTTCAATATTTATGAAATAATAATAATTTCAAAATATCATATTAAACAGCAATTTCATGCAAAACAAGGAAAATGCTACAGTATAAAATAATTATATGACTTAATTTTTTTAGACATTCTTGTGCTAAAGTAAGGATGTTATTAATTAGGAAAAGTATCATTTTACTGCAAAAAAAAAGTTACTTACATGTATAATAAGCGTCAAATTTCGTCGCTTACGCCCTTTTTGGGCTATGTTTACACGTATTTTTGGTATATATTTACTTTAAGTTGTATTATTTTTAGTATCTTATCACATTTACGATAATTTTCACAGTTGTTTAATATGTTGTAAACACAAATTTATGGCAAATTTCCTGGTAAAAGGGCCTTTTCCATAAAAACCCTATTTACGTGGTTTTAACGTGTAATAAAAAGACATGTTATAAACCAAAATAAGTATAGGAATCTAGTATATCTGTTACACTGTGCACGATGTCATTCAATGAATAAAATTCGTTATAAAAAAAATAAGCATAAATTCAATTTATTAAAAATATACGTATATTCCTTAATATAATAAAAAGTATAGGGCTAAAAGTATATACGAAGATTTTTTAAATTTTTTTTTTCTTAAATAATAAAAAATTAGACATCCTTTCAGTGGGGTTTCATTGCTATATTCAAGAATTTTTGAATTCGCTCCACCCTAGTGGACATCTTTCGGCTGAAATTATGATGATGAGTCGAACCTCAGCGCTAATACGCGACACAGTTTCATCAGAGGCGATACTCCATAATATGAATTCCAAGTCGACACTGCATAAATATAATTATATTATATCTAGCCAGTTGGCAGGCATGAGTTGGATACGCACGACTGGGATAGGTACCTTACCAAAAACAAATGATAAACGTTGGTAAAGTTCTTCGGTGTTCGTTGAACTAACAAAAATCCTAACCTTACAACTTGAACTGAATAACTTAAATAAATCATTTTTATAACCTACGTGTTTCTTTTAAAAATGGCCGTCAAGCCAAATACCTATACAATACTTACTTATCCCCTTTTTCATAAAAGCACAGTAAACCTATTTTTAAAGTGGAAGTACCTATTCCATGTCTCATTCTGTCATATTTAAATGTCACGATGAAGGAAAAGGACAAAGTGTATTTTAAGCACACTAGCTTTTGTGCGTTAATGAATGAGGGTTAGGCAGCGGCTCCACTGAGGCGTACGGAGTGGAGTGGAGCTGTGCCAATATTTACCAATAGAATCTAAACTAACGTGCGCTAGGCGCGCTCGACGTGACCGCATGCGCCTTCTATTTATTGGCGCAGCTCCGCTCCGCCTCGGTGGAGCCGCAGCCGCAGGCACTTGTCCCATTGCCGACGAGAAAGCGATTAGCTACCGACCATTTTCTCGCTTAAGAAACTAACAAGAGATATAGATCTAGTGTAAATAAAAGAGACGTACTTATCAATAGTCAATCGCTGGCTTTTCACACTACATGCATAAGAATAAACAATAGGTCACGTAGAAGCGAAACCCGGCTCCGGACGCGCTCGGCGCGTTAAATACCTACCGCCTGGCGACACCTGAGGTGTCTAGTCAGTCAGGGGCGTCACAGACGGAAAATATATGTATTAACCAAGATATTTTTATTGTCTTGAATTGGTTTTCGTAATTATGTTGATTTTAATGTTTATGGTTGAACTAAGATAGTGTTTTAAAAAGTGAACGACTATTTACGGCAAAATAATTAGAAATAGGTAATTGATTGAATGAAGGAGTTTTATTTTTTAATCCCTTATAAACTAATAAATAATAGTACATCCCCTAGATGTTGAAGATAAAAAACGGAAACATAAAAAACGAGTTAATAGATAAGAATAGTATTTTGTAATAAAGTTTTTTGAACTGAATAAAAACTGAAATTAATGGAAAGGAAAGGAAAGGAACGTAAAAAGATCCCAGACTATACTTAATTAAAACTTATTGAGCTTAAAAGGTTGTTTATTTATAGATTTGTTTCTGTGTTTTATAGATGATTAATAGCCACATAAGTCATTAAATTTTCTGGAGAAATCCTAATATCATCGAAAATATTATTACCTAATTTAACGTTAATGTAAAAAACTCATTTTGCGACAATGTTTCCCAGTGGCGGATCCACGGGGGTGGTCAAGTACGTCATGACCACCCCCTTCGGCACTCGTAGATACGGGTCAGAACGTAAATAGTCGTGTGGTATTATCTCGCACTTGACCGAACTTCTGCGTTCAGCAGTTAATGACCACCCCCTAATCTGCAAGCTGGATCCGCGCCTGTTGTTTCCACGTTGAAGTAAAACATAAATAACATTTCGTGACTAAACTTGTATAACACATCCATAAACCGATTCAAATATTTCACAAGTGACAGCCCTGACTTTGGGCGCGGAAGACAGAGGGGCGTAGCGGGGTGAAGGGGGAATTAGGTATTAAAAGCGCGGCATTTGGGGCCTGGGTAAAGGAGATTCGCTTCTACGTGTAGTTATTGTTTATTTTTATGCTACATGCGAGGACCTCTCTCCACTAGTTTGTCGATACAAAAGATATAGATCCCGTATCAATAAAATGGACATTATACTAATATTTGATCTGTGGCTCTACTTTCTTACCGCCACAGAATAAGAACATATAGCATAGAAACGGGACTATAAGACGTACTTTGCGTCAGCTATCTTTCTCCACTTTTTAAATTACGTATTACATGAGAAAAAATGAAACAAAAAGAATGCTATTTTTTCTTCTTTAACTGTCATTGTCACAAGGTTTTACACGGGGACTTCTTTGTCCTTCCTATAGGAAGGATTTGTCTTTCCTTGTCTATAGGTCCAAATACTATAGGTGCTTGTAGGTCCAAATCACGCCTTACTTGTGACAATGTACCAAATAACGAAAGAACAGCTATAGATTCATCTCTTTCCAACTCACTATGAAAACCATAAGTAAAAAGAAGTGAACCGTAATGTATTTTCTGCTTATTTAGTACGGTTTCTATGCCTTTAGTCTTTATTCCGAGCTTACCAGTGCCTTGACGTTTTAAATTTTTCACGATTAGTGTAAAATCCGAAAATTAAGATCAAAGAAAAGGCATTACTTATTCTTTTTCAAACAATCAATCAGTCTCACGGCCCTCGCTATTGTTCGCTTTCACTCGGCGTTGGAGAATTATTGTGATTAAATCTTCGGGGCGAGAAGTACCTAATACCTGCTTAATGAGAGCTTGTAATATTTTAATGATAATAAATTGGTCAATTGCGGGTCGTGTCCAGAAATATTGTATTTGGGTTCCGTTGCATGCAATAAATCAGGGCCTCTATTCTAGGCGGTAAAAACAATGTAAGTTATTTTACCTGTTTTCTGCCGCGCTAGCGATATCGGCAGTAAGTATTAGTAACATTTTTGTCAAAATTGAGTTAACCATAGATTCAGAATCGTGGCAATGAGCACTACGTGATAGTTTGACCCTTACAGCCTGGCCAAAAATTCGAGCCAGTGGTGACAGCTGCAACTAAAAAAATTCCATACAAAATTGTTGCCATGTTTACGCATTTTACGTCAAAAATATGACAGTTACGTAGAAAGTGGCGCCCTCATTTAATTTCTACTCTTTTTGGTCGCACTATATTTTACTATCTTACCGGGAACATGTAAATATATTATGTAATAAATATCAATAAGCAATGGATGGGTAAGTTAGTAAGTTATTAAGCTCATGGTAGGTATAAAAGGGTTTTTGTCGTTTAAAATTATACTAAAAAACTTACAAGTTTAACGATTATATAATAATAAATAGGTTTTCTTAGGCTACATTTATCAAAAATCATAATTAAGATAACTTAAAAAAAACAAGTCAGGAAAACAAAAAATGTGACGAAAACTTTTTGCGGCATTTACTCAAAATTATGCAAAGTGCTAGCGCGGCAGTTTTGGTTCCATCGATTTGGTTCCTATTGTTTATAACTCTGCCGCCATTACTGTCAAGTAAATAAGAGCTATCAAAACGTTGACAAAACGATAACAGGTCAAAGACGATATGGTTCAGTGTTGAATAGAGACCCTGTATTGTAGAGAGGCACTAACAAAAAACTTGTCATTTGTATAATTGGTTATAAGTAAGTACGTCGACGTCATAAATATGTTTACACTTTGACCTTGTCTATTTAACGTCATGTTCTAACTGGGTACTAAAGTGTAAACATATCTTTGACGTCGACTGTACCTACTTGTTACCTACAATCATGCGATAAATATACTTTTGAAACAATAATAAATCGACAAACATTGAAAGTTCACGAAAATAATGATCCTATCTGTTAGATGGCGACTGTGTGAATTAAACATTTCTCAATTCTTATTAGCGGAAGCACGAGGTAAATAATTCTAATAATAAAGTGGCCTCTTCGATATAACAACTATGAGAAACTAAACAACTATTTACCGTAAATGTAAGGGTGGTTATGTTGAGGTAATCTACAGGTATTGTAAATCATTATATTGCTTTCATTCACTTCGTGGCTGGATGTAATAGCAGGGATGTTGCGGATGCCGATTTTTTCACATCCGCGGATGTGAATGCGGATGCGGATTTTTGAAGGCTCACATCCGTGGATGCGGATGTTTAAGATCTTATATAAATATAGTATATTAATGAAGAATTAAAACAAAGATAAAGTTATTAATCTATACGATAAATAATCCACAGTGCAAACAAACACGTAATGATTTATCGTCGGATCTCGGCACCAATTTTTTCGCTCCCATTGGTCATTGCATTGTCACGTGCGATTGATTGGTTGATTGATTTGCCGGCCCTGCCCAATTTCTTTCTTGTCGCAACTGGTATTACATCCGCATCCGCATGAAAATCCGCATTGATTATTGCGAATCTATGCGGAAGCTCCGCATTTGCGGATGCGGATGCGAATATTCGCAACATCCCTGATGTACGAGTATAGTCACGGTAAGAAAAGGTTCGTCACTTTTTGACTATTTTAACGCGATTAAGGGCCAAAAGTGACGAACCTTTTCTTACCGTGACTGTACTATACATCGATTCTTTTTAGCAAAGTCATCAACCTTGACTTATAAGTAACAAACGAAATAGTCACTATGAAGCATTATAGTTACCCATGGAGGAGCAAAGTAGGAACATTTCTGAAGTCCAAGTGAAAAAGGGTATAAGTTGTCTGAAGATCAAGTGAAAAAGGGTTTAAGTCTACTATACTCCGTTCATGTATATAATCTTTTTTATTATGAGTTAAGTCGATTTGTTTCCTTTTTCACTAGGACCCCAGATTTTAAGCTAGGTAGTATTTTTACTTGTCACAATCCCATGCATTCTAACTACCAAAACGGAACCCCAAAAGCACTAAGTGACCTCAGTAGTCGAGTTAATGAAAGTCTGATAGAATGGCCCTCTTCGATCTAAAGTTCTAGACAGTTGAATCTATCCGAGTTGATCCATCTATTTGATCTCTAGCCTCGCTTGCGCCCCACATAACCTTAGCTCATGAATACAGACATTGTTTGGAAACTTGAACACAGCTTAGGAACAGCGAGCTCACTACCCACTAGTGCACTAAGACTATATATCAGCTAACTATAGCTTCATTTCAATGGAAGAGGTCACAAAAGAGGGCAGCGCTAGGAGACACGTGCAAAAATAGTATCTCCAGGCGAAAGAGAAAGCCTCAAAAAGGGTAGCCCCACCTATAAAGATGGTATCCACAGCCACACAAGTGGTCCAAAAAGATCTCCGACCCAACCCTTCCATTGTCGGGCAAAAGAAAGGAAGCCCGTAGTCTGTAAGCATGCATGCGTCAGGATTCCCACTCCGCGACTCACAGAGCTATAAGTCTCCCCCCCCCCCATCCCAACCCCCATTCCTATCCCCCCTTTTTGGAAAACCCCGCGGATATGTAAACGGAGGAAGGACTTTCTCCTCCGGCCTTTCAGCACTGGCTGGGGTAGTATCCGCGGGAGTCTAAATTCTAGTTGGTAATAGGGGCATTGGTGTTTTTAGCCGCTGCGAGCCCGGCAGTACCTGGGCCCTCCATTCCCAGGTCTCCGGAAGGGATTTTCACCTCAGCCCTTTTTTCTTAAAGTAATTAAAGCAAAAAGCAAACAAAAGCAAGGACTTTTGTCTTTGGCCCTTCAGGCGATTACCAACAAAAAAAAAAAAAACTTATAGCTTATAGCTTCAAGTTAAGTAGGAACAGTTAGCAACTTTAATGTTTTTTTTAGGGTTAGGTACCAACGGGACTCTATTGCTACGCCTTCGCTGTCCGTCTGTCTGACTTGCAGCGGGCTGTACCTATCTCATAAAACGTAAAGGCGGGGAAACATCAGTAGGTCACCGGGTTAAAAGTGGGTTGCTAGTACACAGTGGGTAACACACATACTGATAATACGCACATACGCAAAAGACGACCACCGGTGACACGTTCCTACTCGCTCAGTGCCAGCTAGGTAGCGCGAGAGCAACGACCAGAGGGAGTAAGTTTGTGCATCAGCTGCGAGGCGCAAACATTTACGTAATTTCGAATTTTATCTGTATTTCCTAAAAATGAGACATTACAATTTTATGTAGAGGTTTTCGTTTAAAGTTGATTAATAAACTATTTTAGGGTTATTTTTATTTTCTCTTAGAACAGTTAATTATTTTTATTTTTATTATTTTTGTTAAATTGATGCCTGAGTTGACAGTGGGTCAAGTGAATCGGGTACACAGTGGGTCGCGATCCACTGTGTACTACGACTATAAATATTTTTATAACAATTAAAAACTTTAATATTTATTACAGAATTCCGAGAAAAATTAACCTTCCCTGCATTAACAGCCGAAGGTGCTCTCTAAAAACAAAAAGGTACTTTTTTTTTCAAAGTTCTGGATGACGACGACCACACGGCCACAGCCGACACAAGTTGAAGATTAAAAGAGACTTTGTTTAGTATGAATTAGGTTGTAATTTGTATAGCAAATCAAATATGATTGGCGTGTGTGTGAGTGACACATTTTGTATTTGACGTAAGGCTTTCAAAACGTTGTACGGCTAGCAGCAGTCATATTATTATTTTCAGTAGTTTGACTTATATTAATATTCGTTAATAAATATAATTTGATTGTTCATTGATTTTTATTTAGTAAAGAACTCGATGTTGACTTATTGTTAAAAAGATCTTGTAAATGTTTATCTGGTTTTTCTATTACTTACCTATGTTATTATCCTTTAAGTTTTTATTTCTTTGTCTTAAAAAACTATTTTGGTTCGAACGCGCGTTGCGGAGGCATCAGCCGCGCGCTCTAAGATACTTGCGCCGCCATTTTGTCGTACATTTGATCGCGCGCTTTCGTGAATAGTGCAAATACAGACATTGTTTGGAAACTCATGTTTGGTAGATAGCTCGTTTTTTTTTTACCACAGCTAACGACATGTTACCAACATAGTTTACGTGATAAGTATATAGAACAGAAACTTCCAAAGTGGTCACAATGTTTTAAGCGCAAGTAACTCGGCTGTATTAAACTACTGTCCCGTCAAGTAGCTCGCAGCGAGCAGTTAGCGCTCGACGCGTTAAGACTCTAACTTGGATGGCCGGGCCAAACTTGGCCAACGCAGTTAGGTACTAGCCGTTTGAACTAACTCATAACTGAGACGGTTAGTACTGCGTTAAACACGGCAGGACGACGCCTTTAAGTTACAGAGGACTTTGCATAAGTGACTCAAGTTTAGTCAGGGCCCTATTCTTAACGAATCCAAACTTGGTGGGTCTAGTAAATACAACGGAGATCCTGTTGCCACCTTACGACTCCACCATGAAAGTAGCTATAAGTTGGGCTAGCGAAAGGCTTGATTTCCTCCTACGCTGACATTGGTCGCTGACGTCGGTTCGGGCGTACGAATATACACCATGTTCTATGAGACACCGCACAGCGACGCTGACATACGCGGCAGATTTATTGCTACGCGCCGCTGATGGCGAGCGTCGGTCTCGCTCGTCAGCGCCGCGTACGTCGGTGCGCGCTCAGTGCAAAGCTGACCGGTTGGCTGTACTCGTACGCACGTGCGCAGCGCAGGCGAGCACATACTGTTCCGTACAGCGATCGGTTTCGCACTGCGGGACTTTTCTTTCTTATACGCTCAACCGACGTCAGCGGCCGATGTCAGCGTAGGAGGAAATCAAGCTTAAGGGACGGAGCAATAAGTAAGAGTGAGATGCAAGAATATGTTGCTCACTCTAAGGTGTAAATGCGTTTCTTACGTTGGCCCATGATCCGCCAACGTGTAGACGGACCATTAGACACCATAATATTTCATTGTTATGTTTACATAATTTATTTATTTATTTAAACTTTAATGCACAATAAAAAAAAATACAAATGGCGGACTTAATGCATAATATGTACTTATTCCAAATATTTGTCCATTCCAATAACCGTAACTCGTTGAGAGGTTGTTGCACTTATTAACAAACAAATTAATTACCTAACATATTAAGTAAAATAACGCATGTTAAAATACGATTGTAGACATTACGTTACGACGTCACAGCATAATATCCATCCATGGTGCTGCTGTTTTCATTCCTGGCAAAAAATGCACGCCGGAAAAGGAGGCATGAGTAGGTAGTTATGATTTGTAAAAAAAAACCGCCGCTTGTAACTTTTTATCAGGAAGATGTAGGCACAAACTGTGCGCAATTTTGTCCTGTTTATTCTTCTTATAGACACTTGAAAAAGTCAATAGTTGAGGAATTATTTAAAACGGTTTAAGAGATAGGTATCTACATATCTCGCTGTCAGACAGACGCACGGACAGCGGAGTTAGTAATAGGGTCCCGTTAGCACTCTTTAGGTACATACGGAACTCTAAAAATATCAATTTACTGTTTCGTTTTCCATTTTCAAATTAAACTTCTAAGCTTCAATTCTCAAAACTTACCCAGATATTCGATTTTGATTCTTTGTGATGGTAGCATCGTCTAATTCAGTGTTTTTCAACCTTTTTCATGACACGACCCCTGGCATGAAAAAATATTTCGCGACCCCCCGACCCTTCGCTTTTTGATCATGAATGTTATTTTGTTATAAATATTCATTCCATACGACGTTTTCATGCGTCTCCTTCCTTTTGCTAAAATTCTCTGAATAAATATTTTTAAGCTTTATTGTTTTTTTACTGAGGTAGTTCTCTCGACCTCTTGCGACCCGCCTACAGGAACTTCGCGAGCGCACAGCGGGTCGCGACCCACAGGTTGAAAAACACCGGTCTAATTAATTAGAAGCAGTCAACCGAGCAGCAGTGGATCGAGAACGTCGCGGTCGCTAGATCCGTCTGAATCATGGTCAAATTATTATTTTATTCGCATTTCATACACTATCACAGAAAGATGATGGAGCTACTATTTCTGGGTGGTCTGACCCTTTGGGTCAGCTGAAGAACTAACATAACTTAAACCTACCTCATATTTATGATACTCAGGGGTGCTTTGGGTCCGGATTTGATTTTTTTCATTATTATAAAAACTGCGAAAGTGTACAAAATGCGAATAAACGATCAATAAACTATAAGTACTATAATTAATATTAGGTACCTAGGTATATAGTTACCCGTCAATTTACAAAAAAGGTCTTTATTATGAATTAGTAGAAAAAAACAAATAAGGGAACATTATGGTATGTACAATAGAGTCGAAAGCATTAATATCTACACAGCCATCGCGTCAAATATTTACTTACTCTGTGGGTTGGTTTGTTACGCTTTCACTTTCACAGCTAAACTGCTGAACCGATTCTAATGTAATTTGATGCTTGAACTCCGGAAAAGGATATAAATTTAATATTCCGGAAAATTGGACAGTTCCCGAGAGATTAACGATAAACAACATCGAAGCGGGCGAACTTGCTGGCAGCAGCTGGTATCTCTGTAGGTATAATACGTACCTACTACCTATATTGAATAGTATTGATTTCTGCAACCTAATTTTAACTACAACAATAGTGCGAGCGAGGGCGAAAATAAATAAGCAACTAAAATCCTTTGGATCCAGTCGACTCGGACTTTTTTCATCTAAACTTCGAAACTACCCTCGCGGTAATCATAATGTTTTTGTTCCGCGGACTTTAGGTATACGGGCGATACAGCGTTAGTCAGAGTTACCTACCTGCCTTAGGAATACCTATTGGTTTTATTTTAGAAACCGGTATACCCGAGAATTTTTTAGCGTACAATTCGAATCCCAATCACTTCCCAATATTTCCACATTTAAGAGAATTGTGAAGCTAATTAATTCTATACAAAATATCTCTCCCCATAAACCTAGTTCGATTTTTACGACTTTTGAATATGTTGTAGGTAGATGTGACGAAAAACTATGGCTGTGCGTTTTCAAATAAATATTTCTTGGAATGAAACTAAAAAAAAAAACAGACTCTTACAAACCTGGATTTTTATAATAACTACAACATATTTAAAGCATGGTGGACGTGATTTAGGGGGTGAAAAACGTTATCGCCAAGAATTTATGGAAAAAAAATTACAGGTACACGATTCAATTTCGACAACAACACTTATAACGGAATTTTGAGTTTTTTTTTGATTAATCGCTAAAATAGAAAGGTAAAATTTTATTAAAATGAAAACCCAGTACGAAACTTAGAGAAGATTGATTTGCCGATATGGGGAGTTCGAACATTTGCGTTAAACTATACTCGAAAATCTAATTCAAGACCAAAATCCTAACCTCAACGAGCGCACATTCGCTGTGATTACTGCATTTTGGTTTAAGTGTAGGTATTTTTATCAATAAAACTTACCCTAATATTACTGGTGACACGAGTTCTCATTAATGCTTGTATGAAATAATCTTAGAATGACTAAATAAAACGAGCCTACTCTTTTCTTAAAGGCCGTCAGCGCACCTGCGATTCCTCTGGTGTTGCGGGTGTTTATGGGTCGCGATGATCATTCACCAACAGGTTTTCACATAAAAAAAAAAAAAAATAAGAATGAAACTGTCAGATTTTGGTCTTGAATTAGATTTTCGAGTACAAGATATTAGCTTCTTAGAATAATAACACAAATACTCCACGCACCAAAGCGATACCACTCAAACTAGGCAAATTCGGTCTACTCAGTGTAAACATTATAAAGGCGTCAAACTGGTCGTCGAAATAAGGATTATATTCATACACGCACGTACGCAAGACCTTCAAAAGTTGCCTGAAAGTCTATTTAATTCTAATAATTAGTGCGACAGTAACGTTGTTTATCAGGTGACGGTCTCATTGCCACGATCTTTGAACTTCATACAAAATGGAGCCGAATGTTAGCGTTGTCGAAAATTTGGCACCAAACGTTTTATTTCGCCGTGAGCGACCCGCTTCCTTTCACGTACCGTGTTCCCTCAAGTTAAATATTGTGAGGTACTTACGGTGTGGCCCCGAAACTAGAGAATCGACTAACGTCAACATTTTAACTAAACTGAGGGGCTATTGCCTAACGCACTCGTAATCGCAATCGTTTTCATTTTGAAAATCGAAGGCTTGTCTGCATACAAAATGAAAACAATTGTTCCGCTTTGGAACCGATTGTGATTTCGAGTGGACACAAAAAGATCTTCTTGCTGTACGGGCGATATTACGAGATTACAACTGAGGGATATATTTGTCTTTTAGAGATTTTAAAAGAATACAACGTTTTTAAACTATATGGAATTCCTCGATGCTAGTAATTTCACTGGTTGTCTTATCCGCACACCAGAAACAACAATGTGAATACTGCTGCTTAGCGTTAGGTTAAAGAAGTGATCCGTATGAACCTTGCACAAGGTTCTACTACCATTAAACTAATTTTTTAGCAATTCGATAAAAAATCAAAACTAATATACTTATTTTTAACGAGTAGAATAAGCCCCTGATGGTACAGTTGAGTTCATAAGTATGTGTAGACTTTAGTGCTTTGTCACAATCACTGTGACAATTAATAAATGGCAGTTTAAACATGACATTAAATAGACAAGGTACTAAAATGTACACATATTTATGAACTCGACTGTACGTGCCTTTCCCTAACAAACGCAAAACCGCTGTTTCTCAGGCCCTCACATAATTAGTCGCAGCATATCATACGTACTTGCGAATGTCTGCCAATCTCAAGCACCTCGACTCGCTCAGCGCTGACTCGACTTGCTAAGACCTTTATTAGCTCACGCGGAACTTTATGAGTGAGTGAGTCAAAGAAAACAAAAGGCTCTTGTGAAAAACTTAACTCTAAAGTCATACAAATGTAGAGTGTTGCGTTGCGCAGTGCAAAGGTGTTTAATTTTGCGTTCTCAGTAAATGGGATGCTGCAGTTTGTTGGATTAATGAAAGCAGCAAGCAAACTTATTAATGCTCCGTCGGCAAATATAAATGTTAAGCATGCTTAGTACCTTCTCATTTTAATTGCGAAGTAACATTATTCCTTTAGTTTCAAGTGTATTATGATAAAGCGCTATTAATTGTAACTCATGGCAAGGATACAGGTGAACCTATAAAAGATAAAAAAGATAAAAGAAATTTATTCAGTAAGTAGGCCGCACGGGCACTTTTACACGTCAAGAATCTACCAGCGCTTCCCAAGAGAAGACCACTGCTGAGAAGAAACGCCGCAAGAAACTCAGCAGTCAGTCATTTTTTAAACATATTTCTTATTACAATGGTACTACTTAGTCTAGCATTATATAAAGCTATAAATATTAAATTAAATATAGTATCAAATAACATGCGTAGTTCAGCAGCAAAACATGCCAATTAAGAATCTTACGGGAGAGATAGAGAGAAAAAAAAAAACACATACTTATGTGTATATAAGATGGTGCGAGACGACCACATAAAAGTTTCGATATGTTTTCCTACATCAACGGTGTCCCCTAGACAAGATAAAGATTTTGCATTTGAATAAATTATTATTGACTAAGTTTCGGGTTTAGGCCATGCATTTTCGTCTGTTAGATAGTCTTCGATCCTATAATACGCTTTAGACATTAACGACCTTTTCAATAGCCCGTTTTATAGCCCGTTTACCTCATTGAAAAAAGTTAGTATGTTATTCAAATTGAAGCCGTTTTTTTTAAGAAAATTACATAAAGTTAAGTTGATTTGTTCGTAATATATTCAACACATACACACATTTAAAACAAATGGCAAGTACCTAAATGACACTTACCTACATGGCGTTGAAAAGGGCCCTTACCCCGCTTTGTGCCGCGACAAGCCATGCGCGCTAACGCTGCTGGTTTTCAGAGGGACCCTGACTTATTTTCACCTCTTTCATTCTTTATAGTCCATTCGCTTAGATAGTGTCGCTACACTCACAACGTACTTGCGGTTATTGTCATCAAATACGAATATAATTCCATGTAAACTACCAAATTCTCTTGTGGGTTTGCTTTACGCCGCCAGTGAATTTGGCAGTTTACTTCGAAATTTATTCGTATTTTATAACAATAACCGCAAGTATGTGTGATTGTAGCGACACTATCTAAGCGAATGGACTATACGTCAAATGAGAGATGTAAGATCTGTATTTAAAATATACCCCCAATTGAAGTTCCCCTTTTACCTACTGATCGAAGGTCGTGTTCGAAAATTCGATGAAGAGTCCTGTTACCCTCTTCAGTCATAAATTTGGTAACGGTAGCAGAAAAATTATGGTAATAATAACCTTCATCTCCTAACAATAGAGTCGTGGTTTTTTTTTACTTTGGATGTTACCATACTTTTGCCTGTAATTACGAAGTTCTAGGTATTCAGACACTTTTCTTCTTGTTTGCCTGAAAAAGCGCCAGACGGAATAATGATGCCTGTCTACCTAAACCGAAAAATTAGGCCAGGGAAAATTATTATTGAGTTAATTTATACTCTGCATACCTAATAGAAAAATGGACGGATCTTATTAGATGATATATTCTTTAGCTTATAAATAAAACATTCTGCATAATCTTTAGAAAACAGTCAAGAAATGGTATCCTTCAGGCAAACGTGTGTTGGATTTAGTTCGCCCTTAAATTTCAAAGCAAATCGATAGTTAAAACAGGAATAGCAAAAACGTTTGTTTTCGAAGAAATAATTAAGAACAAAATCGAGTTTGAGCAAAACCTGGTATGGTTATATTATAATAACACCATTACCTATCCCATAATAACATCTTAAAAAAATGCTCATAAGCGTTATAAACTCAATTTGTACAATTTAATTTGTAACAGACTGTAAAGACACACAAGACCCTTTCATATAAAGCTTATAATGAAAAACTAAGGAGAAGCAACCCGACCCTCCACGAAAAAGGATCTCGAAAAATAAAATTACACCGTAAAACACCTTACCGCAGACAATTTATACGGCCTAATCTGGAAGGCAGTTAGGTGAAGTAAGTAATTAGTGGTGTTGAAAAACACTTAAATTTGCCGCTTAATGTGTTTTTGCGACACCCTTAATGATGGGGAGGGTGCGAGTTTAACCAAATAAACATCTTTTGTTTTGATTGCGTGTCAGACTGAGGTTAAGAGTTCAAGGGTTCCTGAATAACCCGCACTGAATACTAACTATTTTTTCTTCGTAAAAGAGTTTACATTTGTACACACATTTTGGGTAAAATCTAAGATTTACCTATTTAGAATGGAAAAAGTCCGTGTGTTCCGTGATAATCGTTAATTTCGTACTTTCGTATATTGCTATATTTACCTAAATACTGTAGTAGTCATCACTTCACAAATGACATTTCCATCCCTAGGGCGGAAAGTGCTTTCGAATAAATAAATAAAAATCTTGGCCAAACCGCTATTTTGACTCTTTGGAAGAATCTTACGAAATTATTCGGACTTTTTTTAACTCGTTTTATGAATGGTGTCAAAACACTCATAGTTTTTGTATGGCAATACCTAAAGACAAAGTTCGTGATATTAACACAATATTTTTGTTTTCTTTTTCTCAGTCGTAGGTAATGAAAAGTAGACTTTTAAAAAGAAAACTGAAAACTCGGCTGAAAGTATAAATTGTACCCCTCGAGCTATGGGCACACTCACTGGTGCGGCAGACTCAGGCTCGTGCTGCCTAAATACGTCGGGATGCAATTGATCACTTTCGTCCTTTGGTTAACAATCTATTATTTTATGCTAGAGAAGGGTAACTTGATGGAAAGTGATCACCGCCACCCATGAACACGTAGTAGGGGAGTTGACTTCATTAATGGGGGAACACGAAATGGCAATGCCGCAATGCAAAAAACCTAGCGAAGCTAATTTTTTAAAATTATAAATCAGATATCTAGTATGATAAGACTCCCAAGTTTCGTTTGTTTCTCGGAACAGGGGAGGGGTAGGACTATACGACAATGCAGTGCTGCAAGTCCCCCTGATTGGCCTACTCCGTGGCAGCAGCGTGATGACTAACTAATGATAAGCGACGCCTCGTACTTAAGTAAGTATCTAGTATGATCGATCTCCTCAAAAAGCCAATGCTCATCTGAAAGATCATCAATTTCTGTGTATGAAAAACCAGTGCTGCATTTTCCAAACAGTGGAGAAAGTGCTTGCTGCAGCGGTTGAAGGTCGCCCTCCACGCAGCCAGGTTTTTGCATTGCAATTGAATTGAATTATTAATAGTAGTTTACGTGACGGTTGCGTAATGCTAATTACGCAGAGTCTCGTAGTTACAATACTTTATCTACACACATATTATAAGTACTCTAAGATGGGTTCAGAAGCCGAAAGGCAAATGACCAGCATTACCTTACCTGTGGTAGTAGGTGACAGCGATGACAGCTGAACGTAATTATGAAATTACGTTTTCGAATATTGTAAGGAGATCCAAATTTGGAACAACTTCCAAAATTAACAGCTGTCATCGCTGTCACCTACTACGACAGGTAATGCTGGTCATTGCCTACGGGTTTTGAACGCATATCATCACACTCATAATGGAGGAAATCATCTAGTAGTCTTATCGAAACAGGTTTAGTGTCGTGGGCTCTTAGACTAACGTCAAACACCAAAAGATTAATGGCAGATGTGTGTTGCCGACCTTTCAGAGAATAGTATCGTTGTCTCTGGAAGGTCCCTAAGTCGTATCGGTCCGGAAATACCACCACAATAAGCTAGGTTCGTTAGCTTCATTCTGATGTCCGAAATAGGAAACCTTAGTTAAACTTAGCGTGCCGAAATATAAGATAGCTTACAAAATTACCACCTTACTTTTACAGTAACATAATTATTAACTTGAAAATAAGGTAACATAAGCGTTTATTTAAATAAAAAAAGGTTTTTGTTACTTTCCGTTGTGTTATCTTATGTTCATTTTATTTTATTTATTAACACCTAATAAACCATTTCTTTTCTTTCTTTGATTTCTTCTTTATCTCAAACAATAACGGCAACGAATAGCGGCGATGATAATAATCCCGACATTGTTATTTTATTTAGAGAAAATTGTTACTTTCGGATTCGTGTCATACAAATCAGAATTAGAAATTATAATCTTATTTGTAGGCAATGTATATTTAATTTTTCCTCATATTTACCGTTTAGGCTGATCGCATACGATCATTGTCTCTGTAGGAAAACATTATAATATCAAAAAAAAAAATCTAATTTATGAAAGGTTCTTGTGTGATGGTCATGTACCGAAATCAAGGTCGAAATTGGATGATATCTATAGGGTTATTATATTATCTTAAATAAATCGCTAACATTGCGTCGTTGTTCGGAAATTCGGATATATATTTACCTAAACTTAGACGGCGGCGTTGTTGTTCAGTTGTATGGAAGCGGCGTCAATTTTATGGAGTTTGCATGGTTTTGGTGGACTTGTCTGTCTGAAACTTGCCATTAGTAGTCGGTTTGTAGATCCCAGTCGTGTGCGAGCTAGTTTCCTGGTAGGAAAATAATCGATGTTGCACCTAACACATCTAGCCACATCATACACGTACTGAGAGGGCAGTGTAATATTTTGAGTCTTAAAGGGTCCCCGAGCAGCAGTTCCGAGCGAGGCGAAGGAGATGATGCGAATGGCGTGCTTTTATAGGGCGAAAACGCCGCGATTCGGCTACGGTGCCCCACAACTCGAGTCCGTAGCTCATCGCTGAGTAGAACAATGAGAAATAGCGCGATATCAGAGGGCCCTGCCAATCGATTCGTTTTTAAACCAATCGCGTCACTGGTAGACCACGTGACTTTTCGTATCACGTCATCTACCAGTGACACGATTGGTTTAAAAAAAATTACGAGCCTACCAAGATAATATTTGGCATCATTAATGAAAAGGGACCTTATTGTTGATGACGCTTACGCTGCACTGCGTTACGCGACGTTGTATTTATATCGGAGCATCGTTAATAATGGCGGAAGCGCCATCGACAATAAGGTCCCTTTTCATAGGTAACGTCTCATATTTATAAGCACACCAAAACGAGATTGATCTCAGTACAATTTTTTTCCCAATAAATTAGGAAGGAACTTCTTGATTATTGTTCTAAGTAAGTTCAAAGTACACTATTAGGAACAAACTAAGATTGACTTTTAGTGCTTCTTTCTACACATGCGGTGATTTTCTGTAAGAATTAAGGCGCTAGCTTGTAGTAAGTAGTGATCGGCAATCTTCGTTTTTCTATGAAACACGAATGACAAATATATTGTCAGTTGCGAGTGCAAGCGGGACAAGCTGATAACGATAGCCAGCCAAAAGCTACGAATATTAAGAAGTATCACAGTGTACTTATTGCTGAAGGTCTTTATAAATATAAATCGCCTTACTCCTTTCATTGCCTGAACTTATTAGGTTTTAATCATAATACCTACTCTGAAAACAAAATAAACAACTTAGCACGTGTGTGCTCACCCTTATTTTCATAATATTTATGAAATAAATTACCTCAAGGCGTTCGAATTAAGAGACACGTTCGAATACTCTCATCCCCGAGAACATCTATCATCTGAGATTCGCGACGACAATTTACATTCTCTCATTTTGTATTCACAAAATCGAGCTCACCCAAATAAGTTAATGCGTTCGCTTACATTTTTTATCGGAAAATGGTTTATTAAGGAATTCCTTTGAACGCACCTGTGGCCGGATTTCAGCAA
Organism: Acleris literana; assembly: GCA_946894065.1. Classification (NCBI taxonomy): domain Eukaryota; kingdom Metazoa; phylum Arthropoda; class Insecta; order Lepidoptera; family Tortricidae; genus Acleris; species Acleris literana. Next base: position 5,217,204 of record OX335692.1, read on the forward strand.
TTCAAAACATTCCAATTTAGAAATGTCGGCTTGCAAAAAACGCCTTTCGACCGGCACAAAGAAATATGAAATGAATATTCGGGGCGCGAAGGCATATTTCGAATTTCGAAGGTAAGACGTGACTTTTACCCGGGCTTGGTGACGAGAATTAAAAACGGAAATACATTTCCCTTGATAGGTTGTTCGTTGTGTTGGCTGAATTGGACAATTTATATGATTTGTATCGTTTTGAACTCTTTTGTAAGAGGTACTTTTTTATAGGCTAAATAATACTTATTATTAAGTAGACGTAAAATGTTATTATATTTTTACCCATACATCATGTAGGTATTCCTTTACGTAATTTTGTTAAACTAATTTACATAAGCAATTCATTTTGTTAAGCTTGTCCTTTTAATCATTTATTTCTCCAGTCCTACTTATTAGCAAAACCTCTACTTATTTATCAACATTTCAGTAATGCTAATACCATGCCGAATTTAACTCAATTCGCCAAAGTTACGACAAAATTACACTAAATTAATCTATTATTTCAAACGCTAAGTACTGAAATTACCAACTTCCCGTATTAATTATTTTCTCTAATTTTGACAAATAAGCCCTGTATCCGTAATTAGGCAACATTCAACTTTGTTTTGATGAAATTTGGCGCCATTCCTGGTACCCGCGCCATTTTTGTCGGGCAAATTAACATAGCTCCCGGCCACAGATAAAATAGGGCCATCGTTATTATGACTAGAGCCTGGCTTCTTTAGGCCGGGACGACATTTTGTTTTAATAACATGACATTCGCGGTTAATTTTATACAGGAATAATTACAAACATTAAATAATTTAGCACAAATGAAAACAAAAGTGACTTCAGAATATTAAGAGACAGGGAACTGACATTTTTAACCCTTAAAACATAAATAATTTAGCACAAATGAAAACAAAAGTTACGTCAGAATATTAAGGGCCACTTGCACAGAAAATTTTACCCTGGGTTAAGACACTAACTCGAGTTAAAATGACAGTTTTCGTATTTATCTGACGTTTACTAACTCCGGTAAAGTGTCGCAACCTAGTGTTACATTTTCTGTACAAGTGGCCCTAAGAGACAGTGAACTGACATTATTAACCCTTAAAACATATATCTCTATTCAGTCTGAAAGCTAAAAGTCGCTTTAAATCTTAGTGGCCTTCTGTCCTAGGACGTCGACTCGTGATGGCATAGTGTTCGCTCCTCGCTTACCGTCTTGCGTTTTTCTAATTTATGGACACCAGAGTGGTTCGGGAGATGCTCTTACATCAAAGACGTTACAATGTGTAAAGGCCACAGTCACAAGACAAGTCTGTTAAGAAATGTAGTCTGTGTTCTAATACGATGACTGACAGGCCAATATCGGCCGACGGACTGTTAGTGCGCAATTGGGTCTTCCGGTAACCTTTGGAAGGAAAGATGGCCGATTGAAAAATGCTCGGCTTTTACTTTTTTAACCCCCGACGTAAAAAAGAGGGGTGTTATAAGTTCGACGTGTAAGTGTGTGTATGTGTGTGTGCGCCTGTGGCACCGTAGCTCTTAAACGGATGAACCGATTTGGATGCGGTTTTTTTTATTTGAAAGCAGGTTTTCTAGCGGTGGTTCTTAGATATATTTTATCAAAATCGGTTGAGCCGTTTTTGAGATATTGAGCTATTAGGGGGTTAAGAGCCCCCGATATAACGGCGACACCTACTTTCAGAGCTGATATCTTTTAAACGGCTTAACCAATTTTGATGAAATCTTACTAAGAACCATCCCGATTAATGTAGCTTTACTTAAAAAAAACTTGCGTCCAAATCCGTTCATCCGTTTAGGAGCTACGATGCCACAAACAGACACTCAGATACATTGACATAGAGACACACGTTATAAACTTTTAATACCCCTCTTTTTAAGTTATTTTGATTTAGGCCCACTGTTCATTACTGTTCTATAATATTTACTGATTATACTCTCTCACTGACACTGGCGAAATCACTTGGTGGACCGCCATTAATTTAAAGAAGAAGAAGTAGTCCGCAACTGACATTGGCACAAGTCCTGTGGTTGCCTGTGGTGTTGTTGGTATTTTTTGGTCAAGGGTGGTACAAGGGTTGTAGACGCTTACCTAGAAAAAATACTGTTCACTGTTGCCTTATAAACAACAAGGTTATTTAGAAGTGCGATCGCATATAAAATTCAAAGTGTATCCAAGGAGCCCTATCTGTGGGCCTAGTATGGCTTCGTCTGTATCGCGTGTCAAATGTGGATAAAGCATCAGTCACTCTCATACTTATTTACGTGACAGAAGGTGACGGATGCCTTATCCACACTTTGCCACGCAAAACGCAGCCATATTAGAGCCCCTGGATCAGAGGTCCTCAAACTATTTTATCTCATAGACCATTTGGCATTTGTTTCGGTTTTGGGTGGACCCCCTGCTTACCTAATATTTAGTTATCACGTAATAACTAAGCAAACAACCTTCGGCATTTTTTGCACGGGTAACGTGGGAGGTCTAGCCGGCTAAAAATTGACACAGGGTACAATGAAAATTTAGCGCGGAAAATATTTTTAACAAAGTAAAAAACTACACACAGAGAAAATTTAAACATAATTTAGATACTTAGATATATATTTGTTTATTTATATATTTATAAGAAAGTATTACATACTATCTGTGAATGAATATGGATTATTTCATTAATGGAAAGCCAAAATTAAACTCACGACCTGCTTAAATGTGATCCACTATCTTGGACCCCCATTTTCATCTCAAGGACCCCCATTTATTTTTTCCGCTCACATGGACCCCATGCAGGTCGTCGTCGACCCCTGGGGGTCGATATAGACCACTTTGGGGATCACTGCCCTGGATAAAGTAAAATGGAAATTTCCTTTAATTACCTAACCATAAAAAATGACGAGAAAAAAAGATAGTGTCTAATCTAAAAGTCTGTTCGAGATATAAACATTTAAATACAAAAATAGTAATTAGCAGAGCGTGGCTTCGATCCACGGACCTCTGGGTTATGGGCCCAGCACGCTTCCACTGCGCCACTCTGCTTATACACACAACGCTGAAATTAATAATCAGATTGTTTGCGTTTGTTTTGGTTGCATGAAGTTGTTGGATTATTATTTTTACTCGACTGCGTGAAGCCAAATGAAAGGTAATGAGTTTAAAGTGTATATATATGTGTGTGTGTATATATGTAGGTATGTATGTTTGTATGTATTGTATGTGCAAGATCTACACGACTTGATTCTACCATTTCTCTTTTACCACCCGAAGTTGATACAAAGCGCTCCTTCTGGTCTTTTATGGACATTTTTATCAATGTCGGTTTGGTTGTTGACGTCTAATTCCTTGAATGTCTAAATCCGCGAATGTCTAAATCCGCGAATATCTACTCGTAATTGCCTGAATGTCTAATTCCCTGAATGTCAAATTCCCTGAATGTCTAAGTAAATCCGCGAATGTCTAAATCTAATGACTGTATACTAAGTAATATGGAGGATAGAAGTAAAGGATGACAGACTTATGACAGCCTTGTATGGGATGGCAGCTATTGAACGGAGCCCTTCTCTTCTTATTTCTGGGCGGTTTTGCCTTTCGGGCATCTAAAGATACCTAACTAACCTAACCTACCTACTTTGGGCAAGCGGCTATTAGACATTCAGGGAGTGGACGTATGGCGACTAGACATTCGGGGATTGGACGTATGGCGACTTGACATTCGGGGAATGGATGTATGGCGAGTTGACATTTGGGGAATGGACGTATGGCGACTTGACATTCGGGGAATGGACGTATGGCGACTTGAAATTCGGGGAATGGATGTATGGCGACTAGACTTTCAGGGAATGGACGTATGGCGACTAGACATTCGGGGAATGGATGTATGGCGACTAGACATTCGGGGAATTAGACGTCCGCAACCAATCCTCTTTTGACATGTTGTATTGTCAACGCTACGATAGCTCTTATTTACTTACCAGTAATTGCAGCTGAGTTAAAACAATACGAGAACATTTCAAAGGCAATATTTTACTGAGTAGGTAGAATAGATAGGGCCAGTATAAAAGTGCGAGAGTGAAGGATGCTTTATCCACTGCAACAGAGGCGACAACAATACGAGTTCTAATCAACTTTTATAAGAGGATTGTAAAGCTAACATTTTCCTCACAAAATGCGATCACGATTCTCTCCCATTATTAAACCTAGTCCGATTTTTACGATTTTCAATATGTTCTACCTATTATGTTACACTAGGCCTGTAAGTTATCCTTTGTAAGAAAATATTTCTCCGATAGAAACGAAAAAAATGGAAATGAACAAACTTAGGTTTTAACAACTACAACATATTCAAAAATCGTGATTATCGGACTTGATTTAGGGTGAGAACGTTATTCACCTGCAGTAAAAGGTCCTGAGCTGGAAGGCCCCTGCTGTGTTCCAGGGTGCCCTCAGCGGAGTAGGCGAGGGGCCTAGTAAAAGCCCCCGCCGGAAGGCGAGCCCAAAGGGCAACGGCTATTGGGGGACTACGTTTTGGCGCTATAGCGATCCCATAGCCCTCTCCTAAAGCGACGCCCTGTCCCCCTAGTCCATGCAAGTCGGACATAATTCGTCCTGGTCCCCGTCGGGGCGGGTATGCATAGGCATTCCCCCATGTCAAAAAAATAGTACATTACTACAGAGGCCGGGACGTAGGGGGTTGCCGGCCGAGTTCATTTAGACGGCCGAGCGAAGCGAGGGGGAGGCCGGATAGTTACGAGTAGGGCTTGCATTATCCGCCCTATTTTACTATCCGGATAATTTGCATAACGGATAATGCAATATCCGGATATCCGGATAAAACGGATATTTTTAGGTAATATATATTAAAATACAAAAAAATGGAAAAAAAACAATATATTTTTATAGAATACAAAACAACGTAAGATTTTACGAAACATGTTTATTTCAAGGCTTTAAATTAAAATAAATGTAATCCTGACTATGTCTGTGGTAGAAGTTGAAGGTTGTGTTGCTGTCGCTGGTAAACTTCTGGAAATGGCTGAAGTGCTCGATTTGTCTTTTATCTGTTGTTTGATATCTATTGAGTGAATTAGCTTCTGATGATGATTGCGCAAAGATGAGGTAGATCCTGATAATTTTAATATGTTTTTACATATTTTGCACTGAGCTTCTTTGCCACCGCAAAAAGTGATGCCAGGCACAGTTCTTGTCAAGGTTAGATTTTTTGTATTCTTTGAATATAGCGGCCATTTCCCTCTGTTTTAGGATTCACTAAATTCAAACCTGAAAAATAACAAATGCCTCTATAAAGTATTTTAATCATAATTTAAAAAAAAACATGCAATATACTAAACAACTTGTTTTCAACACGGTTTGGTATAAGTACACGTAAGGAAAAGTAAGAACCCAGTAGGTATTATCCGTTTATTATTATTATCACCAATCACCATGCATTAGTAAAAGGTATAGGAAAAAGGTATAAAGTATAAATTGCCAACCAAGTAATTCAAACAAACAAAATAGGTTCCATTTTAAGTAACAAACTGTAAATAAATCAAACAAATTACATGAAATATCAAATTTAAATAATGGGTGAAGTGAATTGAAGGGAAGGGCCACTGCCACTCAGCAATTAACCTAAACAACATATTTACTATTTTTTTATTTAAAAATACTAATCAATAAGAACAATTAAAAAGTACTCACTCACGTCACGTGCACTCATGGTAATTTCCACTACCATGCTGTACTTCCTCGCTCGCCACCTGGTGTTTCTGCACTTAGAGCTCGAATACACGATAACACGTAGGTACGAATGACACGAACACGATGAGCACTGATGTCTGACTGACGCGCCACCACCACCAGGAACAATACTATTGAGTGGAGGGGAGCGGCGATCGGCATTGTTGTGTTCTAGAATCTGAGACGAGGATATCGTGCATCTCGCTCGCGCATTTTATAAATGAAAAATGTTTCCGCGATCTGATCTGGCGTCAAATTCAATACTAAAATTATTTTTTAGTCCTATTTGTTGAATATCCGAAATATCCGAATTATCCGGATACAAAGTAAGCGCAAATCCGGATTTAAAATTAAGCGGATATCCGGATAATTCGAATATCCGGATATCCAGATTGCCAGCCTCGTAACTGGCAACTCCTTTCACGGCGAGGTATATATAGTGCTTTTCTTAAACATATAATTCATTAAAAAAATAAAACAAAAATTACAATGTCAAATACTAGGAGTGCATAAACATTAAAAGTAACAGTGCTCAGTCATCCGCGCTGTGTCGTGCGTGTGCGACCGCCCGCCCGCCGCGCCGGTGCTCCGCAGCGCACCGCCTGCGATCTAAGTTGCGCTACGAACTCCTAATTACCTCTGATCTCCTAGTACTTTATAATGCAAACGCTTTGGTTGTATCCACTGCTAAGTATATTTAAAAAAAAACAGCTGTTTAGCCTGTTCATAAACACAGCTGCCATGTCTACAATAAAATAAAATAAAAAACTTCCCGGCTTAGGCCTTCAATTTTGTATGAAATTCCTTAACAGTCCTCTCGAGTTGATCCACCCGAAACATGATACTTTGAAGGCTATAATAACTAACTTAACGCCAACATTTCATTGCATGTTTGAAAAAAAAACGTTACGGGTGGGAATGTTATCACCCGGATGTAAATTTGTATGGTTATGTTTTGACAGCTACGCGGTCCGTTCATAACCCTCAGTCAAAACCAGCAGTTAAGATGAGACATCCGGTCGGCGACTGTATTTCCGGTTGCTTATGACCCTTCCTTCAAAAGTTGGATCAATATGAACCTTCTGGGTAAGCTCGCTTTATCTTCAACGTTATTGACAACGCGATGGCCTAGTTGGTAGTGCCCCTGCCTAAGAAGCTCGGACGGTCCTGGGTTCGAATCCCGGTAAGGACAGATATTTGTGTGTGATGAGCGTGAATAATTGATTCTGTGTCTTGGATGTTTTCTATGCATTTAAGTATGTATTTTTCTATATGTGTCACTATTTATATCGTTGTCTAGTCCCCACAGTATAAGCCTAGAGCTTAGTTTTGGACTAGGTCAATTTGTGTGACATTGTCACCTGATATTTATTTATTTTATTTATTATCCTGACTCAGACTCGAAAATAGTACATTACTGCACAGACCGGGAAATAGGCCATTGCGGGACGAGTACAGTTAGCGTGGCCGAGACGCAGTCGAGGCCGCGCTATATACGAGTCCAGCAACCGCCCTTCCCGGTCGAGGCTTGTATAGTGCTTTTCTCCAACAATGTGAGGAAATTTAACACAATTGTTAATAATATTAAACACAGTCCCAACATTTCCTTGAAAAAAAGAACAGAAACGTACGATTTAGTATGACACTGAAATAAAGCATTAAATAAAATCACAAATTATTTAAACGTAATAAATTCAATTTGAATAAAATATAGTTGAAACTATAAAATTTATTACGCGTTTATGTTATTTCCGCAATTTATTTTGTATATGAACGAAATTTCTATTAAAAAAAAGTCAAACTATTTGACACACTTTTAAATACGTTGTAAACGCTGTTTGACAAGGCTTAAATTTTTAGTCTATGACATTTAAAAAGTAAAATATACGAGGAAGGATTTTGATAGCACGAATGTTTGGCTGTTTGGAGATAGTTATCCTAGTCTAAACATGGTTTTAAAAAGTAAAACACCAGGTACGTAATGAAATTTCATACATTTTTCGCTTCCGCTGCCGTTGGTAAATAATGACTTTGTTAATTTTGCCTGGGCCTGGAACTTAGAACTTCGCGGGCTGATTTGACAACAGTAAGGTTAACATTTCCGAGCATGCGGGAGAAAAAGAATGTAAGTATACAGGTAGTATGTATGTACCAATGAGGTACCAATCTAGGTTTGTTGGAATTAGATTTCACTGTAACTCCTGAAATAATGAACGCATTTTAATAAACGGGACGGCCTTATAATTTCGTCATAATTGTAACCAAGCTGTGCTATATTGCACGGGCTATTCCCAGTTGTCCGCACCCCTTTGTCCACACCGCGGACAACTGGGATTTTTTTCCCTAATCTAATCCACACATAAATTCGTTTTTATGCCCAGTTATCCAAATTGCGGACAACTGGGGAAAAAATCCCAGTGGGTCGCAGTGTAGACAAAGGGGTGCGGACAACTGGGAATAGCCGAATTGCATAAGTGTGTAAATAATGGCGTATTAAGCCGAATTTACATTACGAGACTAGTGGTATGAAAGTAGTTCCGTCACATTAATTTCATCAACAATTTCAAGTGTAAAACGTCAAGTTTTACAATGCATGCATCGATTTGACGACACTGAAGCAGTTTCGCGTCGCGCGTGATTTTTGGATAAAACTAATGTCATGCAACTAATGTCATCGTATGAACGCGATGAAACTACCGTCGCGAAAGCGCCTGCGCTGATAGGACGTGTGTTTTTTAGTCGTGGTGTGTGCGGATTTATTCGAAAACAAATTCTACCAACGTCTTTTCTTTCGAGACAAACTTTTCTTAATTTTATACAATACCGAACATCTGTATGACAACATTCTGCAATCTATATATTATATAAGGCAAACCTGACAGACTGACTTAGATATCAACGCACAGCCGAAACTGCTGTACCTAGAAACTTGAAATTTGGTACGTGGGTTCCTTTCATGATGTAAGTGAGCACTAAGAAAGAATTTGTGAAAATTCATCCCCTAAGGGGTTAAAGTAGCGGGAAACTAATTCTACGCGTACGAAGTCGCGGGCGTCCTCTAGTGCAAAATAAAGCTTTGTTGTTGGCGGTGCCATGAACACAGACCACAGTTTTAATGAAATTAGTTTCACACGTACTTAAAGTAGTGAAATTAATTTCATCATGCATGAAACTTGTTTCGTAATGTAAATTCGGCTTAACAGTTGTTTTATCTCACGAAAGCGGACCGGTGGGCCATACTTGTGTGTGTAGATGCACGGGCACGTTGTCTCTGAGTATGGCTTCTAATCCCGGTATACCGGGATCCCGGTATTCCGAGATCCCGCGCTATTTTCCAGTCCCGCTTGTTGCGGGATTACGAGCGCGGGATCCGTGGGATTTGCGGGATGCAATAGTTTGGCAGATATGTTATATTTTCTTGGAAAAAAAAAACTGAATGCTCACCGAACTAATTAAAGTTTTAATTACTTTTTCAACATTTTGTTGAATTTTTTTTTATTTTTTTCTATATTTTTGTTCATTTTTTTTTGTTTAATTCACCTTATATTAATAATATCCATTTCTACAAGGGATCCCGCAAATACCGGGATCCCGCGGGATTGAAAATGTTCTGTCCCGCAGATACCGAGATTGAAGACAGGCTGCGGGATTGGAAGCGTCTGAGTGCGTTGCCGTCACCGCTACGCGAAGTGTGGGTGTCTATTAGGGAATGCAAATAACCGGTTTTAACAGATTTTAACCGGTTATTTCATACAAAAACGGTTAATAACCGGTTAATTTGCATTCCCTAGTGTCTACACGCGTACAACTACAAGTAGCTCCACCGCTTTCACTACTATATCGATGGTTATGTACAGCGCCTAACAAAATAATAATGTAGGTCGATTCCCTTCTTCTATTAAATTTTATCCAACGACTAGGATTTTGTCTCAAACCGTATCGTTGCAAATTGGTTTTGTCTTTCCCATTTGATTAAAGCAAGTAGGTAACAAAACAAAACAATGTTTTTAATAATACTAAACTAAATATTTGAAGAAAGAACCTTAGGTATTAAATTTGTTCACTTTTACCGTAAATTCCTCTCGAGAATAAAACAAGACTGAATTTAAAATTTCTCTTGTGATACAGCAGTGGAATGTTCTCTTGAAATAAATATAATTGTGCTAACGCAAATAGAATACCATTCCGTACTAACTCAGACTTGATCTCGAAATAAGTGGGGTTGCTGCACAGAAGTTTTAAAATGTCTTTAAATTAAGTCCAAACAAAACGAACTAACAAACACAGTTTCACATTAGTAAGGATTACTAAGGATAATGATAACATTCGTGTCATTTAAATAAATAAATAAAACTTATGTCAAGGGACAATGTCACACTAATTGACCTAGTCCCAATATAAGCTCTAGGCTTCTACTAAGGCACAGTATAAAGAAAACCTACCAGTAGTCCGACTCCTTTGTTGTTGAATGCATGCCGCCACTGCGTATACATAGGCACAGAAACTTAGTCAAGGGTCAGGGTTGTCACAACAAAAACCATTTAAATATTATATCGTAAATGCTTTTTTTCTGTGAATGTTAGAAATAGGTACATTAAAAACATAAAATACATTTATTTAAATAAACTTTTGAAAATCCCAGTAATTTGTTGCCGACTGTTAGTAATAATAAGACTGTGACTAAGGGTACTAGACAACGATATAAATAAGTACCTACTCATAGAAAACATGCAAGACTTAGACAAAATACTCGCGCTCATCACACAAATGTTTGCCCAACTAGGCCAACAATAAACAGAAAAAAACTAACATTTAAAATTAAATAAGAAAAAAAGGCTTGAGAGGAAGTTGATCAAGTACACACGCCAACCAATGGTAAGTATAAGTTCCGAGAGCTATGAATAAACTTATGCAATCTCGAGATACGTTGCCAACCCTAAGGAATAAGATGAAATATCTACCTCAATGCTAGTAATTCCAACGGATATCTTTCCCGGCCCCGGCACGAAACAATGCAAACGGGGCCTCTATTCTAGGCGGTAAAAACTTGTCTTTGACCTGTTATGGTATTGTTTTTTTCCTCGGCCGCCATTACTGTCAAGTAAATGAGAGCTATCATAACGTTTAACTACACTCATGTCATAAGTTCTCTATTATGCGTTCAAAGCCCGTAGGCAATGACCAGCATTACCTGTGGTAGTAGGTAGATGACAGCGATGACAGCTGTTAATTTTGGAAGATGTTCCAAATTTGGATCTCATTACCTTACAATATTCGATAGCGTAATTTGAAAATTACGTTACAGCTGTTATCGCTGTCACCTACTACCACAGGTAAGGTAATGCTAGTCATTTTCCTTTCGGCTTCTGAACCCATCTTAGAGTACTTATAATATGTGTGTAGATAAAGTATTGTACGAGACTCTACGTAATTAGCATTACGCAACCGGCACGTAAACTACTATTACAATATGATAACGGAGCTCTATTCTAGGAGGTTAAAACCATATCGTCTTTGACCTGTTATCTTATTGTCATCATTTTGATAGTTCTTATTCTAAACACAATAAAGTACAAATGGCAGAATTAATGCCCAATGGCTTTAATTCCAATCGACCAGTATACGAACCTAAAAAAAAGAGTTTTAATAAAATAAATACAGTGCGATAGATCTTAAAAGGTGTGTCGGTTTTGTACTTGTCTCAGACAATTATCACAGTTATATAATTTTATTTATCTACATCCATATCGTAACTTCCCTACAAATTATGTTCAGAAGCGATAAGCAAATCGCCTATATTAAGAAACCTGTATCTGTGGTTGCATCTTAATGTTTACATTAAAGTATAGTGCATCGTAATGTTTACATTAAAGTGTCGGTACCTAAACAATAAAGTATCGGTAATACTGTACCACTAACTTGAAAATGCAAGCCATATCTGTACATTATAAATAAAGTTTTTTTTATTTTTTATTTAAGCTTTGGTAGTTTCATCAAACAAGTTAACAGTAACACTAACTTAATAAAAATACAGGCCATATCTGAACACATTATAGAAAACTTATGATATGCATTTAGATAAAGTTATGTATGCGGCTATACATAATTAGGCATTAAAACACTCGTGTGATCTTATAATAAAACCACACCCGTGCTTTAATGCCTCTTATTATGCACCAGCCACAAACTACTGTTATTCCTAACTTAACCTACCACCATCATTCCCAACAACCTTCCGCCAAGCAGCATTGTTCAAATGGCATCGCTCTTTTGTTTTTAAAGTGGGGCGAGACAACCAGTGAAGTTACCGTTCTATCTTAGTCTTCAGGGTTGGCAGTGATCCAGATTTATTTCTCAAAGTAATATCAAACTGTTCAGCATGTCAAATTATCATAAATTACATTGAGTTTGTCAGAATTAGAAATAATACAACTATTATAATTATGAAATAGATAAAAACTCGCGATATAACGGCAAACCCTTCCTTCACAGCTAATATCTCTTAAGAGGCCGTCCACAAATTTTTGCCGGTTTTGCTTATTTTTGTGATTTTGCAGTTAAAATACTGCTTTTCTATAAGTTTTAATGCTCAACATTAAATGTCATTTTAGTTATTTTCGAATAAATGAACTACGAATAAATGAGCCACTTTTTTACTTTTGTCGAGTATTATAATGCGAGATTTAGGTTGTTTTAAAACATTATTTATTGCCAATTCTTTTGAACTTTTTAGATATTTTTTTTAGGTAATGGATTGATTTTGAACTAAAGTGTATTTCTGTTGTTTTAATTTTGTGAACGAGAGTTCTGAGTAGCCGAAATCAAAAATAATTTTTGCCCGTTTTCTATAAGAATTTACCAAGTTTTTTTTTTTACAGAAAAATAGATATGAAAGTGGTAAAAAGTAATTCATACATTTTTTAGACGACTTTCACAGCAATACATTGTAAATTTTTCATACCGTTAAGACGTCAAAACGATTCATTAATATGTGAATTCTAAATCTCTTTCAGCAAAATTCACATAACAGTTGCCGGTGTCAGGTCGATTAATCAAAATAAAATAACAAAAACAAAAAAGTAGGTCATACATTTGTTAAAATTAGAAATTATCTTTCATGTTGTGCATTAAAACTTGTAGAAATACAGTATTTCAACTGTAAAATCACGTAAATCAGCGAAATCGGCAAAATTTCGTATAGGGCCTCTTAAAGGGCCCAACCTATTTTCATTTAACCTAGCTAAGAACCACCCCGATTATTTAGCTTTATTCAGCTTTTGAGAGAGACACACAGATACACATACATAATTGACAGATACACACGTTAAACTTACAACACCTCTCTTTTTTGTTGTGGGTTAAAAAATTACAGCAATTAATAAATTAAGAAAGCTTTAACAATTTTATATTGTGTAATATTCAAGTACGTTTCAAAGCTGAATGCCTAGCTGATTTACTATTCGTGGCTGGAGTAGGTCTCGTTTGCCTTCTTTAATTAAAAAAAAAAGTTATGTTAAACCCATACATTATAAATTAACACGGTGTATTACATTATAAATCTCAAGCGGATAGTAGTAGAATGACAAAATTAATTATTAATTAATTTATCGCAAAATAATTACAACGTTTGTAGCCTCCGTGTAAATACGCAAAATGATCACCTTGTTTGCGTTACTAAGTCGGTCAAGTTCGTTAGGTTACTTCAAATGCCCTAAGGGCAAATTGCCCAAGAATAGGAGCCCCACCGTGCGGGGCTTCGTCGCCTTTGCTAAGACAGATATAAAATGGAAATAGCAATGTGGTAATTTACGAGCCAAACATATTGAGATGTGGCTAAAAGCTATGTGGCCATTTTGCGAGTCGGTAACCCATTTTAAGCCCATGTGTGTCTGTCTGAGTCTGTTGAGGTTTTTTTTATCTATGTCATTTATGTTATAATGAGTACGCCAGCCCTGCGTCTTGCCACGGGCCCCGACTACGAGTCACATCGCTACATCCGCGATAGCACATCCGGCCGCGGCTCCAAGCTAACATATTACTAGTCTGATTCAAATTTGAAACGCCAGCGGCGGCGACGCTACAAGGGAAAAAGTTGTCAAGAAAATGGTTGTTAAAAATACAACCGCATTGGAAACATTTTTACAAATTGGATAATAAGAACGTGTTAAGATTAATAGCATATTTGGAATTATTCCCATTTAGGTCGTATTTCACCAAACTTGGAATAAGACTTTCTCCGAGATTAGTCTATTCAAATTCGGCGTTTAATCTAGGTATAAGACCTTATTCCAGTTTGGTGAAATGCAACCTAAGAAACCAGAAGCACCTTCTACTTAAGTGCTCACAGACTGTTGACAGTCAGAACTTAAAGTTAATGTTAAATAAATTAAAAGTCACTGTCTCCTAACCTTGCAAAAACTGGATAAATATTCTGATCATTCACTCTCAGCTCGACAATAAGTCTATAAGGTATTTGTAATTACGGGCCTCGTTGCTCGAAATAAAAATTTCTTCTTTTTATTCTTATTCTAATAATTGTTTTACGCACTTACAGAAAAAAAAAAAGTTGCAGAAACGTATTGCCATGTTATCGTAATGTTTTTGGCCGCCATTTCTGTAAAGTAAATAAGAGCTATCAAAACGTTCTAAATAATAATGTTATGAAACATTTAAAAAGCAATATGGTTTTACCAACTAGAATAAGGCCTCCGTTGTTATTAGGGTTAGGTTTAGGTAATGTTCAGGCTACCAATGTGTCGTTGCAAGGTATCCTCAATCCTCAAAAACTTCTTGAAATTTCTTCCTTCAAAACTCAAGCATATTTTCTCACCATAATTTTAAAAAGGTTTCAAAAGTTATGAAGCACGTTTAATACGATTCTTATCGACAAAACGAACACATAGCTTTATGTGTAGACATAACAAACCGAATAGAAGTAGCTACATAAAATCAAATGCAATATTCACGTCCCAAGATGCAGGGAAAATCATAAGCCCTGTCGCCAGATGCTTCGGTGCTTGGCGCCACAAGTTGCCTAGCTGGATTTGCTGGAGAGCACTACCAGACATTTAACTCTAAACGAGAAATACATTTTATATTTCACTCGAAAATATGAAATACTGACTTGAAAATATGAGGAATATCAGCTTCGTTTAGGATGTTTTCCCTTGGGACAGTTTGTGATTTATCAAGGGTTTGAATATTGGTTCAGATATTGTTTAGATATTGTGCGACCTTAAGTTGTGCTGTCGAAACCCTTATGTATAATTTCACTAACAACTTAACAGACGATTAGAGTGTTTAGCTCATACATTTTGATAACTGTTAACACTCTAATAGTATGTTAAGTGGTTGGTGAAATTCGCCTGACGATTAATAAATTCTAGTTACATATACACAAAATTTTCCGTGCGTTGTGCATTTTTATTTAGTAGCTGATTTCGTTAACGAAGCAATTCGTCCTTCAAAATGTTGGCATTGCGTGCTCTCTGACATAATGGAAGAGTCAGTTTCCAAATAGCCAATGAGCGCTACAACACAACTTAAATTGATATTGCACGATGGCGTCAATGTATATTACGAAAATTTCGAAAATACTAACAGAAACAACTAGAGATCGCACAGGTGGCAGCTTTCTCGGGCAACGCATAAGCATTGCTATACAATCCCTCTTTTTTCTCTCAGTATTTATTTAATCTTATTTAATTTTTACTTAACCAGCCTAAATAAGCTCCCGACTCCTATCTCCCCTTATGGGCCACCCAGGAATGAAACATTTACTTTCATCGATGTTCGGAGTACCTAACCTAACTTTAATTCCGTGGAAACTGTCGAAAGGCACTTCCGCCGTAACGTACGGCGCGACATCTTGTCACCCGTGTAACATAACTGTCCGAGCCATAAACCCAGTGATTTATCCAATAGCGAATAATAGTTTTCTCAGAAAAACAGTTTTCGACCCGCGCGTAAATGGCGCTTGAGGCGCTGCCACACATGGCGGAAATTGGAAGATATTTTTTACCGATTGCGCGAAGCTAAAAAAACGGATAATGTGTTTTATAGTTTTTATGTTTGTAGTATATGATTGAAACTATAACAAAAATCTTTATATAGGTACTCGTAAGTACGAGTAGTCGAGAATGTATTATCAAAAGAAAGTAAGACTAAATAAAAATAACGTAAGAAAATTTTGGTTTTGTTAATACGAGTATATCATACACTAGAATAAACTCGTACAGTCAAGGAATTTAATTTGTAACCCGCCTTAGGTCCAAAGTCAATCTGACATTCTAAAACAATAAGGTTGAGTTTCCTTTTAATTACAAATGACTTGACATCTCTAATGACATTGACGACTCCAAGCATATTTTTTCTGAAATGGGTCACAAATTAACGTCCGTGACCGTAGGTATAAAAAAGTTGAATAAACCAAATATGTTTTTACTATACTTAGGCCCTGTTTCACAATCTCAATAAAACACTGCTTGACAGATAAATTATAGCTTTCTCATTTTCTTTCGTATGAAAACGAAAAGGAAAGCATTAACTTTAACTGGCAGATAATATTTATCTGGACATTCTGGGGATTGTAAAACAGGTCCTTAGACTTCATGTTGGTAAAATTGTGCATAACAATATTAATGAAAGAAAAGAGACTACATGGGAGATATGGCGAAACAAATACAATTTTATATGGAGTTGACATCTTCATCTCGCATGTTAGTTTATTAATCTCGAGTGCCACGAGAATAGGGGTCCAGATTTAAAAAAAGTTATCTATGGTAAAATTGGCGGTGATGTCACATTAACATGAATTAAAAATTGAGTTTTGAATATGATTTTTATTTTATTTCCTCTCAGTAGTTGTGAAAAGCACTGCAATGCACGCAAGCACTGCAATTTATGGACTCGTACACTAGAGAGCCTCGTACACATTTCCATGTTTCGTGAAAAGGAATAAAACCAATTTTTTAAAGTCGACATTGCTGATACTATTACCATTTTCACTATATACTTAATTTATAGCTAATTCTGGATACTATCTAAAATGCAAAGGAAAAATAAACTTTTCTGTAAAGTTACACTTTTCGAGTTTAATCCTTTTACACTGGGGGTACAGAATTCTTAAACTTGAACATAAGCAAGTTCAGCCAGTAAGTTACGGAGTTAGGGATAGAACTCGCGAACTCTCTGTTCAAGACGAACTAATTTAATTAAATTTTACATATCGTCACTCCAAGACCATTTTCTTGTTATTAGCTGATTTCATTTAAATATCCAGAAAAAGTAAGGTCTATTTCTTCATACTGTCTCGGTCTCGGTTTCTGTAAACTCTAAAAGTAGTATGTGTGGGAGCGGCTTTAGGCCCGGGATCAATTTTACGGCGGCAGTACGGAGGTCTTCGGTTTATGGCCGCCCTTAGCACGCGCTCGATGGGCGGGAAGTAGCGGCCACGAAATGCGCGGGAGTCTATTCAATATCACATCTAAATTTTCATTTTTTAACGATAGATTATCAATGTAAAAGTGATTAATTCATAAAAAGCAATGATATTACGCCTATAAATTCCTACAATATTTTTACAGTCTCAAGTAAGCCCTAGTCTTGTTAATCTCTGCGTCTTTACATAGAAAATTTATTGTGTCTGATCAGAGGGCCGTGCCAAGATGCATTGCGCTACTAACGTCTCTATTCGATTCGTTTTTAAACCAATCGAATAGAAACGCTAGTTAGCGTAATGCATCTTGTCTAGGGCCTCAGGGGTTTTATTCTACTCGGGTTATTGTTTTTAACTGGCCGCCATTACTGTCAAGTAAATGACAGTTATCATAACGTTGATAATATAATAGCTCTTAGAAAGCGCTTCGGGTTTATACTTGTTCCTCACTCGCTCTCATAAGCTCTTATTATGAGCGAGTGAGAGAGAAGTACAATCCCGAAGCACCTTCTTGTGCTCACAGACTGTATCTACTTTTTCACTTTATTGCATTATAATAGGGTTCAAAAGAGGATACATCTTTTCGTACTCGACTGTACAGGATTCTAGACGGTAAAAACGATATTGTATTTGACCTGTTATGGAATTGTTTTTAACTCGGCCACCATAGCAGGTCAAAACGATATCGTTTTTACCACCTAGAATAGAGGGTTGATGATGAAAGTTTGTAAAATGATATATAACAGAAGTGTTTCTAGTAGTTTAGTTTGAGTTCTGAAGGAATTAGTTTACACCGCCTGCCATGTATTTTTGTCTTTCTTATTTCTCTGTCCAAGGTTGTCTGGAAGAGATCGCTATTTAGCGGTAAGACCGCCTGTTGTATACCTGTAGTTAAAATGTACTGTTCCGTGTTTTGTATTTTTTTGGTGTTCAATAAAGAGTATTTGTATTGTATTGTATTGTATTTTGTCAAATGATGATTTGGTAAAAAGTCACGATACCAGAATAGAAGCCCAAGTCAAAGATGATATAACCTGATGGGTCCTGAGATGAAAGGTTTTTGGTACCCGTTTCACAAATCAATATTTTTTTAATTCAGTGGTTTTCGTGGCCACACTCAGAGCTACTGGCAGTACTTACAAAGATGGGTGACGCTTTATGATGCCAATCTTAGGCGATATGTAGTTCGAGCTTACGCTGTCCAACCGCTATCACACTACTCTTACACTTATTATATTTATAGTAAAGGTTATTATTGCGTGTACGGTTTAAGTGAATGTCTCCGCTATTAGGTACATTTTTGTTCTTCTGTTTGTATGGTATATAGGTTGTTATTGCGTGTATTATATAGTTATCTATCTTGATTGAATGTTGCAATCAGGGCTTTATTCTACACGATAAAACCATATTACCTTAGACACGTAATCGTATTGTTTTGAATTGGGCTGCCAAATTTTTGACAACTAAGTAAGAGCTACTGTAACGTTGACAACATCGTAGACATCTTTTTGGCATCCCTATATTTACTAACTAGCTTTCGCCCGCGACTCCGTCCGCATAGAAGTCGTTTATCGCTGCTCTCTCGGGAACTGTCCAATTTTCCGGGATAAAAACTATCCTATGTCCTATTCCAGGACCTAACCCATATGTGTGCCAAGTTTCATCTCGATCCGTTCAGGGGTTGAAGCGTGAAAGACGGACAAACAGTATATGGATATTGATGGTATCCCTTCATTATTCATAATTTTATATGCACTCATTTCATTTGCCATAATGGTCACTGGCTATAACCTTCATTTTCCATAATAACACGTAACATAATTTCATTTGACATAAAGACATTTTTTCTGAAATCGTAAACCTTTAAGTTAATTTTAAAATGCCATCGTATAGAGACCAATAGGTTAGGTTACGTTTGTTTTATTACAATTCTTAATAGTTCACGGTTTCAGAAAAAATGCTTTTATGGTAAATTCCAATATTATGGCACATGATCGTTATGGCATATAAAATTATGTCATATGAAATTCGGGGAACTGAAATTATTGCATATGAAATTCGGTCAAACGATAGAGAACCGATATTGATATTATGAATGTGAAAATCTGTCTGTTACGCTTCCACGGCAAAATCACTAAACCAATTTCGATTAAAATTTAGTCAGAAGATACTTAGCACCTCGTGGGGCCCAGTTTGCAATAGGATGTACCTACATAGTCAAGGCAATTTAATTGGAACTCTGTAGCAATGAGGATAAGGTTTATTTTTCTATATTCATACACTGAAAATGGCATTATCGAACAAACTTAATTGAACTTTATTGCCTTGGGCGTAGATTCAAAGTCCCACTCACAAAAAACTCCCTGTTTGTAGTAGGGTAAAACACCTAGATATTGGCCTCTAAAATACCAGTTACTGGCACCTAGTGATTGTTGAATTATCGTCTCTATTACCTTATGTTAAAGTTTATGGGGCCACTAATTGCTAGGTGGCCTATGATGGGCCTTACGAAGTTATACCAAGAGGAACATATGGTATTTTTACCCTCAATAAACGACTACGCGGACGGAGTGGCAGGCATCTGCTAGTATACCATAAGAACCTAATTTATGGTAATATTTGCCAACACTTGTTAGTGTAACGATAGCCCAAACACAAACGATGTTGTTTGTATGAGAAGCTTACTTTCGGAGTTATGTTTGTGCCGACACTTACACGTTTCTGTTTGCTTCCACTGTTTTATTTAAGTGCACTGGCGGCGGTGCCACTTACAATCAACATGTTTTACTGTTCATATGTTTGCTTTTACATATTCAGTTCCTAGATCGTATTTGGTGTCACTGTGAATAAGTAGAATAGAATAGATTTAACTTTTAAATAGAAATACAGTGCGATAGCTCTTAGAAGGCTCCTCGGGTTTGTATTTGTCTCTCACTCTTTCTCATACGCCCTTATTATGAGCGAGTGAGAGAGAAGTACAAACCCGAAGCATCTTCTAAGTGCTCACTGACTGTAACTTTATTTCGATAGAGCTACTTGCAACTGCAGAAACACTTCATACCTACACTAAATTAACTTACGGCCTGTTTCACAATCGACAAGTAAATTTATCTGCCATTTAAAGTTGACTCTCTCCTTGTCTATTTTCAAGTGCAAAAAGAGAAAGGACTAAATATATGTGTCAAATATGCAATACTTGTCGATTATGAATTTGTGAAACAGGCGGTAAGTTATTATTTTTAACAAATAACGTTAGTGTTAGGTCGAGAAAGAGAGAGCTAAATGACTTCTATAACTTTGTCCATTACACTGTCTGGAATTTGACAGGTAATTGGGATATACCTAGGGCTGCCATCAGCTAAATTGCCGATCCAGGATAAACACGGCAAAAATCCCGGACATTTGGGCGAAATATGGTATTTTCCCCGGACACCTCTGAAAAAATATTTTTTGCATCAAAAATAAAATCATCGCTATATTTTTTATTTTTAAATATTCTTTTATTTAGCTTAGCAACAAACAATAGACATTTTTAATAAAATTAAAAACTCTTTCTGAGGTAAGTAATATGGTAACAAAAACAATTAAGCTCTTCTTTTTGGCATCACTCAAATTATTATACAGGGTGGCCAACTTAGAGGTATACCTACAACTTTTTTTGCCGCCATTTTGTTTTGGCGGTAAATATGACAGTTGTTGCATAAAAAATACTTTATGTAGATACGGCAAATTTGTTATGGATCTTTTTACGACGGAGCAACGTGTATCCCAACGTGCAACCCAATCATGTATTGCGGAAACTCTAAGAAAATTGCAGCCAATTTTTGGTAGAAATCACTTACCTTCGCGGCTAACAATAGCTGATTGGCCCCAAAGATCGCCTGATTTAACAGCTCCTGACTTTTTCTGAGGGGCTATCTAAAGGGACGTGTATTAAAACAAAATATTCGAGACACAGTCACTGAGATAACGCAGGAAATGTGTAAAAATGTAATGAAAACGCAATGAGAAGGATTCACATCTGCCATGCTGCTAGAGGTGGACATTTGTCTGACAATATTTTCCATGTTTAACTGCCGGCACTAAATACTATATTTAACAAGATATACTTAATATTTTTTATAATTCATAGAATAAAATTACAAAACTAAAGTGTATACCGTTATTTGGCCACCCTGTAGTAGTAATAACTAACTAACTATAATATTTTAGAATTTTAGAATAACCAATAATATTTTCAGTCATCTTCATCATCATCATTGAAAAAAAATTGGGCTTCCCCTGACAACAAAAGTGCCCGGGTAAAATCCGGACACTTTTCACTAAATAAGAACCCCTGCCGGACGGCCCCCGGACGCCCTTCAAACTAGGACAAATCCGGGGAAACTCGGACGGATGGCAGCCCTAGATATACCTTATAGCTGATTTCTCTCTCTGATCTTTTTAGTTGGGTGGGGGTCTATTGTACTCAATAAAACCATGTTGCCTTTGACATGTAAAAAAAGTTCAAAGGCGTTTCTTGCGGCGCTTCTTCTCCGCATTGATGGTCTTGTCCGAAGCGCTAGTAGATTCACTCTGTATTACTCACGTGTAAAAGAGCCCGTATGTGGCCAATTTACTGAATAAATATTTTGATTTTAATTTTGTTCGATAGCTTAGCTTGACAGTAATGGCAGTCAAAGGTCAAAGGCAACATTCATTTACCGAGTTAGAGGCCCGGGCTTCTATTTTACAGGGTAAAACGATATTGCCTCTGACGTGTTTTGATATTGTTTTTAATTCGGCCGCCATTATTGTCAAGTAAATATGAGCTATCGTAACGTTCACAATTCAATACGTGTAACACGTCAAAAGCAATAAGGTTGTACCATGTATGTAGAATCTTGGCCTCTGTCTTGATGTTAATGTCAAAGTTGGATAGTAATATCGATTGAATAACAAATTATTATTTGTACCTGAAGTATCCTCGGTTTGTTTGTGAAAATACAAGTGAATACTCCCACTGAATTCTCCTAAAGTTCATTAAGTTGTGCAGCAAGCGGCAAGTTCGTAAGCCTCGGCTTAGCGACATCGGCGAAGTCCACACCTGCGACAGTGCCCGTACGTAACGAGCTGAGCTTTATTTGTCTTGCACTTGCACGGCAAAAACATCGCTGGGGTAATTATGATGAATCGGTTCTAGGTACGGCTTTGCTTCGTTACTTGGCTGTGCAACTTCAAACAATACAAGTCTTGAATAACTTAGTCGTGAATATGTCGACGGAGAGGTACTGGGGAGTGCTTCGGTCGCATAGAAGCGACCTCATACAAACGTACAATACTCCGAATAGTCAATAGCGGCTTGCACACGTAAACTTCGGACTGCGGGAAACGCCACGCGCCATTCCAATCTTCGCTCCGAACCAACTCGCTGTAAATGCAACTGTAATAGTAAAATAGTAAAAAAACCTACGGTTCGGACTGGCGCGTGGAATGGCGCGTGGCGTTTCCCGCGGTCCGAACTTTACCGCATAAAGGCCGCTAATGTATATCCGGTTCGAAGGATCAAGTTTATGTCGCCTATATTAATTTTACTGGGTCTGGTAGGTGATGGTGTTAAAAACTTTGTTTTATAATTGAGTAGCACGTTTAACCCGTACGAACGGTTACGGTCCGTACGTTTGCTTGCTAACTACTACATAGTTGCTATATACATACATATATCTTTGGACGTTCGGACACAATGTTTAAAATTATTTGATATTGAATCGAACAAATTATTCTTATGGCCTGTTGTTTGATCGGTAGTTAAACTAACGAATGGTCAAAAAACGTTACTAATGGTTAAAATCTCAAGGAAATGTGTCAAATTTTCCATTTCTTTTTCGAATTTTAACTATTAATTCGATTGACTACTGATCAAACAACAGGGCCTTAGTTTCTTAATGGTTTTAGGCTGGCTATTGCTATCACGCACTCGCAACTGAGACGTTTGTTAGTCCTTTACCTCAAAAGCATAATTTCCTTGTAGCGATTCACCGAATCGCATTTCACCTCGAATGAAAAAAAATTCAATAGAATCTTTTACTTGAAGCAATTTTTCGCGTGGTTTTTTACATTAGTATAATTAATTTGTAGCATTTCATTTTTCGTGTAGTATTTTACCCTAGACGCATTTCGTCGCGATCGATGTTTGTTTGGGACGCTATTTAATGTGACGCGTTAATCGATGTTCGCACTAAAATTCCGTATCATTTTTTTTTAAACGTGTTTTGTACCTGTAGTTTCATGTCTTAAGTGCTATCAAACTCATTGAAATATTATCTTTGTGACTAATAAATAATAGATAATACTCTGTCATTGCGACATTGAAGTACAGTGACATTGATTTCAGATACAATAATTATATATTGCAATATTTGTGAGAAAATATGGAGCTTGAACCTGGCTGAAAAAGACGAGAAAAAAACGAAAAAGGTACATCGCGACTAAAGATATTGTCTCATACTGAATTAGACGATTAGGATACAAAGCGAAAATTTATCGCACGATCGAGGTGAAATGCGACAAAAACTCATATCGACTAAAAAAAATGACGATTGAGACACAACGCGATAGTTAAAAGCACGATCGAGGTGAAATGCGACTAAAAGTTATAGCGACTACAAAAGTAAACGATCGAGACACAACGCGATAATTAAATATACGTTCGAGGTGAAATGCGATTCGGTGAATCGCTACAAGGAATTTATGCTTTTGAGGTAAAGGACTAAGAAACGAACTGAGAATATATCAGTCACAGGTTTTTTTTAAATCTAGTTTTCTCTTTTACTTTTCCGATGAGCAAATAAATAAAACTTGAAACTTGATTAGTAATAAAAGGACTCAAGTCAAAAAAATACATTTTTAATTTAAACCTTATTCTGAATTTGTTATAATATGGAATTGTCCTGGCATGCTAGGGTCGAAAGGACAAAGTGAAGTACGAGTATGAGGTTTCTAAGAGAATAATACTCATACTCATAGGGACCAATGTTTTTCGTCATCGGAAAACGTGTGACATTACAAATTGAAAACTGTTAAAGCGACGTAAATTACAGATGGCAGCAAGTGTTAAACTTCGTTTAACTGCCCGACCAGGTGTCGGTTAGCGTGCCACCGGGCCGTCCTTACATTCAGCTGTTAAATTTTAATGACATTTGTAATTTGGGTTCAAGTACAGTCGACGTTATATTATGACGGGTCAAGGGTAGTACAGTCATGAACTGTAATTGGGATACGTTTAAAAAAAGTATCGTAGATTTAAAAGAAACTAATTTAAAGTACAGGTTTTATCTAGGAAAAACGCAATCAAGTGTCGAAGATAAAAATACAAAGTTAAATGGCGAAACAAGCATTTCGGAAAATCATATACAATGGTTATCAGTGGACTGGTGACCACATAATTATAAACGATTCCGTTTTTTCATACAATAGGACTTATCAGTTTTGACAAGGACAGTAAACCAAGGTAAATTAATGGGGCCCTGTACTCCTTTGTGAGCAGAAGGGGCGATTCACAAAAAGCGCGACTGGCTGTTCACAATGGAGTGTTGATCCCTACTCTGATGTATGGTAGTGAATGTTGGGTGTGGCAGGACAAGCATGAAAGTCGTATAAACGCAGTTGAAATGCGCTCTTTGCGTAGTATGTGTGGTGTGAAACTGATTGATAGAGTAAGGAATGAAAAGGTCAGAGAGAAATGTGGACTAAAAGAAGATGTAGTGACTAAGATTGAAAAGGGCATGCTTCGATGGTTCGGTCATTTGGAAAGGATGGATGAAAGAAGATTGACGAAAGAGATATACAGAGCGAAAGTGAGTGGGAGGGTCGGAAGGGGCCGCCCTAGGCGTACTTTTTCGAATCAAATCGGAGAAATACTGGAAAAGGGCCGGATCTTAAGTACCCGAAACCGACGTGCATGCATGACTCGATGTATGAATGTGGAAGAAGCGAAAGAGATTTGTCAGGATCGTAGCAGGTGGAAAGAAGTGGTCTCTGCCTACCCCTCTGGGAAACAGGCGTGATTTAATGTATGTATGTATGTAGTAAACCAAGATGTAAAATTTTGTACAACTACCAATTAAATGTACATCAGTTTCAACTTTAGTTAATAATCTAAAGTAAATCGTCCCTTTACATTCTCAACCGCGTATCTGATACAATAGTTAGATAGGAAAAGCACTCATGTTTTACTAAAGTATAAAGACTACTTTCCTATCCAACTATTCGATCACTTACGAGGTTGAGTAAGTAAAGGGACGAAATTGTAATTGGTGGTCTCAAGTCACATTTGTAGGCAATCTTACAGAAACAATACAAGCTATTCTTATTATGTGGCCACCGCTGTTTTTGTTTACGTCGTGGTCGTGGAGAGGTAAACGAGCACGCAGGCCAGCTAAGGATCTGTGCCCCATACACTACATTCTCTAGACAAACCCCCTTACTTATAAACGTGGAATAACCTTGGATTAGCTAAACCATGTTACGTCCTTATCTGTCAAATTCAAATGTCACAATGACGGATAAGGACAAAACATGGTTTAGCTACTCCATGGTTATTCCACGTTTATAAGTAAGGGGGTACAAGTCTAACTGCCGCACTCAGAAACGTCAATTAAATTTGATGCTTGATTAAAGTTGCTGCTGTCACAATTGCTATAGCAATAGAATATGACAACACGGCACTAAATAAGCATTAAGTTTAATTGACGTCTCTGAGTGCGGCAGTAAGACCGCAAATATTAAAGACATTTGTAATGTATATGACGGAATAACGATAAAATACGTGGAGGAGGTCATTGGCAAAGACAAGTAAAATTAAGTAGTACCATGTAGTACCATTATTGGCCCGTTGTTTGATCGGTAGTTAAACTAACGAATGGTCAAAAAACGTTACTAAGGCTGGGTTTTATAAAGATCCGTTAGATAAAATTTCGGTCAGGAATGTCAAAACTTGTATGAAGTTACTAAAATATGACCCGACATTTTTACTTACGGGCCTTTATAAAACCGGCCCTAATGGTTAAAATCTCAAATTTTCCATTCTTTTTTCGAATTTTAACAGTTAGTTAGTTTAACTACTGATCAAACAACAGGGCCTAAGATAAGTATTTAAAATAACATTACGTAAGGTGAAATGGAACGCAAGTGTATGAAAGTGACAGAATGCGTGATATGCTGATGAGTGAATGAGAAAACATAATCGATAAGTGTTTATGAAAGAGATGCATGCAGGGCATATAATATGTTAGACTAAGATCGAAAATAAACAATACGGCGATAATCCTTGTTTTATTCTTACAATTATTTGCATTAACATAAAAAATCTAATTTCCGACATATACTCGCTTCAAATTAACTCGCTATTATTCCGAATCGATCGCGTCGTAACGAGTAGTGATTCGCGTGTTAAGGGCCAGTTACACGCGGCGTCGTATCGCGCGGCATCGCGCCGCATCGCGCGATAATATCGCTTGTTACGGGTAATGCGGGTTATTAATCCGGCCAGTAACGGGCCGAGTTGATTCGCTAGCTGTATAATCGAGCTATTACTGCTAATACTATTATATATTAACCCCTTTACTATTAAACGTTGAGTAACGGTGGTATAGCTATACAATGCTTTTTCTTATCTGTCATTGTGACATTTGAATTTGACAGATAAGGACAAAACACTGTATAGTTATACCACCGTTACTCAACGTTTATTAGTAAGGGGGTAAATGTTTAACCGTTTTATACTTTTGTACAATTACCAAAATATAAAAATCTTTTAAACTTTTTTAGTTTCTCTGTGGATACAGGGTGTCAAATTACGGCATAAGAAAGCCCCTTCTATACCGGACAAGAATAAAGCTTTAACTTTAAAATATATTAATTAACATTAACGTAAATTAATTACATTTGCGTCGAGTTCTGAGACACGCTGTATATGGAACTTACGGAAGATAAGAATTCTGACAGCTGTCATCGGAGCACAATTTGTAACCCATTCTTGAGTTTGAGGTTCTAATTCGTCCAGAAATGACAGGGCCTATATTCAACACAATAAAAACCATATCGTTTTTGAGCTGTTATCGTATTGTCAACGTTTTGATAGCTCTTATTTACTTGACAGTAATAACTAAGCTACGGCTAAGGTAAAAACAATACCATAACCGGTCAAATACGATTTGGGTTTTACCGCCTTGAATAGAGGCGCAGGATATAGTTTTAACTTTAAAATATGTCAATTAATAATTAACAACAACGTAAATGAATTATACATATTTACGTCAAGTTCTGAGACACCTATAAAATAAAGTAAAAATAATAGCTATCATAAATCATAACGTAGGCAATACGATAAAAAAAACGTATTATAAGGCCTTAAGTAGTTTACATTTTGTCAACTTTGAAAAGTTGATTAAGTTTCCGGTTTAAAGTATCTTATCCCAATAAATAATTTAATAAAGCAGAATTTTTACTTAATTCTGTAAGTACCTATAAGCCACAATTTAACCATTTGATCGTTGTAGAGAAAAAGTTCTAGTCGCACCTCTACTAAGGCCTCCCCCCATTTTTCATTTTAGGCTTTCTAATCTATTAAAGAAAATAATTTTAGATTAAATAGCACTATAGAAATCTATTTTAGAGCATTTCAATAAGCACTGAAAAATATTTGCTTTGTGACAATTCTAATTATTTCTAGTATCTCGTGTAGAGCAAAATATCTCAATGAAAATGTCTCATTCTAATATTAAAAACTAACTATAAATAGAAATGAATGTGAAATTCTAATAAAAAAGGCACTGGATAGTCTAAGATAGCGTAGATCTGCGATTGTGAAATCGCAGATCTACGCCGTAGACCTTGCTACGAGCCTCACAGCAAAACTTTGTAGTAAGATATTTTCTATTTATTTCACTACCATTTTTGTTGTTCTGATATGATCATTCAGTATGTTAAGACAGAATTATTAAGGTTTAAAACACGTAACATTCCCCTTTTATTATTTATTATTTATGAGTTTTTGTTGCTCTGATATTATCATTCGGTATGTTAAGACAGAATTATAATTATTAAGGTTAACGTAACATTCCCCTTTTATTATTTATTATTTATGAGTTTTGATAATGTAGGTATTATCAAGGAATTTGAACATTTAGCAGTCTGACATACGTAAATGCTAGGATCCTAAGTGAAAAAGGGTTTAAGTCTAGTATACTCCCTTCATGTATATACCCTTTTTTATTAAGAGTTAAGTCAACTTGTACCCTTTTTTCACTAGGAACCCAGAATTAGCCGTGTTATACATTTTTCGACGTGTCACGACTAATGACACGTGGAAAATGTACAGCCCGGCAAACTAAGGTAGGGCGTCAACCCGCTTAACATTCAAATTCCTTAACCATTTAATATTTTATCTACACTCATATCATAAGTCCTCTATTATGCGTTCAAATCCCATAGGCAATTACCAGCATTATCTTAGCTGTGGTAGTAGGTGACAGCGATGACAGCTGTTAATTTTGGAAGATGTTCCAAATTTGGATCTCATTACCTTACAATATTCGATAACGAAATTACAAAATTATGCTACAGCTGTCATCGCTGTCACCTACTACCACAGGTAAGGTAATGCTGGTCATTTGCCCTTCGGCTTCTGAACCCATCTTAGAGTACTTATAATATGTGTGTAGATAAAGTATTGTACGAGATTCTGCGTAATTAGCATTACGCAACCGTAACGTAAACTACTATTGTTAGTGGCTTTGTCTTGTGGCCTGAGGCTCTATTCTCCTCGGGAAAGCCATATTTCTCTTGACATGTTAACGTAACGTATTGTTTTTAACTCGGCCGCAATTATTATCAAGTAGATAATCAAGAGCTATCATAGCGTTTGCAATAAGATAAAATGTCAAAAGTAGCGTTGAAAAAGTCCGGAAAAAGAACCCGTTTTTTTCCAAAAAACTCGTTTTTTTCGGATTTTGATGGAAAGATACAATGAATTTTTTTGCTCTTATTTAAAATAAGAGATTTATTCGGTCTTATTTGCACCTATAAAAGAGCGACATCGATAACATGGAGGCCGAAGCAATTGAAATCGGTGGCGAGAATGAGTGATTGACTATGAATAAATTGTCATATTCATTTGTTATTTTTCCTAAAAAACCCGAAAAAAACGGAAATAAACGAAAATTTCAAAAACTCGAGGGAAAAACATTCGTTTTTTTCCGCAATTTTCAACGTTAGTCAAAAGCAATAATGTTTAACCCAGTAGATTAAAGCTCCAGATTTTTGCTACAATAAAAAAAATGACTTACTACTTTATTACGTCACGTCGGCTTAAATTTAAAACAAATACGGTTGGTTTTATAGTCTGTGTCAATTGAAATTGCCAAAGATGTAAACAAATCAGTACTGTTTGACACATAACCTCAAATATTCATCAAGCGTGTTTTTATTTAAAATAACGTATTATTAATAGTTATTTAGTCTTGAACTTGATGTGAAAGTAAAGATCAAGTGTATAACCTCGTAAGGCCCAATGTACAATAGAATGTACATGATCAAGGCAATTTAATTTGAACTGTGTTTCAATGGTAATAAGGTTTATTTTCCTATCTTGATAAACTGAAAATGGCATTATCGAACAAACTTAATTGAACTTTATTGCCGTGCTGGTAGATTCAAAGTCCCACTCACAAAAAACTCCCTGTTTGTAGTACGGTGGGCCTTACGAGGATAAATCATTGCTAAGATCTCACTTGATCTTTAAAAGCACGTGACTATCGAGTTCTAATGGTAAATTGGTTCGTTGATTGTGTTTACATCTTTGTCAATATCAATTGGCACAGACTATAGTTAATTTCGCCAGTAATCTTCTCCTACTCTGTTGGTATATTCAGATGTGTAAAAACGAGAGTATTAAAAATAAAATAAAATGTAAGAACATAATAAGAATGAATATCTTAAATGCCTGTCTTAAAAGAGCTCTGCAGTTTCTGCATTCTTTAATGTGTCATCTTTAACGGGCCGGCTTAATGCCCTGCTCGGTATTAGGGTTCCGTATAGACGGTTGTAGAAGGAACCCCATAATAATGTCATGTGATAAAGAACTTTTACCACCGTACCAAAAAAAAAACTCGACTACAAAATCAACTAAGTAATTCTTACCTTAGTTACCTTTTACACTATTTATACTTATACTAGCTTCTGCCCGCGACTTCGGCCGCGTGGATTTCGATTATCGTTATTCCGCTGAACTTTAAATTTTCCGTTTTAAATTTCATCCAAATCCGTCCAGCCGTTGCAGCGTGAAGGAGTAACAAACAAACAGACACACACACAAACGTGGGATTATGAAGTACTCTTATTATTTAAAAATCCTATACCTGTTTGAGATCTACCTATTCGTAAAAACCTTTCATTTGAAAACTCGATGCAGTTGTGTTTTTTTTGGCTCGTCAAATCCGCCATGTTGGATTTCATAATGACGTTACATAGCCTATGACACGTGGGACATTAAGGCCCGTATTAATAAACTAATCTCAACTCTAATGCTCGTCTCGAGATGCGTCAAAATGACAGTGTTCTATGGTTTGACGTTTACTTTGACGTATCTTGTGACGGGCATCTCAGCCAAGATGAGTTTATTAATACGGCTCTTAAGACGAAGCAAGCGGATAAACGATCATTAGTTTGCGATGCGTTCTGTCCACCTCGACATTGTCTTTAACCTTAACTGTATTGACCTTGACTTTGAAGTTATAACGGCACCTTACAAAAATATTTCGTCCCTACGGAACCCTAAGCCGTACTTCAAACACACGCCTTGTTGGACGTGAGCGGCATTAGGGCAAAAAAAATAAATGTTTGCCCCATCCCTTAATTGCCCCTTCTTTGTGCCTAATGTGACCGCTAATTGCGACGGCTATTTATCAACACAACAAACAGTCATTTCTGACGAGTTTTACATACAATTCTGGGGGCAAATTAGAGTTTTGTAGGGGCTGTTTGGGGCTTTTTAATTTCGACGTTGATTATGCTTGGGCGGTAAATTAAATACCTACATTATGTTGTTTAGATTACGGCCTTTGATATTACGAGTATTATCTAGGTTAAGAGGCTTTCTTACAATAATTATTTATTACTTTATTCTATATTGTCGTTGCACCTATCGTTATAGTTTTGTTTTTATCTCAGCCCTTAACTGTCAAGTTAATTCATAACATTGACAATACAATAACAATAGGTGCAAAGTGAACGTAGAATAAGGCTGTTTGGGGAACATTCACGATAAGATACATTTTTTATCTCGTCTCTCATCTTTTTATTTTATAAGGAACTATGACAGAATTTTGTTCGGTAACAGCCGACAAAGGTAGTTGAATATAAACGACGAGAATCTGCGGAAACGGAAACCTTTCTGCTGATTGCAATAACTTGCGGTGCAAAGTGTTTTTCCGCGGGAAAATCCTTTTCCAGTTTGACGCGGTTTAATGTGAGAAAACAACAGCAATGTGGGCATCAAGAACGTATTTTGCATGTAGGATCATAAATAAGTAAAGTACCTATTTTGATTAGTGATTTTAGTAATAAACCTAAAGTTATTCTTATAGTATTGCCTAGAGGCAGAAGGCAAACTTCAGAGGGGGACAGCTCAAGCTACTTATTGGAAGTGTTAATTAAATTGAGAAAAATGACAGCTTCGAAATTTATATCAAATACTGACCTGTGACGTCACAAGTATCTCTTGTTAAATTAAACAACACACTGTTTATGTCAATTTCTATTATTTAAAAAATACACTTTATTAGTCCAACCTCGATACTTTTTTATATTCTCAAAATTCAAATTTCTCTCACGCTATCTCCCAATAAAAAGGTAACTAGGGTTCATAAAACTATGAACTACGCAATCTTAAAACAATACACGTAATCAAATGGAAAACATAAAACTTATTACTTAATATCTGTTTCGGTGGATGCGAAAAGCACAAGACCGGTCTGAGTGGAGAGCCTTGGGGGAGGCCTATGTCCAGCAGTGGACGTCTTTCGGCTGACATGAAGAATCAAATGAGCAACCAAATATTTTCACACATAGAAAGAGTTTCCTTAAGAGACGACACTGGTAGATGACGTGATACGAAGAGTCACGTGATCTACCAGTGCCGCGATTGGTTTAGAGTCGAAACGAATAGAAACGCTAGTTAGCGTAATGCATCTTAGCTAGGCTCAGAAAGGGAAGAACTTTGGTAATAAAATAGAAATCTCCATGAACTTATCGGTTAGTGTAACGTAATAAAATAAATTACTCATCATCCCTATTATTAAAAAAATATCCACAACCTAAACAACTACAAATGTTTCCTTGAAACAAGATTAGACGCTCTTGAGCGACACTATCTTAAATGGGCAAATTGTCAGACATTTTGTTTAGCATTCTCCTAACTAAGACTAATGCATACCGTACGGTAGGAATTTAGCTCCTGCATTTTAATGCTAGCTCTTGCCCCGCCCGGGTAGATTTTGTAAGGTATAGTCATCTATTTTGTACAAGATTTTGGCCATTTTTTCCGCGTCGTTTATCGCCGTTCCTTCAGCACCTGTCCACTTTTCCGGAACAAAAAGTATTATTATTATTATTGAGGGGGGTTCGGATGCCGCTTCGACCATTGCTGATTCAAAATCTACCCCGCCCGGGTAGATTTTGTAAGATATAGCCATCTATTTTGTACAAGATTTTGGCCATTTTGCCCGCGTCGTTTATCGCCGTTCCTTCAGCATCTATCCACTTTTCCGGAGGAAAAAGTATTATTATTATTATTGAGGGGAGTTGGGATGAACCTTGTGTACAGTCAACAACATAAATAAGTGATCATTTATGTACCTTGTCGCTTTCAATCGTTTCA
Source organism: Acleris literana (assembly GCA_946894065.1). NCBI lineage: Eukaryota > Metazoa > Arthropoda > Insecta > Lepidoptera > Tortricidae > Acleris > Acleris literana. The sequence continues at coordinate 5,250,327 of OX335692.1, forward strand.
CAATTTTGTATGACATTTCAAACACGAAGTTAAAGTGACAAGGTACATAAATGATCACTTATTTATGCTGTTGACTGTACCGCTTCGACCATTGCTGATCTTTTGTGGCAGCCCTTTGTTTAGAGCTCACCGCAAAGGCCCGTTGCGTTCAGGAATTTCCGGATGCTTTTGGGCAGTGAGGTGTATCTCTTGTGGGTCCATGATATGTCGCCCTAGGTAGATACTTCTGTTGCGCATTATTGGTCTGCATGTATTGCTGTCTCCTCTGTCTCCTGACAGAACCTGCATGTCGCGTCTTGTTTCATACCCATCTAAAACAGATGTCTGTTCAGCGCCTCTATTCAACACGGTAAAAACAATATCGCATTTGATCTGTTATCGTATTGTCAACGTTTTGATAGCTCTTATTTTCTTGACAGTAATGGCGGCTGACGTCATAACAATACCATGGCAAACTAAGATATCGTTTTTACCGCCTAGAATAGAGGCGCAGTTTGCACTGGCCAGTTAGGATCCTAGTCACTGCGCAAGTATTTTCTCGTTTGAGTTGTTGGATCTCTTTGAGAGCTTGCTTTTGAACTATAAACTATCTCGCCAGTAATGGATAAAGAAAATAAGGGTTATTCCATTTAATATTTAGTAACAGTTTATAACCGAGTTAAGTGCAATGTTATAGTCGAAGCATTATATACTTTATTAGTAACCACATTAAGTTTAAAATCCTTCTTTGGTATAACGGCAGATTGTTCTTACTCATTTAACAGTAAGCACTACTAACTATATCACCATTCATCAATAAAATTATCGTTTTCAATGACAATTTACAAGCCACAACAAGGTCAAACATTCAAAGGCTTAGACCGGCCCCCTATTTTACCATCCCGATAATGACAGGTGATAGGTGACATTTCAGTGTACATAGCGCAGCTTATATAAAAACCCAGTCATGTATCAGCGTGTTAACTTTGCAATGTATACTGAATTTTCACCTGTCACGTGGAATTGTCAAGATGGTGAAATAGAGGGCTGAGCGTTGAGTGTTTTTCCCATGGACGTATGTAGCCCTTTCGCGCGTCACTTCCAGGCAAAATTTGTTTGTATTGTCCGCTGTAAACATTGTATATAGAGAGATTATGTGATAGCTCGCAGTCATGATTTGAATTGAATTTAAAATCTAACGGCATTAAAAACTCAATTCCGCAAAAAGTGTCCAATAGGACGTTTTTCTAAAATCTATAATTTGAAAAGTATATTATTCCAGATGAACTTGGATTATTTTAACTTATTTTATAACCGAAGCGAAGCGAGGGCGGGTCGCTAGTTCATCAATATAATTGCGATGTAGAAACAAGCTTGGATAGTTATAATATCCATATTTATAAGAAACAGTTAAATGTTTAGACATTTAAATTAATCTGTAAATAGTATAGGTAATATGTATTTTTAATAACCTCGTGAGACCCAGTGTGTAATAGGATGTACCTAATCAAGGCAATTTAATTTGAACTGTGTTGCAATAATAGTAAGGTTTATTTTCCCATGTTCATAAACTGAAAATGGCATTATCGAACAAACGTAATTGAACTTTATTGCCTTGATGGTAGATTCAAAGTCCTTGATTTTTGTATGGTGGGCCTTACGAAGATGTGATATTTTCTTAGGCCTACTGTCCACGGCGGCCTCGTTTGTCGCTTGCATGCAACCTACAAAAGACGACAGGCGTATTTTGCTTCCTAGGTGTGTCCACGTAATCGTCAGGCAATCGTCATCCAAGCTACAAAACGGTAGTTCTTTCGAGATAAGCGTCGCGAAAGCACGTGTTTTCATTGTGACCATGTCAAGTGATGATGAAAATGTGATTATGGTTTACAACTTTATTAGAAGACGACGGCGGCTTGAAAAAATATAGGTATTTGTAAATTGTCTGTTGCTGTATCCTTAATATCTTATATCGAGTATTCTTGTAACTTATTAATATACCGACAAGGATACTGTTCAATTGTGTGAACAAAATTGGCTGCTGAGGTCGCTATTTTGCAAAATAAGCACGTGTTTGCGTCTTGCAGTAAGCTTGAGTGCTGACATGCCGCTGTACGAGCTACATGACGAACGTCTGACGATACGCAAATCGTCAGTGATACTACAATACCTCGTATCTAACAAATTAAATAAGGTGCAAAATACACCTTCAGCAAGTAAGTCAGTAAGGTACATTTTACACCTTATTAAATTTGTTAGTTACGCGGTATTGGAGGATCACCGACGAAATGCGTCTTTGCCGCTTCGTGGACACAGTTTCGTCCTTTTCTACGCAAGATGCATGCAATCGTCACGCAAGCGTAAAATGACGAAAGCGTGCGTCTGCCGTGCAGCTACGTGGACAGTAGGCCTGAATTATTTTAAGTTGTGCACGGTTAATTAACATTTTTGAGTTCCTTTTTGTAGCCTAGTACTTAAACTGTAGCATAAATTTACATAATTAACTGTATTATCAAGCCGCACCGGTTCAGTCGAGTTCATAAATATGTATACACTTTAGTACCTTGTCACTTCAATCGCTGTGATAATTCGTATATGGCAGTTTGAATATGACATTAAATAGACAAAGTACTAAAGTGTATACGTATTCATGAACTCGACTGTACAAAAGCGATTGTAATATTTGTAATACGCAAGATCAGTTTGCCTACAATTGGGTAAGGTTAGAGGTGTTGTATCTGTGAGCAAAGTACATTAAAAAAAAACCGGCCATGTGCGAGTTGAACTCGCGTGGAGAGGGTTCCGTACATACGTAATTTTCTTTAAAAAAAAATCATAGAATTCTTATAGGTTTTCCTGTAATTTACAAGCATTGTTAACTGTGTTTTGTAGTTTCGGAGATAAGGCGGGGGGGGCTCAAGTTTCGTCTTCTTTCATTAATAAAATCAAAATTATTTATTTTACAATAACAAAAATATAATATTTGAGATCGGCATACCGAGCCCTTTCATTTTATATAAATGAAACAGTAAGGTTTCCATTTTTTTTTTAATTTCCTAATTTGTCACCCGAAAATGACTCCTATTAAGAAAAAAACACATCTGTGTTTGAGTCATCAGTTTACATATGTGTACCAAATTTAAACTCAATCGGCCCAGTAGTTTCGGAGCAAATTGGCTGTGACAGACAGACGTACAGACAGACGCACGAGTGATCCTATAAGGGTTCCGTTTATCATTTTTTGTACGGAACTTTAAAAAACAAATTGGAATAGAGCTTAGCCTAGTATTCTGCCGAACAATAAAGTTTTGTCCAACATTCCTCGCGTTCGTGGCACAAATAAACACCAATTCCTACGCGTACTCGTAATATTGCTCGAATAAAGCCATTTTGAACTCAAAGGTCGGTTGTTTTTTATTTGTTTCTGTCGCCGACAGTTGTTTTAGATAGCGTCAGTCCTGCGTTACCGGGACGTTGTCACGGCAGTAATTTATGTATTTTCTCTGTGCTATTTTGTAACACGTTAAATAGAATTACTTTAGAGTTTACGAGGTGGTTATAGTTCATTACGTGACTGGCGCATAATGCCTAATTATGTGTACAGTCGCATACATAACTTTATCTACATGCATAACATAAGTTTTACATAATAAGTTGCCCTGTATCTTAATGTATCTGTTTCTTAATCTTTACATTAAAGTATCGGTCATCGATACTTTAAAGTGAACATAAAGATGCAACCACAGTGATAACCGATACTTTAATGACATTAAATACTTTAATTAAAACATTAAATTACAACCACAGATACAGGTTTCTTAATATACTCGTAGGCCATTTACTTATGGCCTACTATGGATGTAGATAAAAGACATGTACATCTTAAAAAGTAGTCATTTTGCGACCAAGTCATTTTACGATAAAGACTTAATGCGAAGTAGTTATTTCAAGTAGTAGCTTTTTCACGTCATGGACTTTTTGATTTGTAGATTTTTCACGCCATAGTCGTTTTGCGTTGTAAACTTTTCTCGCCATAGTCTTTTTGCTAGGTATAGGTATTGACTTCTGGACCCTTCTGCAGAACGTAGGTTTCGATGAAATGAAATTCGATGAAATGATACATTCGAGGTGATCACGTTAATATTAATAGTTTAATATTGTTAAGCCTACTAATATTATAAATACGAAAATATGTGTGTGTGTGTTTGTGTGTGTGTGTGTGTGAGTGTGTGTCTTAGTTTGTTACTCCTTCACGCTGCAATGGCTAAACGGATTTGGATGAAATTTGAAATGGAGATAGCTTATACCCTGGATTAACACATAGGCTACTTTTCATCCCGGACAATTTAAAAGTTCCCTAGGGAATAACTATAATCGAAATGAAAGTGGGGGAAGATGCGGGCTGAAGCTATTATCCACTAATCCTACTAATACGAGTATCCTTCTAATCCTACTAATGTTATGAATGCCAAAGTTTCTGTGTTAGATTCTTACACCTTCACCTTACCTTCACGCTGCAACGGTTGGACGGATTTTGATTAAGTTTGAAATGGTGATAGCTTAAACCCCGGATAAACACATAGGCTACTTTATCCCGAAAAATTAAAAAGTTCTCGAGGGAATAACCATAATCAAAATCTACGCGGACGAAGTCGTGGGAAGAAGCTATTAGTTTATATATTCGGAACGAGTCTTATAGACCTGGAGGCGACCGTGGGATATCCTACCTGATCAAGTACTGGCAAAACACAATAACTACAGGAAATAATACAAAAAGTGATCCCCTTGTGTCCCACGCTACGCGAGCTCAAAAAGCAGCGTAACCCACGGGTTTTAAAGACACCCACCGCGTTAACGACTTGATTTGCTTTCCACGTCCTATCCACTTACTCGTACACTTTTTTTTACATAGAAATGTACATTTTTAGAAAGGTGAAAATATAACATAATTATGTCCAAAATTAAACGGAATAATGCATAATCCAGTGTATGCAGCCAATTAATTTCAGAGAAAAGTTAAACTGAGACAGTTTTCCAAAAACGCTCATATCTAAAAAAATACAACACAAATGTATATATTTTTGTAATTTTCTGTTTCTCTATGTTATATTCTATAAAAAATGTATGAAAACATACAGTAGATCACATACATTAAAAAGATATAGCACTGCACATGCACTCACGCAACGATTGGATAAAGTAGACTGAAGTTCACCATGAGTTCACTTGACTATACTTCGATTTTTTCCTTTTAGGTGTTATGATTGGTTGATGTTGGTTTATAGCTAATATCTAGCTAGTATAAAATACTGAATCCATTGACATACAATTCATGGGAATTTATGTATTAATGTGAGAGACTAAGGACAGAAAATCGAATCATGGTGTACCGGAAACCACCCGGCAGCTATGCTTACAGAAGGGGTTAAAAAAAGTTGGGCTTTCTAGGCAGAACTTCGCCGAACTTCGCAGATTGTGTGAAATTAGCATATAAAAGAAAACATTTCTCCGTGACAGATAATAAGGAACAAGGGTTCGCGATGTACTGAATAAGGACAAAATCAAAAGCACCCGAAACCGACGTACGTGCATGAAGAGGGTGATGAATGTAGAGGAAGCGATAGTTGTATGTTTAGACCGCTGCTCCTGGCGTTCCATAGTCTCGGTGTACCCCATTGGGAGACAGGCGTGAAGGTATGTGTGTGTGTGTATACAATAAGGAATAAGAGATATGGAAGAAGGGCTGTTTTAACAGAATGGTTCCAAACTCAGCGTTATAATGGACCAGCGGTTTCAATACCAAATGAAGCCTGCAATTTCCACCGTTGGGATCACTGAAGGGCGCTGCATACGTAACGTGATCAAGATGTGGACGGGACGGGGACGGGACGTGGTTGCATACATTTTTGGCTTTCCCGTCCCGTCCGTGTAATCGTTGCGTATGCACATTCCGATACATTTTCTATGAAACGATATTGTCGTCCCGTCCCGTCCCCGTCCCGTCCGTGTAAAATCACGTTACTTATGCAGCGCCTTTAGTATCAGAATTGCGAAAACGACCTTAACGAACATAAATAAACAACAATTAAATACTTATGAAACTTGTATATTTTACGTCGAAACATCCTAACGTGCACAATTGTTTTTATGTTTTGTATGTCCTTATTCGCCCGTTCACCCTTATTTTGTAGTTAATAGCATTGGAGCTCGCTCATAGTTACAGTCAAAACTTCTTACAATATGCACCTATACTCAGTCAATAGTTGAAACTACTGGAAAAACCAAGTAAACAAAGATTTATAATATACTTTCTTCAGTGACGTAATTATGCACTAAAAAACAATAAGCGTCGAGGAAACGCTAACAAAATTAGCTTACAAACTTCACTCTCTTCATATCAGGCATAAGACGTCCATTGCTGCACGAAAGGCTTCCCAAGTATCGCTATAAGATTTTTCCCATGTCGTTTGCATCCAAAATATTCCCGTAACCTTCACCAGATTGGTAGCCCATGAGGCTATCCACTCAGGTTTTATCTTTATCTTCTTATATTGCTATAAACCTCTTCTTTGACTAACTGATTAACGGTCAATGCACAAACTTAACCACTAAAGCCAGGGTCTCCAATTTTTGAGGGAATATTCTTTGGGTACCCCAGAGGTGCCTAAGAAAGGATTTTTGGAAAATATATCCCCAGTGATCCACGGTAAACTTATTCTATGTGTAAGAAGTAACGGGTATTATCTAGTATTATATATAAAAGTCACAGAACTTCGTTTCGACATCTTTGTCCAAACAACTGCCACACTAAACAAGTACAAACACAGAACACAACTAAAACTGCTATAAGGCTGACTTTACCTAACGATATGAACATAATTAAAGAGAAACACGGATTTTCTAAATGTTTTTTGAAGAGATGATTCTTCTTTGGAAATGATTCTTCGGTCAGCTGTTGAGTTATGATAAGCACAAAGGCGTAAAGGCTTCAGATACAAAAGGTGAAATGATCGCTATGATCAGGCTGCATTTTGACTTATTATAATTAAGTAAAGGTGATTTTGAATAATAGTGTATATTCAATACGTCTTTTTAGTTTTATACTTCATAACATGAAGAACTCTGAGTTACTTTGACTTGAGACTTTGACGATGTTTGACAAAAAGAATATAGCCACCAAATTTGCACCAAATAGCCCAAATAGCCACTGATGTTTGACGCAGCCACAGGACTTGTCATATTTTATCATTTTCAAAACCGGTAATTTACTGTCCAACTGTTGGGTTAGGTACTTGTACTATTACTTATTCTGTGATTTAGGATAAGTTTCGACGATGCTGTAAGACGTCGTTAAAAAATAAAATTTATAACTCTTCGTTTGGCTGATAAAATTTATTTATTCAGCGGATTGCACAGTAAAACAATAGGTAAAGGAGCTTAGTATAGAAAGACATATTTAAAAAAAAAATGGCGGTTAGATACGGAGTTTTACCACAGAATAAGAACATATAGCATAGAAACCGGACTATAAGACGTACTTTGCGTCAGCTATCTTTCTCTACTTTTTAGATTACGTACCTATTACATGACAAAAGATGAAACAAAAAGTAAGCTGTTTTTTCTTCTTTAACTGGCATTGTCACAAGGGCTTCTTTGTCCTTCCTATAGGAAGGATTTGTCTTTCCTTGTCTATAGGTCCAAATACTATAGGTGCTTATATGTCCAAATCACGCCTTAGGTACTTGTGACGATGTACCAAATAACGAAAGAACAGCTATAGATTCATCTCTCTCCAACTCACTATGAAAACCATAAGTAAAAAGAAGTGAACCATAATGTATTTTCTGCTTATTTAGTACGGTTTCCATGCCTTTAGTATTTCTTCTGTGAGTTTTACAATGGCCGTACAGAAAAGCCTGACCCACACAGACCTACCAACATGGCGCTGGCTCGTGCTGTAACTACATGCAAGACGTGGTTTACTTAAGTGTGTGAAACACACCTAAGGTGTTTTGTCTGTGGCGACTAACAATATTTTATCTGTGTGTTTCTCTCTGCCTCCAGCCACCATGGCGTCAGCACGTACAATGTACTAACTATTTAAATTATTATCAATACAGTCCATTAAAAAACCATCATGTGGGGTTTAATTTACCAAGCACCATCCACCAGCGTCCCCCACACTTAAGTTTTTCACCTATTAAATAGGTACAATATGCTCAAATGGCAACCGCCACATGAGCATTATTTGAGTTATAATATAATTGGATCATGTTGCCAATTTAATTTCAAAGAGTGACCTTTTTGTATCAAACTTTGATTTTCAAGGTTTAATTTCGGCTAGTGCCAGAGTGCTATTTACTTAATTTTGGCTAAGGCCGCACATATAGGAGGCTTGCTTAGCGCCTAGAGCCTAGCGTGAAACAAATGTGCTAGAATCTTTGCAACCGGCCGCACTGCGCGCTTGGCGCCTCGCTAGGCGACTACGAACAAAAGTAACACGCTAGGCTCTAGGCGCTAAGCAAGCCTCCTATCTGTGCGGCCTTAGCCTTAAATAAGTTAGTTGGTAAGGTAGATTAGGGAATTATGGGACTGACATGGCTCCTGTAATGCCAAAATCCCTTTAAATACATACATACATTAAACCACGCCTGTTTCCCAGAGGGGTAGGCAGAGACCACTTCTTTCCACCTGCTACGATCCTGACAAATCTCTTTCGCTTCTTCCACAAGCCGCCCTTTAAATAAATAAAGATTTAAAAAAAAAGGTTTAATTACCTGACGGTTCCACATACAAAGATAATATTTGTATTAAATTGACCTAAAACCATCCGAAAACCTATGATTTATTCCTATTTCGCACGTTGCCGAGTGGTGCGACCTTTGGGGATCCAAAGTCCCTTTTTAATTTAAAAGTGAAATCGAAAAACAGCATAATCTACGCAGATTCCAAATAACTTTCGCAAACATTGAACGCGTCCCTTTGAATTAAACCCTAAGGAGAAGTAGTAGGGGTGATTTTTGTTTAGCGGTTAAAGGGTGATGTACGATATTATGCGCTTGTGTGAAAATTTCGGCGTATACTGAAGGGTCGAAATATTACATATTGGCAGGGGAATACGTGATCTTCATGTTGTTTTGGATTCATTCAGATCATTTGGTTAACAGTGACCTTCACACTGTGTTAGGCCTTTTACATGCAAAATTTTGTGAATGTTGAATAATTTGCCATGAAATTCAGTGGTGGTAGGACGCCCCAGCTTTCGCCATCTTATCCTTTACCTTGCTACCACTTGGCTACCATGCAACAATGTGGGTATTTTTTCGGTATTGAGGTACGACACGTGGTGAAATTATTATCATAAAGATATTACATCCAAGTCCTTTGTATGTGAAAGCCATTTAAAAAAAAAGAGTCCTTTGTCCGTTTACCCTCTTCATGCAATAAAAAAGATAAATGAAACAGCAAAATATCTTGGAAATCGAACTTAATAGGCGGTGGGAAACGTTATCGCCCGTTGCTAAATTTGTAAGGAATTTTTGGACAACTACGCGATTAAAGCGTCGGTACACAATTCTCTTAAGTAATGAAGGTGCCAGCATCAGGTTAAAATCGATTAAGAAAGAGTAATTAAAGCTAACTGGACAGGTAATTAGGAAATGAGCAACTAAGCGTTACCTCGATCAATCATACCCGTCTCAAAAACGCCAGTATGCGATAAATTGTTTCAGGTATTTAGGCGATTTTAAGGTTAAATTAGAAACTCTAGAATATAGGCCCCAGGCCGAGATTATAGGAGGTAAAACCTATATCGTCTTTTACCTGTTATCGTATTGTCAACGTTTTGATAGTTCTTATTTACTTGACAGTATTGGCGGCCGAGCAATACCGTAATAGGTCAAAGATATTGTTTTTACCGCTTTGAATCTCGGCCCAGTTTAAGTACCTACAGGGCCTCTTAATACTAGGTTAAGTTTTATTATTGTATAATATCACAAGCTATAATTAAAAAAAGCGGCCATGTGCGAGTCCGACTCGCCCATGAAGGGTTCCGTGAAAGGTAAATTGCGGTTTACGATTTATGATGTATTAAAAAAATCTACTTACTAGATCTCATTCAAACCAATTTTCGGTGGAAGTTTGCATGGTAATGTCACAGTGTACAGAGTAACTAACAGTGGGCCGACGCCTTTGATGTTTGCGTAAATGCCGTCACCGCACAAGGCCACAGTACTTACCTAGGGTTGTCACAAACTTTACACAACTGCCCAAAAAAGGAGGGTAATAACCGCTATAACTTCTAAATGCCTCAACAGTATGGACATTATGGGATATAGTTACAATTTTGACATCGTCCCGAGTGACGCTGGTTATTTTTTTGAGGTGATAACTTCTTATGGAAGGGTAACCCGCTTCGTTACGTAACGCGTTACGGCGCCAGTCTGTTTGGCTTCCCTTTTTTGTTTATGGTTCGTTTGCATTGAAAATCGATATCTGAGGGTCCGTGGGGACTCCAAATACGGACCCGTAATTCAAATTCAAAAAGTAGCCGCCATTTTGAACTTTTTTGTTACTGGTTCGATTGTCTTGAAAATCGATATCTGAGGGCCCGTGGGGACTAAAATTGCAAACCCGTAATCAGATTAAAAAAATGGTAGCCTAACAAAACCACAGATAACTTACTTTTGAAACATTTTTAATGTTGGTGAAATTTTTAAATCAAACTACTTTTTAGGTTTGTTAGTGTGTGTCACTCTGGATTAGTGTGCGTAAGTTTAGATATTTCATCGTTAACACCCATACAATTTTGTTTCAAGAAATTATGTCCGCCATCTTGGATTACAAAAATAATGTCATTTTCGTAATCAGCACCCTGAGGAACCTCGAAAATGACACTCATATCATTAGGTATATTAAAAAAAATACGTCCGCCATCTTGGATTCCAAAAATAATGTCATTTTCGTAATCAGCACCCCGAGGAACCTCGAAGATGACAACCATATCAATTTTTAAGAAAAAGTAATGTCCGCCATCTTGCATTTCAACATGGATATCTTTTTCGTAATCAGCACGTCCAAAAACCTAGATGATGACAACCATTATCATTATTTATAAAAATCATGTCCGCCATTTTAAATTTGTTAAGAAACAAAAAATTGAGAAAAGTTTCAATTTTGCTGGCAGGCGTCATGCTTTTACATCCGCCATTTTGTTTACGTTGGCATGACATGACAAAAATGTTATAAATTAAGCACCATAAAATAATATTTTTTTAATTGATAATATTGTAGCTCTTTATTTGCGCGAGATGACGACTTGCATTCTCGCACTGCACATGTCGTATGCACCATTTTTTTCACACATCAAAACACGACACGCGTCAGCCCTGAAAGATATGTCCCGAGCTACTAACAATGGCGACGTATGCAGCTCGGGCACGTCCTACCCGCCCCTCGCCCCTCACACCCCGCACGATTGCCCTGTCTAGACGGCTTCGTCGGACGACTGTATTGGTTTCTAGGCTGTGGTAATGTACATCATATAATTTTTTTAGTTTTATCATTATCTTATTTTAGAAGTTACAGGGGGGGGACACACGTTTTACCACTTTGTCTCTCGCGCAAACTATTCAGTTTAGAGAAACATAATATTAGAAATCTCAATATCATTTTTGAAGACCTATCCATAGATACCCAACAGGTATGGGTTTGATGAAAAAATTTTTGTTGAGTTTCAGTTCTAAGTATGGGGTACCCCCGAAATTTATTGTTTTTTTCTATTTAATGCGGTTCACAGAATACATCGACTTACCAAGTTTCAACAGTATAGTTCTTATAGTTTCGGAAAAAAGTGGCTGTGACATACGGACGGACAGACAGACAGACATGACGAATCCATAAGGGTTCTGTTTTTTGCCATTTGGCTACGGAACCCTAAAAACGACTGACTGTTGAGTTTCTTGCGGCGCTTCTTCTCAGCAGTGGTCTTTTGCGAAGCTAGATTTTTGACGTGTAATGTTAAAGTGCTCATACAGTTATACTTACTGAATAAACATCTTTTATCTTTTTATCTTTTTTCTATCTACTCGTATTCTACACTTTTGTCCTGTTTCCGTATTGTCAACGTTTTAATATCTCTTATTTACGAGTACTTGACAGTAATGGCGGAGAATGTTTTAAAACGTCAAAGACAATTATGGGGTACTAGTGAATAAGGGTATAAGACTTCTGAAGATCAAGTGAAAAAGGGTTTAAGTCTAGTGTACTCCGTTCATGTATATACCCTTTTTTATTACGAGTTAAGTCGACTTGTACCCTTTTTCACTAGAACCCTAGGATTATGGTTTTCCCGACTATAGACGCCCTGTACTTAAACTGCGCCTCTATTCAACACGGTAAAAACAATATCGTATTTGATCTGTAATCGTATTGTCAACGTTTTGATAGCTCTTATTTTCTTGACAGTAATTGCGGCTGACGTCATAACAATACCATAACAGGCAAACTACGATATCGTTTTTACCGCCTAGAATAGAGGCGCTGATTACCTACCCGTCTGGCTCACTGCTGGCAAAAATAACAAACTAAAATACCAACCAAGTTTAAGTTTTAAAAAGGCCGTACACAGTACACAGTAAATCCGGCAGTGCCCCGGCGAGCGCAAGTCATTTCTCGTCGCCTCGGACGCTATAAATGTTTCAACTGCTATTTATTTAGGGTTCCTTGTTACATCTAGGGTTTTTGAGTTTTAGACGTCGACAATTTCATCAAAATCAACGTATCAGAAGCCCTAGCCAAGATGCATGACGCTAACTAGCGTTTCTATTCGTTTCGTTTTAAACCCATCGCGTAAATACAGTAATCTACTACCTGTACAAAAAAGAGGAAACTAGCTGTTAGTAGCTTAATTGAAGAATATCACAATGCTACAAAACTCAAAGTTAAGAAAAGATGTATTAGATTAAGAAAATTAACATCCCGACGCCAATTTGTTTACCTAAATATACTAACATATATGGTGCTCGAAAACACTCATACTTACTGCCTAAAATAATTAACCAATTATCGGAACATGTACAAAACTTATACGTAAAAGGTTGTAAAATAAGAAAAACCTTGCAATGGCACTTTTTAAAATGTAGAAATATATCTTATATTCTGTAATTTTGTATGTAATTAGATCATTAGTTATGAACAAACCTCTTCATGGTTTTGCTTAGATGGGCATGTGTTATCTTTATCTTAATCAAAAAAAAAAAACGCTTTACTGGTAGATCACGTGACTCAGTCATCTACCAGTGACGCGATTGGTTTAAAAACGAAACGATTAGAAACTTTTGTTAGCCTAATGCATCTCGGCTAAGTAGGGCCCTATTCTACTCACTGACATCATGCTTTTGACATGTTGTTATTTTGGACACGCAGCTCACTGATTCCCATCTGCGTAAAATTGACCCACAGGTTGCGCATATAAATAGATTGGCAGTAAGCTATAAAAAGCGCCTCCCTTACTTATAAGTAGCGGTCGAACTTTACGTCATTGAAGTCATTTTGCATATAGGTTATTTAAAATAAAAAAATAAAAATTAAAGATTGAAATTTGATCGGGGTATCGCAGAACTGGAAATCATATTATTAAAGGGACTATTTGGTCACGTTGGTGAGAAACGCACATTATGGCGGCGTGTGCGCCTCGACGAACATCCCCGACGCGCTGTATCAGGTAACCTATCGATGTTTGGAAAAACTTTCGTCTGCTGTTTCGTTTGTCCGGAATTTTCATTTATCCGAAAATCATTTTTCTCTGAACCCATTAACTTTTCAAAATGTTTAAAGGGATATACCTACCTACAGAACCTGTAGGTTAGGTTAGGGTAGTTTTATAGTAGCGGATGGAATTCCACTCCCGCGACCTCGTCCAAGGTGGGAGAAGGAACACCTCAGGGGTTTTAGTCGGTGTGAGTCCGACACAACCACTCGGCCCCCCCCTGGGTCGATTGGTATCCGTAATGGATTTCCCCTGAGAAAAAAAAAGGTTAGTTTTATAACAATCCGGGGGGCCTAATATGGCTGGGTTTATCGCGTGACGAAGTGTGGATAAGGCATCCGTTACCTTCTGACACGTAAATAAGTACGAGAGTGACGGATGCTTTATCCACATTCGACACGAGATATAGACGCAGTAATACTAGGCCCGCAGGAAAGTTAAACGGTTTCAGAGAAAAAATATTTTTGGACAAATGAATATTTCGGACAAACGAAACAGCGGAAAAAGTTTTTCGAACGGGTCGGGACTAAAACCCGCGGAACCATCGTTCTTGAAGCCATCTCGCTCCGGCTCGGCTCGTAAATAGCACCGCCCACTCCGAGATTCTGTTGTTTATACTTTATTCAGTAAAACTTTCTTCTTCTCGCAAAGTATTTTGCTAAGCGTCGGTCTTTTAGGGATGTCATTCTTAAATTTATGATGGCGTAATCATTGTAAAAGTGGTAAAATTGGATGTTTGTTGATACCTTTTTAGATGAAAAACTTTAAATCAATTTTTAGTGTTTTCGCCCGGCTAAGTTGAAAGGTGGTTGGAAGAATGACTAATATTTATAGTCTTAATCTAAAATCTGGCTCAAAACTTGTATTGGATGATGCATGTTTTCCAAAATGTCCTCCTCCTAATCAAGCTATCTCCATACCAAATTTCATTAAAATCAGTTCAGTGATTAGCTGTGAAAGTGTAACAAACATACAAACAGCGCCTCTATTCTACTGAGAAAAACGTTGATTTTGACGTGTTATGGGATTGTCTTTAATAATAATAATAATTAAGCCTCTTTTTATTTCCTTATCTGTTTAAAGGACAATTTCCTTCTTACTAAAATGCGTGTTAGTGCTTAACTTACTTTAATTTTGTTAGTAGTAGTATTCTAGAAGTAAAATTTATTTAAAAATCTATTACACAATAGTGTCTTTTCCTTTTCTTTTTAGCTGATACGAACCCCTTCTTGGGTGTAGGCCTCCTCCAATTCGTTCCAGATTTCTCTTTCCTCCGCCTTGTATATCCATTGTTTCCCTGCTATTGCCACGTCCGCGGTTTCTCTTACCGCCAGGGGCCTGTTTTATAAAGCTACAAATTACAATTTACAGGTTACAAGTTTCCATTTGTCACAACCTCGACCAATGACGACCAGCTATTTGAGCAGTGTTGCCAGTTTAGACCTGTAAAATTGTAACTTGTCGCTTTATAAAACGTGCCCCAGGTCCCGACCATAGAGTCACCTCTCTAGTCCACCTCTTATCTTTGTAACGCGCAAAGTGTCCGGCCTATTTCCATTTTTATTTAAGGGTTTAGTGAAAGGCAGTGAAGGGAATTGTTTTTAATACTGTCATGTAAACGAGAGTCCGCTGACAATAAGATAACATGCCGAAGGCAATACGGTTTTACTATGCAGAAGAGAGCGTGAGTTACTTTCGCATTTGTCATTATCAATCAATAAATAAAATAATCTAAGTACTTCTAAATAATGCGAGGCCCCGTGAAGCCAAATTTCTTCCAAAATAATGGCTCTTAACGTTGTTTTATTCCGACAGTGAAGTTTGTTTTCTTTGTATGTTTGTATACATAACTATTAAATTAGATTAAAACAAAATGTGCCTGAGATTAATTCATCATAGCAAGCGCAACACTATTGTCAGGCTAGGGGCAAACTTTATAACAGATGTGTTTGATAACTAAAATGGCGTATAGATGGCGTTGGCATCCCTGGTTGAATTTGTGGCAGTTCCGGATATAACTAAAACTTATTCCGTTCGTGTGGATTCTGCAGGATTCTGACGTGGTTCTGACACAAGTTACGGAATATGCAGCGAGTTTAGAATAGTCCTAGCAGCGCATATTATTTTAGTATTTAAATGTTTTTAAAACTATATTCATAGTTCATGAATCGATTTCACAAGAAACATATAACAGCGCCTCTGTTCAACACGGTAAAAACAATATCGCATTTGATCTGTTATCGTATTGTCAACGTTTTGATAGCTCTTATTTTCTTGACAGTAATGGCGGCTGACGTCATAACAATACCATAACAGGCAAACTACTATATCGTTTTTACTGCCTAGAATAGAGGCGCAGATGTAGTGAATAATCCTTTCCCATAGTTTTTTGTCAGATAAGTCCGTATTTCTCTTGCGTTCTCAATTAGCTTCAATACCCATCAATAACCAACTAAACAATCAAAAGCCAACTGCGAAAGCAAGAATACGAACTTTTCCGTCAAAAAACAATGGGAAAGCATTATTCACTACATCTGTACTTTAAAATCATACAAACTGGAGTCGGCGTTTTGAAATATTTAGAACCAAAAGTTAATGTTACTTAAAATTAACTTTATTGTAGGTTACGTTAACACAACAACGATTTATAACAAAATGGATACACAGGGTGCTTAAAATGTTAGATTTCATGTCATTACATCCCAAATTATATATAAGTACATTTGCAACACAAAAGCAAAGCGACTAAAATATCAGAGAGAGAACAAAGTTCTAAGACTTGTACTATAGGTACAAGACAAATTTAAATATACTCATAAAGAAATACATATTTAAGTTTATAAAAACATCCAAACACTAAGCAGTGTCACTACCAACTAGGTTTAGACGACGTTACTGTAGAGACGTTTTTACTACCACAGCTGACTGTATATTTACTTCATACCAACTGAATTGTCTTATTTAGTAAACTGTTTTATAACCTCAAAATGCATGACTTTTGGCTAAAATAGCCGATTTCTGCTGAATAAAGCAATTAGAGACCACTATTGGCACACCATTTTCCTGATTTTACTTCATGGATGGTTTATTTTATTAACCGACTTCAAAAAAAGGAGGAGGTTCTCAATTCGTCTGTATTTTTTTTAATTTATTTTTTATTTTTAATGTTTGTTACCTCAGAACTTTCGACTGGGTGAACCGATTTTGAAGATTTTTTTTTATTTGAAAGCTGGTGCTTCCAGATTGGTCCCATTTTTTTCAAAATGAAGATCTGATGGTGGAATCCATGAGGAATCGACGGAACTCTTCAAAATTTATAGGCACACCTATAGCGATTTTGGTATTTTTCATTGTAACTCGTGTATTTGGTCTTGGAAACCACTATTTGGTGAAGTGGAACTGATGATGAAGACCACAGATGGCCACCGGAACTCCTAAACGGTATATATTTCGAGGGTGGCGACAAGATATTTCGATTAAGATAGTTGAGCGACTATGACGAAGCATATTTAGGTTTAAATATATTATATGACTATGACTTTCCCACGGCGTTGCTTGCGGCGAGATTGAAATGTTCTATTGTTTCTTGAGAAATGGGAGAATAACAGCATAATTATGATCACTAAAAAGTATAAAATAAAAAAAAAGTTTAAAAAAACAAAAACCCGCTTTCAAAAAGCAAAAAATAACTTTTATAAAATGGTAGTCAGTCCAACTGAAGTCGGCGTCCAACAATATTTTAACCAAAAGCAGACTTCAGTTGGACTGACTACCATTTTATAAAAGTTATTTTTTGCTTTTTGAAGGCGGGTTTTTGTTTTTTTATGACAAAATTGTTATTTTAGGCGTAAAGGGAGCATTTTGAGGTTATAAAAGTGTTTACAAAATAAAGCAAGTCTATTGATATAGACCGTAGGCTTGCAAGCACGACCTTTAAATAAATACAGATTGACTGTTGGTTGTAGAAGGTTTAAAGGTGTCGAAATTAGTCTCTCGAGGGCAATGGTTTTAACTGTTGTTTATTATTTTAATGAAACCAGTCAGCTGGCAGAATGAAACGCATAAGGTTGCGTTTCCATCAGAGATGGAGCTCAACTGGGGTCCTAGAGAATAAATATAACAAAAATCAAGCTTTCAAAACCCGACTGTTCATTTGCTAACCAACTTTAAATCGTTATAAATCCTAAATGATCATTAAAAATTAAAAATCATGAAAGAAATCTAAACATGATTTTTAAATCCCTACTCAATGATACCCCACTTGTCATACTTGGTCGAGTTTTTTTTTTATTTGCACAATATGGCGTCTGGTTGCCGCCATATTGAATTTTGATTACTGTCATATCTTCAGTGACACTCACCATATTCAGACAAATCGATTGACATAAGAATCATCAAAATCGGACACCCGGTTTAGTTTTTATAGTGCCACAAAGGAACAAACATACATATATGGGCTGTGAAACACATTACCCTTCTCCGTTGGCAGTCGGGTAAAAAGGGTACAAGTCGACTTAACTCAATATAAAAGGGTATACATATACATGAAAGGAGTATACTAGAATTAAACCCTTTTTCACTTGGTCTTCAGAAGACTTATACCCTTTTTCAATAGGATTATAACTTTTGACGTGTTATCGTATCAATGTTATGATAATTATGATTACTTTTATATAGGTACTTGACATAACACGTCAAAAGCAATATTGTTTCACCCAGTAGAATAGACGCCCTGTTAGAGTGCCGTTATTAAAAAACTATGGTTTCCATAATTCATATTTCTTTTTTTGTCGTAGCATAAAAATGCCTTTGAAATAACATATAATTAACGAGATTTTTAAATAGATTCCTTCTGAAGAACGCCGACCCACGCATTTCCACTGTTTTTGTTCCCGCAAAGCCCCCGCCATTGTGTCTAATTCCTGCATTAGCTGAAAGGAAGATTATTTGTGTTGATGCTAATCCAAAACAATATTTTCTTTCTCGGGTTCTTAATGGGCTTCTCTTGTGTGTTGCTAACCAATTATTCGGTGTATTTTTATATTTACAGGGTGCTTCTGTTTCTTATAGCTTTTATGTTTATCTAAACTTGTGACACAAGGTGAGTGGAGAGTATTTTGGATACCATGATGATAATCTGTACTATCCTCTGTTCTATTAGACGTGGATTTAACTTTGTTTCCCGCGACTCCGTCCGTCGTTTCGTCGTTCAAAACATTTTTAACACTACTCCCTCGGGACTCGTCCAATTTTCCAGGGAAAAAAGTATCCTATGCTTTTCCTCAAGGTACAATGAATGCCCTTGCCAAATTACATTAAGATCCGTTCAGCCGGCTAGTGAAAAGGTAACTAACAAAACCAATAAAGTATTTTTGCATTTTTGTAAGGCTGCAGTATAAATTATTTTGTAATATCTGTAATTTACCGTGTGGTTGCCGGGTTAGAATAGTGCTACTCCATGTCTTCCCGTGGATGTCGTAAGAGGCGACTAAGGGAATAAAGACTTGTAGTACTGTTAGGCGATGGGCTTGCAACCTGTCACTAATACGCTGGTAAACATCTTAGCCTAATTGTGCAAAATGTGGTTACAGATAATTTTTTTTAGGGTTTTTGGTAATTCTGTAGCTCTGCCTATCCCACTTTGGTAATGAAGGCGTGAGTTTATGTATGTGTATGTATGTATCTGTAACTAGTTAAAAAACTCAGCTTCATTAGTTGCGCAAACGCGCGATCGACCGTTCCCGTTAATGACAAGCGCGCACCAACTTTTATTGTTTCGCATTGTTCCAACAACTAGGTACTGTTACGGCTGGTGGCGCGAAACACAAGAGCAGGCGAGTGTATCTGTATATACATTATTATTATATACATATATCGCACGTCCTCTAAAAAATAGTTGTAACATAAAAAAAGGGATTTTGAGAAAATTGCATTTAAAGTTTTATATTTCCTTCTTCAATGTTTAATTGTGAATGTTTATTAATAGTTTATATTATTTTTAGTTTTTACACTAGGTACTGTAAAATGTATTTAACTAAAAAGTTAGTTAAATAAATATTGTTTCGTCATACATTATCATTATTTTATTTTATTAACTGAAAAAAGTCATATGTTATTTCAGTTTTTCACATTCTGAAAAGGAGATAATTTAAAAAAAGTGACTTAATATATGAAATGGCTGTATACTGCAATAGGCACAAACAAAAGTAGTGTTTTACTCTATAAAAAATTTACATAACCTGTGATAAACACAAATAAATCGTTATATAAAAAAGTCATATTTCATCTTACGACTGTTTTGTACAAATAAAGTATGTGATACAGTATGTGAAGTTACCTGCAATAAAATCGCATAATAGCTTATGACGGTTTTCGCTCGCACCGACACGCGTGCGCCTGCGGCAAACACTGTTAGGGCACTTTTGTAGATTGACAGCGTGTCAATGTCGCTCCGGATCAAACAGACACAAGCGCCCTCTGACCGCGAATTTTTGAGTTAAGAATATGGCGTTTTTGTAGATTATAAAGAAAAAAAGTGTTTTATTTTTGTATCATTGGTTAATATTTGCACTTTTTTGTGTTATGACAGTTTTTTACAGGATGTGCGACATGATATTTGTGTTATGAGCGCGAATATTTGTTTCTGAGTCATGGGTGTTTTCTATGTATTTAAGTAGGTATATAATTCTCTATTTAAGTATTTATATCGTTGTCTAGTACCCATAGTACAAGCCTAGAGCTTAGTTTGGGGCTAGGTCGACTGGCGTGACATTGTCCTGTGATATTTATTTATTTATTTATTTATATAGTTTTAATTAACTAGCGTTCCCCGTAAATCCGTCCGCGAAGATGTTGTTTAACGCGGGTAAAAAGTACCTAGCCTATGTCGTTCATCGGGATTTCAGCTATCTCCATACGAAATTTCATCAAAATTGGTTTAGCGGTTGAGCCGTGAAAGCGTAACAGACAGACAAACAGACATAGTTACAATCGCATTTATAATAATTACTAACTATGGGTGGTATGGCAATGGATATGGATTTTGTTGAGCAACTTACCCGCTTACCTTCTTTTCATCCGCATTGTTGTTAACAACATTGTTGTTGTTGATAACATTGTTGTCCAGAGGCCAAAACCCCTACCACGATCATTAATGGACGGCTGACGGATGCAAATTACGTCAAAATAATGTCGAACGATAGGTATCCGTAATATGGATATGACTACTGACTATAGATAACCAAAACTGCATATAATGTCTGTTCATTCTTACTTGTCTTATATAGTAAACAACTTTCTAACCTCAAAATGAACCTTTTTAGGCTAAAACCGCTATTTTAAACAAAATAAAGCAATCACAGACAATACATTGGCCAAGTGATGTCCAAAATGTTTATTCAGTTTACTTTATTTACAACAAAAGAGCTATTTTAGCCAAAATACGTTCATTTTGAGGTTAGAAAGTTGTTTACATAAATAGTACTCGAAATGTAGTCAAAGTATTATTGTATATTAAAGTAGTATTATCCATCTTATGCTTTCGTCACCATATTATTGCATCCGTCAGCGGCCCTTTAATCATATTATGAGTAGCTGCACACTTTGCTACCATGTCGCTTTAACGCCTTTGACAGATTAGTGCAGCAGTTCAAACATAACGTTAATGTGACAACGCACTAAAGGGTGCATCTACTTATAAGGTACCGTCAACAAGTTGTCGCGCGTTTCTTGTAACTCGCGTCGCAGATTGATCACCCTGTATACGGCGCGGTGTAAACTCATTACAAGAGTGGTAACACTAACACTAAGCTATTAATACACCTCCGAGTATTCAGCGTTTACGGCTGGTATTATTGCCATTTAAATACGCTCTCACCTTTTATGTGGCTGTTGTTTAAGAGAAAGCGCCTGATCGAAGCTTGCTTTTATTTCTTAATTAGCGACCCGCCCTCACTTCGCTTCGGTTATGTGTGTTTTCTGTAACACCCGTAGATAATCCAGAATTTATACACTAGCTTCTGCCCGCGACTTTGTCGGCGTAGATGTCGATTATCGTTATTCCCTCGGGAATTTTAAAATTTTCCGGGATAAGTAGCCAGAATGTGTTAGTCCAGTGTATAAGCTATCTACATAATAAATTTCATCCAAATCCGTCCAGCCCTTGCAGCGTGAAGGAGTAACAAACTAACACACACACGCACACAAAGTTTCGCATATCGCACCTTTAGAACAATAATGACCTAATTCAAAATTTGTGCTTTCAAACTTCGAGTCATAAATTTATTATCATAGAGACCTAACTCGAAATTTAAAATTTCTCAATTAGGTCACTATTGTTCTGAAGGTGCGATATATAATATTCGTAGGATTAGTAGGATAAAAACTTTTCTCTGAAATCACTCTATCTATTGATGAAAACCACATTAAAATCTGTTGCGTAGTTTGAAAGATCTAAGCGTATACAGGTTGTCCCTAAAACCAACGCTAAAACAGGGGGCTGATAGAGCAGCTAAAAAGCTATCGATTTAACGGCTCACTAATGTTTTACCAAATCATCATTTGACAAACTTTCATTTCGCAAAGACGTAATTCCCGCCACATTTTTTTTTTTCGTGGTCATTAATCCAACCTAACCTAACTTATTTAATAAGCCCATGTAATCAAATAAATTTTTGCAAAATTAAAGTTTGTAAAATGATATAGTTTGTCAAATGATTTGGTAAACAGTCAGGATACCGATTTAACTCTATGTATGTTCAGCTATTGTTACTATTTCGGAGATATTGATCATTTTAATCTGAATTTTTGTAATTTTCCCTTATGTCCATGTTAAGAAAAATCATTAATTTCATGTTTTATATCATAAGTTTTTCAGTGGTATCATACATAATTAGAATTATTACGAATGAGCGAAGTTTTTAAACCTATTTACCTATTTTTAAGTAATCACTTAAAGTTGTTTTACATACAAAGTGAAAAAAAACTTAAAATGATCAATATCTCCGAAACTAGTAACAATCGCTGAACTGAAATAGGGGTTAAATCGATAGCTTTTTAGCTGCTTTATCAGCCCTTTCAGTTTTGACGTTGGTTTTAGAGACACCCAGTATACAGAGGGACATGCGGCGGGAAGCGACTTTGTTTTATACTATGTAAAGATAAAGAAGATAAATAAGTTGTTGTACGGTCACGGACGTTAATTTGTGACCCATTTCAAGAAAAATATGCTTGAAGTTGTCAATGTCATTAGAGATGCCAAGTCATTTGTAACTTTTAGGAAACTCAACCTTATTGCTGTAGAATGTCAGATTGACTTTGAACCTAAGGTGGGTCAAAAATTAAATTCCTTGACTGTACAGTCACCACACGAGATTGTTGAGCCACTTTGCCACAGTTCGTATTTTGACCGTGTAATGCAAACCTAGTTTAGTCGGTTATACTCGTGTATCCAGTATGTATTACTCGGCTAAATTACGAAGAGTAGCAAGTGGCTTAACATTCCCGTGTTGTCACTGTACCTACATCTTCACAAACCACCCTGTCAAGGTTGTTAATCATTTAAAAGCTCTACTTATCATTCCCCTTTTATGAACGAGTTAAAATGTTTGTGGCGACATAGTGCCCCACTGGAGACTTTAGCAATTAGTGTAAACAGGAAGAGTTAATTGGCGCGGTGTTAATTACCATTATTTATACTAATTATTATTGTGCGATGAACCGACTGTTAAGTTTCCTCAAGCATGGGTGAGTGTATTTTTATCTTGACTGTTCAGCCATTGACCTCTATCTCACCTGGGATGTGATATCACTTTTCCACTCGACGCAACATATATTAACTGGCAAGGTTAAGTAGTCCCGTCAGGGCGTACAAAACACAGTTTTGCGCATGCATTCTCAATTAGGCAGCTTTATACAACGTAGAGCTCGAGTAAACTTTGCACTTTACGCTATTCTTTTTTTTACATGACTGCCGAAGTAGGAGGGTAATGTGTTTATCAGCCTATATTTGTTTGTATGTATGTTTGTTCCTTTTTGCCGCTCTAGAAACTAAACACGTGGAGCGATTTTCATGATTCTTATTTAACGTATTGTCGATCCGTCGTTCTGTTGATCGAATCACAGATTATAAATGCTGATGGCTGATGTTAAAGTCTAGGATGAAGGTCGCTGGTTCAGTAGAAGCCTAGAGAAATAATTTTCCTTAAGTAAGTATGTTATAGAATGTTCAATTTACACACTGCTTGTTTGTAGTATTCAAAACTCAGTAATTATCGACGTAGAAATTCAGAATACATACATACATACATTTAATCACGCCTGTTTTTCAGAGGGGCAGGCGGATACCACTTCCTTTCACCTGCTACGATCCTGACAAATCTCTTTCGCTTCTTCAACATTCATACATCGATTCATGCACGCACGTCGGTTTCGGGTACTTCAGATTCGGCCCTTTTCCAGTATTTCTCCGATTTCCACTCACTTTCGCTCTATACATCTCTTTCGTCAACCTTCTTTCATCCATCCTTCAAAGCATGACCGAACCATCAAAGCATGCCCCTTTCAATCATATTTTATTGTATTTTTATACAACACCCTGTTAACAAATTGTTAACCCAATGCAGTGTATAGGAAAAAAAAAAAAAAAAACCCGACGAATTGAGAACCTCCTTTTTTTTTTGAAGTCGGTTAAAAAATGGCTCTGTACGCTTTTTAGGTTCATTGTTTTCCATCTCTCTCACTTTCGAGACATAATCGGGAGAAAGAGATAGATTCGGTCACGGAAGTTAATTTGCTACCCTTTTCAAAGAAAATCTGCTTGAAGATGACATTGTCAATAGAGATGTCAAGTCATTTGTAATTGACAGGAAACTCAACCTTATTGCTGTAGAATGTCAGAGTGACTTTGCACCTAAGGTGGGTCACAAATTAAATTCCTTGAGTGTACTTCGATTGTTTTAATACATATAAGTAGGTATTGGAAGAAAAAACCTTTTAGATGAAGGGTTTCAAGCATTTCCCCATTTAAAGGGTACAATGCCCAAAAATGTTTGTGCCATTTTTGCGAAAGACGTGACGAATGTTAGATAAAAGCGAAAATAGAGCTGAAAACCTACTCACGTCACAATAGAGCCTGCCCTCGGGCGTGAAACGTTTTTGAGAAGTAAATATAGGACTGGACATGCAAAGGGTTCGTTATTGTCTTTGACGACGAGTATAGAATGCTCGGGGCCTGGACAGGATGTATAACGTTGTCGAAACTCAGTAACAGTAACGTTAGCAATTTCCGAGACTCACAAATTGTATGGAGTTGGGTAAACGATCAAATTTTACTTCCGCGATTGTATCATGTCATCGAACGCTATTTTCTGCTGAAACCATGATGTTTTCAGGATATTTTAAACATTAATTACGTAGGGTTTGGAGTCAAGTCTACTCGAAGGAATCCAATACGTCAAGCTGTTCCAATTTGATAATCATTCAGATGAGGGTGTTTAGTCATCCTATTACCAGGAGGTCAGAACCTGCAAGGGTCTGCTCCAAACTGGATGGCCTTACGGTCAAACAGATGTTAATTGAAAATGAAATACAAAGTAAATACAAAGTAAGAAGTGAGTAACCTATTATAAATTAAAACTCAAACTACGGCAAATTAAAATAATTAACGCAAAAAAAATGTATTACAGATGTAGTGAATACTTCCCATCGTCTTTTGTCGGATAAGTTCGTATGTATCTTGCTTTCTCATTTGGCTTATTGATGGGTACTGAAGCTACTTGAGAAAGCAAGATAAATACGAACTTGTGCGACAAGAAACGATGGGAAAGGATTATTCACTACATCTGTACATTAGGGTAGACCAGAGACGACCAAAAAAAAAAACGAATGCGGCGGAAATGCCTTTTAATTCAAATTCAAATTCATTTTTTTCGAATGTCTTAGATTCATATTTGTTAGTGGTATACATATACATTCTTATAATCTAGTTGTTAGAACACAATTAAAAAAAAAAAAATTTTTTTTTTAAATTAAATTAAATGAAATTAAAATTGTCCGTAATGATACGTTCGTGGAAAGGTGATACGGGAAAATAATAGGTACCCATGGAGTTGACATAAGCGGCTGATACGATAAATCGTTAGCTTACGCCAATCTTATACATTCTGGCAGTTTTCGAAAATAACTAACGTTAACGTTACCACGCCCCTAAAAAAGTATTATCTACGCCCCTAAAAAAGTTAGTACAAATAACTATCCACGGGTTTATTTCATCATTATACTCTCAAACGCAACAATATGTAACCACACGCGCAACAATAGCCTTTGGACACATAATTGCGAAATTCCACAATATCCAGTTCTCACAAAACACCAGTAACATGTTAAATTATCACCGTCAAAGGATTTTATCAAATATGCTTGTCGTTCATTCGAAATTAAATCCTGTCAAACAATGCCGCCCTACATAATAAAATGGTCCTTATGAAAAAGTGGAACAAGCAACGATAACTGGCATGTGGAAGTGGCTTGGGACAAAGTCGGCTCGTATTTTATGCTTTGACCATTATCGAGATTGCAGAAGTTGATACTGATTTTATGCATTGGACTACGAGAGCCAGAACACAATCAATTTATTTATTTGTACTAATATTATAAATGCGAAAGCTTGTGTGAATGTGTGTGTGTTAGCTTGCTACTCCTTCACGCTGCAACGGCTGGACGGATTTGGATCGAGTAGAATAGAGCTCATTTACCTACCTACTGTAACTATTTACTATATAACCTCCTGAGTCCCTAGGTTCTCGGTTAAGGACATAATACCAAACATAAAAAGCACCCTATAATTCATTCAACAAGGTTGCAATTACAATGCGACTATAATAGGTATTGGGTCTTACTAGGTGCGCTTCACAGAGCTCACAGACACAACTAGCTTCGTATATAAATAACTGTCTGTACCCTATGTCCTTGGCCAGGACTAGAGCTATCTTTGACCAAATCATATTTAAATCGGTTCAGCGATTTAGCTTTGAAAGCGTAACTGTCATACAGACAGACCGACAAACTAACAGACCGTATGGACTCTCGTCAACGTCAATTTAAACTCGTTTACATTAATAATTAATATGGACTTGACAGAAGCGCGTGGAGCTAACCCCATGTGCTTCTGTTTAGTCCACCAGAGTAAATCTCTTTAACCGAACAATTGTCCTCGCGTGTGATATCCATGGACTTGTTTCTCTAATAAGTCCATGGCAATTGTCTAAAACTCGATACTGGCGAAATACACCTTGTTAAACACAAGGAGTGAAAGCCATTAATTAAGAAAAAAAAAATAGCTTAGTCACTTCCATATTCTCTATACTGTTGTGCGGGAAGGATTCATCAGTAAACAGAGCGCGCAGATTATTCCGCCTGTCCGTCCGTCCGTCCGCCATACCTCCTAATTCCCCCGGATGTGCCCAGTGACAGGTGGACGGAGGAGGCAGGTTATGGAAACCTTTCGTGCAAAAAAAGTTATGCAGGAAATGTTTTATTGTACTAATATTAGATACGGGGACTTAATCGCGTAATTTGCGGTCTTAGGATTGCATTCGTGAGAATGTAGTCTTGAGAATGGAAATGTTTGTGGGTCACAGATGCCATTTATTATCAGGTGGCCTGTGTTCTGTGTTGCAAGATCGATGGTCAATCTTGTAGGGAGATCGCTGTTCTATCTTGTGGGAAGATCGTAAAAACATTGGTTCATATTGTCAGTACATCTTGTGGGAACATCACGTGCCAATCTTTTGGGAAGTTTGCAAGATCATCAGTCCATCTTGTGGGAGGATCGTCAGTCCATCTTGTGGGAAGCTCGCAGTCCCATATCTTATGGAAAGACCGTGGATCAGTCTTGTAGGAAGATCCCTGTCCCATTTTATGGGAAGATCGTCGGCCCCATCTTGTGTGAAGATCTGAAGATCGTTGGTCTACCTTGTGGGAAGATGATCAGTATTTTTTAATTTGATAATTGATATAACGTTAAAAACATCACTTTTTCGTAGCTCCGGCCCTGTAAACCCTAAAAATCTCGTTACACCCGGATTTCCGTCGGCGATGGATTAAGAATTCATAAAATGTGGGATACCGGGCCGCCATTACGTATTTTAAAGCGCCGGAAACAAAAAAATGTCGACAAAGCCAGTTTGTAATTGAAACAGTGCATCTATTCCACATTGCCTTAACCCAATTTTTTTCTATGTCATTAACAAATTATTGACGGTCTCGGACTTTTACTGTTTTTAAGAATGTATTTCTTTATGTTGAAAATTCCAAATTAAGAATAAATCATAGGTACCCATTGTTTTTTTTACATATTATGTCATAACAATAGCATTTTAGGTCACGCCTATACACACATTTACACACACACCCGCTCAACACAATAAATGTATGCTTAATTTATTAGTTTTAGTTTAGTATGTAATGAGGCTCTGTTAAGTCAACTATTTAATTTTGGGTCCTGTAACACAGAGCTTCCTAGCTCAGACTCCAGGACTAAGGATGCAATGTTCATTGCCAATAAAAAAAGTATGTTTATCGTTGTCTAGTATCAAAAATAAGTTTCTGTCAAAAAGTTCATTTTGTACTTTTTATTGCAGAGTCATTATCGGCCTTTACACGGCTCAGGTTGGACCGCGGGAAACGCCACGCGCCAGTCCGAACCGTAGGTTTTTTACTATTTTACTATTACAGGGGTGTTATTCTCTCAAAAAACGGCGGTCGGTCGGACGGACGAGCGAATCGAAGCGGCGAGTTTAAGTAGTCCCGTCCGAGCGAACAAAACACATTTTAGCGCGTGCATTGTTAATTAGGCAGCCTTATACGTTCGAGAAGTCATACTGCCAAATTGAATACACGCGCTAAAATGTGTTTTGTTCACTCTGACGGGACTACTTAAACTCGCCGCTTGGACAATCCCTCGTTCGTCCGTCCGTCCGTCGTTGTTGAGTTGCATTTACACGTACGGTTCGGCGCGAAGATTGGAATGGCGCGTGGCGCTTCCCGCGCCGCGGTCCGATCTTTACGTGTAAAGGACGCTATTATCTGCTTATCAAGACTAAACAAATGAGTCCCAACAAGGTGGGTCTACATTGAGTATAGCGGAGATTCTGTCGCCACCTTCTGACTCCATCATCAGACCAGCTCCATGTCATAATAGTATTGCATTGTCATCCAATTTACACATGTATACAAATTTTCAGCTTAATCAGAAACCGGGAAGTGGCTCAAATTTAACTTGAAAGAATTGACCCGTACATACATACATACATTGAAAGTTAAATAAAAGCTTGTAAAAAAGAGGCAATGAGAAATGATGAAGATAACTTATCCTTGTCATTCTAGCATAGCCTGCTGCCGGCGGTAATCAAATCTAGAAATCCGATTCGACCCACTTTCGTTTATCGGATTGAAATAAAAATTTGCACGGAAATAAATTTGTTAGACTATTAAGCCTCGTTGATTGACTTTGCCAAAGTACCTATATGTAAAAATCGTTTCTATCTATTGAAAACGTATGCTAATAATAATATATTGTAAAGGGAGATAGTTCCTTTGTATCTCGGAGAATCAAATAGTTTCTCGTTCGATAGCGATAGGTACACGACTTTACCGCTAAAGGAATCGCGGGCAAAACCATGCAAAACCTAGTTAGAAATGAAGACGCGCTGGCCTAGTTGGTAGTGACCCTGCCTACGAAGCTAGCGGTCCTGGGTTCAAGATATTTGTGTGATTAGCGCGAATAATTGTTTCTGGGTCATGGATGTTTTCTATGTATTTAAGTATATATTTCTCTATATAAGTATTTATATCGTTGTCTAGTACCTATAGTACAAGCCTAGAGCTTAGTTTGGGACTAGGTCAATTGGTGTGACATTGTCCCCTGATATTTATATTTAAATAAGTTCTCTACATAGCCTGCCGTAATAACAAAGAAAATTGCAATGTTGTCACAGCATTCTATACTCTATTGGTAGGTAACCACATTGAATTTAAAATGCTTATACTATTACTGTGCAGTTAGTCGCCTTCTTTGGTATACGGGCTGACGGATGTATGTAGTATTTCAATTTTGATCAAGGTGTAGGGCAAGTACTTTTTTCATCGCCAAATTTTATAGTGAAAATGTGTGGTGTTACTTTATCTTGCTAGTTAAATAGAGGTTGTCTTATTTTAAACTGAACGACCCTGCCATGTGTTTGCGCTCATGTAAATGCATTTTTCATCCGTCAATATATTTATTTATTTATTTATGGTTCACCAACAGTTGTTACAATACAATTTTGATAGTGCATTACATTAAAATAAAGTTAATTGCAAAATTAATTATAGGTAATCATTACAAACTTATTTAATTAATAACCCTCCTTTTGGGCTCCGCCGCAGTCGGGTAAAAAGAGGTTACATGCATGCAATAATATTAAGGTTACAGTTTATAAATAAAAAACATAAACCGTTTGAATAAATATAAAGTAACGTTAACGTAAAAACTCAATGACAAAGTTTAAAAATTCAATTCCTGTCGAGCAAGATATTTTGATTAGTGGAGCAACGTCGGGGTCTCTATTCTAGGCGATAAAAATCATATCGTCTTTGACCTGGATAGTCATTCTCTCAACAAGCAAAGGTGATCGTTCGCTCGAGTGAAGGTCCAAGCGGCGAGTTTAGGTAGTCCCGACAGAGCGAACAAAACACATTTTAGCGCGTGCATTGTCAAATAGGGAGCCTTATACGTTGGTGAAGTCATGCTGCCAAATTGAATACACGCGCTAAAATGTGTTTTGTTCGCTCTGTCGGGACTACTTAAACTCGCCGTTGGACCTTCACTCGAGCGAACGATCACCTTTGCTTGTTGAGAGAATCACTACCCTGTCATCGTATTTTAAACGTTTTGATAGCTCTTATTTACTAGACACAATGCCGCAGGAGCCTTCTTTAGATTTCGCGTTCTAATTTTTGCTTTGTTTTAATTTCCATTTGTTTTTTTTCGTTTATTGTTCAATATATTAATACAACGAAATGTCTTCAATCATCTGCGATTGTAGCTCAAAAACTACTTTGTGCTAATGTTACTAAATGTAATGTAACCTTTGATTTTAGCCATGTAGATTCAATTTCTATTGTTAAGGTATTTAAATCGCTCAGTTTAAAAAAAACTGAGGATTTATGGGGAGCGTCAGTTAAAGTGATCCATCATGTCATAGATATAATTGCACCTCACTTAGCTTTAATCTACAATAATTGCATTTCAGAGGGGGTTTTTCCAAATCTTATGAAATATAGTAAAGTCATACCACTTTTTAAATCGGGCGACATGTGTGATTTAACGAATTTCCGTCCCATTTCTATTCTACCGGTTTTAAGTAAAGTTTTTGAGAAGTTAATGTTAAAAGATATGTTAGGTCATTTCAATAGAAATAAACTGCTTAACAGTAATCAGTTCGGCTTCACCAGAGGACGATCCACAACTGACGCAGCATCTGTACTCATTAAATATATATACAATATTTGGGAGAAATCCTGTGATGCAATAGGAATTTTTTGTGACCTTTCCAAAGCTTTCGATTGCGTAGATCATGCGACTCTTATATTAAAATTAGAACATTATGGTCTGTCAAATAATTCTCTAAATCTTATGTCTTCATATCTTAGCGATAGAACACAAACGGTTGTTGTAAACCAAACACAGTCCATTGGAGCAACTGTTAAATTAGGTGTGCCTCAGGGCTCTATATTAGGTCCTTTCTTATTTCTGGTCTATATAAATGACTTACCACCCACGGTAGATAACCTTTGTGATATTGTGCTATTTGCTGATGATACTTCATTAATTTTCAAGGTGGACCGAAAATCCGTCGATTACAGTAGGATAAACGCCACGCTGGTTAAAGTACTTAATTGGTTTACTATTAACAATTTGCTACTTAACGCTAAGAAAACTAAATGTGTTAGGTTCGTTTTGCCTAATGTTAGACCGGTAAAATCTAGTATATTTCTAAATGATGAGTGTTTGGAGATGGTGGACAAGGCGCTTTTCTTAGGGATAACTATAGACAAAAACTTGCAATGGAGTCCCCATATAGCAGTACTAGCAGGTAAATTAAGTTCGGCAGCTTATGCTGTTAGGAAACTCAGGCAACTTACCAATGTTGAGACAGCTCGCTTAGTTTATTATAGTTATTTTCATAGTGTTATGTCGTACGGTATTCTGGTTTGGGGAAAAGCTGCTGACATACAGACTATATTCGTGTTACAAAAAAGAGCCATTCGTTCCATATATAACCTAAACTCCCGTGATTCCTTAAGATTACTATTTAAAGAAATTAGTATTTTGACAGTAGCGTCACAATTTATTTATGAGAATATTATTTATGTCATTAAAAATCAAGACTCTTTTGTTAAGAATTGTGATATACATAATTTGAATACAAGAAATAAAAATAAAATTGCTATTAAAAAATTTCGTGTCCGTAAGGTATATAAATCATTTGTTGGTCAATGCATTCATTTCTATAATAAATTACCTGACGAAGTTTTAAAGTTATCATTTCCAGCACTTAAAAATTACTTGAAAAAGTCGTTGATGTCGAAAGCTTATTATAGGGTCGAGGACTATCTAACAGATAAAAATGCTTGGCCTAAATTAAACACCTAAATAACTTAGTAATAGCTTAGTCAGGAAAATATCTAAACATTGTAGGTATAATTATTGTCTAGGGGACACGGTTTCTGTAGGAGAATGTATCAAAACTATGTGGTTGTTTTGCACCGTCATGGGTAAGTATATGTATACTATTATTATTACAATTTAAGAGTTCATCTGAACATACTGAGTTTTGACACATTTTCCTGCTCAACTACGCATGATATATATATTTTAATGTTAAATTCATTGTTTTATATAATGCTAGGTTAAGTTCTATAATTGTATAAGTAATTTTTAAAAAAAACGACTGACTGTTGAGTTTCTTGCGGCGTTTCTTCTCAGCAGTGGTCTCTTGCGAAGCGCTGGTAGATTTTTGACGTGTAAAAGTGCCCGTGCGGCCTACTTACTGAATAAACATCTTTTATCTTTTTTATCTTTTTTTAATAAATAATGTAAATGGTTCATTCACATAAGCTTTGACGCCTCGCTCCTAACCAGCTCTCTTGCAGTAAATTTAGTACCAGACATCACACATCAGGGCATAAATAATTACACATCGGCTCCCGGGGGATCCGATCAATCTCTTTCATTCGATTAGGCAGAACAAGACACCTCTCTAAAACTACAACATCATAAAATAGACTAACAATCCCTGTTAATACAGATCTTATGCTGCAGAAAATTGGGTTGAATTTAGGATGCATTACTTTTGGACTTGTTGCAGGTTGATTTTGGGGATAAGAGGGAGCGGGATGGCGAGATTTATTTCTTTTCAGCACGAATTAGTGGTGGAATACGCTTGAGGATTTATGTTGCGTTGGTGCAGTGTTTTGATGTTAGTGGACGGTATTTACATTAATAATTAGTAAATTGTTTTGTGGAATTTTTGAGTATTTGAGTATTTGACTCCGAAATTATGAGCAAGTTGAAAGTTATATAGAGGGTGTGGTCTTTGAAGGATTAATGTTGATATAGAGTTTTCCAAACGACTTCGCGAGGGTCCTCTGCTTAATTTTACGCGTTGACTTAACTATGCAATTATGTAATGTCAATTTGAGTTGCGACTTAGTAACTTAGTTTTCCATTGAACAATCGTTTATTATTATAAATTTTAATACGCGTTTGTAGATATACAGTGTAATATTCTGCACTTTCTTAGCAAGTGTATAATTAGGTACTACCCTTAATAAAAAGGGTAAAAGCCGTTCATTAAACCTCTTCAAAAATCTGGGTAGTCATATTAAATGGAATCGTATAACTGACCTGTTAACAGGGTATATCGTATTAAAATCCATTATCACCCCGTTTTCCGTCTTTTAAAGTCTACTTGACGTTGTAAATTAACCCTTGCATGAAAGTTGAACCCTGTGAATCGGGGTGTTTTCACCTTCTGTAACTTCTTTTGGCACGCAAACTGTAAGTGTCGGTGGTCTTAAATTAACAATAAAAAAAACAACTTTTGGTGCTGGTCGATGACATTTTCGTTCTTCCTTGAAAAAATGTCTTTGTTACTTCTGTATTTTATTTCTTTGTAAGTGTAGTCTAAAGCAGTATATATCACTCTAGGGTAAGTACAGCTTAATAAACTCGTGTGGTTTACAGCCCTCCTTTTCGCGTCGCGTCGGGCCGTAAATGCACACTCGGTTGGTTGTCCGTGCCTTGCTTCCCTTGGTGTATAAACTATTATTAGATTATTGCTGAATAACACAAAATAAAATAAACATGGAGAAGTAAAATTGAAATATTTTATCTTTGAATTTTAACATATCTACGTTAAAGTATAAAATCGTATGAATTTTTGCAGTAATAATTAGAGGTTGGCAAAGCACAATATTCGTCGAATTTTCATCTCTGAAATTTTAATAGCAACTTAAAAGATATTTTAACGTAAGTAACTAAAAACATTTTTTTTAATTTAAGAATGATATGATTTTTATCTTATAAATATGGATTGGTTTACGAAACATCTGTTAACGGCCCTATGCCCGCTATAGCTCTTTCAAATATTTGGATACATGTCTGGGGTCGCAGACGATTCGAGCCTCGGTTAAACAAACAGTGAAAAGGTCAGGTAAAGTAATATTGTTACAATAATAAACACATCCTATATATCAAATATTACGAGTATTTGTTTCTGAGTCTTGAATGTTGTCTTTGTATTTAAGTATATATTTCTCTATATAAGTATTTATATCGTTGTCTAGTACCCATAGTACAAGCCTAGAGCTTAGTTTTGGACTAGGTCAATTTGTGTGAGATTATCCCTTGACATTTATTTATTTATTTTATGCAAATAGTTGTGTTATTCACCGTAAACTTGCCTGTAAGTATCTAAAAATAATTAGGTTTTATTATAAACTAAACATGTTCATTTATTACCATAAAAATAATATTTTTTTTACGAGGAAAGTAAACAATATCTTACTTTTGTGTGTTTTAATACGAAACTAAAAATATAAATATATAATTTCATTTGCATGAAAGTGATTTTCGATTCGCTAAAAACAGTAAATAAAAACGTAGGCAGGAAAAGTGAAACGAAACGTTCTCACGAAAGTTCTCACTTTTCAATTAAAGTATCCACCGCTCTCAAAGCTGCAAAAAGAAAAAGAAAAGTTGGTCTACTATCAGTAACATACATACAGGTTCTCTATTCATAGTGGTTAAGAGGAAGTTATTAGTTTCGACGCAAACACTGCCCTCCTAAGCAATAACTAAATAAAATAGCCAAAGCAGATTCAATTCTCTTATGTTTGTAACTAGGTTGCAATTCCTACAGATGTTTTGTCTGAGATATCGCCATTATGCTTAGTAGGGCAGAACACTATTTAATATACGAGTCGCTTAACATCAAACTCGGATATCACCTTGAAATTTGGTATACCAATTTAAAACTTAACTTGTTTGAAAAAAGACGCAAATTCCGTTGTCCTTTTGCATGGATTTATCCGAGTTTGAAGTTAAGCGACTCATATTTAATATTGTTAAGTTTGAAAATATTTTCTGAACACTCTGTATTTAGAAATGTGCAGTAGGATTAGCATTGAATATTTAATAGGTACAGTCACGAGATTAAATTAGGTACCCACTTTAGGTCCAAAGTCAATCTGACATTCTACAACAATAAGGTTGAGTTTCCTAAAAGTTACAAATGTTTTGACATCTCTAATGACATTGACGACTTCAAGCATATTTTTCTTGAAATAGGTCCCAAATTAACGCTCGTGACCGTATCAGATGAATAAGGGCCGTATAAATAAACTAATCTCAACTCTAATGCTCGTCTCGAGATGTGTCAAAAATGACAGTGTTCTATGGTTTGACGTTTACTTTGACGTTTCTCGTGACGGGCATCTCAACCAAGATGAGTTTATTAATACGGCCTTAAGATTGTCAAACGGAGGCACTACAGTACTAGGTAGATAAAAAGCATTCCTGACACATTGCACGACCATGAAGTTTCTGACTATTGACATTGTTGACAGCAGTAAAACAATGCCAAACTTATTTGTAGCGTGCGAAGGAATAGTAAATAACAGCATTGTTTCACTGCTGTCAACATTATCCATATTCAAAATTACAAATGTGTCAGGATTGACTTCTTATCGGCCGGGCACTATAGCCTGCATTACGCTAACTAGCGTTTCTATTCGTTCCGTTTTTAAACCAATCGCGCCACTGGTAGATGACGTGATACGAAGAGTCACGTGATCTACCAGTGACGCGATTGGTCTAAATACGAAAGGAAATAACGCTAGTTAGCGTAATGCATCTTGGCTAGGGCCTCAGGCAAGCTGACGTCTAAAAAGGTTGTAATAGAAAATGCTGATGCCTTTTTCTATGCGTTTCCATCTCATTTCATTATCCCAAATAGGTCGTCACAAAAAGATATTTAAAGATTCCCTACAAGGGTATTATGGAGGCCTCATAAAGGCTGAGTTGACAATAAGCTGATTTGTATGAGTAATAACGTTTGAGGAAGGACATTGTATTATATAGGGCTTAAGGATCTAAGAATCGTCAAGTGTAAGTTGGTTTTAAAAAAACAATAAAAAAAGTAACAAAATTAACTTTGAAAAAAAACCCGATTAAATGGTATCGGTAAACCAAATTTAATAAATGACCATTAAATCATAGCGAGTAAAACTAGCTATGAGTATTTAAAATTTAAAATTATATTATGATCAGGAATTAGCGGTATTAAGTCGTCTAATTTTATATACTTAATTTAATTTAATTTACTCTTATAAAACAAAAATAAAGTTTCGTTGTTAATATTTATTTATTTAATTATTTATTGTTTCATTTGAGCTACTATCTTTACAGGTTCACCTTAATACAATAGTGCCTTAAATTAACTTAATCTATCACATAAATTTTACATATACATTATACACATTAGACATTAAACAGACCATACATACAAAGTTACATTTAAAAAAACATTATAAGTAACATGACATTCAATACCGTATCAACTCAAAAATTAATTGTAGCGCATAACTATTTGTAGTAGTTTGAAATTAGAATAAAAAATTTAACACCGTCCCATTTGGAGTTAAGACGGTATTGATTGTCATGTGCGTATGACAAAAAAAAAATCCGTTCTACCGGCAACCAGATTCAGCGTGTGGATGATGCGGCTCAGGGCTGCCTTGCGAACTGACTTATTTACATTAAGTATGATTTTAATGATTTTACTCACTTTTAAGGTACCGTAAAATGGGGTTAGGTTGATTAATTTTTAAAATAATTCTTCTGTATCTCCCGCATTTAATCGTAAAATAAATTATTAAAAATATTGTATTGGCGACTACTCATTTGGAGTAACTTAAAGCAGCTAGAGGCAGACTACGGCAGACGGCTTAGCAGGAAAAAATAATTACGCAGCTTAAAATTTCGATTCTTAAAATGGGGCTACTTTGATTATCCCTGTGTTTACATCACAATATCAAAGTCACCCCTGAATCATGTCAAAAAAGTGTGGTTTTTTGTTTTGAAGGTTTTAACTCCAACTTGTCTGAGAATACTTGAACTACTAATATTTTGTGCTCGCATATGAAACATATGCAAGTAATGTCGCGAAAGAGAAAGAAAAACTCAGACATTGCACAAAATCGATGATTCAAAAAATTATCAAAGTCACCTCGCGTTTCCAAAGTCACTCCATTTTACGGTAACGAGCGTTTAAAATTATTACATCCTTACCAAAACATCGATAGCCAATACGTAGACAACAACAATGACAAATGCCTACTTATTGCCTCAAAATGGTGGCCCATTATCCGTGCAGCTGAAAACCGTAACAAAAGAGCATCATTACAGTCCCCGAAGAACGGTTCTCGAAACAATGTTTGACATGTTCGCTCCACTTGATCCCAGTAATGGGTCGAAAGTCGGAGCGAATGCGTAAGCAGCGTCGGTTTAGCCCCAAGTACATAGTTAGCGGGGAGAGTATAGTGACTAGCGGAGAGGGTAAACCAACGACGTGGGTATTTTTTTAAAATAAAAAAATTATGAGTAAGAAAGAAAGAAAATCGTTTAATCAGTCATACTGGGTGGGTGTCCCTAAAACCAACGTCAAAACTGAAAGGGCTGATAGAGCAGCTAAAAAGCTATCGATTTAACCCCCATGTGTGTTCAGCGATTGTTACTAGTTTCGGAGATATTGATCATTTTAATCTGATTTCTTGTAATTTGTAAGTAATCACATAAAGTTTGTTTCTCCCTACTAGGTGTCCAGTGTTTGCTTTTCACTTTGTATGGAAAAAACAACTTTATGTGATTACTTAAAAAAAATACTGGATGAAAAAACGGGCAAATAGGTTTAAAAACTTCGCTGATTCGTAATGATTCTAATTATGTATCATACCACTGAAAAACTTATGAAATTAATGATTTTTTGTGACATGGACATAAGGGAAAATTACAAAAATTCAAATTAAAATGATCAATATCTCCGAAACTAGTAACAATCGCTGAACATACATAGGAATTAAATCGATAGCTTTTTATTTGCTCTATCAGCCCTCTCAGTTTTAGCGTTGGGTTAAGGGATACCCTGTCTAACTATTTATACATAAAGACAGTAAAAGGGCGACTTGCTCAGCATAAATGCTGCAGCATATAGCCACAGCGCTCTGATTTACAGCTAATTCCGACGGTTACTGAGGGAATACCGATAAACCACTTCAAATCGGACGGAGTCGTGGGCAAAGGCTAGTTATATACCTATTTATAAAGCGAGATTTTTAAGATATACCTAATGACTTGCGTTGAAGTAGTGACTATAGAAGTATAGAAGGATCGAATACATAGTTGTAAAATACATATAAATATGATATAATTCCAACAGCAACCGGACTCTGGGGTGTGATTCTCTCAACAACGACGAACGGACGGACGAACGAGTGATTGTCCAAGCGGCGAGTTTAAGTAGTCCCGTCAGTGTATTCAATTTGGCAGCATGACTTCTCGAACGTATAAGGCTGCCTAATTGACAATGCACGCGCTAAAATGTGTTTTGTTCGCTCGGACAGGACTACTTAAACTCGCCGCTTTTATTCGCTCGTCCGTCCGACCGACCGCCGTTTTTTGAGAGAATAACACCCGGTTATCAAAACAAACCCCCGCTCATCTGGTACTTTCCAATTTAAATGGATTGCTGGGTATTTGAACAAGCGGGCCTAAAAATATTAATCATATTGGCTCACATCCTGTATATAAATGAGAAATTAAATATTGACATTAACTGATGGTCTTGTGTGGTCTTGTTCGCAGCATCAGCTTACAGTGTAATCAAATTCTACTTTTAAATGGTATGGCGAATGCAAACAAGTACACATACCACCTTGACGACTTACCATCGTAAGTGGGATCTGAGATTCCAAGATTGCAATCCTAAGACTGCCTGCCATTATGACAAGGGATTATGTATGTATGTAAACTCTTTATTGCACATAAACAATTACAAGACATGTTTGCATCAATATAGATAACTAGCTTTCGCCCGCGACTCCGTCCGCGAAGATGTCTTTTATCGCTGCTCCCTGGGGAACTGTCCGACTTTCCGGGATAAAAACTATTGTATGTCCTATTCCAGGACCTAACCAATATGTGTGCCAAGTTTCATCTCGATCCGTTCAGTGGATG
Source organism: Acleris literana (assembly GCA_946894065.1). Taxonomy (NCBI): domain Eukaryota; kingdom Metazoa; phylum Arthropoda; class Insecta; order Lepidoptera; family Tortricidae; genus Acleris; species Acleris literana. The sequence goes on from OX335692.1 coordinate 5,289,911, forward strand.
AAGCGTGAAAGACGGACAAACATACACACTTTCACATTTATAATATTAAGTATGGATGTTCATAGGCGAACTTATCCCATATGGGATCTCTTCCAGTTAACCTTGGAGACTTGGAGTAGAATAAGCACGGAAAATGCAGAAGGATAGACAAATTAACAAAATTACAGTAATAGTTAATAAATTCATTAACATGAATTAATTAATGATTAATTAATTACTTAATATTATTAAACTGTATAACATTTTCTTTGGGGTTGGTTATTAAGTGCGTATTATAGCTTATGAGGTCTCAAAACCTGACAGGTTCGAGGCAGCATAAGACTCCTATAACCATACCTATCCTTCATACCGGCCCTGATCGGAACCCTGACCGGCTATAGAACTGTGTCACAGTGACATTTATTTTACACCTTCTTTCGATTGATTTACTAACGTTACTGTGACACGGTTTCATAGCGATGTATAACGACAAACTCTATTCTAAAGTTTGAGTTTTATACATTTTAGTTTACAGATGTTTAAAGTTAGAGAATACTGATCCTAATTGGTCCCATTATACCTACTAACAAATAACAACTAACGATACTCTATTTTACTAATTAAAACCTCCTAAAAATAATATCGCATTAAAATCTCGTAGTAAATCGACACGACACGCGTAAAACTCCTAAAGGAATTATTTATAAACATGTCAAGTAATAACGTGTTAGGAAACTGATTCAGTCAGCAATATGATCTACTTACTAAAACACGCGTATCTCATTTGAACACCAAATTGTTAGAAAAACCTTAACTCCTACGGCAAAGGTTTGAGTTTCAGTTGATGTAACAGGGACTTAGGAGGTTTTGAAAGCAGGTAAAGACTTGTCAAGCCGTGTTACGAATGAAATTGTGCCACCTACGCCACGGAATAACACATACATAATGCATTGCGTAGGGTTTGTTATGGGAGCGAGCGTTGGGGTAAGGGATTGAATTCCTTTGCCACTGTGGCAACGGAACGGTTCGTGAACTTGTAAATATATAGTTAAAAAAGGTGTATCAAGTTTTTGAAGGTGTTATGGTTAAATACAGGGTATTCAGGGGTTTAATTTCCATCAAAGCGCGCTCTTCTAGCTACTTTAATAATTTCGCGTTCCTCTGAATGAAATCTGCGATTTTTCCGAAAATACGAGAAGCTAAGTAGGGTGACGGCACCAATGTGGACACTTTTAGCTGACAAGCACCAGTGATGGACACTTCACTCTTAATTCAAAGATCATACGGGTAGAAATTGATTGTTGCAAAACAAATGAACGACCCTTATCTTCTGTTAAATAAGAATCAAGTTTTCATCATTGGGTCCTTGTCCATTACTGGTTCCACCACCCTAGGTCTTATCTTATCTTATCAACTACTTCAGTCTGCAGAGAGCGCACCAGCGACGCTCTCACTGTTAGTGAGCAGTCGTTGTGTAGGAGATGATAACGATGATCTTACAGATGGGTCGTTTAGGATCTTTTGTACAATTACTCTCTTAAACATTCATCTATTCGAATATGCAGAATTCAAATATAATGTAAGAGCATCGGGTAATGTACTTAAGTTACAAAAACTCATCTATTATGTTAGGTAAATGATGAAATACATTCCAAGTTACGTAGAGTCTGAATGATAAATTTTCGACGACAACGACGTAAAACGACGAGACGATGAGCGACGCTTCGAGGAGTGTTAGGCCGAACTGCTACAAATCAAAACCATTCTCATTCATTGAAATCGTCAGGCTAGAATTTAGAATTTTACGGTATTCGTTTTTAAAAGTAGGTACTTAAATATAACGCTGCTCGCTTCGCTCGTCGTCCTGCCTAACTTATTGTTTGTACATGTTACATAATTCTACTGAACTAACCCCGTGTTTTTGTGAAAATTCTCCATTCATTTTACATACGCAAAATACGATCTTCCCCCGACATACATAAAGATTTATGATGTACCAACTTCATTTTGGTTGATCACAATGGTCACCCCTAGGGTGGGATTCTATTGAAAAATTCATCTCTCAATTAATTTATTTTTGAAATAACTACCTATGCATACTGGATCTGCAGAAGTAGGTAAGTAAGAATGGTAAATGTTTAGCAATTTCTTTGAATTTACCGTTTACCCAGAATCATGCGAGAGTAAATGGGACAGCGACATGTTTACTTTGTTTACAAGGGACAAAACCGAAGCTCTCAATCGTTTTCCTTACAAGTCGGTAACAGATGCGTTCCCCATCGCCATTTGTCTCAGTAATTTATAGCCCCACCAAGCCCACACCCGGATGATTATGCGAAATACCCGACAATTGCAAATGGAAAAACGGAATCGCAATCTATTTGGGCTTATAGCTTGTCCGGATCCCATTTACTTAACACGTTTTCCTTTCGCAGTTTTTCCGGACGGGTTTTTTAATCTCCATTTGGGAAACTATGTGTACTTAGGTGTAAGTGTGTGGATGAGGGACTTTGACGCAGGGATATGTATGGATAAGTCCAAACTTTTATTTTACGAATAGAATAATTAGGAGTCTAACTAAAATGTTCTTTTTTGCATAGACGTTTTTATACCCTATAAATTGTGTATTCATTTGTACTACAAAAAACCATACTTCGATTTTAAGACAGTACTTCAGTTTATTAGAAAACAAAATAATAGTAATTAATTATGTTGCCCGTCCATTGGGTTGGAATTGGAGCGTACGGAGCGGACAAATTTGTTGCTTTTTTATTGATTTCCATAAATACAGAACACCGATCCAGTGCACGTGTTACTTACCATAGAAATCAATAGAAAGCAACAAATCCGTCCGCTGCGTACGTTCGATTGAGACCCAATGGACGCGCAACTTTAGACTCGCCGGGTAATCGACAACGAATTGGAAAGTGACTTGTTTAAAAGAATGGATGAAAGATCAACGCAACGGACAGAAACAGCTTCAAATACATAATGCCTCTTTTAAGGGACAGGGGTTAGAATTGAAACAGACTTGCGACCAAAAATCTAAGAGTTAGTAATATTATCTTCAAGACTAACGCTATACAGGATGCTGTTAAAAGTTGTCTCTATTACGGTCACGCTTATAGCTGTGGATAAAATGTGGATAAATTTTATGTTATAAACATCCATCACATACACTTTAAGTAAGTGAGTGAGTGATAAAAGCGACCACCATACTGTCACCATAACCCCACAGCAGCTGCCGTGGAAAAAGTCAACGCTACCGGCCTTCTGTCTCATAAAGCACCAACCTATCTACACTAGCTGCAAACCTGCGCCCAACTTTGCTTCTCAATAAGCCCCAAGTAATCCTAAAAAACTTGAACTGAAATTTCGACTATAAATAAAGTCACTTTCAATTCCCCTATAGTTCAACAATCGCCATCTATAATAAGTACAGTGGACAGAAAAGCGGCTGGGTTGGAGGAATCTAAGTCGTATTACCTTCAGAATGGGATGTGTCATGGTTGTAGATTAGGTTTGTCGGGCTAGAGTTGTCTCCGCCCGAATAGGAGTAAATCTTCGTTTTTGCCAACCCACCATCTGTTAGAAGCAAGTTTGTGGCTTTTGCAAACTCGATGTATTTTTACTAAGATCCCCTTCTCTTGTGAGATTTGTGGGAGCTCCTGGAAAGGCATTGTTGTAGTAGATTGCAGGCGAGTTCATTTTCTCGTATAGTCTAGGATTTTAATTGTTGTCACATAGAAACCTCAGTCAGCTGATCAGACCTTAGTTTTATTTGTTTTGTGTAGGTAATTGAATGCGAGCAAAGAATAAGAAATACTTTCTTGCAGAAAACAGCTAAACCAACGAGATGAAGTAACGTAAGGTCATCATTATTGTATTGTTTTGTATAAATCTTATGTTTAATAACTGGCATAGGATTCCATCTTAGTCGATGCATTTGGAGTCTTAGGATTACATTCTTGATATTGTAGTCTTGAGACTTTGAATGTCTATGGGTCTCAGATCCCATTTCACCGTCAAGTGGTACGTGTGGTCGTCTATAGGCTATAAAAAAATGAGGCTTTACTTATATTCCTGACTATGTCAACCTCTGAATGTATCTTTACATAAGGGTCATTTTATTCTGTATAAACACAGCAATAATTGGTCGTTACCCGAAATGGAATTTATTAAATTCTTCCAAACATTTGGATAAATAAATGAGCTAAAGTTCTGGATATTTCGCTTGTGCTCTCATTTATTTTACAATTTAGTAAGTCAGTTTAAACATGATATTAAAGTGACAAGGCACATATCATAATATCGACGTTGACAGAGTATACTATCTAAATAACTCTAGAACATCCTGACGACATACTAAATGTCAATTAAGGGAATGTAACAAATGCCCTACTTCTCCGGACACTTTCGCCTATCTCGATTCGATAAACGAACGCGTGACTTGAATATTTCGTAACGTGCGCAAAAAATCTTCCAGAAACAGTTCAAGCCCTCAAAATACGGGACATCCTGTGTAGCGACCTTATTTTTTATGTAAAATTAAAAGTTGTCTTTTGTCTTAGTCTCGCATTACCAAGAAAGACGACATAAGAAAGAGACATTTAAATAATTTTCATACCAAAATGATAAACAATATCACGCCGTGACCCATGCGAAATTGGCGGGAAGGCTAAATCTATTCAAATTTTATACATTTCAATTTATACAAAATTATACATTTAAATTTGGGGCCGCTATGCAGGATAAACAGATATTGAAACCGTCCATGGGTTCCTTGGAGAATTAATTAACACCAATTAACTTTATTCAGTTTAGCTTTGGATACCCGTTTACAGTGTTATAGCTAACTACTCGTAATGGGTACAGATGCCACAGAATAAAGACTAAAGGCATAGAAACCGTACTAAATAAGCAGAAAATACATTATGGTTTACTTCTTTTTAATTATTGTTTTCATAGTGAGTTGGAAAGAGATGAATCTATAGCTGTTCTTTCGTTATTTGGTACATCGTCACAAGTAAGGCGTGATTTGGACCTATAAGCACCTATAGTATTTGGACTTATAGACAAGGAAAGACAAATCCTTCCTATAGGAAGGACAAAGAAGTCCCTGTGTAAAACCTTGTGACAATGACAGTTAAAGAGGAAAAAACAGACTACTTTTTGTTTCATTTTTTCTCATGTATGTGATCTAAAAAGTAGAGAAAGATAGCTGACGCAAAGTACGTCTTATAGTCCGGTTTCTATGCTAAACGAGTATGTTCTTATTCTGTGACAGTTTCAGTGTGGACGAATACGATTTTAACTTGAGTGCTCTTGCAAATTTGATCGACCTTATTTGTAAGCACTTAAGGGCTATCACTCTCAACTCTGGTTGCACAAAGCACGTGATATAAAAATCGATGTGTGTATGTGAGTATGTGTGTTAGTGAACTCTGAAACAAAAATCCAAATTTGATGAAATTTTCAGGCAATCTACAGATTAGCTGGGTGGGTGATCCTGCAGTTTGATAGCGATCAGAGCAACCGTTTTTTTTTTGGTTGACTTGTGTTTTTTATGTGTCTACTCGTGTAAAGCCGGGGTGATTTGCTAGCTAGGTTAGGTTAGGTTAGGTTAGGGCATAGAACATGAGCTAAAACATAATACGATAGACAGATAATAATAGACTGGGAAGCAGCAACTACGTTTTTTTATATATTTAAATATTTATTACTTCATACATTTTGACACCTGTTAACACTCTAATCGTCTGTTAAAATGCTTGGTAAAATTCGACATTAACCTCCATAGGCCACTGTTAAAAAAAACATAAAACGGCCATTGAACTACGGATTTAGATCCGATGCAAAGGAGATTTTTTTAATGGCAATGCGAAGACACGCGGCCTCTCAGGCCACCTGATGGTAAGATCGGATCTGAGACCCATAGACATTTAAAATCTCAAAACTGCAATCCTAAGAGCCGTATTAATAAACTGACCTCGACTGTAATCCTCATCTCAAGATGCGTCAAAAATGACAGTGTTCTATGGTTTGACGTTTACTTTGACGTATCTTGTGACGGGCATCTCAATCAAGATGAGTTTATTAATACGGCCCTAAGACTTCAAATGCGTTGCCAACCCTGAGGGCTAAGATGGAATGCCTCTAGGCTAGTAATTTCACCGGTTGTCTTATCCCCACACCGGAACACAGCAATGCGAACACTACTGCTTGGCGGTGGATTAATGGGTAAGATGATGGTAGCGATCCTACCACCACAGATAAAGTGGTTTTTCTTTTCTTTTTATAACTTATTGATCGAAGTAGAAACTTAACTTAATCTCATTTTAATTTCGTTATCTCGGTTCAAATTCTATCGGCAAATTTCGTTGCGTTAGGAAGTTAATATAAGATTAAGAGGATACTTTGAATTTTGACATATAATATAGTGCAAACTTATATTGTAATGGGGTTTGGGTAAAAGTGTTGTCATTTGTAAAATTCATACATTTTCAAGGTGGCAAGGCCATTCGTAAAAGTGGTAAATTATGATAAAATTATTAAAAATAAACATATTTTGTTACGTAATGTAATACTCTTAAGTGCATCGGAGCCGAGTTTTTTAAATATTCACACTTGGGCGTACTTTTGTACTAAAAACTGAATACTTAAATCTTTAGAATCTCCGCTCCGATATTATTTACCGCCATAAATTATATATATCTATGTGTATTTAGATGTCCTCTAAATAACTATGTAAAAATCATCCGTGGCCGCTGAAAAAAATAATGACAATATTCTTCAAACAAATTTACCCAATGCCCTTTATTCATGACATAAATAAACTAAACTAAAGGGCTTAAGTGAAACAAGACACTTTTAATTTTAATCTTAAGCGCTAATACTTACATAGGAATATGGTTTGTTCAATATTTGATCAACTGTCAAATTTAATCTTCGTTAGCCTTGCTAGCCGCGTTCTGAATAGCAACGTGGGGATTGCGGATCAGATGTTTGTGCCACGTTAGGCCACGTCCCGCCACGTTCAGCGCTGAGCCACGTTCCATGGCTAGGGCTTGCACCACAAAAGTCCGGACGCCGGACAAAGTTATACAACCTTAAGGGGTAATCAGGGCATCTATTCTAGGCGGTAAGAACTAGTGATGGGGAGCTTGTAAGTTACAAAAGTGAAACTTTCAATTAAATCTCAAGTAAGTTACTGGAAGTTTCAAATGGAAAATTTCTGTTAAGTTTCTGTATAGTTTTCACGGGTAAATTATCTTTTTGTAAGTAATTTTATATCCCCCGAAAAACTACAACATTCTTATTCATTATCACAGCAACCACTAACATAATTCCTTTAATTACTCTGTATATTGTGTTTTCTATTACGACAAAGATAACACAATATACCTACTTTTAACATACAAAACAATGCCATTAGGAATTAAGTGCGCCATTTGTACTTTTTTTTTGTGCATTAAAGGTTAAATAAATAAATACCAAAAAAAAAAACAAGGCACTTCTTAACTTGGTCTTGAACTTCCATCCTTCGTATAGCAACTGGGAAGCTGGGAACAAACACCCCTAGGCCAAGCGGCCACTGACATATAGTCTCGAATTTTATAATCATAACCCGTTCAGCTAACGTCAGAAGTAGCGGACACGTGATATGAAATTTAAGGGCCTGTTGTTTGATCAGTAGTTTAAACTAATTGTTACAATTCGAAAAATGAATGGAAAATTTGACACATTTCCTTGAGATTTTAACCATTAGTAACTTTTTTTGACCATTAAGTAGTTAGTTTAAGTACCGATGAAACAACAGGCCATAAGTGTAATTTATTCGGTAACATTATTTACCGTCAGAAACGTTTCTTGTCAATTTTGTAATTTTCAAAAGTTGAAATGCGTCACAGTTAAGGTATTATGTGAAATGTTTCAGAAATTGCCCATCGCTAGTAAGAACGTCTTTGACCTGAACCGAGATTTCAGGCAGTGAAAACCATTTTTTTTTGAAATGTTATCGTATTGTCAACCTTTTTGATAGCTCTTATTTACTTCAATGTAATGGCGGCCGAGTTAAAAACGATATGACCCTTTCCTTTCAAAACCGCAGCAGAACCGGTCCATCCGTTCGGGGCTACGATGCCAAAGACAGACAGACAGGCACGGAACGTTTGGAACGTTAATAAACTATTTTATTTCCCGATTTGGCCTTAATACTTAAAATTGTTTGAAGTCCCGTGTAAACCTTAGATTTTGACGCGTATGGATATCAAAGTTGATCGCAATCCCATGTTGTGTGTCGTCGGTCAGTCAGTCATTCGTGGAAGAGTTTTATGTAGGTACAGACTAGAGCGTCTGCCCGCGTCTTCGTCCACGTAGATTTCTTTTATCGTTATTACCTCGGAAACTTTTGAAATTTCCGAGATGAAATGTGACGTATGTATTAATCCAGGGTATAACCTATCTCTATTTCAAATTTCATCCTAATCCGTCCAGCCGTTGCAACGTGAAGGAGTAATAAATTAACACACGCTCACAAACTAACTTTCGAATTTATAATATTATAATAGGAAATAGGATGGGATTTTACGGTGTTCGCCACCTAACGCCCTCCAACTAGGATTCTTCCGGAAAAACCCGAAAGACTGGCAACCCTACGGCTAATACCGTCGATCAGTGATGCCATCGAAACGCTGCGCCGAATCTCGCAGCTTTGTTTGCCGAATGCGGTACGGAACGGGGTTAATTAGGAGTTTGGAATCAGTGGGAATATTCCTTTAGAGTACACGTCGTCAGCGATCTTTAGTCAAATATTATAGGGCTTGTGGTGGGATTCACGAATTTCCGCAACAGTAAAGTTGTTTTATCTCACGAAAGCGGGTTTCCCACGCATGTGTGTGTAGATGCACGTAAACTTTGTCTCTGAGTGCGTAGCTGTCGTCGCTAAGGTCACCGTAGTGTGCGTGTCAATACGTACCAACTACAAGTATGGATCCACCCGCTTTTGTATGATAAAACAAATGGACTATATTTTTTTTACATTGACGTAACGTCAATTTGAAGGCGGGAGGCGCGTCCTGGATTTATAGCACTAGGGTTTCACAAGTGTCTCGAGTTGCTTTGAGAAAAAGATACACCGCCGTGCTCGCTCGATTTTGCCGCACTGTCGTGCCCTATAAAATACTGCTCTTAACTTTGTAGGTTTTTAGCTACACTAGTCTAATTATCGACTGCCGTAAGCGACTTATTAGGGTTTTTTCGACCCCGAAAATAAGTACTTCTACGTCATTATAAAAAATCATCTAACTTATACTAGGTTTGTTTGTTTGTTACGTTTTCACGGCTAAGGGTTGAACCAATCTCGATGGAATTTGGTGTGGAGATAGCGTCAGCCCCGAGGAAGAACTTAGAGTACATTTTTATGTGACAAAGGAGGTAGACGAGCAAGAGAGTCACCTGATTTTAAGTGATTATAGCGACCAATGAACACCCGCAATACCATAGAATCGCAGGTGCGCTGCCGGCATTTGAGAAAAGAGTAGGCTCGTTTTATGAAGGCCCCAAAGTCGTATTGGTTCGGAAATACAGACGCCGAGAGCTGATTCCACATGGATAAGGGGCGTGGCAAAAAGGCTACTTTTAACAAGTAAGAGTAAATGATTTCTAAGTGGGCAGAGTCGCGGGCAACATCTAGTTGTTATATGTTCTTGATGACACCTTTACTGCCCTCATAAGCCAAAAGGCGGTATCTCAAAGTGAACAGCCAAAGCAGAATCAATCCTGTTGCCTTAGTTATAAGGTTCCACTTGCTACAGTAGCTTTGTCTGATATACTGCCATTTGCCTTAGCACGGCAGTTTAGTTGGCAGAGACCGTGCCTACGAAGCTAGCGGTTCTAGGTTCGATTCCCGATTAAAATTTGTGTGATGAGCGCGAGTATTTGTATCTGAGTTTTGGATGTTTTCTATGTATTTAAGTTGGTATTTCTCTACATAAGCTCGAGCACGATATTGTTTTCTAAGAAAACACTTACAGTAAAATGTGGTGAATAGAAGTACAGGTTAAAATAAAGCATATAGTACTAATTATAAGATTGAGATTCTGTCGTAATTTTCCAAAAGACGTCAATTTAATACTTGTTCTTATTAGTAACAAGTTATGACCTATTTTAGATTGTATTCCTATTCACACAAAAACAGGGTTCTCCAAAGAGATTCTACAACTCAAAAGAGAAAAGACTTGCGCATTAACTAGGATCCTAACTGGACACTGAAAATTGAACAGACATCTGTTTCTAATGGGTATGAAACAAGAAGCGATATGCAGGTTCTGTTAGAAAACAGAGAAGACAGCAATGCACATCCTCTGTTATTGCGGACCACTAAAACGCAACAGAAGTATCTACCTAGGGCGACATATCATGGACCCACAAGCATAAGAATAAATAATAACTACACGTTGAAGCGAATCTCCTTTGACCAGGCCCCAAATGCCGCGCTTTAAATATCTACTTCCCCCTTCGCCCCGCTACGCCCCTCTGTCTTCCGCGCCCAAAGTTAGGGCTGTCACTTGCGAAATATTTTAATCGGTGTACGGATGTGGTATACAAGTTTAATCACGAATTATTATGAATGTTTTACTTCAACGTGGAAACATTGTTGCAAAATGAGTTTTTACATTTACAACTTTTTGATGATATTAAGGTTATCTCATAAAACTCCTTTATTCAATCAATTATTTCTAATTATTTTGCCGTAAATAGTCGTTCATTTTTTAAAACACTATCTTAGCTCATCTATAAACACTAAAATCAACACAAATACGAAAACCAATTCAAGACACAATATCAATATCTTGGTTAATATATATTCCGTGTGTCATGCCCCTGAATGACTAGACACCTCAGGTGTCTCGAGGCGGTAGGTATCTAACGCACCGAGCGCGCGTTGGGAGCCGGGAGTTTCGCTTCTACGTGTAGTTATTATTTATTCTTATGCCACAAGAGATACAACTCCTCACTGCCCAAAGCATCTGGAAATTCTTGGACGTAACGGGCCTTTGCGGTGAGCTCTAAACAAAGGGCTGCCACAAAAGATCAGCAATGGTCGAAGTGGCACACGAGGCCCATTTCAACCCCCCCAATAATAATAATTCCTATTCACCCTGCAAATCTCTATTTACCTCATTTTACGGTACCACAAGTTTGAACGTTGTGAAATGTAGAGTAAATAGAATCTGAATTGTTTTCCTTGTTTGTTTTATCCTCCACTGATTTTATTTGAAAAACCACTTAAAACCTTTGCGCAAGTTACCAAAACACAGCTGTAGAATATTCCATTTTGTATAACTTTGGTCCGGGTCGGCTGCCATACAGACGAAGATTTATGAAATAATTTCAAAATATATTAAAATATTCACTCATTCCTTAAAACGAACTTTAAAAAAAATACGGCCAAGTGCGAGTCGGTGTCGCGCACCGAGGGTTTTTACCATTATTCAGAAGATATAATTATATTTCAATTTAAATTCAATTTTGAATCAAATCAGCGCGAGCCCAACTCTTTCTTGTAATTTTTTTAGTATTTGTTGTTTTTCTTCAGGGTAATTTACCGTTTTTTCGAATCGACGAAAATAAAAATAAAATAAAAAAAACGTGTCTGGAATGTATGTGCGTTTCCCATCTTATTATTTCACTTTCTTTAGGTACTTTTTGTTTTTAATTAATCCGCCGTACCGAAAAAAAAACCCGAATATTCACGCGAATTCTCTCAGTGGGGACGCTCCTTTATGGTTTAACAGATACGCTACCTTTTACGCGTTTTTACCAATTAAACTTTTTATAACAAAGAGTTAGTGCTAGAGGTATAGCCTGGCCAAAAAGTCGAGCCAGTGGTGACAGCTGCAACTAAAAAAATTCCATACAAAATTGTTGCCATGTTTACGCATTTTACGTCAAAAATGTGACAGTTACGTAGAAAGTGGCGCCCTCATTTAATTTCTCGACTTTTTGGCCAGGCTATAAACCAAACCAAAAACCCAAAGACAATTTCGAGAGCAGTCCAGTCCTATGGTTCAGTTACGTTCAGTTGGTTGTCAGTTTTGTCATATTTACTTTGCATGTTGTATTTAAATTCGTTTTTTTTATTAGCGTTTTACACATAATATAAAATGATAATCGAGAAGATTTTATTAAAAATAATATAAATATTTAAACTGTGATATATTTTACTATGAACGTGATAGTGATACAATATCATTGCTTTTGAGAAATTTTGACTTAGCGTAAGACTCAGTATTAACAATTTATTCGGTTCAAAGTGGCGCCAGGAGTAGAGGAATTGGTAGGTAAACAACTGTACCCTTACCATGAGTTAAAATGACTGTACTCGCTAGCGAGTCGAATGCTCTGTCCCTCGCACTCTATAAGAATACTGCGAGGTCTGCGAGGGACAGAGCTTCGATTCGCTAGCGAGTACGTTAATTGTAACTCATGGTAAGGGTAATGTTATGGTATGACCACTTGGACACCGTTAAGGTTCAATAACATTGGTTGATAGTCCGCATGTTTTTCGTGATACATTGCATCGCAGCAATAGACCCCGGCTCGATAGTGTCAAAACAACCCGTCAATGGATTGCTACATGCATGCGGGCTATCGACTAATGAAACTGAACCTTTAAGGTGCAGTTCCACGGGCCACTTTAAACGGCAATTTAGGCTGCGGCTCCACTGAGGCGGAGACGAGCGGAGCCGAGCGGAGCTGTGCCAATATTAACCAATAGAAGGTGCATGCGGTCACGTCGAGCGTGACTTGCGAACGTTAGTTTAGATTCTATTGGTTAATATTGGCACAGCTCCGCTCCACTCCGCTCATCTCCGCCTCAGTGGAGTCGCAGCCTTATAGCCGGCAACAAAAGCTGTCTCACTCTAATTTTGTATAATCAAATTGGATTTGTGTAATAGAATCCGAGGGCTTACACCCGTATTCACAAACAATACTTAAGGGATCCTTCAGGACACGAGGGCTTTCCCGGTAATGAAGCCGCGGACGAACTGGCAAGGGAAGGGTCCAAGGGCGTATATGTTGGACCTGAACCATTTGTGGCACCCTCACTGGGCACCATAAAAACAGCCCTGAACAATAACACCCTAGAACACCTCCAAAAAGAGTGGAAAACTACGGTAGGCTTAGGGCATGCAAAGCTCTTCATAGAAAGAGTGGACCAGTGCTGGACCAAAAACTTTGGAAACTCAGCAGAAGACAACTCCGATATATTATCGGAGCGTTTACCGGGCACTTTGGGGTTAAAAATCTCCTAGCAAAGATGGGCCTCTATGACAACACAGATTGTAGATTGTGCGGCGAAGAGGAGGAAACAATGAAACACTTACTGTGCGAATGTGATGCCCTCGCCGGAGTAAGAATGAAAATCCTCGGTTGTGGTTACCCAGAACCGAACGACTTCAAGGCACTGCCATTGCACTCCACTATCCGCTTTTTGGAAGGGGTGGAGGCTGCATTGGACTAATTCTAAAAGAGGGGTAATTAGAAAAAAAATCCCATAGGGTCGAAGTGTATCCGTAAGGACCCCACCTACAAGATAAGATAAGATAAGGGATCCTTCACTGAGTAAACGCACTGCGTTCAATACAGCTTTGTGATTGGTCCTTTCTGACCGACCTTTTGTTTATGAGACGATTTGAACCACCCTGAGCGTTCGTGAGCACTGAGAGACCTCATAGTGACGTTTGTGAATACGGGTGTTATTGCCTAACGCACTGGAAATCGCAATAGTTTTTATTTTAACAGTCCGAAGGCGAGTCTGCATACAAAATGGAAACAATTGTTCCACTTTTTTAAAGCCGATTGGGACTGCGAGTGCGTTAGGCAATAGCGACGCAGGTGTCCGCACTGTTGGCGGGCAATTATTCCTCAAAACGTTGCCCGCGTAAGTGCACCTTTATGCAATAACAACAACCGAAAATTCTTCAGCAAATAATAAGGAATATGCATGGAGTTGTGTAAATCGCATTTCTCATCAAAATATGATAATACCGTAAAAGAGACCACCAAAAATGAAATTAAAATTAAAATCGGCCAAGAAATACGGATGATACAACCATTTAAACTGCTAATTAGACAGCGATTAGACGGAGAGATCCGACACGCCGTGTGACGTCATGTAACACGTCGGCTATATAAACTCGAGAGTTTTGCTAGAGATAGGAACAAATCTTTGTTGGCTTATATCTTGGTTATTTTTATAGCCATTCAAAAAATGATTTTCTCACCTGTTTGTTACATGAATCAGCTTATATTGAAAAGGTGAAAAAAAGTCATGAATAATCCCTAATTGATTGCATGTAGTGGCAAGAAAGTGGTAGTAAAGTGGTTACATTTAGTGGCAAAAAAGTGGTAGTAAAGTGGTTACATTTAGTGGCAAAAAAGTGGTAATAAAGTGGTTACAATCTAGTGCCAAACTTGGCACCTTTTTAGATATCACTTGTTTTGATGGCCCACGAAAGCATGGCCAATTTTTTGCATTGATATTTTGGTGGGATGGAACGTATCCGTAGCTACATATTGCGTTCCAATACTAAGCAACAAAGGGATTGATGAATAGTTTAATCTGAAGTATTAATTAGGGGTGAAAAATAATTTCTTATTTTGGGTCTGAGATTCGAACTGAGTTCAAAGAGCGACACCCTTTCAAATTACAGAACTTTGATATAAAGGACAATGCCAGATCTTAGCTTAAAACTCTTTTTTTTTTAAAAGCTGAAGATACGAAGTATGTTGATATTACCTGGTTTGTATGGGATTTAAATTCGGTATTTTATTACTTACACATTTAGGGAACTTATACGAAAAAGTACCATCTATTAAGATACTTTATAAATAATACAACTTGCGAGTAATTTATGTAAAGTAAAGTAAAATAAGACAAGTTCTTCAGAAAAACTAACACCACAGCATTGTTTTAAATATTTTTCTACATCAAATAAACCCAATTCTTTAATTATCCGTCACAATTTTTCTTAGGCCAAAGCTTCTATGGAGACCTGGCATTGTCCTTTGGTTTGTTCTACTCATAGTAACTCCTGTAAGTTGAAGTACGGTCACGGACGTTAATTTGCTACCCATTTCAAAGAAAATCTGCTTGAAGATGTCATTGTCATTAGAGATGCCAAGTCATTTGTAATTGATAGGAAACTCAACCTTATTGTTGTAGAATGTCAGATTGACTTTGGAACTAAGGTGGGTCACAAATTAAATTCCTTGACTGTATAATGTTTTTCAAAATCATTCTTGTGCTGCCTGTGGTGTTCCTGGTTTCACCGACAAACTTTTCAACGAATGTATCATTTCACCGAATTCTACAACACCGAAAGCTATTTTCTGCTAAAGCCGTTTTCAGTTTATCTTAAATATGTGACTTGTGACTATCACAAAACATTGAGTGCTAAAAAAGCTTGTTGATGATATAAAAATTCCTCGAAGTGATACGTTCGTAAAACAAGGGTTATCCGTTACCTGGGGGGTTACCATGACATACTAAAGCAGTGCAGTTTAGGTTGAGAGAAAATTACAGAGCTATAGCAGTTGTATAGCTCTGTCCCTTTCTCTCAACCTAAACTGCACTGCTTTAGTATGTCATGGTAACCCCCCTGTACCAGTAATTGCGTCAATCACCTACTCATTTATTTTTTTAGATGAATGTGTCAATAATAATTCGACATGGATAAAAAGGATGCGGAAAGTTGTGATTCACCTGAACAAACAGCTTCTTGTGTTGCCTTTTACATGCATACTGAAAATGAAGGAATAAAAGGTGAAAGAGACCCTGGCCGTTCTAGCAATCAGCTCGGATCTGGAGGACCAGTCCCCTCTTCCCCTCCTATTGGTTATACCCCTCCCCCAGCCGGTGATAGTTTTTCTTTTCCTCCAATCATTCAAGGTTATACCCATCCTCCACCCCCTCCTGGTATTGCCCCTCCCCCTCCTTTTCCTCCTGGTTTTACCCCTCCCCCTCCTTCTCCTCCTGGTTTTTCTTGCCCTCCACCCCCACTTGGTTCTTTTCCTTTTCTGGCCCCTCCTCCTGGCACCTACCCTCTCCAAGAATATGGACCCGCTCAAAGTGGCCAAGACTACCCCCCCAGGTATGGTCCCCTCCAAGGAGGACAAGGTTACGGCCCTGAATATGTACCCGTTCAAGGTGGACAAGGCTATGGCCCTGAATTTGGGCCCCCCCAAGGAGCAGATTCCGGGAGGCCCCCTCAAGGAGGCCAAGGCTACGGGCCTGGTTATGGACCCCCTCAAGAAGGCCAAGGCTATGGTCCTGGATATGGACCCCCGCAAGGAGGCCAAGGCTACGGACCAGGATATGGACCCCCTCAAGGTGGTCAAGGCTACGGTGGTGGATATGGACCCCCTCAAGGTGGCCAAGGCTACGGTCCAGGATATGGACCCCCTCAAGGAGGATACCCAATGGGCCAGGGTTATGGTCAACGTGAACATAGCGGTTTCCATTTTAGAAACAAACATTACGACGGACCACCGATCGATTACATCCCTGAAAACCAAAATCGAAACGGATTCGTCAGATTAGTTTTTGGCCTGGTGTTTGCGATGTTACTTTTTACTGCCATTGGGATTACTATGGCAATAACGGTGTAAGTGTTACTTTGCGCAACATTTGTATTTTTACCCAATGATTTTTTATATTCTCTCTCTATTCTCATCTTGTCGTATGCATACGACAACAAAACCGGTCGCCGAGCACCGTCAGTTGCTATATTACCTACCGTATCTTACAAATTATAAATGCGAAAGTTTGTGTGTGACTCCTTCACGGATTTGGATGAATTTTTAGACCGGAGATAGCTTTTCCCTGGATTAACACATAGCTACTTTTCATCCTAGTTAGCTAGTTTGTATTTAAAGACTGTGGTAATTTGGGAAAGATGTACTTAAACATAACCAAACGAACCAATTTACCACTATTACTCGTTAATCGTGTGGTTGCCGAGTTAGAATAGTGCCACTCCATGTCTTCCCGTGGATGTCGTAAGAGACGACTAAGGGAATAAAGGCTTGTAGTACTGTTAGGCGATGGGCTTGCAACCTGTCACTAATACGCTGGTAAATATCTTAGCCTAATTGTGCAAATTGTGGTTATAGAATTATCAACAAGTTTTTAGAGATTTTTGTAATTCTTTAGCTCTGCCTACCCCACTCTGGGAACGAAGGCGTGAGATTATGTATGTATGTACTCGTTAATCGCTTACTTTTAAAGATCAAATGAAGTCATTGCAATAATTTGTGAACTTGATCATTAATGTATTTCTTCTTCTTCTTCTGCTTCTTCTTACATGCAAGCCATTGGTCGCGGCGTAACTGAATGGTAGTTTGATTGTGGTTTAGCATATTGCCTCACAACTTAAGAGGATTGTGAAGCAAAAAAAATCCATACAAAATGCGAAAACGTTTTTCTCTCCTTAAACCTAGTCCGATTTTTACGATTTTTATATATGTTGTAGGTATCATGGTAAACTATGTCTGTACGTTTTCCTTTACACGAAAATATTTCTCAGAATGAAACAAATTGAAAAAATAAAAAACAGAAACGTACAGACCTAGGTCTTTATAATAACTAAAACATATTCAAAAATCGTGGAAATCGGACTTGATTTAGAGGGTGAGAAACGTTTTCGCCCGGAGCTAAATTTGTATGGATTTTTTAAGACAGCTACGCGTTTTTAGCGGCGCTTCGCAATCCTCTTAAGGCACGCTATTGCGCACGGACGTATCTAATTATAAAATATCATTGTTAATAAGCGACAGTTCGAAACTCAAAAACATTACCTTAACCTTTTTATTGCCACTGTCGGATATATCCGCACCTCTCGCTCAACGCCAACGAGGGATATTTCCGTCACAGTTGCCAGTGAAAAATAAACTTGAGTGTCTATAGGACAAGGTTGATAATCACTCTGGTTAAGTTAAGCTCTTATTGGCATATGAGTGACGTCTTTTATAGTTGACGTAGCATTAAAAAGGTTAAAGTGAAATCTTGTATTTTTACTCAATACTTAAATGTATTTTTTTTGTTTACAGTCCAGTCTTAAATGGGTTCTTAAAGAAGACCGGAATATTTTTTTCTCTTTGGGCAATGTGAGTGAGTTTGTTTCTTTGGAAATAATTATATTGAATTAGAACTGTTAGGTACATTTCAATTAATAAACAAGTGCGGTAGGCCTGTTTCGCTCCTTCGCTTAGATGATTGAACATACAGTAGCGGTGCTGACGGGACAACTTAAACGGTTAATAATATGTCCGTCGGGTTTTAAATCGAGTTGGTTAACAGAATAACCTGGGGAAAATGGGACAATATCCTGAACATGCTACTGAGGGCCCTGCCAATATGCACTATTTTAACTAACGTTTCTATTCGATTCGCATTTAAACCAATCGCGTCACTGGGAGATGACGTGATACGAAAAGTCACGTGGTCTACCGGTGACGCGATTGGTTTAAAAATGAGTCGAATAGAAACGCTAGTTAGCGTAGTGCATCTTGGCAGGGCCCTCTGAGGTAACTGAGATAAATTTTTTATTAAACTCCCGGCGCAAAAAGATGATTGTCATAAGTTTTACGTGTATAGGTATAAGTGCATATTTATGTATGCCATTATGTGGCATAGTAGTTCAAAAATGAATGGACCGAATTGGAAAAATACTTCATCTCTGTCCGTGTATATTTTTTGCAACGTTGAAGCCTATTTCTCTAAAAATTTATAAACGAATAACCATAGTTCGTCCCTTTGCTTTCTCAACCTCTTATCTGATCGAAAAGTTAGATAGAATAAACACTCATGTTCCAAGGTTTATAAAGACTACTTTCCTATCAAAATATTTGTTCAGATGAGAGGTTTCCCCGAATTTCATATGCAATAATCTCATTTTCCCGGATGTCATTTGCCATAATTTTATATTACATAACGATTCATATGGCATAATAGTCATTTACCATATTTTCATTTGCCATAATTTTAAGTGCCCTTACGATAAATTTGCCATACATTTCATTTTCCCTGTTATCAAGTGTACTAAAAACGTATGCCTGAAAATTCAAACGCCATAATATTTGTTTTCCATAAAACACGTAGAATTGTTTTTATTGTGTCGTAAGCATATTATCATAAAAAAATCGGTACTGGCTGTAAGATCGCAGTTCTATATAACACTCCTCCCACTCGGCTCGTTGTCGTACCTAAAGGAAACCCTCCTTAAGGTAGAATAGGTAGGTTATGGTAATAATAGTACGTATTCCAGATTATACCCACTGAACTCACTGAAACAGTTTGGATCTGCTTTTTCTGTAATTACGGCAAATGATTGTTATGGCATAAAACATTAGGGATTATGAACATTATAGAAAGTAATTATTATGGAAAGTGTCATATGTTATCTAATATTTGGAAGGTTGAACATTATGAAACTTGAGTATTATGCCACTCAAAAATTATGGTATAATATGATGTTAGGAGAAATGAAGATTATAGCCAGTGAACATTATGACAAATGAAATTAGTACAAATGAATTTATGGAAAGTGGCGATACCCCAAAATTTTAACCTTTTTAAGGTCATTTTTAAGGCTTTTTATATCCACACCAGACGTTCTCCATTACCGGCAGATATCTGTCACTCGCGGACACGAAGTCAGGACTCGATTGATTTATTAGTCCGAGACGAAAAAATCATTTGGCACTGAATGAATTCATCGAAATATTGGTTTTTGTTGACAAATAAGCATAAAATCAAGTACTTATTTGTGGTATATGACTCAATCGTGCTTGAAATTTTCGGTTTGCATGTAACGACTTAACTATACGGCATTTTACGAAAATGCAGGTCAACATTTCACGGTCACGTTAAAATTGTGTCTACCCTCTACGGAGGGCCACGATTTTCAGTTTTTTGCAAAATCTTGGCGACAAGTGCCACGCCTCCGCGGCCCATCTAGTCCTTTATATGATGTGAGGTGAGGTTAAATATTCGGAGCAGCAGGCCACACGTGTATTTATTACTGACATCATTTCGTGCGCCGACATCTTAATACGAAGCGTATTTTACACAGAGATGGGCATTATTCGAATAATTATTTATTCGAATAATCATTCGAATAAAAAATAATTCGTAATATTTTTATTCGTGAATAATTTATTCCTCGAATAATTTATTTACGAATGATTTATTCGCGAATAATTTATCCATGAATGAATCATTCGGCTACTTTTCGAATAACGAATAATTTATTAATTTATTAGAGAACAATGGAGCAGGTATAATAAGTAGTAAATAATAATTAATCGTGCAATTCATTCAACGAATAAATTATCCGCGAACAAATCATTCGCAAATGAATTATTCGACGAAGAATTTATTCGAATAAGAATAATCATTCGAGAATTTCATTCGTTATTCGCGAATAATTTGTTTATTCTTATTCGTTATTTGTCATTCGAATAAATATTGCCTATCTCTGATTTTACACACGTGCGTAGCTCGACCGTGCGCCGCAGTGGAATTCCGGCTTTACGACTTTTGTTTTTGACATTAAGCATAAAACGTAAATGCTACAAGGAAAGTCATGTCAGTTCTTTGTTACAGGGGGTTACTAATGGTGGTAAACTGTGGTCTCAGCTGCACGGAATGCGGCCGGAGGCTTCCTGGCAACATAATTTTATTAATTGTTGGCGTACGTGTCCATATTTAATTAAAATTTGCGAAAGAAATTGTAAACTATAATAAGTGTAATGACAGTCAGCTACGGCAGGGAGCCATTATTTTTAATTTATTTGTGGTTAATCATAATTTATTTGTGTGCATAATTAACGAAAGTTATATTTTTTATATAGCTCAAAACAAAACAATACACTTTTCTTGTTAATAATGGATTCTTTGTCGTCGGACAAACAGACGATACACCTAGGAGTATGTTGTTTGCCGATGCCATTGTTCTTGTCGGTGATGATGGACTCAAGGTGCAGAGCAGACTGGAGGAATGGCGACAGGCTTGAGAATGTTGTCTCGAAGATCAGTAGATCCAAAACGGAATGTTTTGTGACTTTGGCGATCTGTCAAGTTTCGTGCCAATTGCGCTTGATAGCGAGATCCAACCAGTCTACTCCACTTTAAGGGCCGTATTAATAAACTAATCTCAACTCTAACGCTCGTCTCGAGATGCGTAAAAAATGACAGTGTTCTATGGTTTGACGTTTACTTTGACATATCTTGTGACGGGCATCTCGGCCAAGATGTGTTTATTAATACGGCCCTAAGTAACTCGGTTTCTTAATGCAAACTGATGGCGATATAGATTGGACTATGAAGCATAGAATCAGCACAGGGTGGATGAAATGGCGAAAGGTTACGGGAACAATTTGCGACCCGCGTATGCCCCACAAGTTTAAAGAGAAAATGTATAAGAGCGTGACAAGACCTCTCTTGTATGGATCAGACTGCTGGGCTACAAAGGATAAGGGTGATAAAAGGCTACTTGTGGCCGAAATGCGAATATTGAGATAATAATAATAAATAATAATAATAATAATAAATTTTATTGAAGTAAAAAGGATTGTACAAGAAGACAAATCAATTTAAGCACTTAAAGAAGGTTGTTAATAATTATTGCATTGCATGTGTGGTGTAACAAGAATGAATAGGATGAGGAACGATTTTTTTTATTTATTTAAGAAAAAAGAACACAAACAGTCATTAACATAACGCTGTAAATTAAAAACAATACTGTGACTGTGATACATTGAAAAACAGTGTTTAAAGAAGACATAATAAAAATGTAATAAATAAACCTCTTTAATAAATCTCTACTACAACTAAAATTCTAATAAAACTAGGTATACAAATTAACAACTTAATTTCTGTGGTTACAAAACTTTCAGTTACAGTAAACTTAATGTGGAATCAAAATACAATATCGTCAAAATAGTGATTGGACGCGAATTCTTAATATAGTTCGTTTTAAATAGCGGATTTTGGAACAAGTACACCTGTGCGGCTTTAAAATCGGTTAGGACAACGGAAATTAATTTAGCCTTTGAGGTAAGGGCAGTCAATATCATCATTTAAAATGTCTCTTTCAACAAGTGAGTTATAAAGTAACACAAATGTTGAGCGATGTTTAAATTATTTCGTCGATGAAACTGCAATACCGCGTAACCAACAATGGCTAATGCCGCGTAACTAACAAATGTGTCAAATTTGAGTTTTCGCGGCTGTAGGTAGAGCACTGTGATAGGCTCCAGACGGCATTGACAGCTGTGTCGATAACCAATCAGAAAGCTCCAAAGTCACGTCATGGCGATACCGCGAGAGAGCATGTCGTTTTTACAATTCCGCGAATGTGCATACGAGTACAAGTATAGAGATGACGTATGATTCAATTGTGTAATACCGCGTAAGTGCTTTATATAAATACATGCTGGTAAATTTGGATGCTTAATATAATAAACAGCTAAATTATGGGGTTAACAAAGTTATTTAGCGTTTGGGTAAGTCTAACCTCAATAAACACAAAGATATTCAATTTTAATGCTCTCCTGTAAAATTTGCCACAAGTCAGTTACGCGGCATTAGCAATTGTTGGTTACGCGGTATTGCAGTTTCATCGACGATTTGCCAATCCTGAGCGTGAAACCAAGCATTTTGTAAGCTCTGTTAATAATATGCTCGGCATGAGCTCGGAATAGAAGTTTGTCATCCAGCATAACGCCTAAAAGTCCTTGAGACTTGAAAATCTACTTATACTATTTAGGTTATAGGTATACGGATATAATATTTTGTTTTTCTGTCGACTAAACTGAGTAAGTTGTAAGTAATTTGATAAACAATAATCCAAGAGTTTAACCAGATCCTTCTGAAATATGGGGTCCTAGTGAAAAAGGGTACAAGTCGACTTAACTCGTAATAAAAAACGGTATATGCATGAACGGAGTGTACTGGAATTAAACCCTTTTTCACTTGATCTTCAGGAGACTTACACCCTTTTTCACAAGGACCCCAGAAATAACATACAGTCGCTTGTTGTTTTTATAGCTTTATAAATTTTATTATTGTCTTCATATAACAGAAATTAAGTAATATTAAAAAAAAAAACTATTAATCAAAATATTAAAGTATGTATGAGGAAGTTTAAAAGGAGGGCCAGTGAGAGAAAAACTGAAAGGGATTGTCATGGTACGAGAAATGAAAGTCAAGTCACGAGAAGAGTTTTAAACGTGAATGTGGAGGGCTTATAGTGGAAGAAGGAAACCGAAGAAGAGGTGAATAGAATGTGTGAAGAGAGACATGAAAAAAAAAGAGTGAATACTAAGATGTCGGTTGATACTAGCGTTGAAAAAGTCCGGAAAAAAAAAGTTTTTTTCCAAATAACTCGTTTTTTTCGGATTTTTATGGAAAAACACAATTAAATTTTCTGCTCTTATTTTAATCTATATTCGGTCTTATTTGCACCTACAAAAGGGCGACATCTACGACATGGAGGCAGAAGCAATTGAAATAGGTGGCGAGAGCGACAGTGATTGACTATGAATAAATTGTCATATTCGATTGTTATTTTTCCTAAAAAACCCGAAAAAAACGGAAAAAAACTAAAATTTCATAAACTTCAGAAAAAAACATTTGATTTTTTCCGCAATTTTCAACGCTAGTTGATACCGATGTTTGGGGTACTACTTACGCCAATCCCAAATAATTAGGATAAGAGTAAGATGATGATGATTATACAGGATGGTACTCGATAAACTGTACATATTGAAAGGGATGAAACTTTAGGTAAATTTATACGTAAAAACTTTTTAATAAAGTTTGGGTAGTACACTTACTTGTGACGGTGTAACTTTTGATCTAATTGCCCAAAAAAGATAAAACAATAGTATTGACATTAGTTAGGTTTATAATAATTGATAACAATATTAGACCAATAAAAAAAATACTGAGTAACTGCTTTTTTTGTGGACAATTACTGCAAAAATATCATTTTGTTTTCATAAAAACACGATTTTCTCAAAATTTTGCAGATATTTTACAATTTTTTTAACGTTTTTAGATCTAAAATTTAAGCAAAAATTATTTAAGGAAAAATCAAAAATTTAATAATAAGCAAAAAAAAAATAGTGAAATATCGACAAAATTTTGAGAAAATCGTGTTTTTATGAAAACAAAATGTCATTTTTAACCGACTTCAAAAAAAGAGGAGGTTCTCAATTCGTCGGGTTTTTTTTTTATGTATGTTCCCCGATTACTCGAAGACGACTGGACCGATTTGAAATTTTTTTTCGTTGTTTGAATGGTTATACCTACTTTCTAGTTGGTCCCATTGTCAACACATCAGGATCTGATGATGGGGTCTTGGAGAAATCAAGAGAACTCCTCAAATATTATAGGCACACCTATAGCAATTTTGGTATTTTTCACTGTAACTCGTGCATTTGCTTTTGAAAAGTACTATATGGTGAAGTGGAACTGATGATGACGACCACAGATGGCCACCGGAACTCCTTAACGGTACCTATTTCAAGGGTGGCGATAAGATATTTCGATTAAGGTAGTTGAGCGACTATGACGAAGCACATTTAGATTTAAATATGACTATGACATTCCCGCGGTTGTCTGCGGCGAGCTTGAAATGTTCTATAGTTTCTCATTAATATTTAGAAGTGGAGCTAAGTAACAGCATAAATAGGAACACTAAAAAGTTTAAAATAAAATAAATGTTTAAAAAAACAAAAACCCGCCTTCAAAAATGAAAAAAATAACTTCTTTTAAAATGGTAGGTCAGTCCAACTGAAGTCGGCGTCCCACAACCAAAAGCCGAATGCAGTTGGACTGACCTACCATTTTAAAAGAAGTTATTTTTTGCATTTTTGAAGGCGGGTTTTTGAAGTAATTTATTAAAAAAATTAATTAATTTTATTTTTTATTTTTTTACCTATTAATTAACCTAAAATTTCATCCCTTTCAATATGTACAGTTTATCGAGTACCACCCTGTACAATTCAACCCGGTTCAATTTTTCGGAACAAAAAGTAGCTCATGTCAGTTTTCGGGCTATGAATTCTTTCTACCTAATTTCATATCAACCAGTTAAGGCTTTGAACCATCAAAATGGAGCAAACAAAGCCATTTTTATATTGATTATATTAGTAAGGATTGGAACTCAGGGTTGTTTTTTTTTTGTTTCAGACTTTAGCTGAGACCATGTTTTGTATGGGAATAACAGTTCATTATAAAACACATATAATATTGTATGCTTTTGTGTGCACCACCGTCGTCGTTTTAATTTGTTTAGGATTGGCTTGTACTAAAGTAAGTTCGAATAATGTTTGATTTTATTAATACCTCCCTGTATATAGATACCAAAAGCCTGTGAATAGTTCCCAGACCACATTAATAAGTCCTCGTACAGGGCCGCAGGGTTACGACGGCAGAAGAGACCGAGTGAGTGAGAGGAGTGGGAGTGGGCGGCAGGCGCATTCTTCTCGTAGCTCAGGGGTATTATTCTCTTAAAAACGGCGGTCTGTCGAACGTACGAGCGAAAGTGCAGCGGTGAGTTTAAGTAGTCCAGTCCGAGCGAACAAAACACATTTTAGCGCGTGCATTCTCAATTAGGCAGCATGGCTTCTCGAACGTATAAGGCAAATAATTTAGAATGCACGCGCTAAAATGTGTTTTGCTCGCTCGGACGAGACTACTTAAACTCGCCGCTGACCTTTCGCTCGTTCGTTCGACCGACCTCCGTTTTTAAGAGAATAACAACCCAGTTCGCGAGCCACGCGGTTAGCGATCACATGTGTTACAATAGTTGCGATAACTTTGTGAGATATGTACATACGAGATATATTGTTTCTCAAGATGAGGCGGACTATCTTTGGACACGAACTTCCAAACCAAGCAACTGGCTTTTAACTTGCGTAACAAATAAGTCTATATATAATCTTGATATTTATATATATTTATATTAAATAAATTAAATAGATTATATATTTATATATATATATATATATATATATATATATATATAATCTATTATTATTATTTTATATATATATATATATATATATAAAATTAAAATACAAACTTTTACCTACTGTTTCATTAGTATTCATTATTTTTATTTAAATAATCACTATCAATTAATTTTCTTCTTAAAAAAAAACTATCTGCTATGACGTCACATATCTCAAGAACTGTGCTGTGCAGATTTCACCTCTTCTGTATCACTCTACGCGTGACTTATACCCACTCCTCCCTCAGTCCCCTCTTGTCGTCGTACCCCCGCGCCCCTGTACCGCGGGGGCGAGTTCTCATTTAAGCTGTCTACCTATAATAAGAGTTGTATGTGTTTCAGTTTGATTTCACGAGTTTTTGGTTGTACGTGATTGTGGGCATTCTGGCGTTGACGGTGCTCTTGTTCATCATGGGATTTGTGAGTATGGTGTTTGGAGTGAACATGAAACCTGTGTTGCTGGTCATACTCATCGTTCTAACACTTTTAATTTGTATTGTAAGTATTTTATATTTATTTTTTAAATTGTTGGTAATCTATACATATCAGGGTATCCCAAAAATCAAAGTCAACTCGCCTTTGGCTGATAAAGCAGCAAAATGCTATCGATTTAACCCTTATATATGTTGAGCGATTTTCACTAGTTTTATAGATATTGATCATTTTCATCTGAATTTTTGTAATTTTTATTTTGTCACGAAAAATCATTCACATCATGTTTTATTTCAGACGTTTTTCAGTGGTATCTTACATTATTAAAATCATAACGAATCAGCGAAGTTTTTAAACCTGTTTGCCCGTTTTTTTCTCAATCATCTGTCTTACTGTTAGCAAACACCGGGGCGCCTAGACTAGTATGGATAATTTTTTTTACGTCATTACTTAAAGCGTCGATTAAAATAAAATAAATGTTTAAAAAACCAAAATATCGCGTTGAAAAACGCAAAAAAAACTTCTTTTAAATTTTTAGGCATAGGTCAGTTCAACGGAAGTCGGCTTTTGGTTAAAAATATTGTAAGTCGCCGCACGTGTAAGTGCACGCGTTTTTGTGACACATTTGTTTTATTTTATAGCGCCGCGGGAAAGTCATAGTCATATTTAAACAATTAAATGTTCTCCATTACAGTCGCTCAACTATCTTAATCGAGATATGTTATCGCCATCCTTGAAATAGGTACTGTAGAGGAGTTCCGTTGCGTGGTCTTCATCATCAGTTCCACTTCACCAAATGATACTTTCTGAATGCAAATGCTAGATTTCTTACTAAAAATACTAAAATTGCTATATGCATGCCTATAATATTTGAGGAGTTCCCTCAATTCCTCATGGATCCCCTCATCAGATTACAATTTGGTGACAATGAGACCACCTTAAAAGAATATTCTATCAAACAAAAGAAGAATTTTTAAAATCTGATCACAATTGACGGAAAAATCGATAAACATACATTAAAAAAATCATACGGTAGAACATAGAACCTCCTTTTTTGAAGTCGGTTAAAAAACGAGTACAGTGCAACCATTTTCTTAATAGCGATCGGCAATCTTCGTTTTTCTATGACACACGAGTGACAAATATACTGTCAGTTACGAGTGCAAGCGTGATAGCGATAGCCGAGAGCTATTAAGAAGCTGGGAATACTGTAAATGGGTTTAAAAACTTGACTGATTCGTAATGATTGTAATAATGTAAGATACCAATGAAAAACTTCTGAAATAATACATCAAAAGAAGGATTTTTCGTGACATGGACATAAGGGAAAATTACAAAAATTCAGATGATCAACATCTCAGAAACTAAGGAGTAAAAAACCTAGGCGGGTGAACGTTGGTTTTTGGGACACCCCTATATATAAAAATGAACTCCTGTTTCCCTTGGTCACGCTATAACTAGCTAGATAATGGTTTGACAGTTTTGAATTTATTTGTTACTTGTAAAAAAAATTTTTACTCTATTAACTATTTAATCGACATAATATTTACAGAATTCAAAATTAATATTTTTTAATTATAAATAATAATAATTAACAGCAATTATCAGGATAAGGTTTGTAAGAAAAAAATATAAATAATAAATATATTTATTATTTACATATTTTTCTTAAATCGTTAAAAAATCCTTTTACAACAATAAACGGAGTAGTAAGTTAATCTTTTTTTTTTACAATGTATAATAATATTATACTTTCACAAACAAAACTGGGACCAATCACAACAACAACAAGGGGACAAGTATCGTTATGGTTCATCGAAAAAATTTTTTCTCCCAATCTGATATTTGATTTTGCTCCAAAAATACCGATGTCTGTTGATATTATTGGTAATGATCAGTGATCGGCGATCGGAAGCATTTTATGTCACTGTGACGTCCTACGTCATGAATAGTAATGACTAATATGGATAAGTCGGTGTTGTTCAAAATAAAACCTTTCTTAAAAAGTAACTGAGTTTAATTTGTTATAGTAAATAATCATTATTTTTTCTACGTTTAATATTGTCAATCGATTCCTTCTAACATTGAGGATCCATTTATATAAAGAGAACGACCGTTCGACATCAACAGATGTGAGAGGTGATAGTCGTAAACTGATATTTCGTTGTTATCATTATTACTCAAGTTTCTAACAAATTCGTAATCAGGGATTCCATCGATTACTGACTCCATTTTGTTACCTTATGCATTCGAGGACGTCCTTATTAAACACAGCCTTACCTCATCTATTAAATATAATGATTCTCTGATAGATAAACCACGCTTTAAAAACAAAACACATTTTTAGTAAGTTTTTTTTTTTACAAGAAATGAAATAGTCATGTCCATGTAATAATTTCGTCAACAATTTGACATAAAATCTGACCGCCGATCACTAGTAATGATATTTATTAATATTTGTTTCTTTGTTTTCAGTCTCTTGTCATGGAATTGCAAATGATTCTGGGAGGGAAAAGTATAGAACTCAGCATAGACGACTATGCGCTGGCGGCGTTCTCTCTCTACACCAGCATTATAGACATCTTCATGAAAATGATCTTGATTTTGTATTGTTTTGAAAACTAGCAAAACTATAAATAATTATTAAACCCCCGATGTAATGGAGGCCTTTCCTTTTAGAGCTAATATCGCTTAATCGATCCATCCGTTTAGGAACTACGGTGCCACAGATAGTATACGCCGATGACGATGACACAAAAAACAAGTTTTGATATTGGCTGTCAGCGGAATCATCCTAGATAAACCCAACTATAGCATTTTTATTAGGTACTCCACCAGCGGGCCTAGTATGGTTGCGTTTATCACGTGATAAAATGTGAATAAAGCATCCGTCACTCTCGTACTTATATACGTGTCAGAAAGTGACGAATGTTTTATCCACATTTTGTCACGGGATAAACGCGACAATACGCAAGCGCTATATTAGGCACCCTGATCTTAAAAAGCTTTGAGGTACATGGACTGTAATATCAAGATCAAATAAGCCGCTAAGCTAACGCTCTAAAAAATAAGGTATAAGTCTCCTTGCTAGATACCTTAAAGTTTTCAAGATACAGAGTCTTTACTAAATCAAATTAAAATTGAACTTCCGGATATAAATAGTTATCACTGGCAATGTTACAGTTCAGCTCTAAAATTAATGTACAAAAGCAATGAGATTCCATCTAGCGTGTGGTTTGCCAACAAGGTGACCGGTTTGGCCTCGTCATCTTTAGCATTCTTCAGATCTTAATATTTGGTACCTGGATGATGGCACAATTGGAGGTAATACCTCCTCAGTCCTCTCCGACCTTTAACTCATCATCAATAGTTTTTCTGATATAGGTTTGTCACCAAACCACAATAAGAGCGAAATTTTCATTTCAAAAAATCTGTCAGCAATGCCCACAATGACCTTTTACACAAGGTAAATCTTCTCACTCCTAACATTTCTATACTATCGCTTTCTTCACTAACACTTCTCGGCGCTCCTATTTATGACGGAGCCATTCCAGCAATTTTAAATTCAAAAATTGATAATTTTCAGAACAATTGCGATTTACTTTTTTAACGTTGCTATTTATATTTTGCGAGATTGTTAATTTTCCCAAAAACTCATTTACCTTTTTCGTTGTGCACCGGTTTGGAAATTCCAATCTTTAACTGAAAATATCGACAACATTATGAAAATGACTATCAGCAAAATTTTTAACATAGCTTTTACTTCTCCAAGTTGGACCCAAGCACTTCTTCCAATAAAATTCGGTGGCCTAGATGGGCCTAGGCATAACATCCACTACTAGTCTGGCACTCTCCGCGTTTCTTTCGTCTGTCAACAGCACGCTCAGCCAAATCAGTGGTATACTTAAAATACCCCGCACGGGTGATGTAGAGGTTTCGTGTTGGGCAGACGCCGAAACTAAATGGAACACATGTAACCCAGGTGAGAGTGCCCTTCCTGACAAAACGTTTCAAACAGTTTGGGACTCTATTACAAAAAAGTCTATACACAAAAATCTTCTAAAAAACATCACCGTTCTATCTAAACGAGCCAGACTGCTAGCTGTGACTGAGCGGGAATCTGGGCATGGTTACTCGCTTTCCCTTCTCGAAAGGAGATTGACAAGGTTTGGACCAAATGCTGCCCAGACGTG
Organism: Acleris literana; assembly: GCA_946894065.1. NCBI lineage: Eukaryota > Metazoa > Arthropoda > Insecta > Lepidoptera > Tortricidae > Acleris > Acleris literana. The sequence continues at coordinate 5,320,605 of OX335692.1, forward strand.
AAAATACCTCTAACGAGTTTTTTACGTTACTATCTATTATAAAAAACACATATTTTCTAAATTGGTTCGAGAGAAAACAAAAAGGTTTTGTATTGCCGTGTTCGTTTTGTTGATGACTATAGATGTTGTCGTTGAAGCAGTCATCAACATAAAGCAATCTCCATGCTAGGAACAACTGGCTAATAAAAATAAATAAATAAAATAAATAAAAATCATTTATTTGAATGTGTACAAATACTACAATAAATTAGAGCTACACATTAAAGTAGTAAACTAAATTAGAGGTACACACGCAGTTTGACTTGTGAAGAAACAAACAGAGGCCCCCAAACTAGGCGAAGCCTGTATCTTGGGAGACCGAGGTAGATTAGCAATGTAAATGTAAATATGAGTATACATATGCACATACATGCATGCAAACATACACGCACATATACACACACACATACACATCACATATATATAATTTTATGTATTTTCTTTACCAATGCTTGAATACTAATTATAAAATTAATACTTTTAAGAGTGGTCAGAACATACAATTCAAATTGTAGAAGTTTTAATAGTTGAATTTTTTAAAAATATCTTCAGAAACATAGTAGTCCAAAGTAAGCAACCATTCTGTGAGCATATATTTAGCTTTGTGAATTTTACAGTCTCTGATTTTACAAAACTTTAGAACTGCATTATATACCGATGCTCTAACATAATGAGTGCCTAGATTGGTTTTTAGGATGGGCTAGGCACCAACTCATTGTTAGGCGCCTTGCTCCACTCTCGATAGAATTATTATCAACAAATATGACGAGCATTAGTAAGTAATGTATATTGATGATTGATAATTTACTTCTCTACAAAAAGTCTTTTTTTTCGTGACTCCTGGGGTAGATCTTGAAGCGATTTAGTGTACTGTCTCGTGTTAGCGTAAGGAACATAATGCACTATGTGTTCATTCTGGGCAGCACTTGGTCCAACTCTCATACAAATATGGTCAATCTCCTTTGGGATCCCTGTTGGATCCCGTTCCGCTTCGGGTGGCTGTTTGTCTGCGTCTTGGTATACCTATATTTGAACCGCACCCCTGTTGCCTTTGTGGTCAACACGTCAACTCACTGGGTCTGGTCTATTTTGCTACCTATGTGCTGGCCGCATTTTTAGGCACGATTTCTTAAATGACATTGTCAAACGTTCCCTCGGCACAGCCAATAATTATTCCGGCAACCCCGGAGTCCTCCGGTCTTTCTGCCTTGGATGGCAAAAGACCTGACGGCTGCACTTTGCTGCCATGGTATTTGGGCCGCCCCTTGACTTGAGACGTAACATGCGTGGACATGTTAGCTCCATCTCACGTCGAGGGATTCGCTCGTCAGCCTGGGTCTGCGGCTGACCGTGCCCAGACCATCAAGTGCCGCAAATACGCTTTCCTAAATGAAAATTACTTCTTTTGCGGCACTTGCAATGGAAACTTTGGCTGTTTGGTCTTCCGACACCAAGAAGTTTGCAAAAGAGGTGTCGGAAAGACTTATTTTGGCGGCGGGTGATCCCAGGGCGGGCTCGTTCTTTGCGCAGCGGCCCAGTCTGGCTGTGCAAAGGGAAAACGCGGCCAGCATTTTAGGGACCATGCCACGAGCGGGTGAACTAAAGGGTTATTTTTTTTATAGTTAGTATTTTATGAGGCCACCTATGCTAAAGTCTGGAGTGTTCCGCGATCTGGATCTCAATAAACATAACGCCTTTGTATCTGTTCTTTGTATAATTATATTAAACTTGCTCATATTTTCTTGAGACTGTCCAACGTGAAAACACGATTAGAAATAAAATCCTCTATACTTTTATTTTTCAAACATGACACCTTTTTTGCATGTTTTTGGTTGAATCTTCGAAACCCTATAATCTTTAAAGATGATTTTCGATTCAATAGTTGAGGATATGTAACTTCTTAATCCTGGCAAAACATTTTTTCAATAAATGTTGTGGTTTTAAAGTAAACAGAGATAAATTGAATTTAACGCTGCCGTCAAGGCGCGAACGAACTATCTCCATCTCACATTCTTCGCGCGGAAGCACATAAAGCCATCCCTTTTTATTCTTGTGGGGGCGTGGCACCATAGGTGCCTAACGCACTCGCAATCGCAATCGGCTTCAAAGTGGAATAATTGTTTTCATTTTGTATGCAGACTCGCCTTCGGACTGTCAAAATGAAAAACGATTGCGATGGCGAGTCAAATCGAAATCACAATAAAAATAACCTTCTTGATTCGATTATTGACATAGTCAAACTGTGAAGAACTCTAGAAAAATGCCTTGTTGTGCCGTGGTTGCAAAAATATGGAATAACTGTCGCGAATAATCTCGATATACATGAAAGATGTTGGTGAGTGAACCCCTTTATTTCGTCGAAATTTTGCCGATTTCGCTGAATTTACAGAGGTGATTTTACAGGTGAAATACTGTATTTCTACAAGTTTTAATGCACAACACGAAATATAATTTTTAATTTTAAAGAATGTATGAGCTACTTTTTTGTTTTTATTCATTTTTTATTATTTTATTTTGATTAATCGACCTGACACCGGCGACTGTTATGTGAATTTTGCTGGAAGAGGTTTAGAATGTCACATATTCATGAATCGTTTTGACGTCTTAACGGTATGATTTTTTTTTAAATGTATGTTTTTGAAAGTCGTCTAAAAAAGGTTTGAATTACTTTTTACCACTTTCATATAATTTTTTCGAGTTAAAAAATAATAAACTTCGTAATTTTTTATAGAAAACGGGCAAAAATAATTTTTGATTTCGGCTACTCAGAACTCTCGTCCATAAAATTAAAACAACAAATATAAACTTTAGTTCAAATTCAATCCATTACCAAAAAAAAATATCCAAGAAGTTCAAAAGAATTGGCAATAAATAATGTTTTAAAACAACCTAAATCTCGCATTATAATACTCGACAAAAATAAAAAAGTGGCTCATTTATTCGTAGCTCATTTATTCGATCATAACTAAAATGACATTTAATGTTGAGCATTAAAACTAGACAACCAGTATTTTAACTGTAAAATCACAAAAATAAGCAAAACCGGCAGAATTTTGTATACGGCCTCTTAAGACGAAAAAAATATGACTGGCAACTTTGAAAGGTGTCATCTAGTTTTAGCGGAAATAAGAGGTTAGGAAAAATGAGGAATGGTGAGTTTGGTTGTTGTTTGTGAAGTGGAAGATGATAATTATTCCGTGCACTGATAAATGCTTATAGAATATAATATTGACAATGTAAAGAGATGGCAAAGGATTAATATTCTGGTGGAGGATCAACAGGGGGCCTTCGGGTCCCGCCCTTGGGCTCCGTGCTAGGCGACAGGGTCTACCCGTAATAAGTAGGATTGCGCTCCGACGGGACACTGAGGCGCCGAACGCGGTACCCAAGAAGTAAACGTTAACATTAAATTAACGCGAAGAAGATTTATACTACTAAGTATCTCTTTATTATCATGTATGTGATTTTATCGCTACATTATTATAATAATGTAATTTGAACGGATATGACGAGACATGTATGACTATGGGATGCGTGGCGAAACTAACATTTCACATGTAAGTATTTTTTACCATCGAATTTGGATTGTATTTAAGCATTTTTATGTATAATTAGCTTCTGCCCGCGACTTCGCCCGCATAGATTTCAATAATCGTTATTTGGGAACTTTTAAATTTTCTGGATAAAAAGTAGCCTGTGGTAATCCAGGGTAGGTATAAGCTATCTCGACTCCAAATTTCATTCAATTCCAGTCCAGCCGTTGCAGCGTGAAGGAGTAACAAACTAACACACACAGATACACATACTGATGTGCAAGTTGCGGAAAGTTTCCAAATAGTTGGAAAAGTTCTAAGAAATTTCCGGAAACTTCCAGTGGAAATATAGGAAATTTAAATTTAAGAAACGGAAAGTTTCAATCCCCGTACATAATTGTGAGAAGATTTCGAAAATTTCCTACATGAAATGTTTCGCAATTTTGGAAAGTTTCCTTTGGCACATCAGTAGATACACACAAACACACACTTTCACATTTATAATAATTATAGTAGGATTATGAGTCTATTTTAATGTATCTAACATTAAAAAAGGCCGAACTCCAAAACATAAATGACCAAATTCTCATACAAACTACCATCCCCTATTTCACCTCCTTAGGGGATGATTTTGGAGATAAAAAGTATTCAATGTCCTCGGGATTTAAACTATCTTCATACTAAATTTAATCTAATTAAGTTCAGCGTTTTATGTGTTAAAGCGTAACAAACACAGAATTACTTTCACATTTATAATATTAGTATGGATTTTCTTTCTACAACAATATTATATGTATCTATGTATAGATTTTTTACTTTTTGAGTATTGTTTGAATTGAAATTTTAGAATTAAATAACCGACCAATTATCTTTTTATTACTGTTCATGTTTTACAGCTACACATTTTAACCATCCACCGAAAAATAAAATTACTGTCCGTTCATTTTTTCAAGTGATTATAATAACCGCACAAATATTAAATAACAGGTGTAGAAATAATATGCCTTGAATAAGTCTTGAGAATGGCGGAAGAAACAGGAAAAAATGTTAAAATCTGGATATGTCAACGCTGTCGACGTCAATCTGACACCGCTCCTTTTGACATAGGCTAACAAAACAGAATGTACGTACAAAACCTGTCCCATGTTGTCACACTGGGTGTTAGAAGCCATAAGAAATAGTAGTTTAAGTGACGGTTGCGTAATGCCAATTACGCAGAGTCGCGTACAATACTTTATCTATACACATATTATAAGCACTCTAAGATGGGTTCAGAAGCCGAAAGGCAAATGACCAGCATTACCTGTGGTAGTAGGTGACAGCTATGACAGCTGTAACGTAATTTCATTACGTTATCAAATGTTGTCAGGTAATGAGATCCAAATTTGGAACATCTTCCAAAATTAACAGCTGTCATCGCTGTCACCTACTTCCACAGGTAATTGCCTACGGGTTTTGACCGCATAATAGAGGACTTATGATTGTGTGTGTAGATAAAGATATATTTTTTATTATATATAAACCTGGCTACCGTTTATTGGAACGTTTTAGTGAAAACCGCATTAACATTGGTTCAGTGGTTTTTAATTGATGCGAGGAGAAACAAAATTAAACAGACAAACATACAAACAGACACCAACTCTAAAAATCATAGAAACGTGTTCTGCTGCTCATTCTGAGGGCTATAGTATTTTTAATTTCATATCTCGAATGTACCCTTTTACAACTTCATTATATAGTATAAAGTAAGGCCAACGAGATGAGATAAAGAATTTAAACAAACTTTCAGGAGTTCAAACATTTTTATTTGAAATCGTATCACTTCGAACGCAATCCAAACAGGAATGAACTTAACAAAATGGCGGCCCTAATGTTGACAACTTCTGTACTCACAGCTTTCCTGTACCACGAATCACGCAACGACAGCCGTCATCGACCAACTGAAGATATTATTTCGTATACGAGAAATAAGGACAGATATAATAATCGCTTGCTATCGCAATAATAGCTCAGTAACGGTCAGTTTGTTTACATTCTTTATCTCGTCTCATTGGCCGTACTTTAGATTATAGATTTACTCGTACACCGCCAGCGCCATAACATCGATTCTATAATCGAATTTGTAACGTTCAGCGTAATATTCGTATTAGAAAGAGATGCGACGGCGTACTCCTCACGAGACTCTGACTTATTTCATAGTATATTGAACCATAAAATTGATCGCATAAAATCTATAATTGATTTGTGTGACTTACAAATGGTGCGCACGTTCAAGTGTTGTGATACATTTAAAACTAGTTTATATCGATAAAACACATTTAAATCATAAAACATATCAATTAACGGTTGCAATAGAAAATTAGCGTTATTCGCTTAGATTTGGAAATATCTACAATTAATTGCGTTACTAATGGAGGAGGTTCCCAGTTCGTCAGCATATTTTAATTGGCTTTACTTGTAACTAACTAACCCATTGGCTAACTAACAAAACAATTTCATTACAACTTTTGCATATTAATGTAATTCCAATGACCATACAATAATGTGGTAGAAGCAACCTGAAACGATGCGTTATACTACATCATGATAATACGAGCTTGCACACCGTTCAGTCGACAGTTTCTGAAGCGTTTTTGAAGCAGGCAAACGTTGAGTCTATGAGTCACCCTGCGTGTTGCACTGACCTAAGCCCAAACGATTACTTTTTATTCCCTAGAATAAAATATTTATTTCGTTGAAAATGAAAAATATTTATTACGTTAGTTTAGTGTAGTGATAGTGTAATTGGTGCAGTGAGTACTATACACAAGGAACACACTAACAAAGTGTCTTCCCCTTACCAGAGACAATAGGAAAAGTATTGATGGAGACATTCTTAGCTTAGTCTGTATTAGAAGTTTAGGTCTAATTTAAAATACTTATTAGTCATAAGCAGTGATCGGAAATAGGTGAGCTAATTTGCCTAAACTTGACGCATATTCATTCATGCGTGAGAGAGATGGGAATACATTATTGAATGAACATGCATCAAGTTTAGGCAAATTAGCTCACCTATTTCCGATCACTGGTCATAAGATAAGATTAGATTGTATTTAAATGGAATATTTGATAAGATATTTCATTTAATAAAAAAATAAATAAAAAAAATTTTTGAATACCCGGAAGATTTAGTAGAAGCCTGCAACTCGTTTATGTTGGCAACATCAACTTACTTACGAATACATTTATTAAAACTTTTACGTGTAAAGTGCTGCCATGTATATCACAACTTTAAAATAAGATCGATATCGATGATGTCAACATGCACCCTTCTCTAGCTAAGTTCTCCGGCAATCGTTTGATAAAGAAAGAAAACCTCTTTAATTCAAAAAAGATTGATCAATATATCCAATTAAACAAAAATGCCATCAGTTATAAGTAAACATGAACAGATTGCGATTTTTGCCTTCCGTGAACGAACCTACTCTCCACGCACCCAAAAATGTGTCGAAATTACCCCGATGCACCATAATAGGTATATTATATTACTATTTCTGAAAATATTGCTTACTTGGTAATAGGTTTGGTAAATGGATATTCAAGACCACAGACCATAATTAAATTGAAAAAGTTGACAATTTATGTAGCTATACCGTAATCTCTAAGGTCTGTTCATTCTTACTTGTCTTATATAGTAAACAACTTTCTAACCTCAAAATAAAATAAAAATTAATAAAAGCTCAGTGGGCCGCAGGTTGAGTATAGCTGCTCTAGAACGTTCCTTGGAGTAGCGAGGGGGGGGGGATGTCACTCTGCACTCTACACCGCACCCCGTAGTTGCCCTGTCTAGACGGCCGAATCTAGAGTTACCGAGTTATTAGTTTTCACTACGCTATGCCTAAGTGCAAGAGTCTAACGTCATTTGACCATTTTTTGTATTGTTTTAGAAACTGTTGCTGCGCTAGGAAAACAGGATCCTGAAGTGCCAGGTAGCGGGCCACTGGCAAAGAGCCACTCGCCAATGAGTGACAAGACATTGCCAAGTAGCGTGACAACGCCAGCTAGCGGCGACGTAGAGCAGCCTATCAACCCGAAGATTGTCTTTATCATAGTCGTAGTGATGAATTTACTTACAATTGGTGCATTATGTGGGTGCTTGAAAATGTAAGTACTTCTTTAGAATATATTAATCCTCTTATTCATAAACGCACGAAAGCTAAAAATATGCTTGAAATGTGCTTTGTCCTTACTCGTCATTGTGACATTTGAATTGGAGAAAAAAGTGACTTCTTTTTGTACTGTGTCCTACTAACACGTTACGGACTATCCGAAATTAATGTTTTTGAATTTGAATTAACATTCGGTTCCTCAGTGAATATTTTGATCACCAGGTAACATAGATAAAGTAGCATGCTGTCTTAGAAATAATGATTCTCTTTGATTAGTTATATAGAAGAGTTTTCTAGCATTGTGCGGCAAGGGGCAGGGCAATTTTATATGTGCCAAAGTATACAGGGTGACTGCGGGGTCGTGATACAAATGATTACCTCTGTGTTCTACCTACGAATATGAACAACTTTCACTATGAGACCCACTCTGAAATCAGGAAAAAAAAACTTCCGCTTCATACATTTTGGTCGAGTACGGATTGAACTTTTCTATGAAACAGCTGAATTTTTTTTCGTATTTCAGAGTTGGTCCCATAGTGAAAGTTGTTCATATTCGTAGGTAGAACACAGAGGTGATCATTTGTATCACGACCCCGCAGTCACCCTGTATATGGGTGGTGATCGCAATTCGCCCTATAAGCTCTGAAGGTTCCCTCCGGTTTCGTACCAAAAGAACACAGTTTAATGGCTATCAATTCAAAATGTATAAAAGACATTGTTTGATTAATTATATTTAAGTTGACAGCTCAATAAATTAGAACTCTTCTTTAATGTTATAAATGCGAAAAGGGGTTTGGGTAAAAGTGTTGTCATTTGTAAAATTCATATATTTTCAAGGTGAGCGGCCATTCGTGAAAGTGATAAATAATGATAGAATTATTAAAAATAGACATATTTTGTTACGTAATGTAATACTCTTAAGTGCATCGGAGCCGAAATATTTAAATATTCATACTTGGGCGTACTTTTGTACTAAAAACTGAATACTTAAATCTTTAAAATCTCCGCTCCGATATTATTTAACGCCATAAATTATATAATTATATATATCTATGTGTATTTAGAGGTCCTCTAAATAACTATGTGAAATTGATCCGTGGCCGCTGAGAAAAAAAATGACAATATTCTTCAAACAAATTTACCCAATGCCCTTTGTGTGCCTGTGTGTTAGTTTGGTGCTCCTTCACGCTGCAACGGCTGGACGGTTTTGGATTAAATTTGGAATGGAGATAGCTTATACACTGGATTAACACATAGGCTACTATCCCGGAAAAAACCTGGGAATAATGATAATCAAAATCTACGCGGATGAAGTCGCGGGTAGAAGCTAGTAAAATATAAAATCGCCTTATGTCACATAACTAAAGAATAAGAGCTCCTCATAATTGTATGACGTTAAAATCGATGTTTTTTTTTTCAGTCGGAAAGTCAGAGTTTTTGGCAGACTTTATGCACAGTACTCGATTCCTGTATTTGGGTAAGTGTTTTTTCTTAAGGTAATTTACCAAAGACGTTTTTAAATAAGTAATAATTTAAACCACGTCTTGTCCCACGAAAAGGGTAGCGAAAGATTCTACACAGTAAAACCTTATTGTTTTCGATGTGTTTTCGTATTGTCAACGTTTTAATAGCTCTTATTTACTCGACAATAATGGTGGCCGAGTTAAAAACAATACCATAACAGGTCAAAGACGATATGGTTTTTAAATCAAACCGCCATTAGAATAAGATTCGAAAGTACACAACATTATTTATAATTAATAAATATAATCACAAGATCTATGACATTTTCATACTTTTCTCAAAAATACTATGTAATCTTGCCATAATACCAGTAATTAGGAGCCAGTAGGTTGAAGTTCCTGGGGCCCTGCCAAGATGCATTAAGCAAACTAGCGTTTCTATTCGTTTCGTTTTCAAACCAATCGCATCACTGTTGGATGACGTGATACGAAGAGTCACGTGATCTACCAGTGACGCGATTGGTTTAAAAAAAAAACGAATAGAAACGCTAGTTAGCGTAACGTAATGCATCTTGGCTAGGGCCTCTGGACAGCTAAGAAAGTGTCCAGTAAAGTCGAGTGATTTTGAATCTGGAATCAATAAGTGTCCAGTAAGTAAGTATTGAAATTCCGCAATATAGGTACCATACTATTTGAATTTGGAACTATCCGTACAGACCTGTGACAGTGTTTAAAAAAGCTAGAGAGTACGAAGAGGTCACACGGAAAAAAAAGAATATGAACACTATTTTTACTCTTCAGGATTCTCGCAAAAAGAACCCTGACTAAAAACAATTTTATTTGCTTTATAAGTAAATAATATATATATATATAATAATATATATATATATATATATATATATATATATATATATATATATATAATAATATATATATATATATATATATATATATATATATATATATATATATAAAACATTGAATAGTGCCACTCCATGTCTTCCCGTGGATGTCGTAAGAGACGACTAAGGGAATAAAGGCTTGTAGTACTGTTAGGCGATGGGCTTGAAACCTGTCACTATACGCTGGTAAACATCTTAGCCTAATTGTGCAAATTGTGGTTATAGAATTATCAACAAGTTTTTAGAGATTTTTGTAATTCTGTAGCTCTGCCTACCCCACTCTGGGAACGAAGGCATGAAATTATGTATGTATGTATGTATAAAACATTTTTAATTTGGTATCGTCTTAGGTAGTCCTATTCGTTTTTTGTCATTCGTCACTTTCGTTGGTAGTCTTTGTCATCTTTGGTCATATTTGTAGTTTGTCTTTTTCTTATTTAGTTTCTTTATTTGTCATCATCTTCTTTGGTCATGTTCTTTATTATTAGTCTCTTTCTTTTTTTAGTCTTATTCGTTATTCGACAATGTTTTTTCGACACTTTCGTTGTTGGTTCCATTATCAATAAGTCACTTTCGTTTTTACCTCGATTCACTATGGGTCTTGTTAATTTTTCGTCTCAATTGCCATTACTTTATTCTTATTAGATCATCATTTTAGGAATATTATATGAAATAATAAAAATGAAGGGATGGTTTACTATAAGAATTTGAATGCATTATATATTGACCGATAAGATGAAGTAACTTTATAGACCAAATAGATCAAGCATGTAAAATTCTTTCGTTCGACGGATATCGAACGGCTCATTCCGGTATTCATCATCTTCTTCTTTGGACATATTTGGTGTTAGTCTCTTTTTCTATTTCTCATTCGTTATTCGTCCCATCGTCTTTCGTCTTATTCTTAGTTCGTATTTTTCTTATCGGGCCTCTTTTGAAATTTATCTCATTCTTTATTGGACACATTTACTATTTGTCCCGTTAGATATTCATCTTATTCGCTATTCGAATAGTTTTTTTTGTTTTTAGTAGTTTGAGATCAAAAGTTTCTGCTGTAAAGGGCCACATATATGGAACGAGCCGTCGTTACATATTGATGAATCGATATCGTGACGATTCATGTTTCAATAGAAATTTAGATGCGATATTGCCACACACGTACAATCCATCGCTTGATTTTAACATCAGAACGATGGATCGTTACGATAATTGCCCCGTGTATACATTTCCTTTAGATGTGCGGCACATACCCTCCAACTGGCTGTCGGTGATGCCCTAAAAGAAAATGAAGATCTCGTAAAAAAACGGTCTCTTGAAGTTGGCAACAAGCCAACGAGAAAATCAAGCCTCTGAGTCAACGCTATCTCAAATTAACGCATATTTTGACACTGGCAACTTTATAAATGAAATTTGGCGAGTCGCAAGGTCCTAAGTACAAGTAAAGGAAAATTCCCAAAATCGTTAATTACTCGTAGTTGTTTACATTTGCAGTTTGGGAATTGACCGCGACCATGACGTATATCGATACAGAGAAAAACATTTATTTAACTAAAAACAAAGTTTGTTTCTCAATCCGACTAATCTGTTTGTTAGAAAAAAAAAAACCAATTAACTAACTGCTTATTTTCATACCTAATCAGCAAGGATCGTAAACTGCGAGCAAAATCCATTGAAATGACGTATGAGAACCAGTTAGGGTTGGCGATGGTTCTAAATTCATGAACTAAAATATTATGTACTAAAATAATACAAATACATTTTTTTTTTACTGATGAAATTGAACACAATCCGAAACTCAGTTTACTGGCTGGTATATTAATTTATTATATTTACAATTTCAAATCAAATAATTCCCAATTTTAGACTTGGGATAGTAAGAAATAATTTTCGCAAGTACGATGGCGAGACAATGCAAATAATACAATCAGATTGACAATCATGACTAGATATTACTCTTAAATCTATAGACAATGTACTTATCATTCTAATAAGTTTTAGTTTAACATTATAGATAAACCATGAACACTGATAGGGGCAATTTATTACCATAATGATAACAAGTATAAACACATTCCTCCATACATATTTAATTTATTCGATTATATTATAAGTGACAACCCTAGCACTTCAATGAATTTTGCTCGCAGTTAACGATCCCTGCTAATCAGTAATCTAATCACCAAACATAAGTACAGTCACGAGATTCAATTAGGTACCCACCTTAGGTCCAAAGTCAATCTGACATTCTACAACAATAAATTTAGTTTCCTAAAAGTTACAAATGACTTGACATCTCTAATGATTAACGACTTCAAGCATAATTATATTTCTTCAAATGGGTCCCAAATTAACGCTTGTGACCGTACCTACCTATATGGCACCCCCGGTGGGATAGTCCGAATCGCTCTTGGCCGGTTATTTTCAACATAGGATTAAAAGGTTAATATAGAGCTTTTTGAATGAACTCTACATTTTAGACCTTTAGGTAAAAATTTAAATTATTTCTTCTTTTGTTTCAGGATACTATTGGTAATTGGTCAAATTCTTTTATATCGACCATTCGGCCGGCAAAAGCCCAAGAACTTTATAATATTATCAATTTGTGTATGTTTCAATTCTATTTTATCTCTATATTAGCTATAATGTGTTTAAACTACGGATGTTACGGAACTTCGAATCCAGTTCCGTTAAGTTGGAACTTCCGATTGATATTACACCCTCCAGTCCCGACTCCGGTTCCGAAATTTCTTTATAGGAGGTTTTATCGAAGTTCTAGTCGAAGCGCAGCGGCGGCGGCGCGCCAGCCGCGGTCAGCGCGTACATACAAGTTTATACTGGTCGCAACCCGCGTGCTTACACATGTTCCACGGAATAGAAAAACAGTGGAAGTGCCATGAGCTTCGTTTAGTACCAATTTCACCAAACGATGTTAAATTTAATCAATGCTAATCGACTGTTAGTTTATACATTTTGACAGCTGTTAACGCTCTAATCGTCTGTTAAGTGGTTAACATCGTATGATGAAATCGGTACTTAGTATCAGACCGGTTGTCACCAATACTCACACTATCATAAAAACAACACGCCACCATAGAAAAACTTTTTGGTGCGGCTATCGTTTTTACATTCCAAAATAGCACAATAAGACATGCTTATTTCTGGATTTATTTCCTATTTGTGAAATATTTATTCGCACAACTTTCACGCACAAGCGATCGCGGCAAACTATGGTAGGTTGCGCGCCATGCCACACGTGACACGCTCACATCACACTTCTACTGTTTTGTCTGTTCTGTGCACATAACACACACGACTAATGTTGCCAGACGTTTCGATTTCAGCGGGATGTCCCGATTTTCACCGACGTCTATGGACATGTACCGAATGAACCTTTTTTGGCTAAAACAGCTCTTTTGTCGTAAATAAAATAAACTGAATAAACATTTTCGACATAATTTGGCCAATATATTGTCTGGGATTGCTTTATAACCCGCTATTTTAACCAAAAAAATAGCGTCTTTAGCCTAAAAAGGTTCATTTTAAGGTTAGAAAGTAAGAATAAACAAACCTTACATTATGAACACTCTAGTGTTGTGCTGAAAGTCGGGACAGTATAGCCTCGTAAGGCCCACCATACTGCAAACAGGGAGTTTTTGTGAGTGGGACTTTGAATCTACCACCAAGGCAATAAAGTTTAATTAAATGTGTTCGATAATGTCATTTTCAGTTTATGAACATAGGAAAATAAACCTTATTCTTATTGAAACACTGTTCAGATTAAATTGCCTTGATTATGTACATCCTATTGTACAATGGGCCCCACGAGGTTAAATACTAATTTATAACAACCGAGAAGGTCAAAAACTTGCAAGAGGGCTGTAATGCGCGCGATTTTTTGTACCGTTCCGATTTAAAAATCCAACTTCCGATTTAAGAACCCAAGCAAGTCCCGACGTTTTCTAGCAAAGCTGAAGTTAAGGTTATGTTTTTGTTTATGAGTTTTATGACAAGGTATTTGTCAATGGCACACCTTTTACTTTTTTTTTTTATATGTTACGTACTAAGGTTAGTGTCCATCTTAATTCGTCCCACATTTAATAAGCTGTTTTTATTTTTTATATGACGCAATAAAAAAATCTGATATTTTTTTTTATTACTTAGGACGCTTATTACCTACCAACGAAAACATATCCAAGCATTTTGGCGAAGTTCATCAATGTTTTTCCCATATACTAGTGATCGCTCCAAGTTTTGTTTGTAAAAATTTTTTTTTTTAAAGTATGCGAATGAAACTAAATACTAACAAAATTCTGGTTATTCTTTATTTTAAAAGGAGTTTTGAACCTTCACTCATCATCATCATATTATTTTTCCCTCATTGGGTATTTCAGAATTACTGTCCCATTTACTATTGTTAATAAACAAATTCCAAATATTCGGGCGTTAAATTTCTCCGTCTCGACTGACCTTTTCATTTTCTTTAAAAGTAGTACGGGAAAAATAAACAAACAATGCTGGGGACGATCAGTATAATTATGGGAAAAGCATCGATAATTGAGTTTATCGATATAGGCGATCCCTAGCTGTCATTTAATTTTGCCCCGTATATTCCGAGGTCTGCTTAAGACGATTTCTGTTCCAGGTGATTTTACGGTTTTTGTTGAGTGTGAGTTTTAGTGGAAGCCTCACATCGTATATAATGTTGTATGGGTTGATTATAAACTTGGTTTTATGCTTGGTTTACTTAGCAGTGTCTTTTACAAGCGTAAGTGTAATTTTAAAGTATTTTGCACTAATTCCTAAAGTTGCTTTTTTTATATAAATTGGTTTTGCGTTTGATCTCAGTCTCACCTGAGGGCCCTGCCAAGATGCATTGCGTTAACTAACATTTCTATTCGATTCGTTTTTAAACCAATCGCGTCACTGGTAGATCACGTGACTTTTCGTATCACGTGATCTACCAGTGACGCGATTGGTTTAAAAACGAATCGAATAGAAACGCTAGTTGACGCAATGCATCTTGGCAGGGCCCTCTGATGTTAGGTAACGACGAGGTCGAGGGTGGTGCACGCTCACCTAGAAAAAAAGGCTATTCAATTTAATTTCTGATAGATCTGAGCATTCCCAGCGATTGTGCTCTAAAGTCTCAGAGAACCATAATGATAAGAGAGAGATAAGACCTATCTGAACTGCATAGCTATGGCATGATAGTCCCGTTCGTATCTATGCAAGTTGTCCATTTCAAAATTTAAACCAGTTCTGGTAAATGGAATAGGTTGAAATTTAGACCACGGGACAAATATCAAAACGCTATTATGTAAACCCGATAACAATGCTATATTATGGTATCAAAGAACTGAACTGATGATGGAGTCAGAAGGTAGCGACAGGATCTCCGCTATACTTTACGTAGACCCCACCGTCTTGGAGACTCATTAATTTGGTCATAAGCAGATAATGACTTTTGCAAAATCGAAGTAAGTATAGTTCAAGAAATATGATTTGGCCGTCTGTTATCTACTGTATGATCTTTTTTTCTGCGTTAAGACTTACCGGACCTAAACTTAGCCTTAACCTTTCAACCCACTGTGCTGTTTGAACAACGAGGGCAGTTTTAGGATTACCTTTTGTTTGATATTAACAAAACGATGTTAGTGAAGATTACAGACGGTCAATTTATGTTTCCTGGACTATACAGTTGGCAAAAAAAGCCTGCCCCAAATTTCTTTTTTTTAAAAACTTTTTTGTTTTTTTTTATTTCAGTTAAGCTTGAGCAATTGGAAAACAAATGTTTTGATTATATTAACGGGTTATGTAACAGCAGTTGTGATATACTTTGTACAATCCATACCCTCGATAGTAAAACCTATTAGGTTGGAGTATGTGATTTTTGCCGGCATAGTGGCTTTTTTTACACCACTGGTAAGTACATTGGTTTTGACATCAAAGTGGCAGTCTTTACACCACGGGTGAGTACATTGGTTTTGACATCAAAGTGGCAGTCTTTACACCATGGGTGAGTACATTGGTTTTGACATCAAAGTGGCAGTCTTTACACCAGTAGTGAGTAAATTGGTTTTGGCATCAAAGTGGCAGTCTTTACACCACGGGTGAGTACATTGGTTTTGACATCAAAGTGGCAGTCTTTACACCACGGGTGAGTATATTGGTTTTGGCATCAAAGTGGCAGTCTTTACACAACGGGTGAGTACATTGGTTTTGGCATCAAAGTGGCAGTCTTTACACCACGGGTGAGTACATTGGTTTTGACAACAAAGTGGCAGTCTTTACACCACGGGTGAGTACATTGGTTTTGGCATCAAAGTGGCACAAAACGCCGAGCAGTTTTTGGGTTATTCACAGCATAAATGGAATAAAACTGTGCAATATACTTAATTAAATAAATAAGTCAAAACTACACCTTGCGAATAAATGGCGCACTTTAGTTTTCTTCAAGTATTTGAGATTTTATTCTAAAAAATAAATAAATATTTTTTACGAAGAAAAATAATAATTATAATGTAAATAATATATAAAGATAATAAAAACGTAATGGACAAATTTCCAAAACTCGGAAAACTTTCATGAAATCGGTTTGAAAACAGTTTGGCAATTTGAAGTTAGGAAAAATGTTCAAAATTGCCATATAAAGTTAGGGTACCTAGGTTAGTTAGTTATTTATATACACCCGAAGGGCACCCAATGATTCAGTGGCAAAGTCGTAGGTAAGGTCAGAAGAGTCAGCCTTCATGTCGTGCTAAACTTGGATTTGACACAAGTTTACCTTTACCTTAAATTATACAACCGTAGTTAATTAGTTTTCCCTTTTTAAAAACATACTGAAACATACAAGGAAAATATTTTGAAAAACTGTAATTAAAGATTTTCAAAAGTTCATATAAGCCTCGTATTTAGTTATTAATTAGTACCTGGAAGACCGAGCGTCGCTCGGGTTGAAAACGAACTTTCCCGAAGATGTCACCTTGACAGATCGATTTCTCGCCCCCGTAAACCCCCATATTTCAAATTTCATCGAAATCGTTGGAGCCTTGTTGGAGCCGTTTCCGAGATTCAGATTTTATATACAGTGGTGGTCACATAATTAGGGACACTTGTTTTTTCCTATACTATAATCGGTCAAGAACTTTTTGAATGGTGGTCAAAATTGAAAAGTCATATTTGTAGGCAATTTATGGAAAAAAAACAAGTGTCCCTAATTATGTGACCACCACTGTATATATACAAGAATTGTTCGTTTAAAGATATTAGATTCAAGACAATTATTTTGAGGTTGTTTTATTTCAGAATTTTGTTGTGCAGACGAAAGTTGTTTTTGAAAGAGCTCTGTTTAAACTGACTCCTAATGACATCACTATATACATATCCAGCTTCTATATCCCCCTCGAAGATAATATTGCCAAGTTTGTTATTGCCGATCTTGTTACACAATAGTGGACTCGTAAATGCTTTAGCGGTTCTTTGAGTGGAAATACAAATTGCAGAAGTTGATTGCTGTCTTACTTTAACTTCAGCTCTAGAGCAAGTAGCACAATGTTGCTGTCTTTTTCTAACTCAAAAGTAAGAGTAAGACAGCCGTCAACTTCTGCAATGTTTATAGCTAGTTTAAAGATTGCTTTTCATCAATAAAGTCGACAACATTAAATTTTCGGTTTATTTTATTTTTATTTTAAATCCTTTAGGTACGTAAAAATGGGAATTGCCTTGGGATACACCTGTTTTTAACATTGTATGAATATTTAAAAATTATATCGAGGTTATAGGCTTCTATAATCAATATATGCAGTTAGATTTAAAAAAATATGGTACAATAAATTAATGATGTTAAAATTAAAAAAATATTTGCATTTAAAATTTAAATGCGTTCCGAAATTTTCTGGTTTTATCTACACTTACCCCCTTACTAATAAACGTTGAATAACGGTGGTATAGCTATACAATGTTTTGTCCTTATCTGTCATTGTGAAATTTGAATTTGACAGATAAAGACAAAACATTGTATAGCTATACCACCGTTACTCAACGTTTATTAGTAAGGGGGTTAGTGTAGATAACAGTAATATTATTTGTATTTTTTTTTGTTTGTAGTGAGCAAACTCAAAAATTACTGAACTACTCAGGGTTCAGTAATAGGCTACTTTTTATTTAGGAAACATGAATGGTTTCCGTTGGATAACAAAAATACGGATTCAACACGGACGAAGTCGCTGGCAGTAGGTATCTACATGTATATCTATCTATATTATACTTCTACACTAATAACGTAATGGAACCAGTAATCGACAAGGACCCATGAACGACACTGATTCTTATTTTACAGAAGATAAGGGTCATTCATTTGTTTTGTAACACTCAATTTATGACCGTATGATCTTTGATTTAAGTGTCGATTACTGGCGCATGTCAGTTTAAAGTGTCGATCATTGGTGCCATTACGTTATTATAAAGAGGAAAGATTTGATTTTTGGTTTGTCTGTTTGTTTGAATTGAATAGGCTCCGAAACTACTGGACCGATTTGGAAAATTCTTTCACCATTAGAATCCTACATTATCCCTGATGAACATAGGCTATGTTTTATTTTTCTGCGCGGACGGAGTCGCGGGTAACAGCTAGTATATTATAAAGAGGAAAGATTTGATTGTTTGTTTGAATCGAATAGGCTCCGAAAGTACTGGCCCGATTTGAAAAATTCTCCATTAGAAGCCTACATTATCCCTAATGAATATAGGCTATATGTTTGTATATGTTTAATTGTTCTGCGCGGACGGAGCCACGGGCAACAAATATTTTAAATAAATCACAAATTCGGTCTTCTTCTTCTTCTTCTTTTAATAATGGCGGTCCACCGCGGTATTTCGCAGTGATTTCGCCAGTGTCAAGTGAGTAAATATAATATAATATATCAACAGTACAGAACCGGAAATCTTTCAATCGGCCATCTTCCCTCCCCGAAGGTTACCGGAAGACCCACAAAATAGATCTCCAATATCGTCGCTGTACTTTCTCAACCTCGTATCTGATCAAGTAGTTAGATAGGAAAAGCACGCTTGTTCCCGGAAGGATAAAGACTACTTTCCTATCTAACTATTCGATCAGATACGAGGTTGAGAAAGTACAGCGACGATATTTTACCTTATTTTATTAGTATAATTTAGACACCTAGCTGAGACACAGAAATAGAATTCTCATAGAAGGAACTTAATGAGTAGCACACTTGAAACGTATTCTTTCGCATGCATTTTAAAGCAGATTGATAATGAGTTTCGGCTTAAATCGGCGTATCAAACCGGCGTCATAATTTTGGTTCCACAATAGCCCAAAAACCTGACTAATTTAAACATATCATGATATTGACATATTATATTAGACAAATCAAAGAGAATATAATCACTACGTTTAATCAGGATCCTAAACAGACACAGACGAAGGGTTAAGAGTCGGGCACGAGTCGGGAGTGCCTTACATTGACTTGACATTATTGGTTACCGTCTTTCCTGTGGACATACCCGAAGTTAACGTTTTTAAGGCCTAATTTGCTGGCTGAACCCACATGCTCTTAAGCGCCGCCAGGTCTACTTTAGTCCAAGAAAATAAAAACATATCTTATATGCATACAAGCCTTTAACTATTGACCACAGGAGAGACAACTTTTGTTTTTGCGAGTGTGTATGACCCTTAATTAATATTTTGAATAGTATGAAAGGTGGGCTAGAATCAGCACAACATAACAGGTCCTCTATTCTAGGCAGTAAAAACAATATCGTATTTGACCTGTTACGGAATCGTTTTTAACTCGGTCGCCATTGCTGTCAAGTAAATAAGAGCTATCAAAACGTTGACAATACGTTAACGAGTCAAAGACATTATGGTTTTTATGTTTTTACCGCGTAGAATCTCGGCACTGTAGGTATTGAATTTTGATCTGTGGTCACTGACATCAGAATAACTCTGATACATATCTACTCTACTGTAATCTACACAGAATAAGAACATATAGCATAGAAACCGGACTATAAGACGTACTTTGCGTCAGCTATCTTTCTCTACTTTTTAGATTACGTATTACATGAGAAAAAATTAAACAAAATGTAGGCTGTTTTTTCTTCTTTAACTGTCATTGTCACAAGGTTTTACACAGGGAGTCCTTTGTCCTTCCTATAGGAAGGATTTGTCTTTCCTTGTCTATAGGTCCAAATACTATAGGTGCTTATAGGTCCAAATCACGCCTTACTGGTGACGATGTACCAAATAACGAAAGAACAGCTATAGATTCATCTCTTTCTAACTCACTATGAAAACCATAAGTAAAAAGAAGTGAACCATAATGTATTTTCTGCTTATTTAGTACTGTTTCTATGCCTTTAGTCTTTAATCTGTGACTACCTCAAACATGTCTGACACGGACTAGACACGTCATAACAGAGTTGATGTAAACTTAAAATGATGATTACTATTTAAAATATAATCTTGAAAATGCCGCCTTATTTAAATTGAAAAGTTAATTTTGGGGAATTGTATCACCAGGCGAGTTTTAAATTCCACGGTCTCTATAAAAAACGTAGCCATGAGTAACGTCACTGCAGAAGTCCAGCAAATAAGTAAGACCACCATAAATGCTGAACAATTAAAAACTCCCATAGATGGAGAAGAAAATGCTAAGAAAATAAATAAACTGTCTAAACAAAAACCAGCTAAAGACGAATTATTGAAATCCTTTGTTTACAAAGACTTAGGTCAGCATTTGAGAGATGTTGTAAACAGTGGTGTGAACTCCGATGAATCCATGAGGGTCGTTCGATTGGATTATGGGGACAGAGAGAAAACGAGCTGGCAGTGGGTGCAATACATGAGTGAGTAAAATTTTACAGGGTTTTAGTTATTCTACTTTCTATCTTCTTCTTTTATCTCGGTCCCTCACTGCTGAGGATCGCGACCACAGGTTACGTTACGCCAGTCTGTGCGATTGTACGCCGCCGTGGGCCCCCCGGTCCATGCTACCGCCCACCGCCTTCTTGATGACGTCAGACTTTCTATCTAACCCGACACATACTCTTAAATCGAATAAACAAAATACTTTAGTTTAGTGGTGTGGTTTCGTTTTAGTGTCTTAAGACAGAAATCAAGTAATGTTTGACACTAAACTGTAGGGAACTAAACCCGACAAAAATGTAGAGTGTTATTAGTTTAAAGTGTGTTTCTATGTTTCTTCTGTGAATCTGTGTGTCTTGGTATATATTATTTGTGTCTGTTTATCTGTGTGTCTTTGTGTATCTGTGCCTGCGTATTAGGGAATTCAAACCGGTAATTCTTTGTATCGAAATTACCGGTAATTTACCGTTACCGTGGTAATTCCTGTACAAAAAATTACCGGTATGCATTCCCTACTGCGTATCCGTGTGTCT
This sequence comes from Acleris literana, assembly GCA_946894065.1. Classification (NCBI taxonomy): domain Eukaryota; kingdom Metazoa; phylum Arthropoda; class Insecta; order Lepidoptera; family Tortricidae; genus Acleris; species Acleris literana. The sequence goes on from OX335692.1 coordinate 5,342,111, forward strand.
TTGTACATGTGTGTCTGTGTTTCTGTATTTCTGTGTGAATTTGCATGTGTCTGTCTGTGTATCTGTCTATGACAACGTAGCTCTCGATTTAGGCCGGGTTTTATAAAGATCCGTTAGATCAAAGGGTATTGGGTAAATTTGTTTGAAGAATATTGTCATATTTTTTTCAGCGGCCACGGATGATTTGTACTTAGTTATTTAGAGGACCTCTAAATACACATAGATATATATAATTTATGGCGTTAAATAATATCGGAGCGGAGATTTTAAAGATTTAAGTGTTCAGTTTTTAGTACAAAGGTACACCCAAGTATGAATATTTAAATATCTCGGCTCCGATGCACTTAAGAGTATTTACATTAAATAACAAAATATGTTTATTTTTAATAATGCTATCATAATTTACCACTTTTACGAATGGCCGCTCACTTTGAAAATGTATTTCGGTCAGGAATGTCAAAACTTGTATGAAGTTACCAAAATTTGACCTGACATTTTTACTTACGGGCCTTTATAAAACCGGTCCTTAGACTCGTTTTTTAAAGATAGTAAGTTCAATCTGAACTGTGCATAGGTTTAAAATTAGACCGTTTAAGAAATACTAATTGTTCCGTACAAGAATAAAAAGGCAAATGGCCAACCTTCAGCAATTTCAGAAGCGCCAAAAGAAAAGAAAAAATATCAGTTCTGAAAGAAAAGGTAGCCATTGTAAAGGGTTTTAACCGACTTCAAAAAATGTGAAGGAGGAGGTTTGTATGTTTGTCCGCGATTATCTCGCGTTCGGTTGACCCAATTTTGATGCGGAGTTGAGAAAAGTATTTGTTAAATTCTAGTAGGTTGGTATACAACACATTTTGGTATACATTTGGTGAAGTGAAAGAGGTGATGGCCACCGGAACTCCTAAACGGTACCTATTTCAAGGGTGGCGATAATATTATCTCGATTTAGATAGTTGAGCGACTATAACGAAGAACATTTAATTATCTAAATGTGTCTAAGACTTTCCCGCGGCATTGCTTGCGGCGAGCTTGAAATGTCTTAAAGTTTCATATCACCTAAGTAGTGGAACTACATAACAGGTTATTATGATCACTTAAAAGTATAAAATAAAATAAATGGTTTAAAAAACAAAAATATTGCCTTAAAAACGTAGTTATTTTTTTCCGTTTTTGAAGGCGGTTTTTTCTTTAACATTTATTTTATTACGTATTAAATAGTTATCTTTGTAACAAATATTATTATGACTAGTGTTAGGACTTTTGGTGGCATACCTAACCCTAAAATTTTACTATGAACGTGAAACTTTGTGACGATGCGCGAATGTTTGTCTGTTAAATTGTCTGTTTTTGTACTCGTTAATGGTAGAATGGATTTGGAATTTGGTCCACAGATCACAAAACCTATGTCCAGAATATGCGCATACGTAGGATACCTACCTTTGGATTTGGAAAAGGGGTTTGGGTAAAAGTGTTGTCATTTATAAAATTCATACATTTTCAAGGTGAGCGGCCATTCGTAAAAGTGGTAAATTATGATAGAATTATTACAAATAAACATTATTTTGTTACGTAATGCAATACTCTTAAGTGCATCGGAGCCGTTATATTTAAATATTCATATTTGGGCGTACTTTTGTACTAAAAACTGAATACTTAAATCTTTAATATCTCCGCTCCGATATTATTTAACTCCAAAATTATATATATCTATGTGTATTTAGAGGTCCTCTAAATAACTATGAAAAATCATGCGTGACCGCTGAAAAAAAAATGACAATATTCTTCAAGCAAATTTACCCAATGCCCTTTGGAAACACGACAAACATGATCCAATTCTTAAAAAAAATGTTTTGCTGCGTTATTCCACAACATTCTAAAATAGGAATAAAAACTGAAAAAAATAAAAATGATTTATTGGTTATCTCAAAATCAATAAATCATTTTGAATTTTGTTTTTTTTTTAGGAATAGATCTTGGCTCATTCGGATATTGGAGTGCATTAAATGTTTTTCGGAACATAATTATACTTTTAACAGAGCAAAAGCACATCATCTACCTACTTTTACAACGTTTTCACAAATGCTAATATTTTATTTTATAGAGCCTGAAATTATAACAAAACCTCTAATTGGACCAAAATCACGTGGAATATTTTGTGCACAAGTGTTCGGATTAGTACTTATCTCCTTTATGATCACGGAATCTATTGCTGTGACTACATGGGTCGTGTAAGTACACACACACATACTCATACATACACACACAGATACATACACACGCATACACACATACAGACACACACATGCCTGACGGATGCTTTATCCACATTTATATACCGTGATAAAGGCGACCATCAATACCGTGGCAGCCCCCGTACTGATCAATTTGAGTGAGATATCCTTTGATATTTATACGAGGGCTTCATACTAAAGGGGCGTATACGCGAAACCCTTACTTTTCAGGAGAGACAATAAACTTTATAACATTTGTATTTTTACTTATTGAGCTATAAATTTGCATTCAATCTTTTATATACTTCCTGGTTTACGGTAATTAAATGATTTTACGTTTATTATTTTACAAACCTTTAATTATGTCATTACGCCTTTTTGGCTCGGCGATAATATGCGAACAGGAACTAAAAATGTCTTAAAAAATACTTTGGATTTCCAGGCGTATAATATAAAACCTTCCCTATTCGATAATTTAATTTAATACAAAATTAATCCAGTTCATAAGCTTAAATATGATGACATTTCAATGTAAAATCGTCCAAAATACCATTATTTCATTTTTTTTCGAAATTCATACGTCTATCTGGCTAGACAAAAATAATATATATAATTATTTTGTTATGAGCTCGTATAATACACACAATCGGTCGTATATGACGTATTTTTATAGATCATACTAAACATCTATAGCCGTAATTACATACGCCTATATGGATCATTGATAATGAATAACTCTGCTAAATAAATGCTTTACGGCTGCTATACGTCTTTTTGGTTTGACATTTTTTTTTCTATTCCAATTATACGCCTTAAAGTTTTTCATTAATTTAGCGAAAAATATAGGTCGCAAAATTATGATAAAATTAGAGAATGTGTATTACTAATACCCGAATCGAATAGGACAAACAAAGATTATTCGGATTTTTGCATGTACGCCCCTTTAGAATGAAGCCCGCGATATGTTTAATTTTGCGGTCCTAGTGAAAACGGGTTCAAGTCGACTTAACTCGTAAATAAAAAAGGATACATACATGAACGGAGTATACTAGACTTAAACCCTTTTTCACTTGATCTTCAGAAGACTTATACCCTTTTTGTATTTCTGTAGGCCTGAAGTCGCCGTGGTATTAAAAGGAACTATTGGTCTTGGCTTACTAATCGGGTCTATGTAAGTACAATAATAACAATACTTAGCTTCTCTGGAACGGTTCCCTGCTCTGTATATGCGGCTATTTTGAGAGGCCCTTTACATTCGAGCAAGTCACTGTATGTCATTTTATCCAAAAGCAATTTGCATTAGCCAGGAAGGCTCCGTAATTTCATCAATAGACCAGGGCCTCTATACGGGCTTCTATTCGAGACGGAAAAACCATGACGTCTTTGACCTGGGTATTGTTTCTAACTCAGCCGCCAATACTGTGAAGTAAGTAAGAGTCAAAGACTATTTTTAGAAATCCTAGAATCGCAGCCCAGTTCACTAATCTATATTATTTCATTCATAGCCTATTATAATAACATTCGTGTTCCCATCCCTCTACAATAGTCCTAACACTAACCGGTGGTTATCCGTGGGAGCATACTTCTTTAATGTCATCTCCGGGACAATCATCGTTCGGTGTCCCATAACTTTACTAAATTAAACTTGTCTAAATGGCCTCTGCGTGTTGGCTTCGGCTCCATCTACGCCTTCCAAAGGTCCCGGTCTCCCATAGTCCCGTGATGGTAAATAATATAGCAATAATATATAATGCTAGACTGTAATAAGAAATATGTTTGAAAAATGACTGACTGCTGAGTTTCTTGCGGCGTTTCTTCTCGGCAGTGGTCTTCTCTTGGGAAGCGCTGGTAGATTCTTGACGTGTAAAAGTGCCCGTGCGGCCTACTTACTGAATAAATTTCTTTTATCTTTATCTTTTTAATCTTTAGCAGACTGTTGCAAATTGTTACCTAAAGCATTCACAGTTTATTATATTCTTACATACATTTCATTAAATTAACTGATGAATTACTCCAAGTGCGACCCTTCGTGCGAGTATATTGTGTCCTTAGTATGTTGACGAAAAACAACATGGCTGCCATCTTGAATTCCAAATTTGATATGATTTTCGAAAATCATGGCGGGCCGCCATATTGAATTCCAAATGTGACACCATTTTCGAATTGGCTTACCACGAAAGCATAAGAAACACGATACCCATGACGACTTTTTCGAATCGGATATCATTTTCGATATTGCCATCCCCGAAAACATGAAACATGATACCCATGACGACTGTTAGCGCTACTATAGCGCTATGACGTATTAAGCGCCTGCGGGGGAGGTGAGGAGCTGCAAGCCGCGACCCCGCGCGCGACACACACCTTTTTAGCGCATGACACCGAGCGCACGCGCGTCTGCATTTAATTATTGTAATTTAAAAAATAAACTGTTATTCTTGTCAAAGAGGACTTTAGATTTACTTATCTACCTCGCCTGGACAAGTGGCGACCTACCAAGACCAGCCTACAGCCTTTATGAGATCAACTAAGTCGATCAACCTTCGGCCATTAAACGGTGAAATAACGGGACTGCTAAGCAACAGAGCTAACGGAATATTTCACATGTGATTCCGGGAGTCTATTCTAAGTGAAATGCAGTGTTCAACCAAGTAAGCCCGTTCCTTATAACTATCCTTTTCTTCTATTTGTTTCTTTTTGTGTGAGCAGCTTAGTTACTTGTCAGACGCACAGTTAGGTATCTTGCTTTATGCGTACCTTCCACCTAAGCTTATGAGTTCCATGTAATTAAACCCTATAATTTCACAACGTTAAATAAGAAACTATATACTATCCAAATAGGTGTCATATTATAATATATATATATATATATATCATTATTTTACGTGCGCTTAGACATCATCTTCAATTAAATCTTCATGCTTTATTGTAATAAGCATTACTTTGCATTTAAAGCGGCTGCTACTATTATCCCATTAATAATTGCTAATAGCTACCTTTGCAGCATAGGTATTCAGTCCTTTCTTCTTTCTTTTAAATCAGCTAACTGATTATCCTCATTAAAGCTAGCAAATTATGCTCCTATAACTATTATTTGTTTTATATTGCAACAAGTATTGCCGATAATTTCAGATTAATACTTGGCCAAGATTGCATAAACTACGTGGCATTTTGCACGAATAACGGGACCCGCTCGTGAGTCGGCGCGGGCGGCGGCTAGTGTGACGTCACGCCGGCACTGCGCTTTGGAGAACCGGTTTGATTGCACCTTTTAACTTTATCTAACTCATTGATTGTTTTCGCCTATTAAAATGTCGGAGGACGATTCGAATAAATCAAACAAGGAACAGGAACTCAGGGACCTTATAAGAAAACGTAGTTATATAAAGGGTCGTTTAACTAAATTTAAGGAGTTCTTAATTCCTTTAAGCCAAATTGAACCTTCAAAATTAACTAGTTTAAATCTAAAAGATATTGCGTTGAGAGTAAGCAAATTTCAGGTATTGTTTACGGAATTTGATGTTTTGCAATCGAATATTGAGTTGTTGAGCCCTAGTGTAGACGAACAAATTGAGGAGCGAGACTACGTCGAAAACACATTTTATAGCGTTTTGAGCATTGCGCAGGATATGATGGAGACAGTTCCTGATAAAGGTGAGCGAAGCGAAGGTTCACAATGTAACTCCACGGCGGCTTCTTGTTCTCACGCATTTAATGGTGTTAAATTGCCTACAATAAAGCTTCCAGTGTTTGATGGCAACTATTTAATGTGGCTGGAGTTTCGTGACACGTTCGACTCGCTCATAAACTCGAACGACTCGATTCCTAACATTAATAAGTTCCACTATCTTAGGTCGGCACTGGAAGGCAGTGCACTCGTGGTTATAAAGTCTATTGAGTTTACCTCGCCGAACTACAAGGTCGCATGGCAAATATTATGCGAACGCTATAATAATAAGAATATTCTTATAAATAACCATCTGAAGGCATTGTTCAACATTGAATCCATATCGAGAGAATCACATAAAGCTTTGCGTTATCTTTTAGATCATGTGTCGAAGAATTTAAGAGCGCTGCATACGCTAGGTTTACCAACGGAACAGTGGGACGTGTTAATTATATTTATGGTATCTGCTAAGTTAGACGTCACCACCAGTAGAAAATGGGAAGAAGTCAAGGGTAGCCTAGCTAAATTACCTACTCTTGATGAATTTAATAACTTTTTGCGCAGCCGGGCTGATGTTTTAGAGACTACACAAAGTCATAAATTTGAAAAACCGGAATATAAACCTAGTTATAAGTCTTACAGTTCGTCAAGGTCTTTGGTAACAGCGAGCGTAGAAAGGTTTAAAGGGTTTAAGTGTTCTATCTGTAGTGAAAATCATCGAGTTTATCAATGTGCAAAATTTATAGCAATGTCCCTCGAAGACAGATATGCCGAAGTAGATAAATATAAATTATGCCATAACTGTCTTCGAAGCGGTCATACTGAGGGTCAATGCCGGCTTAAGGGTTTATGTCGTACATGTAGGAGCAAACACAACACCTTGATGCATAAGGATACAGAGTGTGTACAAGTTACGCCTGTGTCACTATCAGTACGCGGATTAAATCAAGTTTTATTGTGTACGGCACTTGTTGATGTCGTCAATCCGTCAACCAATACTACCTACCCGGCTAGGGCCTTGCTGGACACCGGGAGCCAGTCATCCTTTATTACGGGTAAACTGAAAAAGGAAATGGGGCTTTTTACCGAACCAATTAAACCCATTACGGTATCTGGTATTAATGATATCGGTTTAAATATATCTGAAAGATGTACGTTTAAAATAAATTCTAAGGTACGGCCGTTCACTCTAAATATGTCGTGTTTGGTTGTACCACGAATAACCGGCACCTTACCTAGTAATAAAGTTGAGCTGGAGGATTTAAATCTACCGGATAATGTTGAGCTTGCTGACCCTAACTTTTATTTGCCATCTGAAATAGATTTGCTCTTGGGTGCAGATGTATTCTGGGATATTGTTCAATCTCGACAGATCAAATTAGGTTATAATAGACCCACCTTGCAAGATTCAACCCTAGGCTGGTTAGTGTCTGGACCAATAGGAAGCGGTCGGTTAAGACAAAATATGGTATGCCATTTTAGTAAAATGGACATTCATGAATCTTTAAGTACGTTTTGGGAGTTAGAGGAATTACCTATAGCAGCAAAAACTAACATACTTTCGCTTGAGGAGCAATTATGTGAAACCCATTTTTTGGAAACTACTGAGAGGCTACCAAGTGGGAAGTTTTCAGTTAAAATGCCGTTTAGGGAAATTCCGGAAAAGGCTCTCGGCGATTCATATTATAGTGCAAGGTCTAGATTTTTAAATTTAGAAAGAAAACTAAATAAGGATAGGGAAACAAAAAATAAATATTCGCAATTCATTGAAGAATATAAAACGTTAGGTCATTTAACCGAAGTAGACCGGCCCACGTTTGGTTGTTTCACTCCTCATCATGCTGTGATTAGGGAGAAGAGTGAAACAACCAAATTGAGGGTTGTGTTTGATGCCTCCGCCAAAACATCCTCTGGAAAGTCGTTAAACGACATACAATTAGTGGGCCCTGTAGTACAAAGTGACCTTTTTTCTATACTATTGAGGTTTCGTATACATAAATTTGTTTTGACGGGGGATATAGAAAAAATGTACCGGCAGATAGAAATAAATAAGTCTCAACGTCATTTACAAATGATTTTGTGGCGAGAAAATATAGTTGACCCCATTAAATGTTTACAACTCAACACGGTGACTTATGGTACCGCGTCCGCTCCATTTTTAAGTACGAGATGTCTGATACAGCTAGCCCAAGAATGTCCAGATGAAACTATAGCTAATGTTATTCGTCGAGATTTTTATATGGACGATCTTAATACCGGCTCTGATACCGTAGAACAACTAAAATATGTGTACGAGAACGTAACGGAAGTATTACAGTCCGCACATTTTCCACTACGTAAATTTAGGACTAATTGCCCAGCGATATTTGAAAATAAATCCGGTGTAACAGATACCTTAGACTGGAGTAAACAAGCAAGCGTTCTGGGGTTAAATTGGGACCCTAAAGTCGATATGCTTTTCTTTTCCACAAATATAGACCAGGGCGATAAAATTACTAAAAGGACTATAACTTCCATGACCTGTCAAATATTTGACCCATTAGGGTTATTATCAGCTTGTATAATTAAAGCTAAAATTCTACTGCAGAGATTATGGAATGATAAATTAGATTGGGATGATGTTGTACCACATAATTATTTACGTGACTGGTCAATTATAATTAAAAACATTTCTCAGTTATCGACTATACAGATACCCAGGTACGTGTTATTAAATGATCCAAAATCAATACAATTACATTGTTTCGTCGACGCGGCACAGAGTGCTTACGGCGCGTGCGTGTACCTACGCTGCGTAGATCGTTATGGCAATGTGCACGTTCAGTTGCTTTGCGCTAAAGCCCGTGTCGCGCCGATGAAGGCACTAACTATTCCGCGGCTGGAGTTATGCGGCGCGTTGTTGGGCGCTAGGCTGTGTTCGAAGGTAACGGATGCAATACCTTGTGACGTCACTAGCAAAACCATCTGGACGGATTCGACTATAGTTTTAGGATGGGTGAAAACGCAATCACGAAATTTAAAAACCTTTGTAGGTAATCGTATCAACGAAATTAATGAACTTACTAGTGACTTCACCTGGATGCACGTGCCCACGGATCGTAATCCAGCCGATTTAGCGTCTCGGGGTGTAGACCCGCAGCAGCTCCAGGAATCTTCTCTCTGGTGGCAAGGTCCTTCTTTCTTAAAGAAAGAATCGACTGATTGGCCAAGCCAGTCGTCAGTCCATATAAAAGACTTACCAGAGTTAAAGGTTTTTACTAGTGTTGATGTCGATACCGCCCGTAGTGTAGTTGTAGATTTTGAAAAATATTCTAGTTTTAACCACATAAAGAGAATTTACGCCTATGTCTTGCGATACATATATAATATTAATAAAAAGGGCTCTGATAAATTAACTGAAGATTTAAATGCTACCGAATTACACAACTCGTTGTTGTTTTTGGTGAAGCAGTGTCAATTAGAATCATTTTCACGTGAACTTTTAATAATTATAAAAGGCGACAAATTACATTATAAATCCAAATTGTTGCCTTTGGATCCATTTGTCGATTCAAATGGCATCTTAAGAGTAGGAGGTAGACTGGGTAATTCAAATTTTGAGTACGATAAAAAACATCCCATTCTACTGAGCTCTAAGCACCATTTTACGAAATTATTGATGAGGCATACTCACACTTATTTACTTCATGCTGGAGCTCAACTGCTATTGTCAGCGGTACGTGAAGAGTTCTGGCCAATAGGTGGCAGAGTACTTGCTCGTAGCGTTGTTGCTAAATGTGTTACTTGTGCACGCGTTCGAGGCAACACAATACAGCCAATAATGGCAGACTTACCGGCTGTGAGAATAACACCAAGTTATGCTTTTTACTGTTGCGGCGTAGACTTTGCCGGCCCATTCTTGATTTCGAGTAAAATAGGTCGAGGTAATAATATAACTAAATGTTTCTTAGCTCTATTCATTTGTCTACAAACTAAGGCTATACATTTAGAGACGGTGAGTTCAATGTCTACAGACTCTTTTTTATTGTGCTTACGGAGATTTGTGTCTCGGCGAGGTAAACCTATGGTTATTTACTGTGATAATGGGACAAATTTTACAGGCGCAAACAATGAGTTGGGTAGGGTTATAAGATCTAGCCGTCAGCCTGTTTCTGACTATGCAAGCAGCGAAGGAATAAAATTTAAGTTTATACCCGCGTACTCGCCACATTTCGGTGGTATTTGGGAAGCTGGCATAAAGTCAGCCAAAACTCATCTTAAACGCGTAGCGAGTAACGCCTCTCTGACGTTTGAGGAGCTGGCGACGTTGTTCTCACAAATAGAGGCAATCCTTAATTCACGCCCCTTATCCCCTCTCTCGTCAGACCCCTCCGATGTTAACCCTCTTACTCCAGGGCATTTTCTTGTTGGACGGCCTCTAATATCAGTGCCATCTCTGCCGGTTGATACTAAAAGACCAAACAGATATGAGAGGATTGAGCAGCTGAGGCAACACTTTTGGGACCGTTGGCGGAGAGAATACGTTGCAGAGCTACAACAAAGAACCAAGTGGCGCACTCGTCAGCAAAGCTTAGCAGTCGGAGACATGGTGGTTCTAAAAGAAGAAAACTTGCCGCCGTTACGCTGGCGTCTGGGACGCATCAGTCAGCTGTTTCCCGGGCCGGATGGAGTTAGCAGAGTGGCAGAAATAAGGACCGCAAGTGGAGCAGTAAAAAGAGCATACCATAGAATATGCCCGCTGCCTACAACACCGGAAGCAGAGGAACCTGAACAGGCACCTGAAGGAACGCCTTCAGTAGGGGCAGTATGTTAGCGCTACTATAGCGCTATGACGTATTAAGCGCCTGCGGGGGAGGTGAGGAGCTGCAAGCCGCGACCCCGCGCGCGACACACACCTTTTTAGCGCATGACACCGAGCGCACGCGCGTCTGCATTTAATTATTGTAATTTAAAAAATAAACTGTTATTCTTGTCAAAGAGGACTTTAGATTTACTTATCTACCTCGCCTGGACAACGACTTTTTCGAAAATCATCATTGCCGCCATCTTGAATTCCAAATTTGATATCATTTTCGAAATTGCAATTCGCGAAAACATGAAACAAGATACCCATGACGACTTTTTCGAAAATCATCATGGCCGCCATCTTGAATTCCAAACTGAAAACTCCCGTAAGCTCCAAAGACTTCAGGAACTCGAAGGGTAGGACGTGTCTGTGGCATTCTCTACCGAGAGATTTCAGCTCCTAGCTATGGATCTTCCATCCAACCTAACCTTCGGTCGGTCCATTGAGTCGCAAGCTAAAACCGCTGGCATCCTCTTCAAGGTTCGGCGGTACTTCCACCGGAACAGTTGCTCCACTTATTTCAAGCCCAAGTAGGTTCGTGTATGGATGGAGTCCTGCTGCCACAATTTGATAGGTATAGTTTAATTTCTTACAAAGAGTAATTAAACAAAGTGACCAGCGAGAGAGTGAGACACAAGTACAAATCCGAAGCATCTTATAAGAGCTATCGCTCTGTAGGAATGGATAAACCGAACTAGAAATCTATTAAGTTGACATTTGACAATACTGAAGGCCAAAATCTAAGTGGTAAGTATAACCTCGTGAGGCCCATCGTGCAATACGGTGTACATTATCAAGGAAATTCAATTTGAACTGTATTGCAAAGGGAATAAAGTTTATTTTCCTTTCTTCATAAATTGAAAACGGCATTTTCGAACAAACGTAATTGAACTCTATTGCCTTGATGGTAGATTCAAAGTCCGACTGACAAAAAACCTGCTTTTTGTAGTACGGTGGGCTTTACAAGGATAATTAGGAAATAAAAAGTCCCAACCCTAGTAATTAATTAATGAATATTTCAGATTCTTGTTCCTGTTGTCATTTTCCATAATGTGTTCGCGTTGCTCCATAAAGTATCCCTGGAACTTGTTTTGTTATATTTTCCTGGTAAGTAAGGCAGTGTTAATATTCTTCCGCCAAGTCAACAATGATTAATATTGTACAACTCATTCAAGGATTAAAATCGAATGAGTATAGTCCATTCGCCTAGACAGTGTCGCTTTATAAAATACGAATATAATTCGAAGTAAACTGCCAAATTCACTTGCGGCGTAACACTCGTAAGAGAATTTGATACTTTACACGGAATTCTATTCATATTTTATGACAATAACCGCCAGTACGTTGTGTGTGTAGCGACACTATCTAAGTGAATGGACTATAGTGTAGGCGCTACCACAGTGTAAAGAGTAACTAACAGTGGGCCGACGCCTTTGATGTTTGCGTAAATGCGGACACTGCACAAGGCCACAGTACTTACCTAGGGTTGTCACAAACTTTACACAACGGCCCAAAAAAGGAGGGTAATGTAGTGTGGAAATTGATAATATCGTAGCTCTTTATTTGCGCGAGATGACGACTTGCATTCTCGCACTGTACATGTCGTATGCACCATTTTTTTCACACATCAAAACACGACACGCGTCAGCCCTGAAAGATATGTCCCGAGCTACTAACAATGGCGACGTATGCAGCTCGGGCACGCCCTACCCGCCCCTCGCCCCTCACACCCCGCACGATTGCCCTGTCTAGACGGCTTCGTCGGACGACTGAATTGGTTTCTAGGCTATGGCGCTACAGTGGTCACAAAAACACTAGGTATGTTTAACTCGAAAAATATGAACATTTACGGCTTTGCACCATACTATATGAGGCTAACGATCGAAACGGTAACTGTTACTGGTCTGCCGCGCATGCATTCTCAATTAGGCAGCCTTATACGTTCGACCTTATCGACAGAAGCCATGCTGCCAAAATTAAAAAGGCACGCGCTAAAATGTGTTTTGTTCGCTTTGACGATTATTTAAACTAGCCGCTGCAACATTCACTCGTTCGGTCGTCCGACCGCGTGTTTGAGAGAATCGTACAGTCAACAGCATAAATAAGTGATCATTTATGTATCCTATCGCTTTCAATCGTTTCACAATTTTGTATGACATTTCATACACTACGTTAAAGTGACAAGGTACAACCCCAGGTGATCGTGATGTGATAACGATATGTTTCAGTTTATTGCGTCGTCCATCATATCCGGCGTTATGGTCGCCCACAGCAACGGGACTGAGGTCATCCTTGCCATTGCTGTGCTTGCTGTCATTATTTTCCTGTTTATTATCTTGGCGATTAACGATGTAAATATAATAATATTTAATATTCTTCTAGTCTGTGACACCGTAGCTCTTAAACGGGTGAACCGATTTGGATGCGTTTAGTTTTTAGTTTAAAAGTAGGTTTTCTAACGGTTGTTCTTAGCTTGGTTTCATGAAAATCGGTTGGGCCCTTGAAGAGGTATCAGCTCTGAAAGAAGGGGTCACCGTTACCACCACTTGCACCAAAAATTCAAGGTTTAAGTTACTAACTCGGGTTAAAATGACAGTTTTCGTATGAAACTGACGTTTACTGACTCGAGTTAGTGTTTTAACCCAGGGTACCCTTCATCTGGCATAATTAATTTAGCATAATCATCATTTGGCATAATCATCTTTTAGCATAGCCTTTTTTTTCTGAAACCGTATACTTTTCAGGATTATTTAAAATATCATTGCATAGAACCCATAAGGTTAGGTTAGGTTTATTTTATAACAATCCTGAAAAGTATACGGTTTCAGAAAAAAATACTGTATGCTAAAAGATGATTATGCCAAATGATGATTATGCCAAATGATGAGTATGCCAAATGATGATTAGGCCAACAAAAAGTTATGTCAGATGAATATAAACCCAGTGTTAAATTTTTCGTGCAAGTGGTCCTAATAGTTAAGTATATTAACACACTTGTTGCCGGCTGACTTTTAACATTGATGATGAACTCCCTATCAAAACACAAGTTAACACGTTCCCTGTCCGGGTGCCCCCAATGTGGGGTCAACAACCTTTTTTTCAGGAGTCCGTGCTTCCCCTATGGGGTACAACCCCATACTGAATGCACAGTTGGATTTGTGATATTGGCCGATTGTTTTGTATGGGGACAGTGAACGTGTTAAGACGGATCTACTATTAGCCATTAAGGATTCGAGTTCCTATGGCTACCTACCGTGTCCATCATGATAACAGTTTGATGGTTAGATGTCATTGTCATCTGTTACTATCTCTGGTACTAGATGTCATTGTCACAATATGCCACAAAAATTATAATGCCTTGATCACACGTACCGAGCAAATGGGCGAGACAGTGCTCGGTGCGTATAAACATAGCGCCTAGTGCTCGGCCGAGCACTCGGGCGAACGAAGCGGCGAGACAGTAGCTCGCCTCCCGTTCTATCTACTTGGCCGAGTGTCCACGCTTCCCCGCACTGTCTCGCTCGCTCACTCGGCAGGTCTGAACGTGCACTATCTCACCACTCGGCTGTCACGTCGCCATCGTTTTTACGATCCGTCGTGTCCGAACTCTCAATAGAACCGTCTCGTCTCAAACATTTTACTGTCTCGCCCGTTTGCTCGGTACGTGTGATCAAGGCATAACCCTACTAGGTTACGACTTTTGTGGCATGTTGTAGATCTAAAATGCATGGAGTCGTTATTTCTTAAATATTACAAACATACCACTAAAAATGTGTGTGTGGTTTATACCTACTAATATTTGTTTGTTTGTAACTCTTTCACATTGGAGATATCCTCTTTACCAAAATTCATTAAAATTCTAAACTGGTTAAGCGATTTAATAAGCGAAATACGTTTATAAGAATTAGGTAATAGCGAATCCATGGATTCTAGAACGACGAAATGCCACCAAAAGTCCTAACCCAAGTCTTAAGCCAGATTTTAAAAAAAGCTGACTCTTGAGTTTCTTATGGCGTTTCTTCTCAGCAGTGCCCTCTTGGGAAGCGCTGGTAGATTTTTCACGGGTAAAAGTGCCCGTGCGGCTTACTTAGTGAATAAACATCTTTTTTTTATGCATACGCATGCAATATTTCAGGTCAATCCGATCACTATAAGAAGATAACTTCTGGGTCCGATTCCCGTTTAATAATATTTTTTTTATTAATCTTTAAACGCGTTTTTTTTCTAAATCGAGGCTTTGGCTTTGGTACTTAAAAACAGAACCCTCCAAATTCACTGCACAGATCCATTTGGATCGATCATTCTGTTTCCTTTTTTCCAGATTGACTTCACAGAACCCTATTTTTATGTGATAGCTGTAACTTTGGTGTTATTTTTGTTCAGTTTAGGAATTTTCGTCATTTCTGATGTGAAGCGCTTGAAAGTTACGTTGATCCATATATTTGTGGCCCTTACGTATTCAATATGTTATGTGATAGTAAGTATTTGCTATCTTCTTTTTTTGGTGGGTACGAGTATTTGAGCTGCCGCATTAGGCCACCAGTGGCGACCACAGCGAAGGCATTTGTGGCCGCCACAAGCGGCGGACGAGTTTTTTCATACATTACATTTTAGCATCGGCGCAAACTGAGCGTTTGAGTGGCCGCATCCGAGCCACAAGCTGCGGGAGTCGTCCGCGCTCGCTCCTAGTGGCCGCGTTTTGTCATCACATGAACAATGTATTCTCGCCACGAGTGGCTGCTACTGGTAGCCGCATCCAGCCACTAGTGGGTGCCACAGTAGTGGTTTGACCGAACCACTAACTGTCTAGTGGCGGCGTGTAGTGGTTTGACTGAATCACTAGCGGTCGCGTTTGGTGGCTAGAGGGTAGAATAAATTTCTCATATGGTCGTGTGTGCGCGCGAATCGAACTACAAAACGCGGCCACTAGTAGCGAGCGCAGACGACTCCCGCGGCTTGTGGCTCGGCCACTCTAAAATTAGCATTCCGTTCTTAGTGACCGCGACCCGCGACGGCGACCAGACGACCACGCGACCATGGTCGCCTGTCGCGGGGCGACTAGCTTTCCGATGTCAGCGACGGCGACGTCACCCGCCAGTCCCGCCACTCTTCCTGCAGTTTTTATTGACGGTTGTGTTCTGCAATAGAACACCGTACGTTATGTCGGACAAATATATCCGCAGCTAGAAAGAGAGTTATTCAGCAGCTATTGGAGGATGAAGAAGAAGATTATTATGTTATTATCTATGCCTCCGGAAAAAAGGATGAAGATCGACTCAATTTGCACATCGCGAGAAGAAGAGGGTTGCTATAGTAATCCTACTCATAAAACGCCATTTTGATGTGCTTCTCGCCTGCGTCACGTGACGGCACTGCCTCCCCCACGCGACAGGGTCGCTGTCGCCACGCGGTTCGCTGGCCACGCCCACCGGTCGCGCGACGCGGTCGCGGTATTTGTTTAGTGCTCCATATAAATTCATACTAAGCAGTAGGTCGCGCGACCCAGTCGCGGACGCGCGTCGCGGTCGCGCGTCGTCGTCGCTAAGAACGGAATGCTACCTTAACGCTCAGTATCCACCGATCCAAAATGTATGAAAAAACTCGTCCGCAGCTTGTGGTGGCCACGAGTGCCTTCGCTGTGGTCGCCACTAGTGGACTAATGTAAGACAGCTCTAAGTTACTAAAGGGCGCACGCGTCTTCGTTCGCGTGTAATTAGTTCCCCGCTGCTCCCCCTATTGTGAATGGAGGTCGAAAATGAAACACCAACAGAGATTTAAACCGAATTTTAAAGCACTCGCGACCGCGAGTCATAGAAGAAAATTAAACTGGAAATCTAGTATTTTTGAGGTTATGGTTTTGAATAGATTTTTCCGGGAGCGCAGTCTAAAGATGTAATAAGGCAAGGGAATTGACAGATGGCGTTGCTATGCACTTGTGTGCATACAATTTATAATAACATTATTTGTGTTTGATGCCGTGAGTTACAAAATAAATTAAAAGAAAATATAAAAAAATATAAAAAGTGTCGTGTCGCCTACAACCCCTATTTCTTCCCGTTGTGGGTGGATTTTCCAAAAACCCTGTTTTGGGGCGCCCTTAAATTTACAAGTCCTTAGGTTCAGCAATTTACTGTGCGTTGTCTGTTATTCTTTTTTTGTTTCAGTGCCTCGTATTGCAGGTCCAAATGATCTTATGTGCTAAGGGGATCGAACTCGTAAAAGAAGATTGGCTATTCGGCGCCGCGACTGTGTTCATTTCAATAGTGTTTGTATTTAAGAATATCCTTCAGATGATTTACCAGTATAACTTAATCTAGTAGAAAAGGCTACAGCTCTTCCATAAAGAAAATAAGGACTACCTAGGTGATTAGTTAACCTATTCACTGCTCCTACATAAAGTTTTCAGCACTAAAGGGTTTCAATTGCATTGAAAATAGGATCTTTTAAAAGGTATTTTGAAAAAATCATGCTGATAAAGGTTGGTCTCAGAAGAAACTTTGTAAAAAAAATATGTTCATACTGAGAAAATAAACAAATTTCTGCCAATGGGTAAAACTTAAACGCCACATGGTCTTTTCTACATTACAGCTAGTGCTAGAATTAAAAAAAAAAACAAAAACCGAGTACAAACAAAATGACGTCATGCCGACCACTAGTCCAAACTTTTGTCTTAGTAAATAATAATCAAAAAAATTAAAAAAAAAGTATTCTTTTGAGACAAATCTCTACGAGGATATGGGTTCAAACAGATTTTTTTTTCAAACGCTCCTTTAACCTCGTAAGACCCAATACATATTTTGGTAATATTGTAAATGCGACCTTGTCAAATTAACTATAGGGTGCCTTTTATGATTGGTGTTATGTCCTCAAGCAACAACCTAGGGACTCAGGACGCTAAGTGACCAACATAAACTTATGATTTTATTTCCATAATTTTTGGTGGGCGGAAACGAGTTCTCTGGGTCGTAAAACCATACCCATAATACTGCTTCGAAATGCCCTTTTTATCAAATAAAACTCAGTGCCTTGAAGGCTATGATCAATACCGGTATTAATTAAAATTGAAATATCTTCCTTAATTTGCATTATTTCCTATTCTAACACTATTCTATTACATAAATTAATTGAAGAGCAAAAATATCCAATAATAAGCGAGATACCGAAATTGAATACTTATAATATTTTGTATGAAAATAATACTGGTATACGATCGCTGCTTGAGGTGGTCATCCAAAACAGTGCAATGGGTGTGGTCCTATCGTAGTAAATTACACGGTTACACACCAAAGTTTTAGCCCACTCATGAGTGACCTCACTCCAAGGGTCATTCCACAGGCGTTTCAACCGCCGTCGGTCCGCTGTCGTAAGTATTTAAGAAATAGGCGATAATATACTTAAAATTCGATCAATTTTATTGTGGCAAGAAGTACCATAACAGTATAGCTCTGTGTGAATGTTAGCTGCTTGGTGTAGCTCATTCTTCCAATATTTATGACAGCGGACTGACGGCGGTTGAAACGCCTGTGGAATCACCCCCAATTACTTTCATTTCTCGGTCGTCGAACACGCAAATGGACCTGGGTTTGTCTATCCACGGGCACGGGCACGGGGCGGGCGGTGTGATGCCACGGTCCACCTGGCTGGTTTTTTGCACTCACGATCGAACAAATGGCAGAATGAAAAAATCCGTGGCTGATCAATATGCCCCGTGGACTGAAGATTTAACATTCACGATCGAATTTGGCAGACGTCTCGACGGCAGTACCGGGCGTGCGAGAGCCGACCGTAGGTTTACAACTGCTGCGATAGCAAATCGCAGGCGATCGGGCGTCTCTACGGCCGTACCGAGGATGAGACTGCTGAACGTAGGTTTACAACCGCAGAGATGGCCTATCGGCTAAATGCGAATATTGGGGTGTAAAACACTCGGCGAAAGCCGATTCCGCGTCGATAGGTGTGGGGAGACCCTTACTGTATACAGTGTGTTACCGGCATGCGGGCATTTATTAAAACTGCCGATAATATATTGCTTTAGCAATTGTTTGCAAGTATTATGAATTAAAAAATAATTGAAATAACTTCACAATTAATTTCCTTAGATACTGTCCATTTTTAATGTAGTGCATGTGCTGCGTGTTCATCGTTATCAGTATCGCTGTTGCTTAGTACAAGGCATGTCGTGGTACGGGGGCAAATCATAATAATCAAAGTATCCGTCGAAATTAAAATTTTGTTAGAAAGTTAACAAAGCCTGAAAATTTGTTTATTAATTAAATTAATGTCATGGTTACTTTACAGATATACGTTATTTTAATCTCCTTTAAAAAATGCCAGGGTGCTGGTAACACACTGTATACTTTTTAGTAATAAAATGTAAGTTCTGTGAAATACATCATATTATATTCCTCGACAGAAACGTAATTTTAAGAAGTAATTGAAATTAAAACTTGTTTATTTTTGTCGGTTCGTGTGTGTAAAGAAAAGAAAGGAAGTTCAATTAAAGAACATTGTGGATGTGGAGTACGTACTTTTAAAAAAAAAAACAATTGTAGTCGCTCCTGTGTTTTCTAATAAAATAAAGTTTTTTCTTGAAATCAAAGGATGGTGTTTTGTTGTACAAGTTAATATACAATGTATAGGGTATATGACATAACTTAATAACAATTGAACTGAGTGAGTAACTTAACGGAAAAAAGCGGCCATCTTTTCCCGATAAGTTGACTAAGCGAAGGTGAAAGATTATTAAACTTTGTCATATATGCTATACATTGTGTATTCATTTGTGCAACAAGAAACCATCCTTCGATTTCAGGACAATAGTTTATTAAAAAACACAATAGTAATGGGGGCGCCACTGGACGCTCGGGCAATCTTAGAGAAGTCCTAAAGGTGCCAATAGACTACGACACTAGTGTATACACCGAGTGTCTGTATACTAGGACGGTCCAAAATACTATGAAGAAAAAAGAACTATATCAAATCCTTCCTCCACAAGGCTTATTTTTGTTTGCTATAAATTAGTTACTTATGTGTCAAATTTAAACTTGTTATGTGATCGCTTACTGGTCGCCCAAAGCGTTTAGTTTATGCCAAAAAGATCTCATTCTCATACAAAACGATATCTAATAAACTTAGCATAAACTAAAAACAGAAGTAGAATATTGTTTGCCTACTGCTGCAACTCAGAATAGTGTCATGATCTGTCCAAAGACTTTCTCATTCGATATCTTTATTAGATGTGTGAAGCTCTATACATTTTTATATGAAACAATTTTAACTTTATGGGCGACCTGTAAAGTTTATTCAATTGCTATAAAACTTGGTATAGCGTATTTTCGTGTATTATGAAATAAAAAGAAACTTGTGGAGAAACAATATTACACACTTTTGTTTTTTGGACCACCCTAGTACCTATACATATACTCTGTGTATACACTAGATACACTCGCGTTCATACAGAGACACCCTGTGTATACACTGAAGGTACAGTGTATAGTGTCGTAGTCTTAACTTACCATTAGATCTTTAGGTGTAACCTGATAGACCGTAGCAATGGCCGATTCTTCCTACCCCTAGCGAGTAAAACCTACCTTACATTCCATTTATAAATGTCTTACTTACTTCCACTTCGTCTCAATGAGGTTAGGAAAAGAACCTAATGGCTGCGCTACACGATGGCCCATCATGGGCCAACGTAGGGATGGAGTGATGCGTAAGAGTGAGATGCAAGAATATGTTGCTCGCTCTAACGTGTAACTGCGTCCCTTACGTTGGCCCATGATGGGCCATTCTGTAAGGGCCATAAGAATATAATTTAAATAAAACCTGTGACCTGCGCACATTGCATCGCGCACACGCTCTCTTCGACGAGAGTTGCCGGTTAAGCATATCAAGGAAAAGAGCGGGATCTTACGCTAATTATAGTCCCGGGCCAAGGGACGTGCAAGAAGAGCGCAGCGCGTCCATATTACTCACCTAGCTCGCGAAGGGTGCAAAGAAGAACTTGCAGCCTTATTGCCTAACGCACTCGCAATCGCAATCGTTTTCATTTTGACAGTCCGAAGGCGAGTCTGCGTAAAGGTCTGCAAACAAAATGAAAACAATTGTTCCACTTTGAAGTCGATTGCGATTTTCATTTTGTATGCAGACAAGCCTTCGATTTTCAAAATGAAAACGATTGTGATTGCGTTAGGGAATAGTCCCTCGGGTCAGAACGCTTATTTCCTTCCCAATTTTTCCCCGCCACCTCAGTCTTTCTGGGTTGTTATTATGACATGGCTATAATCGGGTGAGAATACGTTTGTGCCATAACCAAACAAGGTTGCTTGGATATGGCACAAACGTATTCTCACCCGACGCTATGCAGTTGATTTTACGGCGAGCGTAAAGGACAGAGTTATAGCAGTTGTATAGCTCTGTCCTTTTCTCACAGCGAAAACTGAACTGCATAGCTACGTCATAATAACCCCCCTTAGATTACCCGACAGTGAGGCCCCAATATTCTGCGACGCTTATAGAAGAATCAAAAGGGATGGCTATGTGCTTCCGCACAAGGAACGTGAAATGGTGAGAGTTTCTGTTTACTTTAGAATCACATTACATTTTACTAAAAAAAAACGGTTTACCAGGATTGTGAAGTTGTAAGTACTAAACTATTAATTCAAAAATCATCGTTAAAGTTCGTAGTGTGTGGTAGGGTGTCGAAGATTCATCCGAAAGAGGTGTAATTTTTGAGAAATGAAACTTGAGGATTTTGTATCTAATCGTGTGTGTGTGTGTTGTAGGAAATGATCGAAATTGTGCACGGGTCGCGACCCGACTTTAATATATATGTGGCCTATTAATATTGGCCAAACACCAGGGGCCTCTTTTGAACGCAGTAAAAAACTATAGCAATATCCTTAGAATGCTTTTGGCGTGTTATCGTGTCGTCAACGTTACGATAGCTCGTAATTATTTGAAATTAATGGCGGCCTAGTTAAAAACCACAGAATAAGAACATATAACATAGAAACCGGACTATAAGACGTACTTTGCGTCAGCTATCTTTCTCTACTTTTTAGATTACGTATTACATGAGAAAAAATGAAACAAAACGTAGGCTGTTTTATCTTTTTTAACTGTCATTGTCACAAGGTTTTACACAGGGACTTCTTTGTCCTTCCTATAGAAAGGATTTGTCTTTCCTTGTATTGGTCTAAAAACTATAGGTGCTTATAGGTCCAAATCACGCCTTACTTGTGACGATGTATCAAATAACGAAAGAACTGCTATAGATTCATCTCTTTCCAACTCACTATGAAAACCATAAAAACAATACCATACTCTTCTACTTTTACACGTCAAAGACAATATGGTTTTGCCGTGTTGAAGAGGCCCAGTTAGTCTGTGGGACCCTTTAAAACTGGTGACCATAACTTTCTTATCATTTCTGTCATTATATTTTGACAAATTTAGACATGTTTGAAGTAGACATAAAAGATTTCATATATTTGTTATTAACTTTTGTATTTGTAATGATTTTGAGAACATCGGTATTTTATGTTTGGGAGCGGAGACCAAAAGACGAGCATTATGTGTAACAAAAATATGGAAATATCTTGTGGACAATAGATAAAAACGGTGGTAGAAATATAAAAGGTAGTGTTTGTCACATTTTCATGATCTATTCAACAAATATTTGTCTCTGCAGACCTTTTTTAGCAGCAATGCTCTTTGTCGGTTTAGTATTAGTGATGCAGTGTGCTTCACTTCTTTTTATCCTTTGCCATTTCCTTTTATCCTCGTAAGGCCCACCATACTACAAACAGCCAGTTTTTTGTGAGTGGGACTTTGAATCTACCGTCAAGGCAGTAAAGTTCACTTACGTTTGTTCGATAATGCCATTTTCAGTTAATGAACATAGGAAAATAAACCTTATTCTTTTTGCAACACAGTTCAAATTAAATTGCCTTGATTATGTACATCCTACTGCACACTGGGCCTTACGAGGTTATACGACGTGACGGCAACTTTCTGTTCTATCATGTAACTACTTTTGGTCTACCCCTTCTTGGCTTCCCTTCTAGTTTTCCTTCTGTTCTTTATCAAGCCGTTATGTCGTATAGGATGTCCTGTTGACCTTTTATTTTTCTTAAGCATAGAGAAGACCTACGTTTAGTAGATAGGTATTGAAAACTTGAACCAAGCGACTAAGGGAATAAAGGGCTTGCAACCCCTGTCTGTAATGCGCTGGTAAAAATCTTAGCCTAATTATCCAAAATGTGGTTGCAGAATTATCAACAAGTTTTTGAGTTGTTGGTAATTCTGTAGCTCTGCCTACCCCACTCTGGGAACAAAGGCGTGTGATTTATGTATGTATTATTAAGATTTATGTATTTTATGTGCAATGTTACATGAAATAAATAATTGGATTTTTGGATTTGAATTTCTATGTATGAGTTTCTGATAACATATTCCTTAAATCGTGGGGTCACTAGAGATGCCCATAGCTGAGGACTGTGCTCAGTCGTGGGACGAATATTTAGGCCTTACATAGGTCAATACTTAAATGTTTATTGCATTCCAAAACACATCGCGCTATTAAAATAATACGTAGTACAGTCACTAGCAATTATATCATATTAGTACAAAATTGGGCCTAAAACTATCTGACACATTCTAAAGTTACACTTACATATCTACGTAATTCATGTTTAAGATATCTTGTCTATCTTGTTGTTTAATATATCCTGAAAAAACATGGTTTCAGCAGAAAATATCTTTTGATGAAATGATACGATCAATGAACTGAAATTCGATAAAATTATCGCTGACTCTGCCGGCACAGTGTGCAAGAGTTTTCCTGACCTTCACCCAGTGTGATAATGTGCACTTTTACATAAGGTCTGTTCATTCTTACCTGTCATATATAGTAAACAACTTTCTAACCTCAAAATGAACCTTTTTTGGCTAAAACAGCAATGTTAAACAAAATGAAGTAATCACAGACAATACATTGGCCAAGTGATGTCCAAAATGTTTACTCAGTTTACTTTATTTACGATAAAAGAGCTGTTTCAGCCAGAAAAGGTTCATTTTGAGGTTAGAAAGTTGTTTAGTATATAAGACAAGTAAGAATGAACAGACCTTATATACAGGCATTGTAATAAAAGATATGGCACTTGGAGAAAAACCAGCGTCGCTATTGCCTAACGCACTCGCAATCGCAATCGGCTTCAAAGTGGAACAATCGTTTTCATTTTGAATGCATACTCGCCTTCGGACTGTCAGAATGAAAACGATTGCGATTGCGAGTGCGTTAGGCAATAAACCCTCTGGCAAACGGGACGGTAATTAGGCATATTAATAATTTTTTATCGTATTTATTTTTTCCTAGATTTATTGGCAACGGCGACGCGACTTTCTGCAAGCAGTCTTCAACGGCTAAAGTATTTTCACTCACCGGATTCTGGATTTAATACAGTTGAAGATGTAATTGAATGTAAATGGTTATCATCCTAAGTACCGTTTTATATTATATATTCAATAAAACACTTTTTTGTTCGTTTATTTATTTCAATATATCGTTTATTTACACTATTAACTATGTTAGGCTTCGCCAAACTTCTTAGTGGTTTCTCGGCAAAATAAACGCTCTTTTCTAACTATTATAGCTGCAGGTTTGTGTCTACTTGAACTAAACAAAACATTAGTTCACATCTCTGATTTGAATACGTAATTTCTACAGCCAGTACATATGATTTTGACTGTACCGTCTCTAGTTCATAAATATGTGTACACTTTAGTACCTCGTCTATTTAACATCATGTTTAAACCGCGATATATGAATTGTCACAACGATTAAAGTGACAAGGCACTAAAGTGTACACATATTTATGTGTCAACTACGGATACGGATAGTCAAGAGCAATGAAAACGAATCACTTTGTATTGAATCACAATAGAAAGTGACCCGTTTTCTTTGCTCCTGCACCTGTACTTACAATTTGCCTTTTTTACTATCTGTTTACCGCCTGTTTTTTAAGAAGCTGTTAATCAGGGTTTCCATCTAAAGGCTTGTTTACGGAGATGCGGGGCGTCGCGCGTAGCGTTAGGCGGCGCGGTCTGCACTGAATTCAAACATATGGCGTTATATAAAAGCGTTTACGGAGAAGCGGATTTACGCGCGTTTGCTTCAAATACAGCGTTACTTGCGGCGGAGCCCGCGGATGGCATCACCGCGCTGCATGCACCGTCGCACGCGTCAATAACGGCGGTTCCCGCCACTGCGCCCGCAGCGGGGCCCGCGGCGGAACCTTCTGACAGTCTTGTGCTCCGCCGCGCGCTCCGCTACACGCTCGAGAGTCCGCTGCGGATGTAGCATCACGCCCCGCATCTTTATAAACAACACCGTACATTGCCATATGTTTGTGTTTGCGCGTGTGCTGACGCGGTCCGCTGCACGTGCCGCGTCTCTGTAAACGGAAAAAACGCCCGATGCGCCGCGCAACGCCAAGCCGCACGCCACGCGCGACGCTCCGCGTCTCCGTAAACAAGCCCTAAGGCAGTAAGTAAAACCATATCGTCTTTGATCAGCGGCTCTATTCAACACGGTAAAAACAATATCGCATTTGATCTTTTATAGTATTGTATTGTCAACGTTTTGATAACTCTTATTTTCTTGACAGTAATGGCGGCTGACGTCATAACAATATAACAGGCAAACTACGATATTGTTTTTATAAATCAAAAAATTGAATTGATATTGTTTTTGCCGCCTAGAATAGAGGCGCTGATTGTTTGATTGTAGATCGGTTTCTTCGGTTACTCATTCATAGTTTTTGCTTGGCAAATTTTTTGGGCAAGAGCGCTCACGGTGGGCGGTGAGCGGCGAAAAGAATTGCAATATATGCATGAAAAATGACAAGTTGTACAGCTCGCACAAGTTGTATTTTCTCGCTTGTCGCTCAGTGCGTCTTTAGTTACATACTAGAAATAAAGGGAGATCCGAGCGACAAACAAAACAACAATGTGCTAGCCGTGCTGTTCGATGTAGACAGTGGTAACCCATAATATTATAGAATTTCACTTCATCTATTGTATCATTCTATCGAATTTCATTTAATTGAACGCTATTTTCTGCTTCAACCTGTTTTCAGGATATCTTAAACATTAATTATGTAGGTTAGGTTAGGTTAGAGTTGTGACCAGTGGTGGCATAGTCATCAGCCCACGGGGCCCCCGCTAGAGGTTTTAGACGGTATGCTTCCATCTCAGCTCTCGCAGGAGACTGAAGTTGAAGAGTCCGTCATACCCGCCCATTGGCTACTCTAGCCTTACGACGCGTAACGATATCTCCTCTCCGTCAAAAAACTAGTGACAGCAAAAAAAAAAAACTCATGTGGAGAGCCTTTAAGCATTTCTAAAAAAGTTTGCACATTTCATTTACGACGTCGATTTGCAAAAAAAAAATGCAGGTTGGTAGGGTGAATGAAGCCGAGCCTAAGTAACATAGTCTCCCAAAATGTCCTCATACATTTGTATGAAACTTTCCTTTTTTGTTACTAACTTTCTTTGGTTCATGGTAACAAAAAAGGAAAGTTTCATACAAATGTATGAGGACATTTTGGGAGACTATGTTATTTAGGCTCGGCTTCATTCACCCTACCAACCTGCATTTTTTTTTGCAAATCGAAGTCATAAATGAAATGTACAAACTTTTCAGAAAAGCTCTAAGAAAAAAAAACGTGCGAAAATGATAAGTTCGTTGAAAGCGTTTGTTAGTCCTTTACCTCAAAAGCATAAATTCCTTGTAGCGATTTACCAAATCGCATTTCACCTCGAACGTATATTTAATTATCGCGTTGTGTCTCGATCGTTTACTTTTTTAGTCGCTATAAGTTTTAGTCGCATTTCACCTGGATCGTGCATTTAACTATCGCGTTGTGTTTCAATCGTAATTTTTTTTAGTCGACATTAGTTTTTGTCGCATTTCACCTCGATCGTGCGATAAATCGACTAATTCAGTACCTATTAGACAATATCTTTAGTCGCAATGTACCTTTTTCGCTTTTTTTTGGCTTTTTTAGCCAGGTTCCAGCTCCATATTTTCTCACAAATATTGCAATATATAATTATTGTATCTGAAATCAATGTCACTGTACTTCAATGTCGTAATGACAGAGTATTATCTATTATTTATTAGTCACAAAGATAATATTTTAATGAGTTTAATAGCACGTAAGACATGAAACTACAGGTACAAAACACGTTTAAAAAAAAAAACTACAGAATTTTAGTGCGAACATCAATTAACGCGTCACTTTAAACAAACATCGATCGCGACGAAATGCGTCTAGGGTAAAATACAAAACGAGAAATGAAATGCTACGAATTAATTATACTAATGTAAACGGAAGCCACGGGAAAAATTGCTTCAAGTAAAAGATTCTATTGAAATTTTGTTCATTCGAGGTGAAATGCGATTCGGTGAATCGCTACAAGGAAATTATGCTTTTGAGGTAAAGGACTAACAAACGGTTGAAAGTTGTTTCAGTAAAATAATAGGTACCTACGCAGACAAGATAAGTGGAGACAAATGTCATTGCAAGCTACAGTCGGCCTTATAAGTCGCTGTACACATTTGTACAGTCGAGTTCATAAATATGTAAACACTTTAGTACCTTGCCTATTTAATGTCATGCTTAAACTGCCATATACGAATGATGACAGCGATTAAAGTGACAAGGTACTAAACTGTACCTTGTCGCTTAAACGCCTTTGACAGAGTTAAAACCATTTGTAACGTTAACTGCTAGCGAAATGTTTGTAAGAATGAAAAAAGGAATTACTATTTCTAACAACATTTTTTTCTTATTGCCTTAATGTAAGCTAACAAATCACTTGTTTTCGTAAGCACTTCTAACCTGAACTTTCTTATGAAATATGCGTCAGGAAATTGAATTTGGGAACGGAATTAACTTCATCAGCGCCGAAAACTTAATATTGGGTATATTTCACTTGGAAATCCGGAAGTTAGCACCAAAAATTATGTATAAATATTATTATGAATGTGTTTCTCCGCAAAGCATAATGACTAATGAGGTCTTGCGTTTGGTATTCGAGTGCAAGGAGTTTCAAGAATTTATTTTAGGTGGGTAATCTAATGGTTTCTAAGATATCACCAGTTTTAATTTTAATTTTTGTACTTTTTCTTTATGGCTTAAAAAACGGGTCAAACGCCAGTCGGACTCTCGCACCGAGGGTATTATATTCCATTTTTAATTCGATTCCGAATCGAATTAGCGCGAGCCCAACTCACACTTGACCATTTTGAATACTTGTTGTTCTTCGGGGTTTGTAATATAATACCAAATTTGACGCTTGTTGAAAAACACGTTCAAATCTTTGTAAGGTAAAGTAATATGTTAGTAAATCCGCCATAATAACACATATTTGGAAGAAAAACAACAACCCGCTATCTATTATGGTTCAAAAGATACAGGTCTTTAGACCAAAATAGTAGTAACTCCAAAATCAACTGTATTTTAAAATCAACTTTAATACAACTTCCATGAACTTGAAACAAAACTAGCAAGGATTTTGAGTTGATGCTGTTTTGATCTAGCAGAGCGAAACATCTCAAATACTACTTGTTATTTCTAATGTTAGTTTTGGGAATCACCAGGAACTGAAAAAAAACTGCCGCTTCATGGGGGTTGATTTTTGAAAAACGAGTGCTCGAAACGACTGGCGAACGGCATCAAATAAATACCGCATGCGACTATGTCACAACCAAATCCTATCTCAAAATAACGATTTGCCTTTTCATTTTAATGAAAATTCCCGAGCCCAATGATATAATATAAAAATAAGTAGATATGTTACCTATACGGTATTCCGCGTGTTAAAATGGCCCGGCTTACGCACACATAATCAGAAAAGATTGCAATTACGGGTCATACACACTCGCAAAAACAAAAGTTGTCTCTCCTGTGGTCAATAGTTAAGGGCTTGTGTGCATATAAGTTATGTTTTTATTTGCTAGGACTAAAGTAGACCAGACGCCGTTTATGGGGATGCGGGTTCAGCCAGCAAATTAGGCCTTAAAAACGTTAACTTCGGGTATGTCCACAGGAGAGACGGTAACCTAAATCTGTGTATGACCCTTACACACTAATTCATATATGATAAGTGAAAGCAGGATGGTATGCTAATTTCCGGGAGCGAAACAGAGACGATTGTATGTTGCTCTGCAGACTAGTTCATGGTTCCATTGACGGCGCAAGACTAAGGTAAAGGTGTACCAATTGGCTTGGTTTTAGGGTGCTACTATCGAAGCGTATAACATATCTAACTCTTTTTACTATATTATACGAGTATTATTGCCCGAGCCCTAGATTCTCAAAAATAGACTCGCTGTGGTCGTCGTACTCCTTTGAGTCTAATAGGCATCCAACGGAATTAATATGCTTTATAAGCGAACAACGTATTCAAGAGGGCTCCTCTGTAAGACCCTTTGGGCAGGTCGAGAGATTCAATCAAAGGGAACTGTTATTTAAGTTATGGGAGAACAGCGATTTCATTTGTTCATTTAATGTGTTCAGCTTGTTAAAGGAATGTAGTGATTTTTTGTAGAAAGGGTTATTGATAAGTTTGTTTGAAAATAATTCGCATTATTTGGATTGGATTATTTTCTTTCAGTGTTTAAAGGACCTCTAAATACAAATACATACAGAGGTCATATAATTAGGGACACTTGTTTTTTTCTCTACAAATATGACTTTTAAATTTTGACCACCATTCAAAAAGTTCTTGACCAATTTTATTGCTAAATACAATTTACTTTAGACCATTAACTAAGGTTTAAATTTATGTACAAAGAACTACTGTTAAAAACGAACCTTATATTTTATAGGGATTTAAAAACTTACTGCTGACCGGTCCATACAAAGTTTTACAATTTTGTATGAACGCGAGGTATTTATTTTTTCAAATCCTTATAAAATGAAAGATCCGTTTTCAACAGAGATGAATTGTACATACATTTAAACCTTAGTTCGTTAATGAACGATGAGTGTAACCAAATATTAAATTAGTTTAGAACTTTTCGAATGGTGGTCAAAATTGAAAAGTCATATTTGTAGAAATTTAGTATGGGAAAAAAACTAGTTTCCCTAATTATGTGGCCATCACTGTATGTACAACAAAGTGTTCAATAATATCGAAGCTGAGATGTTAAAGATTTAAGAGATGTTTCCACTTATTTGCCTTATTGCGTTATTATAAGGTTCAAAGGTGGATACATCTCTTTATAGTCGACTGTACTAAAAGTACGCAAATTATTATATTATGTTAGCAAAAAATAATATTTTTATTTTGAATAGTTCTATATTAATTTATTTTAATCTTTTTTTTTTGGGTCAATACCATAATAATTGTTAGTCATAATGTGTTTTAAGTCATTATTATTAAGGTTCGACGTTTTTATTTTAAACTGTTACTTACTGTTTCAAGACTTTTAAAAGTCAAACCTAATCTAACCTACACGTTGCATATTTAAGAAATTATGAAAAGTTCCAGTTATATAAAAAATATGACTCTCAAGAATTACGTCACAAAGACAATAATGACCAACATAAATTGTGCGAAACAAAGAGCTCCCGTTTTTTAGGGTTCCGTAGTCAAACTAGGAACCCTTATAGTTTCGCCATGTCCGTCCGTCCGTCCGTCCGCAGGCTAGCTCAGAGACTCTTAGTACTAGAAAGCTGTAATTCGGCATGAATATACATATTAGTCACGCCAACAAAGTGGTAAAATAAAATCTTGGAAAATAAATTACCCCCTACACGTAACTTGAGCATGTTTTTTTTTTCTCGTCTATCCTATGTTGTGGGGTGTCGTTGGATAGGTCTTTCAAAAATAAAGTTCGGGAAAACAATTTTTCGATTAAGGTATCCGTTTATGAAATATTAAGCTTTAAAGCGCTAATTTTTGTTAGAGACAAGTGTCCCCCCATACAGCCAAACCTACAAATACTAAAAATCTGAAAAATATGTGAAATGAAAGCACATATAATGAATTTAATAGGAAAACTATCACGACTAATCATTTCATTGGTTCTTGAGTTACAAACGGTTTAAATGTTTATACCTACCGAAATCTTACTTGCGTTGTTGATAAACTGACCGCGACTTATGTCAATGTATGGGGATAACAGTTTTCCAACGGCAAAGTTAAGTTTGTCGCGAGGTCTAATTTGTTTGTAGTAACGGCTTCAGAACCCTAGACTGAGCATGGTCCGACATGCTCTTGCCCGGTTTTTAAAGCTTTGATTGAATCTTACAGGAATTGACCTAGTCCCAAATTAAGGCCTAACTAGACTTGCACTATGGACTATAAACTATGATATAACCAGACAAAAACAAATACTTAACTAAATAGAAAGAAAACATACAAGATTGTTTGTATATTTCATTAATATTCATAAGTGGTCTCCTCTTGGTAGGCGCTGTTGGTAGATTTTTGACGTGTAAGACCAGCCACTTATTTCACCATCTTGACGATGATAGGTGACAGGTGACAATCATGAAGTTGTAGATAAAGGTGGAGGCAACACTCTCTGAAGCCGAATGAAGCGTCCTTGAAGTCATTAACTAGGGTAGTTAGAAAGAGAGGAGGGGACCGAAGTATTTAAGATAGAATGACGAAAAAGTACAGATCTAGTGAATAATCCTTTCACATCGTGAAAACTCGGAACTCACGTCTAGTTCCGAATGATGAAGATGTGTCTATGAATTATTAAATTATTAAGTGACATGTTTGTATTAAATAAATAGAGTACTTTAGTTATCAGTGTCAAATGTCAAACCACGAGTTTGAAATATATCACACCGATATGTTAAAACCACCAAGATCAAATATATAGAAATTAGGTGTAGGTAAACAAGAACAAATATAAATAAATGTTGAAAATAATTTCACAGGCTTGTCGATCTAAACGTTTCCCAGGTCTTAATGCTTTCGGCATGACTATTAAAAAGAACTGAAAAGAAACTTAATCTTAATTAACAAAAAATAATCTGGTATTAACCACTCTATATCGATTATCACTCTCGCGATGCGACATTCCCCCACGTTGTCTTGATGGGTACTGAGTCAGACTGAAGTAGCATGACATTTCCGAGAAAATACGATGTGAAAGGATATTTCACTACATCTGTACATTCAAGACGCTTCATTTTGGTTAAGAGAGTGTGGCCTCCACCTTTGTCTATAACTTCATGGTGACAATTCACTATACATTGCAAAGTGAACAAGCTTTCTCATCACTGGAATTCAAATTAGCTGCGCCATGTACACTGAAATGTCACCTATCACCTGTCATTGACAGGACGGTGAAATAGGGGGCAGGTAGCCCTGCCAAGATGCACTGCGCTAACTAGCGTTTCTATTCGTTTCATTTTTAAACCAATCGCGACACTGGTAGATGACGTGATACGAAAAGTCACGTGATCTACCAGTGACGCGATTAATTTGAAAACGAAACGAATAGAAACGCTAGTTAGCGTAGTGCATCTTGGCGGGGTCAGCCCTTATCGATCTACTATATTATTATTGCAAAATAATTATGTGTTGCACAATGTTATTGACCATTTAGGGTTATTACTAAAATTATTAATGAAAAGTTTGAGCGAATATAAATTTTAGTGCGCAATGCTTTTCATTGCACTGTGTAGGGTCAATATTGTGCAATATTTTATAGTCTCTGGTTAGCCCGACAAATGTATTGTGCAATAGTATTGCCGGATAATATTGATTGTTTGAGGACAAGGGGCCATTCAATTATATTGCGCAAATAAAAATATTGTGCAAACATAACTTATTGTAAGGCCTAAAAGTGCCCGTGGGGCTACTTCCTGAATAAACATTTTTTATCTTTAAGCGAGTAATTCTCTCATACCTTATGTCGGAATCTTTCGATCAGTAGGAGATAATCTAATATTCTGCAATAACCTTATAAACACGACCGGTAGTTTTTCGTATTAATTAACACCGTTCCATTCAGTAAATGGAACAGTGGACCTTTAATTAAATATATTAGAATTATCTTTATCGATTTATCAGCTTTAACCAATACAACCTAATTAAGTTTTGACCTAAGATATATAATGTTAGCTTTATTTGCAACTGAACGTCATAGTGACTTAGGGTCTCTCCGGACCTATCGACGCGGAATCGGCTTGAGCCGGTAAGAAAAAGTTTTATGTCCATGCAATAAGAGCGCAAACGACGTCGTTCCGTTCGCAACGCCGAATCGAGCCGAGCCGAGCCGAGCTTTTTCTTACCGGCTCAAGCCGATTCCGCGTCGATAGGTCTGGGGAGACCCTTATACGATGATAGACAAAGCAAGCAGCATATCATAGCCAGCAGCGAACGAGTCTTGCTTTTTAATACTGATTGAGCTACTTATTATGTTAAAAGCAGGTAAACAATTACTATGGATTTACACTAATATGATTCACCCTACATGCCTTGCCGACGCGCGACGGTCTGAACAGGGTAGCTGGACTCGTGCGGTAGCAATTCGAAAATGTAAACGACGCAAAAGTAAAACAAGTTTTCTTCAAAGCACCAACAAGAATTGCCAAGTTTAAAAAAGCGTGTCCAAATATTGCTTTATCTCCAGAACATGCGATTATTAAATGTAATACATGGTTAAAAGCTTGCTATTACTATAGTGCAAATTTTAGCGATATTAAAAATGTTCTTGCCGCCCTACCAGACTCGAATCAAACTATTGTAAGAGAGGCAAAAAATAAACAGTAGCAGTATTGAAAGAAATTAAAAGAACGGAATTAAAATTTATATATCAGGCATCCACGATATAAATTACCTATAAGTCAATTGTCAATTAATTAATTTATCGACGTTGTTCTTTCGTTAACTGACTCTCCGTAACAAAAGTTGTTCTAAATGACTTGCGGTTAGGCTACAACTTCTAGCAGAATATATCCACTTCAAAAAGGAAAAGCTTCTTTCCATTTTGACAGATGTTATTGGTATTTGAAAAGCTTGCGGTTATCAAAGCAGGATTTATTACGGTTCCTTGGATTAATTTGTAGTTCTTGGCCCGCATTAAGATTGTTAATTTTACGCAACGCGGCAAATCCGACTTTTTTTTTCAATACAAATACACAACTTTTCATATATTTTTCGTCCTCTTTCGTGCAGAATTAATTTTGATAGCTCGCTCTGTATGTTATCCACCATCAAAATAGATTCTGAAAGCTCTAGTGATTGTGTTTCCAATTTTGTTATACCCTCCGA
The DNA here is from genome assembly GCA_946894065.1 of Acleris literana. NCBI lineage: Eukaryota > Metazoa > Arthropoda > Insecta > Lepidoptera > Tortricidae > Acleris > Acleris literana. Next base: position 5,376,165 of record OX335692.1, read on the forward strand.
AAGCACAAGCAAATTATTTTTATGAAATTTTATTCTCTTTCAATGTTTTCTTTCAATACTGTTTTTTTGCCTCTCTTACAATAGTTTGATTCGAGTCTGGTAGGGCGGCAAGAACATTTTTAATATCGCTAAATTTGCACTATAGTAATAGCAAGCTTTTAACCATGTATTCCATCTAATAATCATAGGTTCTGGAGGTACAAGTCGAAGTACTTGCTGAGCTTGTCCTACTCAGCATTCACGAGGTTCTCGTCATGCGGGATTTTGGTGTCGACGAGCACTGCCCGGCGTTGAGATCGATCTGTTAACACGATATCGGGCTTATTGGCGACAATAGTCCTGTACGTGATGACAGATCGATCCCAATAGAGTGTAGCACGAACATTTTCGAGAACTGGTGCTGGTGTGTACTTATAGTATGGCACTTCAGACTCAACAAGACCATATTGTAGAGCTAGTTGTTGATGGATGATCCTGGCCACGAGGTTATGTCTGTGCAAGTACTCACTTTTGGCCAAATGCGAACAACCGGAAATTACATATCTGTGGGACTCGCCGAGGCAAAACTGCACGCTCGAAAAAGTGTCGACCGTGCCAGAATATTTTTAGAATATTTTTCCGATAGTTGTTCGTCATTATGACCTCGTCGATAATTGCACAGACAAAACCTTCGGTTTTCCCAAAGAGTTACCAAGTCGCTGCCAGTTCACGGACGCCTCCCTCTGCAGCCCCGTAATACGCTTGCATGCAATTTTCATTATTTAATTGTGACCGTCGCATGCAGCGTACTAAGCCACCCGTAGCGGGAGTCGTGCTCGGAGCAGGACTGTGCCCCGTAGGCCCCTAGCGTGCCGGCAGCGGTGGTCGCCCGCGTCGCGCAGGTAGTCGCGGCGGCGGAGGCGGCGGCAAGCGCTCGTCGCTCGACTTGCTGGTGTTGGGCGCAGAAGCGAGCTTATCACCGGACGACGATGGCTTGCGTAACGTATTGTCCCCTAATTGATTGTTTTTGTTTTGGTATAAACTAGATAGGACTAGTTATTTCGCCTAGTTTAAGAGTGTAAACAAAGGAACCTACCCGATCATAGCAGTACGCATGCGCTATGGCTCACTCAGAGAGAGGCCCTGCATAGCAGGAGTGGGGATAACCGCATCTGCGCAATTGCGTGTTTTTCCGATTACCCAAAATTAGCGGAAAAACACCGATTGGCGAGAGAACTGTTTTTCCTTAATCAATTTGATATATCATTTTATAATGAAAATAAATATTGTTAGGTTAGGTGTAGAATCGTAGCGTAAGTTTTGTATTATACCATTTTGTTACATACATACATTAAATCACGCCTGTTTCCCAGAGGGGCAGGCAGAGACCACTTCTTTCCACCTGCTACGATCCTGACAAATCTCTTTCGCTTCTTCCACATTTTTTTAAAATAAGATTTCAAGGGAAAATTAACAAATAAAGGAAAAGTGGAGGGGAAAGGCGGAGGAAAATTAGCGGGTAATTTTTTGGATATAAAATAAGCGCCGCCCGCCATGAATTGGGGCCACTCGTCAATTTCTTTACTACGTCATTATCGTCAACTTGTCACTTTTGAGACTCGTCAATTATATGAAAATATTTACCTCGTCATTTTCCCTAACTGGTCGCTTTCCTCGACTGGTCACTATATGCCATCCCACATTTGTCACTGTTTGTATAGTCATGTACAATTTTACAATTTGTTTATGAATTTTAGTTTGATTTCTATTTGAATATTAAATCTAACGAGTCAACGGAGTATTTTCTAGTGCTTTGGCCCTTCGGGCCGGTTGAAGAAATAACATATACTAGGCTAGACCTACCTCGTATTTACGACACAAATTTTAATCAGTGGATTGGTCACTGGTTTTTCATGGATTCATATTTACCTGTACATTACGCATACTGACTAATCGCCGAAAGTGACAAATTAGAAGAAAATGACCAGTTGAGCAAATTGACGAAATAAATATTTACATGGCATTGACAAATTACATAAGTTGACCAGTTTGACGAAAATTACGTATTACGGAAAATGACGACATTAATTTCAATCCCTGTCAATCGGCCATCTTGCCTCCCCAAAGGTTACCGGAAGCCACTCTGAACAATATCTCTTGACCTTGACTTGAAATTGGGGAAATCATGACAAAACGCCATAAACAAATGCAAGAAAAACACAGGCATGTAAAATGCATACAATTTACTCGTTTTTTACAAACAAAACAAATACATTTTGAATTTGGAATGATTAACCAATCTCTAGCGCCAGGACAAGTTCCTGCGAACGTTACATTTTCGCGCCGGCAGTATGTCAACACTTCTTCTATTTGTTGTAACGTGCCTTTAAATATTCCTTTATTGGTATGACTATGTACTGGTAGTCACCAAAAAATATTGAAGTCAAAAGGCATATCTGACACGCTTCTATGCATCCAGTTGTAAGGGCATACATTTTTGAGCTCAATGTCAGATGGTACATTCTTACTAGTGATATAAGTATTTTTTGAAATCTTGTTTTATTAAGTACGCTCCTTGGGTCAGTTTCAGTCGTCAAGTACAAAGTATAGAACTATTCTCAATATATTCAAAAACATAAAGACTATAGATAAAGTTAACTGCACACCACCAAAGATGAATTGCGACGAATCGATCTCCAAACTATGGCCACCAATGATCATTTGTATTTCCATAATCAGACACTGAAACATGTTTTTCATATTAAAAACGGTTATAATACCTACACATGAAATAAAAATATCTATTCAATGGAATATGAGCCTATTGTAAATACCATACAGTCAATTTTCTAATTCGATTGTCCGTCTTAAAAACAAAGGAAAATCAATTTTATTTCCTTTGTAATAGATCTTTATTCCTATTATGATCTGTATTATGTACAATTTTTTGTACGTGGGGGGGCCATTCTACTTTTCATTGTACATTTTTGCTATCGTCCGATAAAAAGTATACCAAATTATGAATCCGCGTATACATAAATAACATGAACTTAGAATGTTTAAGTTTAGCGGTTTTCAAAAAAACAACTTTTAAATTACTTAATTACCGTTGAAGAATCTTGGTAACTCAATGGTAAATTGCACTTTTTCCATAGAAAAGGCGGAGACATCAATGTCCACTGCGTTACTCACTCTATAGTTATTACAAATAACTTTTTATGAATCAGGATAATTCTAAATATAAGCTTATTTATGTCCCTTTTCGAGTTTCAAGTTAGAAAACGCAGCACTTTACCGGTTTTTGAAATAAAAATGGTTTAGTGAGGACGTCGCTAAAACTTATGTACAACGAAAAGTAGAATGGCCCGGGGCCTGATGAGGTTAATAAGTGGCCGGTCCATCTCCACTTTAATTGGTCTACTTTGGTGAGCACGTCTGTCACTTTAGTCATCGATTTTGTCCGTACCATAAAATAAGGCATCATAATCGTTTAACATCACGCTAATACTATTGGCCATGGTATGGTAAAGTCTAGATAGGTGTATTTACGAGGTAAAATAAAACACAATGACATTAAATGATAAAAATTGTTTTTATTCACTTTAATATTGAGACAGCCTTGAGAGGAAAATTTATCATATGCGTAGGTGATTCGAGTGAAAAGTCATGTACCGCGGAATAAGGAGTGACAGGGATGGAGCTAACGTAATCCCTGTCACTCGTTATTCGAGACTCGAGAGAAAGAGACAGAGCTAACGTAATTTCGAACTTTGATTTTCAAAGTAGGCCCTCAGGGCTTGTGCCAACATAAAGTCATTCATAGAAAATCGCCGTGGATTTAATACGGAAATAAATCCATGGTCACACGCGAGGACCACTGTTCGGTTAAAAGAATATTTTCACTTGTTGACTTGGAGGAAGAACTTGGCGTTAGCTCCACGCGCTTCTGCCGATTCCGATCCGAAGTTACAAAATGGAATCGATTCGGTCGAAGAAAGAGATTATTGTCAAACTCTTTTAACGGTCCGTTTCGCATATGGGATGTACCTAGATGTAGTTTAATTATTTTGTTTTTAGTTTTATTAAATACATGCATAATTTTTGAATTTAACTATAGGTACCTATTTTTTAAAGTTAGTTGACCGCTCAATCTGTTGAAACGACGATTGCGTGAAATGTAGAATCTCGATCTGTCACAGGCACAATAACAAATGAAAAATATTACAGTTAATAGTAGTTTATGTGACTGTACATAATGCCTAATTATCGGAGCCCGGAATTTTCATGGCACTTCTCAATAATGCTAGTGACTTCTCATTTATCGACTTCCATTTTACATAATATATCGATACAATACAACACAGAGCTTAAAACTAAAACAATTTTAAAAGTGGCGGTAGACAACAGGAGGTCTTATAGCTGAAAAGCGATCTCTTCCAGAAAACCTTCGGGTAGGTAGCTAAAAATTCTCAATTGACATATGCAATTAAATTTAAAAGTTACTCGTTAAACAATATTATTTTAAAATTAATTAGTTCCCAAATACGGCAACCAACATCTAAGCTATTGCAGCTTTTTCAACTTCATGTTCATTATTTCTGTTAATGCTATCAAATAAAGTGTGTCTTAGGCTATTAATAAAAAAAAAAATCATATTCTTTACCAAATTTGGTTTACGAAAAGTTACTAACATTTAAAGTATAACATACCGATATGTACCTAATTGAAAGTCGATAAATGAGAAGTCCCTATGACAGCTCAAACATGCCACGAAAATTGTGGCCTCTACTAATTATGTACAGTCACATACACTACTTTATCTACCCACATAATATCATAAGCCTCCATGATGCATTCAGGAGCCGCATATTAAATTTTAACCGGTAATGGCGGTAATGAAAAGATTTAAAAGTTTTCTGGCAGCTGTCATAGTTTTTTTTTTAATTCAGAGACAAACTAGAGTCGGCTCCAACTATCATATCGTTCGATATCTTACTTACGTGCGACATTTGTCAAATTTGTATGCAAATTGACAATTCATTTCGAACTAAACGTCATCTCGACTAATATCAGAATAGAGGTCTAATCAAATTTCTTTGTTTTTCAGAGATGTTCGAAATTTGAATGTCAAAAGAACATCGAAATTGATGTTCTTAAGAATCCATAAGATTACTGCCGCAGATAAAAAATTTGCTCTAACAACAGAGATGATTATTATGCTGGTCATAATTTGCGGTTTCTGAACGCATCATAGAGGGTTTATGATATGAGTGTAGATAAAATACTTAATTGGTTTACTAGTAACAATTTGCTACTAAATGCTAAGAAAACTAAAAGTTAGGTTAGGTTCGCTATGCCTAATGTTAAACCGGTAGAGTCTAGTATTTTTCTAAATGACGATTGTTTGCAAGTGGTAGAGAAGGCAGTTTTCCGAGGCATAATAATAGATAAAAATTTGCAATGGTGTCCCCATATAGCTATACTGGCAGGTAAGCTTCGGCAGGTTACGCCGATAGGAAAATTAGACAAACTAACCTATGTTGAGACAAATGCTAGTCTATATCAACACAAAAAAGGCAGACATCGGAAACGCGCACGTAACTACGTTTTTTAAATGTTATTAGGTCTCTTGAGAGTATTTAACGCCCAAAAATGCAACCCTGAAAACCCTGTGTACACCATTGCGGTCAAAAAAATGCGAAATTTTGGCACTTATTTCAGTATTGTCGAAATAAATACCCTAAGGAAGCGTTTTTCAAGTATCTTTATACTGTACTTTAATAAAGATAACTAAATTTGATACAATTTGAACGTAACTTGAGCACACTATGTTCATTGGTTGCGGAGATAAAGCAAGTCAAAGATGGGCAAAGTGCGCAAAGCCCGCTCCGCAGACTCTGCGTAAAATGGTGGCTTGCAAATTCAAAAAGAGGTTGCTTAGGGTCGTGCACTTGCAGAAAGCCTGGGCTCAAGTGCTCTATCCAATGTTCCTTTTGCCACGGCCGAAATTACAACACGTTGAACGACTGGCGAGATACTACGGAACTAATAATGCTCGGGACGAGCATGTCTTAGGAGGGGGTAGTGTTACGCCGATGGGATACGGCGTCTAACTTTAAATCTTGGATTTCGGTGCTTTAGAAGCGTTTTCAGCAGGCTGAAATATCGTTTCAGCCCGTTTCGGAGGTAGCTCTATCACATACCAGATTATCTAAATTTTGACCAACTTGCAGTTGTTTTCAGGCGCCTGAAACATGTTTTCAGTCCGTTTCAGGCCACCCTATATCAGATGACGCCATAACTTGAAAATCCATTATCAGGACCTTTTATGGGCCTTTGAAATACATTTCAGTATATGGCAATTTTCCACTAAGAGTGACAGTGATAGCATGGTTAGAAAGAGACAGCTATACTGAGAACCTACCAGAAACGTGTGAAAGAGATGACATGATTAAAAAGAGATAGCAATAACGAGAACCTTCCAGAAACTTGTGAAAGAGATAACACGATTAGAATGTGACAGCATTTCGCGGAACATTCCAGAATCATCCAGACCCGTGAGTCAAGGGCATCGCGATTGTAAACAGAACAAGGTAGCAAGGCGTAGAACATTCCAGCAACGAATAGTCTCGATCTTCCTCGGCGGGTCGAAGTACATCAATCATTCCGGAACGCATTCTGGAATGATCGGACACGGGGCTATAAAAAGGCGGACCGGTTGCTAGTGAGTCACTCTTTACCTGGAAAGCGAACAGTGCGAATAAGAGCGACCCCAGCGATCATCTGAGTATTCGAAGTTTATTGTGCGATAATTGTTTTGTAACGGTTTAAGTGAGTGCGTTATTAAAGTCTACTTTTGATTGTCAGTGTATTCGTGCATTAAATCAGTTAGCTACCCGCACGAACGTAACAATATACTTACAATTGAATGGTATAATGTGAATCCACAGGCAATGAGCAACATCACTAAACTAAATTTGGTGTTCAAAATCATTTGCATCATAACCACGCCGGTAGAAAACACGACCAACACCAATCCAACAACTGCTATATATATCACATATCTTGTAAAGTCGAACTAAAACAAAAAACAGAAATTAATACAGACCCTCGATTCAACAACCCAAAACCATATTTCATTTTAACCTGTTGTCGTTAAACATCGGTATCAACGTTCAACTTTCATGACAAAGTACAATTTGCAGAAAAACAAATACATCTAGTATTTTGAACTTATATTTTTTATAAACAAAAAGAAAGACGCTAAAAATGTATTAACGGTTTAATAAATTACTAAAATTTGTTCCATGGATTTTGCTGTTAACTTTTGACATCTCTTATAATATATAGATGAAAAACTTAAGTAAATGACCTCTTGCATGTAGTTGTAACACATCCGTATAGACTGTTCGACATTCTATATTTTATATTTGACGTAAATTAAGTATTAAGGTTCTATGACATTATTTAGAATATAAACTTCTTTAAGCATAAGTACAGCATAAATATAGATACAGTTAGATGCTGCATAATTATGTTTTAAAAAATAACAGAAAATAAAAGTTATTATTCATTAAATATTCGAACGTATTTTTTTTTTTGCTACCCTTACCGGGTGCCATGAAAACTGAACGTTGATACCGATGTTTAGTTATCGTCAGGGTTAGGCGTTTTCATAACATGGTGAGACGAAAGAGAACTGTGGAGTCGACATTAACATTAAAATTCAACTGTTACTCTTACTCATACTCATTTTTATATACATACATACATACATAATCTCACGCCTTCGTTCCCAGGGCGGGGTAGGCAGAGCTACAGAATTACAAACATCAAAACTTGTTGATAATTCTATAACCACAAATTGCACAACTAGGCTAAGATGTTTACCAGCGTATTAGTGACAGGTTGCAAGCTCATCGCCTAACAGTACTACAAGCCTTTATTCCCTTAGTCGTCTCTTACGACATCCACGGGAAGACATGGAGTGGCACTATTCTAACTCGGCAACCACACGAGGCTAATCTACAAGGCTAAAATGCTTTTGTATTCACCCTGAGCCCCTGAGTAAAGCTGCTAAGCTATGAAATGGAAGATTACAATGATAAACAAAATAAAATGTTGGTACGCCATACAATGTTGGTATGATTTTGAAGCTCTTATTTTTGTAGCTCATGGTCTGTGGCTATAGAAACCTAGGGACTGATTTATTTTCATGTCCTTATTATTTATTAATAATGTTATAATTGAGTTGATAAATACTAAACTTCAATATGTCCTTGAAATTTAGTATACAAATTTAAAACTTAATTCAAACAAATTTTTGAGTTTGATTTTTATCAACTCAATTTATAATTCAATGAATATTGAAATTTACAATAAACGTATGCGGAGTGAAATTTGGACAAAGTTCAAAACAATATTTAATGAAATGAAAAAGTTTATAATATACTATGTTTAATCAGGTCACTTTGTTTGCGTTTTGCACAAGACGTCGTTTTTGACCAAATTGCGAAACCGGATTTTTTGAGTAAATTTTCGATTTTCAGACACAGTCGTCTTGACTTTACTTGTTTTTTTTTCAATATCCATGTCTTTAAGATACTTTTAAATGAATTTGCCATCGCATTTGAATTTTCCTTCAGAACTACCAACAATTATGATTTTGCGATACGGCCGTCGGTCATTTTCTTTAAACGTCTCCTCTCAGTAGACTGGCTTAAACTGGATAGTCTTTCAGAACTGGGCTTTCTTGTATTCGTTTTTCTGAATGAGTAGGAGGCTAAAATACTATAAACTGTACTTTGACTCTAAACCTTTTGTTTAAGATGCTCCTCGACCTTCGCATTCGACCAGAGGGGATGTGTATCGCAGCTATTACAAACAGTTCCGCGACGCATTTTTCTCGATTTGCCATAATTCATCATCATCATCATCATTCTCCTGCCCTTATCCCAACTTATTTGTGGGCGGCGCAACATATATGCCATAATTATTGTTAGTAAAATCCTATACCCATTAAATTTTTCGTAATTATTTAAAAATGAGTTGTTTAACAATTGACAACTCACTTTTGAACCCTTTTTAAGGAATTTAATATCTTAAACGGAGGTTCAAATTGTGTCCAGATTTCACTCCGCATACGGTATTATCCTTATTTCTAATAAAATTAAATTTCGCAACGAGATAAACGAATTAGTATGAGTTTGAGTTCGAGTAAGTGTTGAATTTTTATGTTAATGTCTACTCCACAGCTCTCTTTCGTCTTACCGCGCCATGAAATCTCCGAACCCTGGTCTTCGTATTGTCAATGTTGCGACATTTTACCCTGTGGAATATCCCTGATCGTAGTCACAGATAGTAGATTTATTAATTTTATTATTGAGGTGAACCAGGTTGACAACTTATCATGCCCATAATGTTGCCGAAATGCCAGTAGTAACAATAATAAAATAAAATCTCAATAATCATTTTTATTAACACACTTTATTGTCGTCTGTACTTCTAACACTGATGAATTATTGATGATAAACTTGTCAAAAGACGAGTTAGTATCCTTACCATCAGTTACAATTAACGTTTTTGCTAGCGAGTGAAAGCTCTGTCCCTCGCAGACCTCGCAAGTATTCTTATAGAGTGCGAGGGACAGAGCATTCGACTCGCTAGCGAGTACGGTAAATCTAACTCATGGTAAGGGTACAGATGAGCCCAAACTTGACGGATTTACTATGCGCCTTTGAGGAGTTACTATGGCCAATTTCCGCCTCCATAATAAGACCAGCTCGATGGTACAGTCGAGTTCATAAATATGACAAGTGTACACTTTAGTACAAGGTACTGTGTATTATTTATTTTTGTTTTATCATTAAAAGAAGGTTAAAATTGACCTCCAATATTGGATTGATTATACAGGGTGTTATGCAGAAGGTTGGACAAACTTCAGGACTAACTCTGTAGGTCATACTCCTCAACTTTTATTATGGGACCAACATACAAATCGCGGAAAAAAAAAACAGCTGTTCCATACATTTCGGCTGTTTAGCTCTCAAAGTTTGTATGGAACAGCAATTTTTTTTTCCAAGCAGATGGCGCCGGTGCGTGATACATTGTTTGACAGCTACTCATTGTTCTCTGCTCAGTTAATTTCATGTGACAAACCGGTATTGTGTTCACTGTGAAATTGTCAAAAAATAGTAAAAAAAATAAGTTATTCGTTTCCTAACATTTCAATTGGAAACCATCAAATCAATCACGTGTATTGTGCAAATTTTTATTCAATTTCAACAGCCGGGATTTGTCTTTAAGGTGGTAAGTTGAACTGTGTAAATTATGTGGATCGTGCATTTGAGGTTAAATTCACCACTCTGTCCATAGTCTCAAATGCCTAGAGGACGACGTGCGAACATCGGCCGCCGCACAAGACATGCAAGCCAGCAACAAGTGTATTCACAGAACTTAAGCGAAGAAAGACAAAATATAATAAGAGAAAATGCCCGATTGAGACAACGCGTGAGCACACGAAGATCATTGGCATCATACAATCGCTTGGCATTCCAATATGATCCCACTGCGAACTACAGTGATGATGAAAATTTAGATATTGGACCAATGACGACTATATGCCGATATTGCAATGCGTTAAAGTTCAAAAGAGAAACGGCTGGATTGTGCTGCGCAAGTGGAAAAGTCAAACTGGATCCATTACTTAGGTACACCACCACAGCCACTGAAACCGTTGTTCGATGGAAGTGATCCCGATTCCAGCCATTTTCTTCAACACATCCTTGAATACAATAACTGCTTTCGCATGACTTCGTTTGGAGCTAATATCATTCGAGAAGGCGGCTTCATGCCGACTTGCAAGGTAAAAGATACAACACACATAACCAATCACTCACACCAACACAATGAATTGCAACACATAACAACTACATATACACCACACACTACACCATCACACGATCAGAAGTTACACCGTATTCTTCAACAAATGATTGTTTGCAATTACAGATACAAGGACAAATATATCATTTGCATGGTTCAATGGTGCCAACATCAGATGAACCGCATCAATTTCTGCAAATATATTTCATTTCGTCGATGGTGGATCAGCTGAATGTGCGGTGCAATATACAGGGAACACAACAGTTAAAGAGACGAATTATTGAACAGTTGCAAGCATTTTTTCACGCTAATAATGCTGTGGTTAATATGTTCAAAACAGCATTGGAACGAATGCCATCAGATACGCACAAATTTGTCATAAGAGCGGATTGTACCCCAACAGGTGAACATGTGCGAAGATTCAATGCACCCACCGTTAATGATGTTGCTGCAATTATTGTTGGCGATCCAACTAAATCGCGAGACATTGTCGTTCAGCGAAGAAGCAATATCATGCATCGTGTAAACGAGACACATCGTTTGTACGATGCATTACAATATCCAATCATTTATTGGCAAGGGCAAGACGGATACGACATCACGTTGAAGATGGTCGATCCAATTACAGGTACAATATTCACACACTAATTATTGCTATTATTGATATTATTGGTTTCCATTAACAATTCATTTATTTTTGCATTTTCAGGCGTATCAACGAATAAAAATCAAAGCGCAATGAATTACTATGCGTATCGTATGATGATTCGTACACATGAGCAGAATGTCATTCTGAAGTGCCGTCGGCTATTCCAGCAATTCGCTGTCGACATGTATGTCAAAGTCGAGACCGAACGTTTAGCGTTCATCCGATTCAATCAGGCAAATCTACGATCTGAGGACTATATACACTTGCGTGATGCTATTCATTCAGATGGTGATGTTCAGAATATTGGACGTCTGACGATTCTCCCATCATCTTATATCGGAAGCCCACGCCACATGCACGAATACGCTCAAGACGCTATGACGTACGTGCGAAATTATGGAACTCCGGATTTATTTATTACGTTCACATGCAATCCGAAGTGGACGGAAATTGAACGTGAGTTGGAACCGGGCCGAAAACCGCAAGATCGCCATGACATAATCGCCAGAGTATTTCAGCAAAAACTCAAGGTTATGATGGATATGCTTACTAAGTATCGAGTTTTTGGTGACACACGTTGTTATATGTACTCGGTGGAATGGCAGAAGCGTGGACTACCGCATGCTCATATCCTAATTTGGTTGCTGAACAAATTACATTCAAATGAAGTGGATGACATCATATCAGCTGAAATTCCTGATCCAGTCACTGATCCCCATCTACACGACATTGTGACGACACAGATGGTGCATGGACCGTGCGGTGCATTAAATCCATTATCGCCTTGCATGGCTGATGGAAAGTGCACAAAACGATATCCGCGACCGTTAGTTGCTGAAACAGTCACAGGGAACGATGGATATCCAGTTTATCGTCGGCGTTCAAAAGAAGATAATGGTCGAACTATCAAAGTTAAAGTTCAAAATCAAGAGATTGAGATCGGAAATGAATTCATTGTACCATATTGCCCGCTGCTATCACGAATTTTCGAAACACATGCAAACGTTGAGAGTTGTCATTCGGCCAAATCAATTAAATATTTGTGCAAGTACGTCACAAAAGGCAGCGACATGGCTGTGTTTGGTATTGCGTCGGAAAATGCGAATGACGAAATCAGCAATTTCCAAATGGGCAGATACGTCAGTACTAATGAAGCACTGTGGCGATTATTGTCATTTCAAATTCATGAAAGATATCCCACAGTTGTACATTTAGCAGTGCATTTGGAAAATGGCCAAAGAGTTTACTTCACTGAGGCTAATGCGGCACAACGAGCTGAGAGACCACCATCGACAACATTGACTAGCTTCTTTGCAATGTGTGAAGCAGATCCATTCGCAGCGACGCTGATGTACGTTGAAATGCCCAAGTATTACACTTGGAATCAATCAACAAAGAAATTCCAACGTCGCAAACAAGGAACCCCAGTTCCAGATTGGCCACAGGTGTTTCATCCTAGAAATGATGAATGTTTTTATTTGCGACTGCTGTTGGTACATGTACGTGGACCAAAATCATTTGCGCATTTGAAAACTGTGAATGGCCACCAATGCCAAACATATCGAGAAGCATGTCAACTATTGGGTTTGCTGGAGAACGATTCTCATTGGGATTTAACACTTGCGGATTCAGTTGTTTCATCAAATGCGTACCAAATACGAACGCTGTTCGCAATTATCATCACCACATGTTTTCCTTCACAACCAATTCAGTTATGGAACAAATACAAAGACGACATATCTGAAGATATCTTGCATCGCTTGCGCATTCAAACGAATAATCCTGACATCCAAATAACCGATGAAATCTACAATGAAGGATTGATTCTGATTGAGGATCAATGCTTGACTTATTGCAAACAAGCTACTGATTGAAGTAGGAATGATTGCGCCAAATCGATCGATGCACGATGCATTCAACCAAGAATTAAATCGAGAGCTGCAATACAATGTTGATACATTGCAGGAATTCGTTCGAAATAATGTGCCGTTGCTAAATGAACGGCAAAAACAAATATACGAAACATTAATGCAAGCGGTGGACAATAATACTGGTGGTCTATTCTTCCTGGACGCACCTGGAGGAACAGGGAAAACATTTGTCATTTCATTGATTTTGGCCACTATTCGATCAAGATGTGACATAGCTTTGGCGTTAGCATCATCTGGAATTGCGGCGACTCTTCTAGATGGCGGTCGTACTGCACATTCTGCGCTTAAGTTGCCACTCAATTTAAACACAATTGATACTCCAACATGCAATATTTCCCGATCCAGTGCAATGGGAAAATTGTTGATGCAATGCAAGCTCATTGTTTGGGATGAGTGCACAATGGCACATAAGAAATCACTTGAAGCACTTAACTTCACACTGAAGGATCTTCGGCGAAATAACAACATCTTTGGCGGCTTGATGATATTTTTGGCAGGCGATTTCAGGCAGACGTTGCCAGTAATTCCCCGCGGAACGCCTGCAGATGAATTGAATGCTTGCCTGAAGGCATCACCTTTATGGAATAACGTAAAAACATTATCGCTAACCACTAATATGAGAGTTCAACTTCAAAATGATCAAAGTGCTGCACAATTTTCCAAACAATTGTTAGCTGTTGGAAATGGAAAAGTCCCAGTTGATGCGACATCTGGATTAATTACTCTTACCAACGACTTTTGCCGATTTGTAGACTCTCAATTAGCTCTTATTGAAAATGTTTTCCCAAACATTAGTGAGAATTATCAGAATTATGCTTGGTTAAGTCAACGAGCAATTCTTGCCGCAAAGAATAATGATGTACACGCACTGAATTTCACCATTCAATCAAAAATTGCTGGCGATTTGGTGACATACAAATCCGTTGATTCCATAACAAATCCCGATGATGTAGTAAATTATCCAACGGAGTTTTTGAACTCTCTGGAGTTACCAGGATTTCCACCACATAACTTGCAACTCAAAGTTGGTACAGTTATTATGATATTGCGTAATTTGAATCCACCGCGACTTTGCAACGGTACTCGACTTTCGGTAAAAAGACATGCCGAATTTGATTGAGGCAACCATTATTAACGGAAAGTACGCAGGTGAAAATGTATGTATTCCTCGAATACCAATGATTCCGACTGATCTTCCGTTTGACTTCAAACGATTACAATTTCCAGTTCGCCTTGCGTTCGCAATGACAATTAACAAGTCGCAAGGCCAATCGCTTAGTGTTTGCGGGATAAATTTAGAAAATCATTGTTTTTCACATGGGCAGAGTTATACGTTGCGTGTTCACGAGTTGGAAAACCATCCGCTTTGTTTGTGTTAACGTCAGACCAAAAAACAAAAAATGTGGTTTACCAAAGAGCACTTCAATGAAACGGATAATTTGCGGACACGTATAACGCTTCGATTCAGTATTTACTTTGGATAAACCCGGCAAACTCCGTTTCGCCACCAGATGGCTTCGTTTTGTGTAACATTTTGTTTGGTGATTAAAAGATGAAGAATTTTTTTTTTTTTGTTTTATATTTGAAAAGACTTTTTTTATTTCATTTCACAACAGTAATGAATTCATTTCGATTACAAAAATGAAGTGTTATTTAGTTGAACTTCTCTAAGTAAATGAAAGTGAATCCAAAGTAAATACTGAATCGAAGCGTTATACGTGTCCGCAAATTATCCGTTTCATTGAAGTGCTCTTTGGTAAACCACATTTTTTGTTTTTTGGTCTGACGTTAACACAAACAAAGCGGATGGTTTTCCAACTCGTGAACACGCAACGTATAACTCTGCCCATGTGAAAAACAATGATTTTCTAAATTTATCCCGCAAACACTAAGCGATTGGCCTTGCGACTTGTTAATTGTCATTGCGAACGCAAGGCGAACTGGAAATTGTAATCGTTTGAAGTCAAACGGAAGATCAGTCGGAATCATTGGTATTCGAGGAATACATACATTTTCACCTGCGTACTTTCCGTTAATAATGGTTGCCTCAATCAAATTCGGCATGTCTTTTTACCGAAAGTCGAGTACCGTTGCAAAGTCGCGGTGGATTCAAATTACGCAATATCATAATAACTGTACCAACTTTGAGTTGCAAGTTATGTGGTGGAAATCCTGGTAACTCCAGAGAGTTCAAAAACTCCGTTGGATAATTTACTACATCATCGGGATTTGTTATGGAATCAACGGATTTGTATGTCACCAAATCGCCAGCAATTTTTGATTGAATGGTGAAATTCAGTGCGTGTACATCATTATTCTTTGCGGCAAGAATTGCTCGTTGACTTAACCAAGCATAATTCTGATAATTCTCACTAATGTTTGGGAAAACATTTTCAATAAGAGCTAATTGAGAGTCTACAAATCGGTAAAAGTCGTTGGTAAGAGTAATTAATCCAGATGTCGCATCAACTGGGACTTTTCCATTTCCAACAGCTAACAATTGTTTGGAAAATTGTGCAGCACTTTGATCATTTTGAAGTTGAACTCTCATATTAGTGGTTAGCGATAATGTTTTTACGTTATTCCATAAAGGTGATGCCTTCAGGCAAGCATTCAATTCATCTGCAGGCGTTCCGCGGGGAATTACTGGCAACGTCTGCCTGAAATCGCCTGCCAAAAATATCATCAAGCCGCCAAAGATGTTGTTATTTCGCCGAAGATCCTTCAGTGTGAAGTTAAGTGCTTCAAGTGATTTCTTATGTGCCATTGTGCACTCATCCCAAACAATGAGCTTGCATTGCATCAACAATTTTCCCATTGCACTGGATCGGGAAATATTGCATGTTGGAGTATCAATTGTGTTTAAATTGAGTGGCAACTTAAGCGCAGAATGTGCAGTACGACCGCCATCTAGAAGAGTCGCCGCAATTCCAGATGATGCTAACGCCAAAGCTATGTCACATCTTGATCGAATAGTGGCCAAAATCAATGAAATGACAAATGTTTTCCCTGTTCCTCCAGGTGCGTCCAGGAAGAATAGACCACCAGTATTATTGTCCACCGCTTGCATTAATGTTTCGTATATTTGTTTTTGCCGTTCATTTAGCAACGGCACATTATTTCGAACGAATTCCTGCAATGTATCAACATTGTATTGCAGCTCTCGATTTAATTCTTGGTTGAATGCATCGTGCATCGATCGATTTGGCGCAATCATTCCTACTTCAATCAGTAGCTTGTTTGCAATAAGTCAAGCATTGATCCTCAATCAGAATCAATCCTTCATTGTAGATTTCATCGGTTATTTGGATGTCAGGATTATTCGTTTGAATGCGCAAGCGATGCAAGATATCTTCAGATATGTCGTCTTTGTATTTGTTCCATAACTGAATTGGTTGTGAAGGAAAACATGTGGTGATGATAATTGCGAACAGCGTTCGTATTTGGTACGCATTTGATGAAACAACTGAATCCGCAAGTGTTAAATCCCAATGAGAATCGTTCTCCAGCAAACCCAATAGTTGACATGCTTCTCGATATGTTTGGCATTGGTGGCCATTCACAGTTTTCAAATGCGCAAATGATTTTGGTCCACGTACATGTACCAACAGCAGTCGCAAATAAAAACATTCATCATTTCTAGGATGAAACACCTGTGGCCAATCTGGAACTGGGGTTCCTTGTTTGCGACGTTGGAATTTCTTTGTTGATTGATTCCAAGTGTAATACTTGGGCATTTCAACGTACATCAGCGTCGCTGCGAATGGATCTGCTTCACACATTGCAAAGAAGCTAGTCAATGTTGTCGATGGTGGTCTCTCAGCTCGTTGTGCCGCATTAGCCTCAGTGAAGTAAACTCTTTGGCCATTTTCCAAATGCACTGCTAAATGTACAACTGTGGGATATCTTTCATGAATTTGAAATGACAATAATCGCCACAGTGCTTCATTAGTACTGACGTATCTGCCCATTTGGAAATTGCTGATTTCGTCATTCGCATTTTCCGACGCAATACCAAACACAGCCATGTCGCTGCCTTTTGTGACGTACTTGCACAAATATTTAATTGATTTGGCCGAATGACAACTCTCAACGTTTGCATGTGTTTCGAAAATTCGTGATAGCAGCGGGCAATATGGTACAATGAATTCATTTCCGATCTCAATCTCTTGATTTTGAACTTTAACTTTGATAGTTCGACCATTATCTTCTTTTGAACGCCGACGATAAACTGGATATCCATCGTTCCCTGTGACTGTTTCAGCAACTAACGGTCGCGGATATCGTTTTGTGCACTTTCCATCAGCCATGCAAGGCGATAATGGATTTAATGCACCGCACGGTCCATGCACCATCTGTGTCGTCACAATGTCGTGTAGATGGGGATCAGTGACTGGATCAGGAATTTCAGCTGATATGATGTCATCCACTTCATTTGAATGTAATTTGTTCAGCAACCAAATTAGGATATGAGCATGCGGTAGTCCACGCTTCTGCCATTCCACCGAGTACATATAACAACGTGTGTCACCAAAAACTCGATACTTAGTAAGCATATCCATCATAACCTTGAGTTTTTGCTGAAATACTCTGGCGATTATGTCATGGCGATCTTGCGGTTTTCGGCCCGGTTCCAACTCACGTTCAATTTCCGTCCACTTCGGATTGCATGTGAACGTAATAAATAAATCCGGAGTTCCATAATTTCGCACGTACGTCATAGCGTCTTGAGCGTATTCGTGCATGTGGCGTGGGCTTCCGATATAAGATGATGGGAGAATCGTCAGACGTCCAATATTCTGAACATCACCATCTGAATGAATAGCATCACGCAAGTGTATATAGTCCTCAGATCGTAGATTTGCCTGATTGAATCGGATGAACGCTAAACGTTCGGTCTCGACTTTGACATACATGTCGACAGCGAATTGCTGGAATAGCCGACGGCACTTCAGAATGACATTCTGCTCATGTGTACGAATCATCATACGATACGCATAGTAATTCCTTGCGCTTTGATTTTTATTCGTTGATACGCCTGAAAATGCAAAAATAAATGAATTGTTAATGGAAACCAATAATATCAATAATAGCAATAATTAGTGTGTGAATATTGTACCTGTAATTGGATCGACCATCTTCAACGTGATGTCGTATCCGTCTTGCCCTTGCCAATAAATGATTGGATATTGTAATGCATCGTACAAACGATGTGTCTCGTTTACACGATGCATGATATTGCTTCTTCGCTGAACGACAATGTCTCGCGATTTAGTTGGATCGCCAACAATAATTGCAGCAACATCATTAACGGTGGGTGCATTGAATCTTCGCACATGTTCACCTGTTGGGGTACAATCCGCTCTTATGACAAATTTGTGCGTATCTGATGGCATTCGTTCCAATGCTGTTTTGAACATATTAACCACAGCATTATTAGCGTGAAAAAATGCTTGCAACTGTTCAATAATTCGTCTCTTTAACTGTTGTGTTCCCTGTATATTGCACCGCACATTCAGCTGATCCACCATCGACGAAATGAAATATATTTGCAGAAATTGATGCGGTTCATCTGATGTTGGCACCATTGAACCATGCAAATGATATATTTGTCCTTGTATCTGTAATTGCAAACAATCATTTGTTGAAGAATACGGTGTAACTTCTGATCGTGTGATGGTGTAGTGTGTGGTGTATATGTAGTTGTTATGTGTTGCAATTCATTGTGTTGGTGTGAGTGATTGGTTATGTGTGTTGTATCTTTTACCTTGCAAGTCGGCATGAAGCCGCCTTCTCGAATGATATTAGCTCCAAACGAAGTCATGCGAAAGCAGTTATTGTATTCAAGGATGTGTTGAAGAAAATGGCTGGAATCGGGATCACTTCCATCGAACAACGGTTTCAGTGGCTGTGGTGGTGTACCTAAGTAATGGATCCAGTTTGACTTTTCCACTTGCGCAGCACAATCCAGCCGTTTCTCTTTTGAACTTTAACGCATTGCAATATCGGCATATAGTCGTCATTGGTCCAATATCTAAATTTTCATCATCACTGTAGTTCGCAGTGGGATCATATTGGAATGCCAAGCGATTGTATGATGCCAATGATCTTCGTGTGCTCACGCGTTGTCTCAATCGGGCATTTTCTCTTATTATATTTTGTCTTTCTTCGCTTAAGTTCTGTGAATACACTTGTTGCTGGCTTGCATGTCTTGTGCGGCGGCCGATGTTCGCACGTCGTCCTCTAGGCATTTTAGACTATGGACAGAGTGGTGAATTTAACCTCAAATGCACGATCCACATAATTTACACAGTTCAACTTACCACCTTAAAGACAAATCCCTGCTGTTGAAATTGAATAAAAATTTGCACAATACACGTGATTGATTTGATGGTTTCCAATTGAAATGTTAGGAAACGAATAACTTATTTTTTTTACTTTTTTTTGACAATTTCACAGTGAACACAATACCGGTTTGTCACATGAAATTAACTGAGCAGATAACAATGAGTAGCTGTCAAACAATGTATCACGCACCGGCGCCATCTGCTTAAAATATTGGTTTGTAGTACATGCTATCTATCAGAGATGGCGCTGTATGTGAAAAAAGATTTTCCCGCTTTTCTTTTAAAATTTTTCCAGAATTTTCAGTGCTATAAACCTCACGGAGCCCGAGACCTTTCCAACGAATGCAAAACCGTGGAAATCGGTTCGTGCGTTCTGGAGTTATAGCGTCAGGAAGGAAAACCCGACTTATTTTTATATAGTAAAAAAAAAGAAGATATTTAATCTATTTTTGTTGTTTGTATTTAAAAGTTTATGCCAGAAACTACGAAATCGTACAAATACAGGCGTTTTAAGCTGCTATGAACCAAAGAATCTATCTCTGTGGAGTATTTTACGAACGTAGTAAATTAAAAGTACGTAAATACTTACCGAAGTGCACGCTAAAGCTATGCACAGGAGAACCACTGCGAGCGTAGTTACAAGAGCGATAATAAGCGCAACCATTTGCGCTTTGACGATCGCAGATGCAAGGATCAAACACGAGCCAACGACCTAAAATAAAATGTGGCGTTATCTATGAAAAGGGACCTTATTGTCGATGGCGCTTACGCCGCACTGCGTCACGCGACGTTGTATTTATATCGGAGCATCGTCAATAATGGCGGAAGCGCCATCGACAATAAGGTCCCTTTTCATATATAACGCCACAAATACAATAATAATAAGTATTCTCTTTTAACCCCCAACCAAAGTAAGGGGTATAGTTAGCGCGTGTATCTGTTTATGTGTGTGTTAGTATTTATTTGTCTGTGTACCGAATGTGGTACCGAAGCTTCCAAATGGATGGACCGATTTGGAAGTATATTTAGGTTTTATGTAGATAGGTTACACCGTCAAGGAGACATCAGAGGCCCTAAACAAGATGCATTACGCTATCTAGCGTTTCTATTCGATTCGTTTTTAAACCCAACGGCTCACTGGTAGACCACGTGACTTTTCGTATCACGTCATCTCCCAGTGAAGCGCATGGTTTAAAAAAGGAATTGAATCGAAACGCTAGTTAGCGTAATGCATCTTGTCTAGGGCCTCAGCTTTGTCGCCATTATGTAGAGGGTTTTTATGTACTTCAATTATTTTTCAGTTATTTAATTTCCTGTAAATTAGGTTTTTATGATAAATATTGGAATATAAAGTAAAATAACAATACTAATAAAAAAAACAAACATACAAAACGAGTGCCACCGGCTGCGGGGCTGGACTGGAGCTACCTGTGGTTATGGCTGCAGAGAGAGGAACCTCCGCACAATGCATGCCATGTGGAGGAGTACTACAATGATTGTTGAGTCAACATCCCACAATCATGGCGGTCACCTCGTGAGCCAAGTCAAGGCACTTGCTGAGCTTTTCCTCCAACTGCCCGGCGTTGAGATTGATCTGTCAACACGATATCAGGCTTATTGGCGACAATAGTCCTGTTCGTGATGACAAATCGACCCCAATAGAGCGTAGTACGACGATTACCGAGAACTGACGCCGGTGTGTATTTATATTACGGCACTTCAGACTCAACAAGACCATATTGAAGAGCAAGTTGCTGATGGATGCCCGGCCAACTAGGCTATGTTTGTGCAAGTACTCGCCGTTGGCCAAATGCGAACCGGAAATTATAGTCTGAGGGACTCACTGCGCTTGACAAAATGTCGACCGTGCCATCCTTCAGAATATATTTCCGGCAGTTTTTCGTTGTTATGACCTCACCAGCAATTGTACACACAAATCCTTCAGATTCCCCAAAGAGAAATCGCAGCCAGTTCACAAACGCAAAAAAATCTACGTCAGGCCTTTTTAGGGTCCGGTAGAAACGTTCGTGTAGCTCCTTGCTCTTTCATACGTTCTTGCGGTCTTCAGTGCTCAACACCGTTGGTCTGCGCCAATTCTCACTTACTAAGGAGAGTGGCGTAAGGTTCCTGTTTACTGCAACCACATCATGATGTATCTGACACTCATTGCCAAGGAAATAATCCCTGAGACTGCACACCTCGCGGTTTTCTTGGAGATTCTTAGCATTTCAAAATCCTCGACCTTCACCTTTGCTCGGGATATACATTCGCATAACCAATGAGCGTGGGTGCAACATGCGATGTGATTTAAACAGTAGACAAACTATCCTCGGCGTCCAGCTCAGTCTGAGTCTACCCTAGTAAGCCAAAGAAGCGGCATATGTGAGCAGCGGCATCACCTAGCCAATGGCTAGGTCAGGCCACCTTATTGCCACCCGACAAAAGACCGTCAAGAACTTTTGTCAAGCGGCAGAGGAAGAGCTCCTCCACTGATTGCGTGTCATCGCCGTCCACAATAGCCAGGGATTGTGACATACCAAGATATTTTCAGGTTCTGAGAGTCATTATCATTGTCTCAGAAAGCTGCAAATTTGATAAACATGTACGATCGCACACTTATCTACACCGAATTCCATCTTGATCGCACAACTGAACTCCTGCGTGAATTTCAATAGCGCGATAAGATCTTGGCAAACAGTTTGAGGTCGTCCATGAACAATAAGTGAGAAATGACTACAACAGTCGATAGCCAAGCCTTCAGCAAAGAACTGAGAGGAGTTAAGGCTAGGCCAAACCACAAAGGACTCAAGACTGTCGCCCTAAAAGATGCCTCTTTCAATCCTTATCAAGTCAGGCAAATAAGAGGGGACATGTCGATCACGTGGTTGACCCACTGCGTCATGCCTCAAAGGACCTCAAACTGATCAAGTCAAGGCAAGTCAAGTTGCATCAACTTTATACAATTCCAAGATCCTTTCGAGCCATGAGTAAGGTACTGAGTCATAAGCCTTCTTATAGTCAATTCAAGGCGCGAAGAGGGCCACCTTGCTTCGCCTGACTTGCTGGCAAATGGTCATGTCTACGAGGAGGAGTTCCTTAGTACCACGGGACAAAACAAATTATTATTATTATTAAGAGACTGACTCAGTGCTCAAGGCTTCCTCCCACTTTATCCACGTTTCCCTGTTCTTAGCAGTCTCTGGCCAGTGTGATTCAAAAATAAATTCAACTCATCCCGCCATCGCCGATGAGGTCTGCCGCGTTTCTGTCAGTTGTTGGGCTCCCACTCTATAGCGACTTAAGCTCACAGCTCGGTATGCGGCAGACGTTTTAAGAGTTTCAGGAGACACAAAAACTACTCATTTCGACTACTACTTATTTTCAGTCACAAGAAAAAGAAAATGAAATTTATTTTTAAAAATTAAACATGATCATATTCTACGAAGTATATTCGTGCCAATTCCGTGTTGGAATATATGGGTAAAGAGCCTAGATATAAATAAATGAATTTGAGAAATAAAATTGTAAGTAGATATTAGTTGACAAGAGTGTTATATTTTTTGAAGTAACTATGCAGAAAACGAAAAACTGAAATAATAGAAACGTACAAAACAGTCTGCAAAATTAACGTAACTACAACAAAAATAATAAAGAAAACTTCTTTTGATAGGTACCTAATTTTATTAGACCAAATAGAACCGAAGTAGATAATCCTTGTCTATTAAATGCAAGTAGGTAGTTATGAACACAAACAAATACCTTTTTAAAATTAGGTCAGTATTTAGTTTTAGTTACTAATGTTTTTATTGTTTTTCTGTTTTTTTTTGTTTGTCTTTTTATAATAAATAAATTATCAGTAGGTACAGTCGGCCAAAAATTTGGTCTACCACCCTACGGTTGAAGTTCATTTGCACGTCATGATACAACAAGTTCGATTTTCCTTTGCAATAATATTATGACAGTGACAAGTGTCAACCTTAGCGATAATTAGGTCTCACAGAAACTTTTGTCAAAACTGGTAGACCACTTTCTTGGCCGACCGTACGTAACTACCTAGACTTACATTGAATTACTAGGAGATTCACAAGGTATTTGTTTGTGTTCTTAACTACCTACTTGTATTTAATAGACGAGAAATACCTACTTCGGTCCTATTTGGTCTGATAACATTAGAAAGCCTACTGTGTTGCAAAGTAGTTTACTACAAATACGGAAGTTTTGCAGTAAAAGTTATCGATACTAAGAAATCATCAATTTGTGAACACCTTCACGATAAAATAACTTGTTTTACTTAACAAAACCATAAAAACTAGCGAAATAATGTTCTCTAAACGAAGTTCACCACTGGCATATTGAGTAATTATTATTACAACACTGTCACTCGGTAGGTACTGAATTCATACATGTACAGCGGAGGTTATCATATTTTTTTGAATATCGTTAGCAACCAAAACCCAGAGCCCTAATATGGTTGCGTTATGGCGTGATAAATGTTGGATAAGGCATCTGTCACCTTCTGACACGTAAATAAGTACAAGAGTGACGGATGCTTTATCCTCATTTGGCACGCGATATAGACGCAGCCATACTAGGCCCGGAGAAGTGTTTAGATGTGCATCTAAACACTTCAGGGTCGTGTCATTATTTTTTGGACCAAAATCACAAACCTGATCCACGTCAAATTTGCGTATACTGGTTTCTGCATTAGGCCGGAGCCCCACTGCTGCGCACGGTCGAGCTACACACGTGGGTACAAAAACGCTTTGTATGAAAATGTAGGTAGATACTTCCACAGTAGTCCATGAGCACGCTGCGCACGAAATGACGTCACTGATACACGCGTGGTCTGTTCCGAAATGCCTGACACGCACACGCTAGCGCGCGTGGCAGGCAAAGCCCCACCGTGACCCACGCTGCCCGTGTGTTGCAGTGGAAAGGTGGCTTCAAGGGCTTCGCACCACCCGCGCGTGCGTGGATGTGCGTGGCCCGCAGTGGGGAATGTAGACACACGCAGCTGACCAATGTAGCCACGTGGCCCACATGTTTTACGTATGCGTGCATTGGTTGCTGTGAAAATGTTGACACACGTATCCAGACCAATGGACCCACGTGGGCGACATGTATAGCGTGTCCGTGCGTAACGTGCGCAGCAGTGGGGCTCCGGCTTTAGGCGCGGAATTCAACTCTAAGTACCATTTTCACCAAACGATGTTAAATTTAATCAATATTAATCGACTGTTAGTTCATATATTTTGACAGCTGTTAACGCTCTAATCGTCTGTTAAGTGGTTAGCATCTTGTTTGGTGAAATTGTTACTAAAGCCAATAAAGATCAAAAATTCGAAAAATACAAATAACGGAATAAATCTTATCGAAAGCAGTTAGCCCAAGTAGGTATCTCTGTGGTCGACATTAGGGAATTTGCGTTTTGGCCTTTTAAATTAAATATTTGACATTATACATACTTAGACATATTGTTATCTAGCCGTGTCGCTTTTATGGAGGTATAATTGTGTATTTTACGATTTAGGCATCGTCACAAAATAGTAAATTGACATAATGGACAATTCGCTTCATGGTCAATTTGCGTCACTGGACATTTCGCTACGGAAATAAATAAATCAATAAATATTAGGGGACAATGTCACACCAATTGACCTAGTCCCAAACTAAGCTCTAGGCTTTTACTATGGGTACTAGACAACGATATAAATACTTATTAAGAGAAATATATACTTAAATACATAGAAAACATTCATGACTCAGGAACAAATATTAGCGCTCATCACCGGTATTTGAGCCCCAGACCGCTAGCTTCGTAGGCAGGGTCACTACCAACTAAGCCAGCGCATCGTCAAATTTTAATGTCGGTAAAGGCCGCCTTTTACCTCGTGACGACTCGTGTACTTTACAAAGTACATAAAAATCAATTTATATAACACCTTAAATAGAATGGAATAATTTTGTAATTATAACTAAACTTCTTTGACGTCGGGTTGTCAGGAGGTTAAAGCACATGCAGTGATCAGAGGGCCCTGCCGAGATGCATTACGCTAACTAACGTTTCTATTCGTTTCGTTTTTAACCAATCGCGTCACTGGTACATAGATCACGTGACTTTTCGTATCAAGTCATCTTCCAGTGACGCGATTGGTTTAAAAATTAAAAGAATAGAAACGTTAGTTAGCGTAGTGCATCTTGGCAGGACCCTCAGATTCGCGATGTACTCAGTACTTATGTACAGTATTCCCAGCTTTTTAATAGCTTTCGGCTATCGCTATCACGCTTGAACTTGCAACTGACAGTATATTTGTCACTTGTGTGTCACAGAAAAACGAAGATTGCCGATAGCTATTAAGAAAATGGTTGCATTGTATAAGGGCCGAATTAAAAGCTTCCGAAAGCGACGTACGTGCATGAAGAGCATGATGATTTGATGAATGTAGTGTTAGTAAAAGGGGGTTTGTTTGGACAGGTGTACTTGGTGTCCCATAGTCTCTGTATACACTGTAAAGGTATGTAAAAATTAAAAGTTTTTTGTGCGTTGTAGACAATAGATAAATGTTGAATAAATAATAGTACATTGTTACAGAGGATAGAAAGTACGCGATTTTTGGACGAGTCATATAGAGGGCCGAAACGTAGTTGAGGCCCTCTAGTGCACGAGTCCATAAATTGCACTTTCTACCGAGGCAGACATAGTGGTTTCACAACTACTGAGAGGAAATAAAATAAAAAATCATATTCAAAATTCGAATTTTAATTCATGTTAATGTGACATCACCGCCAATTTTACCATAGATAACTTTTTTTAATCTGGACCCCTATTCTCGTGGCACTCGAGATTAATAAACTAACATGCGAGATGAAGATGTCAACTCCATATAAAATTGTATTTGTTTCGCCATATCTCCCATGTAATTTCATCTCTAGTGGTTCGAGATTAGGGGCCAAGTTTGAATTACATTTAAAAAAAGCAGTGACATAGTTTTTAGTCTGTGTATCTTTTACCTACACCTAATATTTTACGATACAAAATGTGTGTTCTGATTGGTCGATTTGAATTTTTCATTTTAAGAGCTATGACACAAAAATTGATTGATTGATTTTCATTGGTTCTTAAAGTTGGACAACAATGTTCTCGACCAATCAGCAAACACGCCGACCAAAACATTCTTGGTCTGTCCTTATAAGTGATGTTTTTCTTATTTCCGAGCAGTGTTGTGAAAAATACATATTATAACAATATAACACAATTAAAATCTAATTTTTATCCTATTATTTAATGAGATAAAAATGGGAGGTGTATAAAGCGGGTCTATATTGAAAATACTAATAGTCGTTAGCCCTAGTTGTCGTTTATTCTAAAGCCATTTCCACTTTTATTAATATTTTTTCAGTGTTGTTATAATAAAACCTTAACCTAACCTGACCGCTTTTTGAGATATCATGTGTGTAACAATTTTTGTAAAGTAAAATAAAGATATGAGTATGACTATATAAAAAATCTTTTATCTTACCGCCATAATCCAGGCAATGCAGATACACGGACAATTTCTGCCGTATTCATACATTATTATGTATCCAGCGATCATTACCATGAACCTGAAAATTTAAAGATTTTTTTATAAATCAGAAAAATAAATTGTCTTGTGTAATAAGTATGAATGCTCCTGAAGAATAGAATAGAATAGAATAGAAAGATGTTTATTTCCCTAGTTCACATACATTAGGTATGTCTAACAGGTCGGTGGTGTGTTCGGTCTGTGGGTGTGTCAGCTACTTACGGTCTACTTATCTATGTCTGAAATATCTGTATGCGTGTCGTGTAGTATGAGCTGTATGCATTTTATTGTACGTATGCAGAATAAATTTATATAAATTTAAATGCTGTCTCATATTTCCCTATCCTATTTACAGCTAATTAAAGTCTATGGGGACGTGGAGCGGTCGTTCGCTTACTAAGCAGCCGACTCCTGTCTTTTTTTGGTTCATAGTTGATTTCACCTAGTCTAGTATTGGTCAGGAGAGGATTGTGCTGTCCGTATCCGATGTAAGCGTCACCGGGGTCGTCTAAATCCTCGATATGCATTTCGCGGAGTCAGCGCAGCATGTCCTCGTTTAGGTCTAGTGCACTGAGGTGCGATGGATCCCAATCGAGCATATCCCAGAGTAGCGAGGTTTCTAGGCGTCTTGGGAATTGTTGTGCGTCGCGCAATTCGGGTCGGGAGATCTGTTAAGGATGCACAGGTCATTAGCGTATTGAGAGAGCTTTAGTCCACGGATGCGGTCCCGTTGGTCCCAAGCATCATATACATAAAGGTTAAAATTACCGGGCCCAGAATAGAGCCCTGAGGGACTCCGTATGGCACAGATTTCTCATCGCCGTTGGTGGTTCTGAAACGTCCGTAGGTTTTGCGACCGCTCAGGTCGGTGATGGTAATGGATGGTAAACGGTGATGATGTTATTCGGGACGTTGGCTGTTTGAAGTTTCTTCATCAAATCTTCGTGGCTTATGGAGTCGAAGGCTTTCGAGAGGTCTGTTGACACCATGGCCACGCTCTCCTTCGCTTCCAACGCATCCGTTATGAACTTGCCGGTATGAAGGATTTGCGTGCCTGTTCCTCTCTTCTTGGTAAAGCCATGTTGAAACAGCGGTTGGAGTCTGTCGGCCGTCTGTCGCAGGCGCGATAGAAGTAGGCGCTCGTGTAGTTTACTCATGATGTTTAGGAGGGTGATGGGTCGGTACGATTTGGCGTCCCGGTGGTTCTTGCCTGCTTTATGTAGAAAGATACACTCCCCGATTTTCCATCTGTTGGGATAATAACCTGTCAGCAGTAAGTAATCAGCTATCACTTTTTACCTCCGAGGGGTTACCTCCGAGTTTGAGGGCGTTCCCTTTGATTTTGTCCGGGCCAGGCGCCTTCTTATTTTTAAAGCGTCTGAGCGCGAGTCTGATTTCCTCTACGGAGGTAGGGTCGAGAGGCTTAAACGTTGTTGTCTTGTATGTGCTCTTGTCTTCGTTGTTTATCTCGGCTCTGTAACGATTGCTGCGTTGACCAGGGCGTCGATGGTTTCTTTCTCGCTGTTGCAACCCTCGATGTGCGGGAGTCTCTGTACCGGAGCCTTCAGGCTGCGTTGGGTTCGCCACATCTGGGCTCTATTATTATGTGGGTCGTTTATTATCCGTGTCCATTTCTCGTTGCTGTATTCCATGAGTGCTTGTTGGACCAGGTGTTTCAGACGGTTGTAGGTTCTTCTTTGTTCCGTTATTCTGTCCTGGTTAAAGCGTAGTCGCCACCCTTTACTTTTTGGTTGGTTTCTTTCGTCGATCAATTTATTAATCTCTTCTGGGAGTTGATCTCTTCTGTTGTTTTCATGTAGTGGCGCATTCTCGTCCAGAGTTTCGGTAATGGGTTTTTCTAGTTGTAGTATATATACCTCGAATTCTAGATCGGATGAGATTTCCTTTGGTAGGTGCGTAGTTTTATCCCATAAGGTTTGTTGAAATTGTTGTCTGATTTCTTCGTTGTTTGCAATAGCGCGGGTGTTTCTTATCAGTGTTTTCTCTCTGTCCACCATTATGTTTAGGTCCAGTAGCCAGGGCATGTGATCTAAGCCAACCGATGTTGTTTCCCAGCATGTTATGGTGTCGAAGGCTTGTGCATCATGCGAGAAGATGGCTGAATCGAGGATGCCGTAGCCCGCACTGTTAGGTCGCGAGGGTAGGCCTGTGTGGTGTATGGTGCAGACGTCGGAGTTACAGAGGTCGCGGATTTTTCCATAATAGTCATTGGTGACAAGCATTATCTTTGTTTACCATAATATTTAATACCATTATTCTTGATTTTGGAAAATTCAAGTTATAAACTACTATTCTTATTAAATTAAATTAAAATTAAATTAAAAATCATTTATTTCGGACTCTGGTTCCATACTTTGTTAGTAACAATTTAATAACTTAAAACTAGGGTTAGGAACAAAATAACTTAATGGCTAATATCGGCGGGCAGGGGCACGCACCGGAGCATGTGCCTCGTCCCAATGCCGTATTATCGCCGTATTAAAGATAGGACTACCTATAATAGGGATATGGACCAGTTAACACTGTGGACGATATAGGAATGTGGACTAGTTAGTACTATGGACCATAATAGGAATGTGCACGAGTTAGGAAGGTGACAATATAGGAAAGTGGACGAGTGAGAAAGGTGACAATATAGGAATGACGACAAATTGGAATAGTTGGCCATATTGCATTATGGACGAGTTAAGAGGTGACGAAATAGGACTGTAGACAAAGTCGCCCTAAGCCGGCGAACGCGCCTCGAAAGCGCCGCTCGCGCACCATTCTCGAATCGTTTCCGAATTTGCGTGGAGTGAAGTGCACATCAGTTCTACGTCTCAGCTGTATGCAAGCAGAGATAGCGCAGTACACACGCCACGCGGAGTTTGCGCGGGAGCGTTGCAGGAGCGGTATGCGGACTGATCGGACTATGCAATGTACGCACGCGTTCGCCAGATGTGGACGCACCTTTACAGTATTTTTTTGTTAGCTTGTGCTTGTTTGACGTTTCCCACTGCTGGGCAAAGGCCTATCCTCTCCTCCACTCCCTCTTGAAAGCCATATTCTCATGAAATGTACCTTTACAGTATGCGAGATGTACATTTTCAGAGCTGATATATTTTAATCTGTCTAAACGGGGTGCCCTTCGACTGACCTTAAATTTTAAGTGCTAAATTTTTTTGGTCGAAAACGTTTCATATAATATTGAATGGCATATTTCTTTTTAGCATACCGATTTTTTAGCATACATATTTTTTGTTCTAAAGCACTTTTGGTCTAAAATTGTTTTGTCTAAAATTTTAATTACTAAAAGGCTAAAACCATATAATATATAAAACACCCAGGTCTCAATTAATCTATAGGTTAGGTTAGGTTAGAATTGTGTCAAGGCGCGAAGCGCCACAACTACGCGGAATAGGAGCTCCGCCAAGCGGAGCTCTGTCAAATTTGCCTCACGCCCAGGGTTATTCCAATGAAATATTATCCTAAATATTTTTTCGACCAAACAATATTATGCAAAACAATCTCGATCAAACAATTTTCGATATTTGAATCATTAGACGAAACGTTGGTATGCAAAAAAATATGTGGCGTAACAAAAATAGGCCAAACAATTTTAGACCAACCGATATACACCCGTCTAAATGATAGCTTTCAATCAAGAAACCTAGTTAAGGACCCTCACGATCAAACAAGCATTATCATCAGTGATCGGAAATAGGTGAGCTAATTTGCCTAAACTTGATGCATGTTCATTCAATAATGTATTCCCATCTCTCTCACGCGTGAATGAATATGCGTCAAGTTTAGGCAAATTAGCTCACCTATTTCCGATCACTGATGATAATGCTTGTTTGATCGTGAGGGTCCTTAACTAGGTTTCCGATCACTGATTATCAGTGATCGGAAATAGGTGAGCTAATTTGCCTAAACTTGATGCATGTTCATTCAATAATGTATTCCCATCTCTCTCACGCATGAATGAATATGCGTCAAGTTTAGGCAAATTAGCTCTACCTATTCCGATCACTGATTATCATCCATTTGGAAGTTACGATGCCACAGATGGATGTTCAGATAAGCGGTTTGTTAGATCATTCCCACAACAAACATTTTTTTATCGTAGAGAATTTTCACAAAGCATCGTTAATTTTCTTAGGCCGTATTTCACTTACTTACTGCCGCACTCAGAGACGTCATTTAAATTTAATGCTTGTTGAATGTCTTGAAAATAAGAAAGAAAGAAAAATGCTTTATTGTCCAAACGGCTTTACAGATTGCGTTCTTAACTATCTACAAAAGTAATACTTACTCTAAACTTTATTTACTATTGCTATAGCAAAGAAAGGGACATCAGCAACTTTAATCAATTAATCTAAATGCGGCAGTTTCCTTTAGCCCTCGTACGAAGGAAATTTCGCCCCGTACCATGAGATAGTGATTATAATTATGGCCAAGATACCTATATAATACACTGATTTTACATTTGGGTGATTCCACGGGCGTTTCAACCGCCGTCAGTCCGCTGTCCTAAGTATTTAAGAAATAGGCGATAATATACTTAAAATTCGATTAATTGTGGCAAGAATTACGATAACAGTATAGCTCTGTGTGAATGTTAGCTGCTTGGTGTAGCTCATTCTTTCAATATTTATGACAGCGGACTGACGGCGGTTGAAACGCCCGTGGAATTACCCAATTAGACTTTAACTTAAGTTATTTTTTAGTGTTGCAGAACGTAGTTTCCGTTTAGCGAGTAGAATCAATCCTTGCATTTAAAGCCCCAAGGGCAGAGGCACCCTTTATAAACATGTCTATTTTATAACACTCCTCCCTTTGCGAGGGGGTTAAAAGATGCGGCACCCGGCGAAAATACGTAACACAATGGCAGTCAATGCGTTAAGGGAAGTGAAACTTCATCATTAATGGGCGGCTGACGAATGCAAAATACGTCAAAATAATGTCAAACGATATCCGTAATATGGATATGACTACAAATTGATTTAAAAAAAAGAAAACATCTCTGCAAAAAGTTGAAGAATTTTACTGTTGAAGGTAAATAATCATGTTGTTTTCTACATATACTAGGTAGTGTCAGTCCATTCCTTTTATAGTTCACTATCCAATTATAGGTATAGGAAAAATACGCTCTCTACATCTACAGACTTAAAAGGGGCGTATTCGTAAAGTGATAATTCAGTACTTCCTTAACCTTGTAAGGCCCACCATACTGCAAACAAGGAGTATTTTGTCAGTGGGACTTTGAACCTAACGTCAAGGCAATAAAGTTCAATTACGATTGACCGATAATGCCATTTTCAGTTTATGAACATAGGAAAATAAACCTTATTCTTATAGCAACACAGTTCAAATTAAATTGCCTTGATTATATACATCCTATTGCACGCTGGGCCTTACGAGGTTAATATACAAAATACCTACTCCAAATTTAATAAAATTCTTATCTATCTTATGCTTTCGTTACCATAATGCATCTGTCAGCCGCCCTTTATTCATCATAATCATACCTTATTTTTAAATAGTGGTAAAATGATAAATTAGATTTTTTTTTATCAATACTTACCATCCAACCAAACAAAAGATCCATCCGGAGAAACCCATGAACATATCGTTAAGAAACTCCCTGTAAAAGTAAAATAAACCTGTATTAAACGTTGTAATATAAGCAGTGATCGGAATAGGTAGAGATAATTTGCCTAAACTTGACGCATATTCATTTATGCGTGAGACAGATGGGAATACATTATTGAATGAACATGCATCAAGTTTAGGCAAATTAGCTCACCTATTTCCGAGTCTCTTCCACCTATAAGTGACATCTCCTGATTTCAAAATGCAGGTGGGCTAGACGAAATTCTAAAGAAATTGTTACTGGTTTTTAAATTTTTAACATCTTATCCTTCAACCTGTCGCCAAACAGCAGTGTCCCCATTGTTGTGTTCTGGTGCCGTTATACCAACTGGTGAAATTACTAGCATAGAGGTATTTCATGCTAGTCCTAGGGCTGGCAATGCATTTAAAGTCGTAGGATTGAAAATGTCTATACTTCCGTTTTTTTAGCAAAAGAAAGATCTTCACAGAAGTATTTATAAGGTTAAATCAGACACGGTTTGCTAAATAGTGAACGAATTCGAAAATCATCCATCCTCATTTTTTTTAATTTATTTATCCATAAACAATTTAGTTTACAAAAGATTAAGTATCTACCAAACTGCATCGCAGTTTGTCGGCAGAAAGAAAGCTCTCTAGATCTAACTTAATTAATAATTATACTATACTTACACATGTTGATATACAAAACAAAGTTGGGTTAATGAATGAACCGCTTTTTATGGTTTTTGTTCTGTTGTTGTGTTTGATTTACGAACACATTCTGTCTAGATATTAAACAAATGAATCTAATTTAATATGCATACAAAATATCAATTTATAATATGCGATGTTTTTTTTATATTGTCATTCATAATATTTCTTATTGTTGCACAATAAAATACCCAAAGATGCACAGGGACTTTTTAGGGGGGTTTTATAAAAAATATTATTTATTAGTAGTTTATGTGACTGGTGCATAATGAGGCATTAATACACGAGTGTGGTTTTGTGAAAAGAGCCGATAGGCTAGTTACGTGCACAGTCGCATACATAACTTTACCTATATGTATTGTATATTATATATAAGTTTATACAATATGTGGGAACCTGTATCTGTGGTTGCCCTGTATCTTAATGTACCTGTATCTTAATTCTGAACATTAATATGCAATACTTTAATGTTAACATTAAAATACAATTAAAGACAGATACAGGTTTCTTAATATAGGCCATTTGTTTATCGTTTCTGATCATATAATCGAGAAGTTATTTTATACTTAGATGTAGATAATAGTTATTTAAGTAACGAGTGCATAATGAAGCTTCTTAAGGTACGAGTACCGAGATTAGAGCGCGAGCGATAGCGGAGCGTACCGTTGCATACATAAGTTTTTCTACAAGATATAAATGATAATGACAAAAATTAACTACCTATGGCTAACTATTCTTGCGTACTTTGCTTGATTTGCTAACAAATTACTTTGCTTGATTTGCTAATGCTGCTTGACGGTAGGTCTAAGGGATAGATGGTAGTAGCGCTCCGGATGGACCTAACGAGGTCATACATTATAACTAGGGCTCGGGGTCATGTCCGTGTTTCGTGTACCCGTAGCTGTGCGCCCGTTTCCTTGTTACACGGCAACGGCTTTATGGCCCATTCGGCACGTGAAATTCGGCTACGTGTAATTAAGTCACTTGCACCCGTGTAGATCCGTGTACACAGGTTCACGTACCTTAAGTACACGCGGATCCGGTCCGCCAGCAACGTTTTAATTTCAAAAATATTCGAATTATTCGAAATATTTGAATATTTGGAAATCTAAGTATTAGTATTTTTCGAATACTAAAATTTGACGAATATTGCAAACCCTAGTTCCGACCGGTACACACGAACGCAGGTACAGTCAGGGACATTGGCGGTCGTCCACTTAAGAAAATTTTAGCTTGTTCGTTGCAGCTAGCTAATCCTACAACGCTCAGGTCGTTACGCGTCGAACGCGCAAACGAATATCACCCTAGAGGTGGTCGACTGGGAATGCCCCTGACTGTACGTGCTACGTATCTTGGCGTGCCACGTGAATCCGGACGCGAACGCAGGTACGGGCTACGTACCGGCAGTGTTCATTTGTGATCTTAGTAACGCCAGGGTTAAGAACACGTAGCTACGGGTCGGCGTGTATCACGGATATCCAGAGCCCTAATTATAACACCACTAACATTTCAAGTCGATAGGAAACAGAAGCGTTTGCATATTGGGCAGGCCTACTGGTCGGTAAGTATTGTCGCCATCAGATATATTGTAGCGGGCGAGGTACTCAAATATTTCGGAGCAGCATTACTTTTCAATAAATTCGTTACATTAGTTATGGTCAATAACACCAGAACATGCAATTTGTCATAAATATAAGAGCAGCGACTTTTCAATAAATTCGGAACATATAACGAGGTAAAAATATCAGGAAGCACAGAACGACAAAGGTATCTACGCAGTCAGGGTGATCATAAAGATCGGAACATTTATGGAAAATATACCTTAAGTCTGTATCACACAGTTAAAATTCGTTACTATAATTATTATGCATGTCGTGTACACGTCACGAGTAGATTCGAATTCCAAACAAAACATAAATACGTCATGCCAAAGATCGACATGCATAATAATTATAGTAACGAATTTAAACTGTGTGATACAGACTAAGGCCGCATTTCACCAAACTGGAATAAGGTCTTATACCTAGATTAAACATCGAATTTGTATAGACTAATCTCGGAGTAAGTCTTATTCCAGTTTGGTGAAATGCGGCCTTAAGGTACATTTTCCATAAATGTTCCGATCTTTATGATCACCCTGACTGCGTAGATACCTTTGTCGTTCTGTGCTTCCTGATATTTTTACCTCGTTTTATGTTCCGAATTTATTGAAAAGTCGCTGCTCTTATATTTATGACAAATTGCATGTTCTGGTGTTATTGACCATAACTAGTGTAACGAATTTATTGAAAAGTAATGCTGCTCCGAAATATTTGAGTACCTCGCCCGCTACAATATATCTGATGGCGACTGTACGAACGTTACAAATTACTGCTGTCACCAAATGGGTGTCAATGGGTGTCATGTCGCTACAAATACATTAGCTCCTATTAGTGTGCACCACTAAACGTTTACAAGACTTGCGCACGGGAAATATGCATTAAAGTATTACATGCCTTACTGTTTTTCCCAGGTACCTATACAGGGTGACTGCGTGGTCGTGATACAAATAATCACGTCTGTGTTCTACCCCCGAATATGTCCAATTTTCTCTATGGGACCAACTCTGAAATCAGGAAAAAATTATCTACATTTTGATCGAGTACGTATTGAACTTTTCTATGAAACAGCTGTTTTTTTTTTTCGTGATTTCATAGTTGGTCCCATAGTGAAAGTTGTTCTTATTCGTGGGTAGAACACAGAGGTGATCATTTGTATCACGACCACGCAGTCACCATACATACATACGGCTTTGTTCAGATTTCCCCCAAGTATTATCCAGCAAATAAATAAAAATAACTTACACGTTTATCACAAGTATATTAAACAGGATCATAACAGTCAAGTTAAAGAAGACCATTGTAAACACTTTTAAAATAAAAGGATTTCGATCATCCTCGTTTATTGGCTCATATTTAGGCTCCGACGGAAAAACTGGAAAAAAAAAGTTCAAATTAAAATCAATTAACAGTTATTAGGTTTGAATCGCCGATTATGTCAACACTACATCCATCAGCTACGATCTACGATTATTGTATTTTTTGTTTGAAAAAATGACCTTCTACTGGAGTTTCTTGCGGCGCTTCTTCTCCGCAATGATGGTGTTGTCCGAAGCGCTAGTAGATTCACTGTATATTACCGACGTGTAAAAGAGCCCGTATGTGGCCAATTTACTGAATAAATATTTTGATTTTGATTTTGATTTTGATCCTCTGACAACCTCACACTTTCTATCCCTCGTCATCGCACAGGCTTTATGTCCAACTCTTTCACCCTTCTGGCACCATGATTTTGGAACGACTTTCACCTTAAAATCAAGTAAGTAGAGGCAAACTTTGTTGTTTTGTGCTTACGAATAATAATATTATTAAGGTGGTGTGGTTAGTATGTATGTATATGTTGTTTACCTATGTATTTTGGTATTTACTTCCTATATAAGTACCTACGTATATTAGTAGGAGATCCGAATAGGAGAAGATTTGGAGCGGGCTGTTTATTCGTTGAAAAGTATTTTATATCAAATTTAATACGCTAAATAATATGTAGCGAATAGGTAGGCTGAAAAATTTCAGTCCCGTAGGTATATAATTAATTAAAAATTAACATTGTTTTAAAAAAATACAATAGCTTGTTTAATGGACAAATTACATACCAATCGAAAGTATGAAGCCTATAGAATATGCAAACGTTAGTTTGACTACTTTTTTCCCGTCAAACTATTGGGTAGGCAGGTATAAACAGGTAAGTTGGTACTAGTAATTTGCACCAAACCTAACGTTTGCATTTTCTATAGACTTTATACTTTCGATTAGTATGTAATTTGTCTATTAAACAAACATTTGCAATTTAAAAAAAAAGTTTTTTTTTTTAATGATATAAGTACTGGACTGAATTTTTTCTGCCTACCTATTCGTCACATATTATTTAGCGTATTCAATTTGATATAAAATACTTTTCATCGAATAAACAGCCCGGTCCAAATCTTCACCTATTCGGATCTTAGACCATATCGTTATCTAGTAGTAGATATTGAAAACCTTCAAGAAGCGTGTGAATAACATAACCGGACTAGAAATAAAGCAGCAATACGCGGAACATAACAGACCTGTGACCCAAGGACATTAGGACATGGTGAAAATACGTAAAAGACTGGCTTGTAACCAAATGTTCCAAAAAACTTTTATCCACAAATTCTATGACTATTACCACCCCAATGTACCCAAAACGATCTAGCTAATAAATATTATTACTCATTCCATTAATTCGCTTTGCCCTCTGCGCGCTTAGGTCCTATTTACCTAACGTCCAGTCGGTTCGTTGTATCTATTTCCCTGAACGTCTACTCCTCGCATGTCCTTTATCGCAAACGTACAAATGCAATCAACATTGATGAATGGCATTATCTTACTGTGCGTTTAAGTACAACCTCGCAATCAACTACTGTAGTACCTATCTCCGAACAATTATGACATGAGGCCTTAAGATCTTTAGTTTCCCTCAAAGGCTGGCAACGGACGCCTATCGGCGCGGTTAATTTGCTACCAAGTAACCCACAAGTTTGCTTGCTTTTTCAACAAATTACCTTCAACGGTTACAATATGTACACAATATGAAACTTACGAGGGTTCACCCATATTATGTTTCTTCTCTCACGGCTAA
Source organism: Acleris literana (assembly GCA_946894065.1). Lineage (NCBI taxonomy): Eukaryota > Metazoa > Arthropoda > Insecta > Lepidoptera > Tortricidae > Acleris > Acleris literana. The sequence continues at coordinate 5,414,545 of OX335692.1, forward strand.
TATGATCCACATGTAGATCCTTTGGCGGTTCATGCGCCTTGAATTTACCTTTCATAACATCATTAAAATACAATCCCAAGTCATTGTATAAAGATTTTTTCAATAATTCCGCTTCAGTCTTCTTCTTCTTGAGTCGATGGTTCCTACTTTCATCAGACTGTGCGGGACCACGATTCGTAACCTCCTCTTTGGAACTTTCAATCTCAACCACTGTGTCATTTCGATCAATCGTACCATTGTTTTCGTCGCCGATTTCAACTACATGTAATTTTTCAGTTTCATCAGGAACTTCGAACATTTATGATGTTATATCTGTGACCACTATATCAGTTATTCCTTTTAAATAATTTAGTAATAAAAAATGTATCAAATAAACAAGTTATAAATGGTTATAAAAAATTCAATAGTAAATGTAAGTAAATGTCAAAAAATCATAAATTCAAAGAATTGACGTTGGTCTCATGGAGATAATAAATTCTATACATCTGGAATAATGACAAAAAAAGGTGCACACCAATTTATTGTTATTAATTGTCTTTCGGCTGACATGATGATGATGATGATGAATAGCAACAGGCTGATATTAAATACGAGAATGGCAAGTCAGTGTCCCTTTCTGTGATAAAACTTCTTCGAAGTCTTAATCGAAGTTAAGGAACAACAAATTGTGTAGTTTGCTGCATGCAACATCCGGCGAACGCAACAGTGCACAGTGTAAAGACGACAGTAGTCGACCGTATTCGATCGTGACGGCTGCGATCAAAGAACAAGGACTAAAGGCATAGAAACCGTACTAAATAAGCAGAAAATACATTATGGTTCACTTCTTTTTACTTATGGTTTTCATAGTGAGTTGGAAAGAGATGAATCTATAGCTGTTATTTCGTTATTTGGTACATCGTCACAAGTAAGGTGTGATTTGGACCTATAGAATAGAATAGAATAGAATAACTTTATTTCAGACTACAAGGCCCATATTTACAAATACCTTACAGACTAATATAAGCACTTATAGTATTTGGACATCTAGACAAGGAAAGACAAATCCTTCATATAGGAAGGACAAAGAAGTCCCTGTGTAAAACCTTGTGACAATGACAGTTAAAGAAGAATATCAGCCTACTTTTTGTTTCGTTTATTCTCATGTAATACGTAATGTAAAAAGTAGAGAAAGATAGCTGACGCAAAGTACGTCTTATAGTCCGGTTTCTATGCTTTATGTCCTTATTCTTATGCTGCGATGGCCTTATTAGGTGAACGACGTAGTGTCAACACGGCGTCTGTCGGCAGCATTAGGTCACATATGGTGAACGCAAAGACTATATTAGCATAAACATTAGGCGGATAGATAAGTGTAAAGACGACGTTCGTTGATCGAATCCGGTTGAGAGTCATGCGGCCACTGCATTGCATTGACATTAATTGGTCGAAGTAGTTTGAAACTAGCTCGGCAATCGCATTAAGCGGACTGAATATTATAAATACGCCGTTAATTATTTTCTGCAGCAGTAATAAAGCAATAAATGGACACGTAATATAATTTTGTTTTACAGACAGCTTCCTGTGCAGAGCCTGCATAACGGCAGAGGAGACTGCTGCCCACGTCATCGTGGAATGTCCAGAGGTAGCAACCTACCGGGGGCGACACCTCGGATTAGAACCGAAGTCGCTAGGTACCAGAAGTCGTCGGCAACATTAAGAGTCTGCTAGGCTTATCCTGGTGGAACGGGTTGGCAGGAGTAGTGCCACCAACTCTTACGCACCAATTCGTCAAGTTGCGGAAAAGAGCCTGCCGCACAACCACGGCCACAACCAAGCCACAACCTATAACCTATACCCACCTACGCGCTATTCCAAATATGAGACTAGACGCCCTAAAAAAACGCTTATCTGTAAAGGCCTTTCTGTCTTATGTATGGAACTTGATATAAATATTATGTTTACCTTATCTGTGCATACTCTATGCGTTTGACAACTACTGTCAGTTTTATTAGATGTTTTAAATATCTTAAATATTTTTATAAATATTTTATAATAATGTATTAACATGATACAACTCAAAGGCCAAATCAATAAAGTTTGAATGCAAAAAAGCTTCGGGCCTGGTATACCGACCATATCTTTTAGCATCGTCATATGCATTATATTTCTCTCTATTATATTTTATATCTACAAAAGGTGCAAGTAAGTGACTTTTTTTACTGACTATCCAAAAATTAGGGCAATATTTTTCATGTGTATGTATGTATCCATGTTTCTTTCAGACCTGCTGTAGGCTAAACTCGGTCGAAGTGTAGCAAAAAGGTACACAAACACTTAGAAAATTTAAAAGTACTTTTTTATGGTGCTGGGCCATTTTGTCAATCGACCCGGTATCTTGCAATCACAACGCACCTGACTTACTGCCAAAAAAGTAGGAAATGCTAAAATCTGTTAGGTACTACGATGAGCGGAGGGAGGAGTGTTAGGTATCTTGTGATCATAGCACATCCGGCTAACTACCAAAAAGTAGGACAATCCCACAATCTCTGTTAGTACGACGACGAGCGAAGCGAGGAGGAGTCTTAGGCATCTTGCGTTCACAACACACCCGACTTACTGCCAAAAAAGTAGGTCAATCCCAGAATCTGTTAGGTACGACGACGAGCGAAGCGTGGAGGAGTCTGAGTTATCTTGCGTTCATAACACACCCGACTAACTGCCAAAAATTAGGACAATCCCACAATCTCTGTTAGGTACAACGACGCGTGAAGAGTGGAGGAGTCTTTGGTATCTTGCAATCAAAACACACCCGACTTACTGCCAAAAAAGTAGGGCAATCCCAGAATCTGTTAGGTGCTACGATGAGCGGAGCAAGGAGGTGTGTTAGGTAACTTGAGATCACAACACACCCGACTTACTGCCAAAAAAGTAGGGCAATCCCAGAATCTGTTGGGTACTACGATGAGCAGAGCAAGGAGGAGAAGGAAACATGTTCTAGCCTGACGCCCCAGATATAACAATGTTCATCTGCACTTTTAATTACTCAAAGGAAAATGATCATATTAACACAGGAACACAGAAGCAAAATGACAAATCATTATATCAAAACGACATTATAATACACGATGTCATAACATAACTATCTCTTTACTGGAAACTTCAAAAAATAATGATGAAATATTTTAAGCATATCTCTCAACAGCCTAAGGACCATAATGAAGCAAGTCCACATGAACGTATAAAATTAATTACTCAGTTTTAACTAAGTGTCAAGTGACAGACAAGAGAATACCAATTTACTAAATAAGTTTAACTGCAGTAAAACAATGATTTATTTAAAATATTGTCAAAATATCCAGATTAAGTAATAGGAACTTATTTTAACCCTTGGCGGAAAATGACACGTGTTATAGTCGTTTCGTGTGTTTGTCTAACGATTATAACCGACATTAACCAAACGTCTGACTTGTATTCCCAGATGGTCTTGTGAGGTCCTGAGGTCCCAAAAACTCGAATGTTAGTTTGGTAGTCTTACTTAGTATTGCTATTTCAGAGAATCAGTTTAATTTGAAACAGTAACGATTAACGGTTTGAATGGCATGTCACTTCGTTTTCAAGTTTCGAAATTAATGTGATCACTTACTTACCTACTTATTAACTAGTAGCTGTTCATGTGCTCACTTCGTTAGGCCATAAACATATGTATTTTTTAGTTTAATATATAGCCTATGACACTCACAAATAACGTGGCTTTTTCTTGGTAAAAGAATTTTCAAAATCGGTTCAGTAGTTCCAGAGATTACCCCCTTAAAACGTCACAAACTTTACCTCTTTATAATATTAGAATAGGAGTAGACAACATGCAGTGAAGTTTGACTCAATTTATTATACAGGGTAGAAAAAAAAATTGGACCCTGGACGGAAACTGCCTTAAATCCTTAAGTAAGACCATTTTACCTAAAGAAGACATTCTTTTATTTTTAAAAAGAAACAAAACTGCATTCAAAGATTTTCATAAAATTCGCTTGTCTCACTAGTCTCCTAGTAATCGAACCAGCTAAAAATTTCAAAAATAAACACTCGCTTTAATTAATGTTATACTTCACGATCTTTTATATTTATTAGGGAGATTTTACCCTGAACAATAATCCTACCGATTAGTAGAATAAAATTAAGTAAAAGTATTTTTTAAATTTTTAGCTTGTTCGATTCCCGAGTGAGACAAGTAGTTTTAGAAAATGTTTGAATGAAGTGTTGTTTCTTTTTAAAAAGTAAATAATGCATAGCAGGGATAATGTAACATCGCAATGATGAAAGAATTTTTGAAATCGGTCCAGTAGTTTTTGAGTTTATTCGTTATAAACATACAAAAATACAAAAATATAAATCTTTCCTCTTTATAATATTGTTGTAGTCATAGATTTAATGCTTGTTTTTTTCTGTTCCAGAGAAATGTTTAATATAAGAGACAACCCCGAAAATAAAGTGATGATGGAACATTTCAGTATTATAAGAACTTTAAACAGATGATGTTAAAATGAAATAAATTTTATGAATTCTGCGAATATTTTACTTTTTTTACAAATAAAAATATTTAAAGCTCAAACGAACATACAGGCCTAATGGTAAAATGGATCTGAGTTCTTAGTTGCGGTTATATCTAGTTTTTTTTTAGCCCAAAGATATTAGCCAATCACAATATTGCAATCTCACCACGACAATATGAAGACTGCAAATGCGTTGCCAACCCTGAGGACTTAAATGAAACGCCTCTATACCAATCATTACCTTACCCTCACACCAGAATACAACAATGCGAACAGTGTTTGGCGCAGTTTAAAGGGTAAGACCTCAATGCCAATCATTACCTCACCCTCACACCAGAACACAACAATGCGAACAGTGTTTGGCGCAGGTTAAAGGGTAAGACCTCAATGCCAATTATTACCTTACCCTCACACCAGAACACAACAATGCGAACCTGCGCCAAACACTGTTCGCATTGTTGTGTTTTGGTGTGAGGGTAAGGTAATGATTGCATTACCTTACCCTCACACCAGAACACAACAATGCGAGCAGTATTTGGCGCAGGTTAAAGGGTAAGACCTCAATGCCAATTATTACCTTACCCTCACACCAGAACACAACAATGCGAACAGTGTTTGGCGCAGGTTAAAGGGTAAGACCTCAATGCCAATCATATCCTTACCCTCAGACCAGAACACAACAATGCGAACAGTGTTTGGCGCAGGTTAAATGGTAAGACCTCAATGCCAATCATTACCTTACCCTCACACCAGAACACAACAATGCGAACAGTGTTTGGCGCAGTTTAAAGGGTAAGATGGTTGTTGGGATCTGGACGGAATTTTTTTCCACTGCTAAAATAAATCTATATAATATCCGCCACTCCCCCCTATTTTAACCCCTTAGGGGATGAATTTCCAAAAATACCGTCTGAGTGCCACCCTAGCATATCCCAAGCATTTTCCCTCCAAATTTCAAGTTCCTAGGTCCAGCGGTTTCGGCTCTGCGTTCGATCAGTCAGCCAGTCAGTTTTTCTTTTGTATACAATTATACAAGTATATTCTATTCACACAATGTAAAAATATGTAAAACTTAAGCGAAATTAATGTTTTCTATTCTATTCTATCTAAATATACAGGGTGTCTCATAAACCGACGTCAACTCGCCTAGGGCTGATAGAACAGCTAAAAAGCCATTGATTTAACCCCTATGTATGTCCACCGATTTTTACTACTTTCGGAAATATTGATAATTTTAATCAGAATTTTTGTAATTTTCCCTTATGTCCATGTCACGAAAAATCATTAATTTCATGTTTTATTTCATAAGTTTACAATCCATAGGTTTCCCAGTGTTTGCTTTTCAATTTGTATGGAAAAAACAACTTTATGTGATTACTAAAAAAAAAGGGCAAATAGGTTTAAAGACTTTGCTGCTTCGTAATGATTCTAATTATGTAAGATACCACTGAAAAACTTATGAAATAAAACATGAAATTAATGATACCTATTAAAAGAAGAAAGAAACTGAGTGACTGATATCAACGCACAGCTCAAACCGCTGGGTCTAGAAATTCCAAATTTGGCACGTAGGTTCCTTATGAGGTCTTTTCTATGCATTAAGAAGGGATATTTGCAGACATAGGAATCCAGGGGGCAAAATTGTGTGACGGGTAGGAAGTTCCTATATCGATAAACTCAATTATCAATGCTTTTTTCATATACTAGTGATCGCCCCCTATTTTTTTTTAAGTATTGTTCTGAAGACGAGTATGAAGTTCACAAGGGTGTGTAATGATCGGTATAAAAATAATTAATATAATTTCATTTAATATAATAACATTTGATATAATTTTAAAGGATATAATCACTCATTTTATATAATAAACGATTGGTATATTATCAAAATATCTATTTTTATTTACTATAATTATCATTTGGTATATCGTTTATTTATTATAAACATCATTTGGTATAATCATCATTTTGTATAAAAATCATATTGTATAACTATCAAGTGGTATATTATTTTTTATTGCCCCATATTTAAAATAATTGTAACGCCTATGATTATTTACGTAGCAAAGACGTTAATACTAAAAATTGACACTTTGGAATAACTTTTTTTGTCGCATGTTTTTTTGGTACAACGCTGACAGTGAGGCAAAGTCGACGGAGCTCCGCTTTGCGGAGCTCCTATTCCGCGTAGTTATGGCGCTTCGCGCCTTGACACAATTCTAACCTAACCTAACCTATACAGGGTGTTTTTTCGGTCAACAACTTCGACAATAGGGGTTACTATATTTTTTTATACCAACTGTACTTTATATGAAATTAGCTTTATATCATAAGTTGATTATAGTAAATATGCATTATACTTAATGCATGTTATATAAAATATTTTTAGAACAAGTGATCGTTATATAAAATGATAATTATATCATATTTAAATATATTAAATGTTGTTATATGATTTAATTATTATATCAAATGAGCGTTATATCGACTGATATTATAGAAAATATTTTTATATCGATCGTTACGCACCCAGTTCACAAAGCATATTTAAAAAAAATATTACTTCCCTGTGACCTACACAGAAATTGAAAAGTCATTTAGCCACCTGAAATGGATTTATCAGCCAAGACGGAGACGGGGAGTTAACGCCCGAAAATTTGGAACAAATTCTGATATTTTAGCAATAGTAGTTGAACAAAATAATTATGATGAGTAAAGTTCAACAAGCATCGATAATTGAGTTTATCGATATAGGAACTCCCTATCTGTCATAATTTTTTGTCCACTAGATTCCTATGTCTGGATATTTGGAAATTCAACTCCTAAGGGGTTAAAATAGGTTGCGGGAAACTATTTCTACGCGTACGAAGCCGCGGGCGTTTTCTAGTTCTATACACTAACATAGCAGCATTACATACATACACTTCGTAACTAGATCACGTTTGGACGTTATACCGTATAAATTGCCTCGGACCCGGGTCCCTATTAAACTAGATTGAGACCGATTCTAACTGATAGAGGGACTAAAAGAATTAAACCTTCGGCCCTTCCGATGCTTGATTAAAATATTTTAAAAAAGAAATGTTAATCTTTAATAATGATAAATAATAACTTTATATTATAACACTTGTGCGTTAACTAGGATGTTTATAAAAGAATTATAACAAAAATAATCTTTATCATTAAACAAACTGCTGATTTTTGGACAGGGCACTACATGGTGTATTTTTATGTTGCGAACGTGCTCTACTTTGCTACCTTAATGGATGTATCCCATTTATCAATCAGCCTGTACTTTTGTAAAATATTGTCACAGAAGACCCGTTAAGAAGTATGACTTGCTCCCCCACGCTACTACGGGATGTATCATATTAGCTACTTCCCTGTATATTGGCCTGCCTCCGTGAATACATTTCAATCAACCGACCCTGTATAAATCACCAAAGCAATCCTTCCACACATCCCAAATCCCCGAAACAAGAACATACGTCACAATACATGTCAAAATTTGCACCCGATGAATCATATATAAATTCATAAGCGACCATAAATCTCTATTCACTACACGAGAACGTAAATAATGCGAAAATCAGACGGAAAACACGTCTTTTACGGCCTGTTTCACGACTGCATACGCGTAAACAGTGTAAACACCTTCTTTGTAATTTTATGGTTCTGGTTTTATTATGGACATGTTTTTGGGTTGATTTTATATACAGGGTAGGTCGCAGAATTTACTTCGATATTTCTTTCATGCGACACTACATCACACGTTTTTTTTATTTGTTGCAAAATGCCGTCTTGTTTTTTCTTCCTATTTTTTTAGAATTGGTCGAGATGAAAATGTAGATCGCACAAATAGTTTATTGTTTATTTATAGTTAGAGTTGCAAAGGCTAGAAAGCATGCAAATTTTATGGGCGTGTCATAGAGAGTAGAAACAAAGTTGAGGCCCTCTAGTGTAGAATAACGAATCCATCGATTGCCCTTTTTGCCGAAGCTGCATAGCACTTTTCTTAACGACTCCTTTTTTTTGTCCTTTAAAACAAAATCGAATTACTTTATATAATAGATAAATATGGCGCTATTTTCATTTTTCTACGCTGTTCTATCATTAGCATAAGGAATTGAATCAACCCCTATAATTATGTAGTATTCATCGACTGCGCTAAGCCATTCGATACCATCTCTCATAACGTAACTCTATCTGAGGGCTCAGACAAGATGCACTACGCTAACTAACGTTTCTATTCGATTCGTTTTTAAACCAATCGCGTCACTGGTAGACCACGTGACTTTTTGTATCATGTCATCTTCCAGTGACGCGATTGGTTTAAAAACGAATCGAATAGAAAAGTTAGTTAGCGTAGTGCAAGATGTCTGAGCCCTCTGGGCAGCACTCTATTAGCCAACTATTTTGTAATAGAGTTTTTAATAATTTTTACTACTAAAATAATAACTACTAACAAAAATTAATTAAGTTAAGCACTAACACGCATCTTAGTAATAATTAAATTGTACTTAAAACTTAACTATAAGGAAATAAAAAGGCTTCTTATTAATATTATAACAGATTCTCATTAGTTTTTAAGGTTGGACAACAACGTTATCGACCAATCAGCGAAAATTACGTTCTTTTTTTAAATGTCCGTATTAGTGATATTTTCTGACCCCAAACCAGACCATCTTTGGAAATATTTCCGAGCAGTGTTGAGAAGATTTATATTGTTTAAATAAATTATATAGGTACAGTTAAGTTCATTTAGTACCTTGTCTATTTAATGTCATGTTTAAGCTGCCAATTCATATCGAGTCGTCGAAAATTGGATGTGAATGACATTAAAAATAAGTTTCGATCAAAAATTTCAATTTCGGGACATGCTTTTGTAGCACACTTTTTTTTCCAATGTCATTATTAGCTTATCAAGACCAAACTAATGAGCCCCAATCCGCTAGGTCTACGTAAAGTATAGCGGAGATCCTGTTGTCACCTTCCGAGTCCATCATCAGATCAGCTTTTTGATATTTAATATTGCATTGTCATCGGGTTTACATATGTGGTCCAAATTTCAGTCCATTCCATTAACAGAAACTGTTTCAAAATTGACTAGCAAATTTTGACAGACAACTTACAAACATACATACAAACAGTGCAAGTTAAATTAAAACTTGTAAATATTCATATATTTTACGTTACAAAAAAAAATTCTTTTCGGTCGGTTTAATTTGTTTATTGATCCTCACGATAGATGATAAAATATTATCGACCAAGCAAACAAGCCGGCAAAAATATTGTTGGCCTGTTTCATATTACGTGTCTTTGACGGCATTTCCGGAGTGTTCTGAGGACGCATTCCCCCCCTCTTGACACTTAGATGTATGAGCCTTCGTAAGAGTTTAATAACCTTGTTGGATGAAACGCTCCGCGGCACCACGTTAAAATTTGCGAGTGTAAATTAAAAGAGGAAATTCCGCTCTTTATAATTACCCGCTGAATAAATGTGACGCTCAAGTGAGAGAGTCGGGAGAGTGGCATTTATTTACATTTAGGTGCAGGTTACAGTGGAAAGGAAAGAGCGATTAGTAGGTTCAGCAGCCCGCACTGTTGCATTACGATGCGGGAATTAAGTATTATGTTTATCCACCCTAAAACAGCCACCCTACGGTAGATACTCGGAAACGCGTGTCCGTCTATCCACCCTGAACGGGGTTTGAAAAGTCAAAGCTGAAAATATTTTTGTTATAATACTAACCGCATCGTCATTATCTTCATCATCATCATCATAAATTTATCATCATTCATTCATTAATTAATTTTTCTGTTTTTTCATTTATTTTTGTCATTCCATGTGACATTTTACGTAATTATAGACGTACCCTAATGACACAAACATATTATTGAAATTATTTTCAATTGTAGTTTTATTGGTGTAGGTGTATTTATTTAATAGATAATTGTATTCAACTGTCGACTGTTTGTATAGTCACGGTAAAAAGGTTCGTCACTTTTCGACTCTATTTCAACGCCATTAAGGTCCAAAAGTGACGAACCTTTTCTTACCGTGACTATACTTGGGGTAGCGGGGTAAAACAACCGGTGAAATAGGGGCATTTCATCTAACTTAAGGCACTAGTCCCACTTAGCGATGGGCAATTTCTGAAACATTTCACATATTACCTTAACTGTGACATATTTCAACTTTTGAAAATTACAAAATTGACAAGAAACGTGTCTGACAGTAATGTTACCGAATAAATTACACTTAAATTTCACGTCACGTGTCCACTACTTCTGACGTTAGCAGAATAGTTGCAGTTCTACACGACATAAAAAGGTCACATACGGCTTTTTCTGAACCAAAGATTTCCTTTGGCAGGATTAATCTTTGGGTTCCTAAGATGTTTTTAAGAAGTGGAGCCACGCAGATTTTTCATGCAGGTAGGGGGGGGAGGGTTTTCCGCCCGGCGATGTCTGAGGTTAATAACTGTTTAAGTTTAGGTACTAAGACAAGTTTGGTATCATTTTTAACTGATTTGAATCGATCGATCTGAAATCTTGGTGGCTCCACTTCTAAAATCCATCCTTGGGTCCTAAGGACCAATCCTGCCAAAGGAAATATGTGTTTCACGAAACGCCGTATTTCATCTGATACAAGTGCGACTAAAATTCGAGACTATATGTCAGTGGCCGCTTGGCCTAGGGGTGGCTGTTGCCTACTTAATAGTCGAGTTAAGAAGTGCCTTTTTTTATGGTATTTATTTATTTATTTAACCTTTATTGCACAAAAAAAAGTATACTAATAGCAGACTTAATGCCTAATGGTATTGTTTTGTATGTTAAAAGTAGGTATATTGTGTTATATTTGTCGTAATAGAAAACACAATGTACAGAGTAATTAAAGGAATTATGTTAAAGTGGTTGCTGAGATAACTCATAACAATGTTGTTGTTTATCGGGGAGTATAAAATTAGTCACAAACAGATGATTTACACCTGAAAACTGCAGAAACTTAATATAATTTTTCCATTTGAAACTTCCAGTAACTTACATGAAATTTAAATGAAAGTTTCACTTTTGTAACTTACAAGCTGCCCATCACTAGTCCCATTTCCGGCGAATCGATCAGTTATCGACTATTTTCCCGCTTAAGAACCGAACAAAAGATATAGATCCCGTGTCAATAGAAGAGACATATTATTAATTGATCGCGGCTCTACTCGCTTCCCGCTCATCGCCGTCGGTGGGACAAGGTATTTAAGTGGCAATATGCATTTGAAGCCTAAACATCATCGTAAGATTGCAATTTTGAGATTGATAACATTTCGCAATCGATCAAAGGCTAGCTGGAAGAGATCCGAAAATCGAGTTCCCCTCTGTGGGAAGAGGAACTTTCTCTGCTAAGCTGTGGAGGGACTTCCACCAGGGGGGCTATTGCCTAAATCACTCGCAATCGCAATCGTTTTCATTTTGAAAATCGAAGGGGAGTCTGCATACAAAATGAAAACAATTGTTCCGCTTTGAAGTCGATTGCGATTGCGAGTGCGTTAGGCAATAGGCCAGCAGGTCATTCATTACTGTGGCGGACGTGGAAGTCGCTTAACAGACCGCGTTCAGGTTGGTAGATGCCGAGAAAAATTCGGGATCACACCGCCGAGGACCACTGCAGGTGCGGCTCTTCACCACAGTCCATGGCCCGCAGCCCCGCACACACCTGCACTTAATAATGACCTTCGAGTGCCATAATACTGGTCAGCTCATGTCTTACACGCCATCAACACGCTAAGAAGAAGACCTAATTATAAGTAGGGAAATTTCAGACTATAGAAGAAATTAATCCAGATCGGAAAATATACGACTGGAACAGATTAAGACTGGCAAAAAATGCGAATAGAAAATTATCATCAGAAAATAAAATAATCTAACAAGCCCGCTAGCCGCTGTTAATGTAACTGTGACCTTTTACAACCTGGTGTTTTCTTCCCTAGAGTTATACGCTAAAATACTTATTTTACACGATGACATTAATATAAACATGATACCTGCTGACAATCTTAAGAAGTTGGTCTCGTCTCTGAGTCAATTAGGCTTCAGGTACTTGGTCCTCGTTGTCGAGTTTGTGCCATAATTATGTTCTTTTCTTTAGTAAATCACTATGACGTATTGACGAACAAGCGCAGGTATATACGACTTTTATTCAGACAAAGACGGGCAATTACAGCTTGTATACTATACAGGGTGCCCATTTACTCCGGACCTTAAATGAAGGTATCTATTCTACTCCTCCAACGATGCTTCTTTTGCTCTATGACTTTGAAAATAACTTAATCTTTAGTTTTAGTAAACTATAGTAAGTGAGTGAATTGAAACGGTAGGATACTATTACCCGTGTTCTTTGGTACAAGGGCGATACTTAAACCTGTTTTTTTATTACTACGACCTGTTTAATTATTTTTAACATGATCGGATATGCCGTTTGTGAGTTATTGCCGAAAAACTGCGCTTTTCAACAAAACGACGTACGTCACGTACGTGCCATGAAGATACGCTTTTTTGCTGGTTTGAGTTTTTCTGTAACAGCTTCGGAACCCTACATTGAGCATGGTGAGACATTTTCTTGCCCCGTTTTTTTTTTATTAAATTGCTGTCGTTATTTTATGAAAGTAAAATTTGTCAAAATTATTAGAATATTGATGAAGTGCCCGGCTATTCTGGAACAGACATTAGCAGACATATTTTATTCAGGCCGTAAAGCTTATTTGCATAATTTGCTTAATATTACAATTTGATAGTATGAAAATGGAATATTATATTGGAAAATCCTTTGACGAGTCATTAGCCCTAAGTTGAACTAATTGACTTAAGGTGATAACGTATAGTAAAATTAAATTAATTAGTAATATTTAAATATTGTAACTTGTCAAACGTGATAACTGGAGTTTTTTTGTGGTTTTATAGTTAATTGTAAAGCAAGAATTTATTTACATTTTTATAAATCGAATTACGTACTAATAAATTACGAACAAAGAAAGTCAGCATGTTTTGAGATCCGGTGTGGACAGTTGTTAAAAACGTTACGCATAAGTCACTGAGCGTTAACGGTGCGTCAGCGTAATTTGTGCACCAGTAATCGTCGATCCTACGTACAAATTACCATACATTGTGACCCATTTTCACATAATTATAATACTTAGCACAGTAACGGCCAGCAACTAGAAATCATATGGCATTTCGCCACGCTGGGAGTGTCGACGGTACTGAACATACGGAACACGTGTGGGAAACGGCGTCGTCGCGTCGCCGCAATTCAACTTGGTATTTTCACTAATGTTGGTCACTCGCATCGCTGTGGCTAGTTGGGCTTGTAAGTTCAACAGTGAAACTTTCACTTAAATTTCATGCAATATTCTGAAAGTTTCAAAATGGAAACTTTCATTTAAAATTCATACATTGTTCTGAAGGTAACCAAGTGAAATTATCGTTTTATTTCTGAAAATTACTATAGATTCAACATGTAGCGGAAACGTGTCAAGAAATTTACTTGTAATATTACTTTCAGAGTAATTTCCCTCTAATAATGTGATGTTCAAAAGCTGTAATTTTCGCAGTTAAGGAAAGTTTCGCTATGTTTCAGATATCGCCCATCACTATCAGAGCTGTGGCTGACACTGGCTGGAAAATCCTGTACTAAGTAATGGAAAACACAACTAAGTAATTCTTATTAAGTAGAAATCATATGGCATTTAGCCACGCTGGGAGTGTCGACGGTACTGAACATACGGAACACGTGTGGGAAACGGCGTCGTCGCGTCGCCGCAATTCAACTTGGTATTTTCACTAATGTTGGTCACTCGCATCGCTGTGGCTAGTTGGGCTTGTAAGTTCAACAGTGAAACTTTCACTTAAATTTCATGCAATAATCTGAAAGTTTCGAAATGGAAACTTTCATTTAAAATTCATACATTGTTCTGAAGGTAACCAAGTGAAATTATCGTTTTATTTCTGAAAATTACTATAGATTCAACATGTAGCGGAAACGTGTCAAGAAATTTACTTGTAATATTACTTTCAGAGTAATTTCCCTCTAATAATGTGATGTTCAAAAGCTGTAATTTTCACAGTTAAGGAAAGTTTCGCTATATTTCAGATATCGCCCATCACTATCAGAGCTGTGGCTGACACTGGCTGCAAAATCCTGTACTAAGTAATGGAAAACACAACTAAGTAATTCTTATTAACTAGAAATCATATGGCATTTAGCCACGCTGGGAGTGTCGACGGTACTGAACATACGGAACACGTGTGGGAAACGGCGTCGTCGCGTCGCCGCAATTCAACTTGGTATTTTCACTAATGTTGGTCACTCGCATCGCTGTGGCTAGTTGAGCTTGTAAGTTCAAAAGTGAAACTTTCACATAAATTTCATGCAATATTCTGAAAGTTTCAAAATTGAAACTTTCATTTAAAATTCATGCAGTGTTCTCAAGGTTACAACAAGTGAAATATCGTTTCATTTCTAAAAATTACTATAGTTTCGACATGTAGCGGAAACGTTTCAAGAAATTTACTTGTAATATTACTTTCAGAGTAATTTCCCTCTAATAATGTAATCTTCAAAAGCAGTAATTTTTGCAGTTAAGGAAAGTTTCGCAATATTTCAGATATCGCCCATCACTATCAGAGCTGTGGCTGACACTGGAACATCCTGTACCTACTAAGTAATGGAAAACACAATTAATTCTTATTGATATACGTGGAAATATTTGTTAGTATTTGTTTTAATAGTAATGAGAAGGTATCTTAAGTTCGAAAAACTTTGGTCCGCTGTTTCGCTTGTCCAAAAAAATTATCTCTGAAACCGTTTAACTATCCTGGATTGTTATAAAACTAACTTAACGTACAGGTTCTGTAGGTCTCTTAAAAGATTTTGAAAAGGTAATGCGTTCAGAGAAAAACGATTTTCGGACAAACGATACAGCGGGCAAAAGTTTTTCGAAACATCGATAGGTTACACTTTTAAACCGTAATAGATAGCGTTATTTTTTTCAGAATAATGGTCTTATTACGGCGGATGAACTAACATTTTTTTTACCAAAATGAAATAATAAAGTTTGTCCCCATAAAAGAAACGTTTTTTTTTAAGTATTTTTATTTTTGTTTTCTACAAACGGTAAAACAAACAAGCGTCAAATTTAATATGATCATATTACAAACTCTGAACAACAAATACTAAAAAAAGGGTCAACTGACAATTGGGCTCGCACTGATTCGAAGGAACCCTCGGTGCGCGAGTTCGACTCGCACTTGTCCGGTTTTTTATTCTACTCTTCAAGATACCGCTGTAAATTTAAAACTTACCCCTCAAGCGGAACTCTGCAAGGAAATAAACTCGATTCCCGGCTGAAACAAGTCGGGACGTGTTCTTACTTTACTGCATAGAAATAGAATTTTTATCATTCAATTCCGATGGTATAATAACGCTCCTATAAAATGGTACGTGAATTTTGTATTCGTGTGAACTCAGTTCTGTGGAAAACATTCGAGCTGCTTTGGCGAGGGATTTTATTTCTCTTTTTAAAAACGTAATTGAATAAGAGTATTAGAACGAGGGTGGAATTGTGAATATTTTGAAAACATTCGCGTATTTATACAGGGTGTAACAGGAGTGGATCAAAAGAAGCAAGTCGATAGAGGACGTCAAGATCTATCGATTTCACCTCCATGTATGTTCAGCGATTTTCTACTGTTCCAAAGTTTTAATTGTTTTACTGTCAAGTTTTTAACGAGCTATCGGAGTTATCATCAGAACGTTGACAATACGATAACATGTCAAAAGCAATTAAGTTTAGCCCG
Organism: Acleris literana; assembly: GCA_946894065.1. Classification (NCBI taxonomy): domain Eukaryota; kingdom Metazoa; phylum Arthropoda; class Insecta; order Lepidoptera; family Tortricidae; genus Acleris; species Acleris literana. The sequence continues at coordinate 5,430,921 of OX335692.1, forward strand.
AGTAGAAAAGAGCCTCAGGCCATGTCTGATTGCTGAATGGTGATTGGATGCTAATATGGTTTCCTACAATCACAGCGATGGACGCAAATTTTGAAAGTACAGTAGCAGAGCTAAAGCACGAACATTTTTCTATGTTAAATTGGCTGTACTTTTTGTATAAATACCAGAAGATATCGCAATCAAAAATTCCTATTTTTTTTTTTGACAATTTTCGAAAATCACTCACTTGGCGTTATTCATCTTGACTAGGCCCTGTGCCGTTCTTTGCTATTTCAAGATTATCAAGTATATAGTCATAAAGGCAGAAGAATAGCCAAACTTAAGTGGCAGTGGGCGGGGCACATTGCTCGCAGGACTGATGGCCGATGGGGTCAGAAGGTTCTTGAGTGGCGTCCGCGGACCGGGAGACGAGCTGTAGGTAGGCCTCCAACAAGATGGAGTGACGAACTTGTAAAGATCGGGGGAACGCGGTGGATGCGAAAAGCACAAGACCGGCCTGAGTGGAGAGCCTTGGGGGAGACCTATGTCCAGCAGTGGACGTCTTTCGGCTGACATGATGATGATGATGAAGTATACAGTACATACATACATTAAATCACGCCTGTTTCCCAGAGGGGTAGCCAGAGACCATTTCTTTCCACCTGCAACGATCCTGACAAATCTCTTTCGCTTCTTCCACATTCATACATCGAGTCATGCATGCACTTCGGTTTCGGGTACTTAAACTCCCGCCCTTTTCCGGTATTTCTCCTATTTGATTCGAAAAAGTACGCCTAGGGCGGCCGCTTCCAACCCTCCCACTCACTTTTGCTCTGTACCTATATATCTTTCGTCAATTTTCTTTCATCCATCCTTTCCAAATGACCAAACCATCGAAGCATGCCCTTTTCAATCTTAGTCACTACATCTTCTTTTAGTCCACATTTCTCTCTGACCTTTTCATTCCTTACTCTATCAATCAGTTTCACACCACACATACTACGCAAAGAGCGCATATCAACTGCGTGTATACGACTTTCATGCTTGTCCTGCCACACCCAACATTCACTACCTACCATACATCAGAGTTGGGGCCAACACACCATTGTGAACAGCCAGTCGCGTTTTTTGTGAAACGCCCCTTCTGCTCACAAAGGAGTACAGGGCCCCATTAATTTGATTTCCCGCATTCACCGTCTCGACAGTATACAGTGTGTCCCAGAAACCGACGTCAACCCGCCTAGGGCTGATAGAGTAGATAAAAAGCTATCGATTTAATTCCTATGTATGTTTAGCGATGTTTACTAGTTTTGGAGTTATTAATAATTTTAATTTAAATTTTTGTAATTTTCCCTTATGTCCATGTCACGAAAAATCATTAATTTCATGTTTTATTTCATAACTTTTTCAGAGGTATCTTACGTAATTAGAATCAATACGAATCAGCGAAGTCTAAAACCTATCTGCTCGTTTTTTTTTCAGTATATATTTAAAGTAATCACATAAATATGTTTTTTCCATACAAAGTGAAAAGCAAACACTGGGACACCTATTATGGAGAAACAAACTTTATGTAATTACTGAAAACAAAAGCGGGCAAATAGGTTTTAAAACTTCGCTGATTAGTATATAATGTTTCTAATTATGTAAGATACCACTAAAAAACTTATGAAATAAAACATGAAAAAATATTTTTTCATGACATGGATATAATAGAAAATTACAAAAATTCAGTTTAAAAAAAAAGTAAAAAAAAACAAAAACCCGCCTTCAAAAAGCAAAAAAGCAGACTTCAGTTGGACTGACCTATTTACCTACCATTTTAAAGAAGTTATTTTTTGCTTTTTGAAGGCGGGTTTTTGTTTTTTTAAACTTTTTTTTAATTTTTTACTTTTTAGTGATCATAATTATGCTGTTATTCTCCCACTTCTCAATTAATAAGAAACTATAGAACATTTCAAGCTCGCCGCAGACAACGCCGCGGGAATGTCATAGTCATATTTAAACCTAAATGTGCTTCGTCATAGTCGCTCAACTACCTTTATCGAAATATCTTATCGCCACCCTTGAAATAGGTACCGTTAAGGAGTTCCGGTGGCCATCTGTGGTCTTCATCATCAGTTCCACTTCACCATATAGTACTTTTCAAAAGCAAATGCATGAGTTACAGTGAAAAATACCAAAATCGCTATAGGTGTGCCTATAATATTTGAGGAGTTCTCTTGATTTCTCCATCATCATGATCATGATCATCAGATCCCAACGTGGTGACAATGGGACCAACTAGAAAGTATAACCATTCGAACAACGAAAAATTTTTTCAAATCGGTCCAGCGGTCTTCGAGTAATCGGGGAACATACATAAAAAAAAAACCCGACGAATTGAGAACCTCCTCCTTTTTTTGAAGTCGGTTAAAAATGATCAATATCTCCGAATAACTAGAAAAATCGTTGAACGTACATAGGGTTTAAATGTATAGCTTTTTAGCTGCTCTATCAGCTCTAAGCGGATTGACGTCGGTTTCTGGGACACCCTGTATATTTTAAGATTATTATAGCCATAGTTTCTGTATTCCTGTTAATATTCAAGTTAGATATATTTGTAGTTATTCTGTCGCGCCATCGACAAGCTTTCTCACTATCTAAGCAGAGAGCAGCACTTGAATATCAAGTGCGATAAACTTGAATGAAACAGTTTGGCTTCCTTGTAGCTGTGGCGCAAGTTTTGGAAGAAAGCGGATTAAAATCAATATGTTTCCAACATGAGTTTTTTACATTTTTTCAGCCAAACCGCTGGGTCTAGAGCAGAGGTCCCCAAACTTTTTAGTCTCATAGACCACTTCGCATTTGTTTTGCTTTTGGGTGGACCCCTGCTTATCTAAATTTTATGTTATCACTAGGGTTAGGACTTTTAGTAGCATATCGTGGTTCTAGAATCCATGGAGTCGCTATTTCCTATATATTATAATATAATAATAATAATACCAATAACCAATTTAAATGAGTTTTGGTATGGAGGATATCTCTGCTGCGAAAGCGTTACAAACAAGGAAATATTAGTAGTTATGGAATAACCGAACTAAAAATGTATTTAGTTCATTTTGAAATATGATCATACTGAAGGTCAAAATCAAAGTGTCATGTATTATAATAATTAGGAAATAGCGACTCCATGGATTCTGGAACCACGATATGCCACCAAAATTCTTTAATAGGGAATAGCGGGATGCTAATTCTACGCGTATAAAGTCGTGGGTGATGTCTAGTCTCTAAATAGTCTAGGAAACTGACTGATTGGTCAACGCACAGCCCAAACCGCTGGATCTAGGACTTGGGATAAGGACGGAATATTCATTGAATATGATAAGGGTACACAAAGAAGGGGCTTTTTGGAAAATCATCCCCTAAAGGGTTATAACAGGGGGAGTAGCAGGAATAGTTATTTGTTATACAAGGGCGGAAAGTTGTATTTTACCTCCGAGTGTTCATTTGAAACACGAGCTAGCGAAAGGAATCTATGATTGACAACGAGCGAAGCGAGTGGTTCAAAAATAGAATCCTGAGCGTAGCGAGTGTTTCAACACACGAGACGTAAAATAACTTTTCACCCGTATATAACACAAAACTTTTCACCTCACTACAGCGAGGAAAATAAGTTCAATTCCGCATTTTGCACGGCTGCCCGTAATTCCACAGGTGTTAAATACGTCTTTCGTCACTCGAATCACTCATTGTTAATAACAAAACAAACTAGAAAAACATGCGAATATTTAACGTTGACGCTATATTCATTATACTCTATGGTTGACGCAAAGATGAATGATAACAGAGGCCCTACTTTGAAAATAGAAGTTCGAAGTTACGTTAGCTCCATTCCTTTCTCTCGAAGGACGTGTGACAGAGATGCAGCTAACGTAACTTCGAACTTTGATTTTTAAAGTAGGGCCTCTGCTTTACTAACTCTATGCGTTGACGGCTTAATTAAAAAGTTTTGACTTAAGTTTTTTTTTATTATTTTGGATGCGTTTTGTTCGCACATCGACTTACTTGAACTGTCAGAACATTTTATCCGTTTTTACAACAAGAATGAAGGTTAATGTTGAATGCTGATATTTATGAATTAAAATAAAGTTGTAAGACTGTATTTAGTATTTTTTACTCGATGCAATTCATTAAATGTGATGTTAAAAATTCAGCAGTTTTAACATTTTACGTTTTGTTAGCTGTCAAATATCACTAAAGCTACCTTCAAATGTCAAAACTCTTTCTTCACATGTGGATAAAAAGCGATTTTCTCAATAGATATCAAACAAACAAAAAGGGCTTTCCGAGCTATTGAGATGAAAACTAATTTCCTCTTTTTTTTTCTTTTTTCTCCACAACGTACACTTGATGCATACTGCATATGTTTATACACCTGGTTCACTCATACAAACCTCAGATAGATTTAAACAGATTATGTAAGCAGCTAACGTTTTCCGTTAGCCATTTATCGGATCTATCAATGATCGGTTAGCTAGAAATTTAGAAGCAAGTTAGGTATGTTAGTGAATTCAAAATATACCGATAGATGGCTCTGTCCGTGACAACCCTAAGTAACCAAATTTATTACAATACTGTGAGGACAGAGCATTCGACCGTAGCGAGTAAGGTCACTGTAACTCACTCATGGTAAGGATATTGGACCTTGCTTTAAGGATCGACCACAGAGAAGCTTAAAATACTCGACGACGACCGACGATGGTCACGTCCAAAGTTCCAAACGGACGCCATGTTTCTAGTGGTGGTAGAACCTTGTGCAGGGTACGTGCTGATATACTTATTATGAAATCATTGTTTTTTCATCTTTTGTCTGTCTTAGTAATGTCGATGGAGCCCCGCATGGGCTCCTATTCCTGGCCAACTTGCCCTTCGGGCATTTGAAGTTATTTAATGGACCTAACCTACCTAGTCACGCAAGCGAAGTGGTCATTTTGCGACAAGGACTTTTTGAGATGTACTCGGAAAGCGATCTGGTGGTAATTCCTACCTAGTCCTAACTAGATGTGGATCTAAAGCTTGTATACCTTTGTAAATATGGGCCTTGTTGTTTAAATTAAAGTTCATTCTATTCTATTCTATCCTAAACGCGTCGAAAAAAATATAATTTATAAGATTTAACCGTCATCCGCTTATCTCTTGCATTATCTTTCTGGGGCTCGCATAAAATGTTATTAGGCAAATTTTTTAAGGCAATTGTCAGGAGTATTACCGCCGTAAGACTACTTTTGCAGTAACGGTTGACTGTAATGGTTGTGTCAAACATTTCGTAACTAGGGAACATTTAGGTCTGGTTCTTGAGAATACCCGGGGCTCTATTTTGCTCTGTAAAACAATATTACTTTTGGCATGTTATTGTATTGTCTTATTCCTACTGACAAACGATAACATAATAAAAGTAATATTGTTTGACGCAACGCAATGACCGCTCGTGTGAAATCGCTCTTAGGCTATGCATTGTCTGGTTGTCTGCAATGCCTAAACCGCGTTGCCACGACGCAACGCAATAACCGCTCGTGTGGCATCGCTCTCAGGCTGTGCGCTGTCTGGTTGTCTGCGAAGCCTTACGGTTGAACCCTATATTCAAACCGCGGATGGATGAGCCTTACTTCGGGTTAAAATTTGACATTTGCCCATACAAAATGTGTCGACGCTCTTAGGCTGTGCGTTGTCTGGTTGTCTGCAATGCCTAATCTGCGTTGCGACGTCGCAACGCAATGACCGCTCGTGTGGCATCGCTCTCAGGCTGTGCATTGTCTGGTTGTCTGCAATGCCTAAACCACGTTGCGATGACGCAACGCAATGCAATGACCTCTCGTGTGGCATCGCTCTCAGGTTGTGCATTGTCTGGTTGTCTGCAATGCCTAAACCACGTTGCGATGACGCAACGCAATGCAATGACCTCTCGTGTGGCATAGCTCTTAGGCGGTGCGTTGTCTGGTTGTCTGTAATGCCTAAACCGCGTTGCCATGACGCAACGCAATGACCGCTCGTGTGGCATAGCTCTTAGGCGGTGCGTTGTCTGGTTGTCTGTAATGCCTAAAGTCTCTTTGTTTAACAATTGAATCGGTGAAGATTGTATCGCAAATTATCACTTTCAAAACAATATACTTCATTTAATTTTGTCTAGTATGATTCAATTATCCGAATTCATTAAAAAGTTAGAGTCTTCACAGACGATCTGACAGATGAACAGTATGTATAAAATATCAATTGCAAGCTCTTGCGCAGTTTACATTTTATAATTTTTTACCCCCGACGCAAAAAGAGGGTTGTTATAAGTTTGACCGCTATGTGTGTGTGTGTGTGTTTGTGTTTTTAGTTTTTCTGTAGCACCGTAGCGCTTAAGCGGGTGAACCTATTTGAATGCGGTTTATTTATTTGAAAGCAGGTATTCTAGCGGTGGTTCTCAAATGTGGCGTTATCTATGAAAAGGGACCTTATTGTCGATGGCGCTTACGCCGCACTGCGTCACGCGACGTTGTATTTATATCGGAGCATCTTTAATAATGGCGGAAGCGCCATCGACAATAAGGTCCCTTTTCATAGATAACACCACAAATTAGATATTTGCGAGCAGGTTTTATGAAAGTCACCATTATATCGGGCGATTTTATCAGTCTAAGGGCCTGTTTCACAATCGACGAGTAAATTTATCTGCCATTTAAATTTATCTGGCAAATATGCTTTGTTATATAATTATTATTGTTATACGTAGCATTTGCTTTACCTCAGATAGGTACCTAGTCCTGTTATTTATCATTCATCATTCATCATTCATTAATATTAACACGGCACTTCAAAATTTAACGACTAGCAACATAAAACATATTTTATTACAATGACATAAAATCTATTCACCCCTGACATCCGTACTTGTATCTCCCTTAGCGCGGAGAACATAATACATCGTTTTGTTACCTACCAAAACTCGTAAATAGCTCAAACTTTCTTTTGAAATGTGAACTCTATCTTATGCTGTTGAGGTTGATTTTATGACTGCATATGTTGAAAGATACGATTGTTAGCATATTAATAGTTGATATAGCCCACGTAATTTGTTCATACAATATTCAACACACCGTATATTATGTATGCCGTTGTGTTGATTTTGGCCAACAGCAGATATTGAGGGCATGTTTTATTCATATTATGTGTTGTACCTTTTCGTGTAGGTACATACATGGAATGTTAAATATTTTTTCGTAAAAAAAAGAGGTGCTTAGTGTTCTAGTTTTTAGTGGCTTGCATACGAAGCTATCTTATCTTTTCGGATATACTTCGACACCTTAAGGATCTTCTGTGCAATTGGGTTATCCCATAATTTTGTAATGTACAGTGATTCAAAAACCATTTCGAGAAAAAGGGTTGTAGAACCATTCCCTGTTATCAGATTATTTTACAAAATTAGTATTAAATAGTTATTTCTAATTTATCATTTGATATTATTTGACCTGTAATGTAGTGACGTCACGATCTTCATTGGTAAGTTGTGTCTAATCTGTGATCAACCATAGTACTGCATATAATATGAGTCCGAAATGCAGTAATATATCAATAATGTATATCGAATTTTGTCTTATTTATTTCTGTTTTATTTTAAGGCTTATTAAAATTAAGACAATTAAAAAAAAATGGAATGATTAAAATACAAGTCCGTTTTGGAACCTCCGCCCGTAGGCTAGTCTGTGGGTGAAATTGTCAAACTCAACAAACGGCCGAGGGAAATGACATGACTTGACATTGGCATTTTACGTGATCTGACAGAAACGAGTACTCTCAAACAAATTCAATAGTTTTAAAGCATGTCTCAAACAAACCAACTTTTAGTGACGTCATAAAGCCATTTTCTTTAAAAATTAAAATAAATTAATATATTGATTTAAATGCAAGCCCCGTGAAATTAGTGTCTTCAATTAGTATATTATATCGAAAAAAAAAACTAGTGGTATTTATTTTTGGGATAACCCAATTTCCCCACTACACACTCTGGTGTTCGCATCTGCAGGGTTCCTCACGATGTTTTTCCTTCAGCGTAACAGCACAGGGTAATGTGCTTAAGTTACAAAACTCATTGGTACAAGGTGACAACGGGGGTTAGAACTCGGTACCTTACGATCACGAGTCGACTGGAGACGCTGTGAACACGAAAATCACGTACGAAATTACATTGTTCTTAACGTTCAAATTGCGATAACTCAATAAGTTACTAAGATGACTAGACAATATTCTTTTCATTTACTTCTTACGTATGCATCGCAATCGCTATTTATTTTATTGCATAAAGGCGCTTAATTTCTTTGTATATACAATATAATACGAATGGGGTTTTTCAGTTTTCATTTTCATTAATTTCTCTGTGGAAAATATATGGAAATCCATATGGAAAACAGTCATAACTTATACTGGACACATTTTGTATACTATTTTTTAGATTAAGCGAATGATTTTAATTGTACTTTCTCTTTTTCTATCCATTACTTACTAAAAAACTAGAAGTTTTACTAAGAAATTGATTAAATTAATTTATGTTGTATGTTGATGATATTGCTACTTACAACGTGAATCTTTCTTAGTAAATAATACTTTATGTTAAGGTGACAGAGTTCAAATTAAATTAACTATGGAATTGTTTTTTAAATGATAAAAATCTCGGAAATTATGCGTTATTGGACTACATGCTATACCACATTATATACTCCAAATAGGGTCTAGAATCGATGGTTAAAATCCTTCGGGTACGTGCCGGGCACGGTGTATTTAGTGATGACAAGAAAGCAATTAACAACAATGATTAAATTTTTTGCAGGAGATATAAAACATGATGAACAAGGATCGGAAAAACGACCGTCATTTTGAAAACATAACCCTGTTCCGTATAGCAGAGACTTCCTTGATATTAATTAAAAATATTATTAGCTATTTTATACAGGGTGGAATCTAAGTCATGATCACAATGATCACCTCTGTGGTCTACCCACGAATATGAACAACTTTCACTATGGGACCAACTCTGAAATCCCGAAAAAAAAATCTGCTGTTTCATAGAAAAGTTCAATACTTACTCGACCAAAATGTATGAAGCAGCTGTTTTTTTTTCTTGATTTCAGAGTTGGTCCCATAGTGAAAGTTTTTCATATTCGTGGGTAGACCACAGAGGTGATCATTGTGATCACGACTTAGATTCCACCCTGTAGATTTATTATACAATAATTTATATGTACTTAGCGACAATTTTATTAATGAATGACACCGAAATGTTAATTAGAAAACACAAACACACATACAAACAGTAAACCAATGTCAACGATTGCCCCAATGTGGAGGACATTAAACAAGTAAACTGTGAACAAACTTTTTCGAGTCATAAATAGGTCCTAAATTCACGTCGTTATGGATTAACAGGCGAAAATTTAAAAAAAAGACATTCTTTTTGATTGGCGAAAGTGTTTTTTTCCCATAACCATTATGGTTTTATTCATTAATAATATTGTTGCTGAATAAATATAAATAATGGTATAATAAATGTAAAATACCTAAAAATATTTTTAATTAACATCAGAAGGAAGTCTTTCCTGTACGGAGCAGGGTTATGTTTTCAAAATGACGGGCGTTTTTCCGATCCTTGATGATTACACAGCCCAGAAACTGAAGGAGTAATGTTTTTTTGTCTAAAAGTAAGCATTTCTCCTCTTACCATCGCATATGGCCGCCATAGGGCCGCTTTTCTGAAGCTTTGTAAAAGTAAGAGAAAGTTTTACTTCCTCAGTTATTAAGTTCTACCAGCCGGCGTTCAGTATTTATTTCCATTATATTCGTAGCAATGTTTTTCTTTCATCAACACAGACAACGAAAGTGAAGTCAAAAAGGCATATCTGTAATTAAAAGCAAAATATAAAAGGTATTTTATTGCAAAGGTAAGAAAGTCGATAGCGCTTAGTGTCCTCTTTACAGATAAGACCTTCTTCATGAAACCAACAGAATACAGTTCGAACAAAAGATAAAAATAAAGCCTGTTATGCACTGCAGTGAAGAATAATTTACAATATATTGTCAATTATTAAATATACGATTCATTGGTTTTCTTTGTGATTTTTCATTTTAATTTCATCCAGTGAATGAACGGGATTCGAATTCAGTTGTAATAATTTGCAAGTTACTGAACAATAGTTAAATAATGGGAAAAACAATCTGAATGTTTATGTATTTTTTTTCCTTTTATTTGTTGCATAAGAACGTTATGCGGAACGGTTTTTTTACTAACTTATCATGGTTAGTTTATAAAAAAATCAACTCGCCGTCTATTACGGTTTAAAAGGTACAGCTCTTTAGGACGGACGGACGGACGGACGCTTTGGGTACAAACCCTAAAAAGAATAAGAATAACGAATAAGAATAACCAAATTATTCGCGAATAACGAATGAAATTCTCGAATGATTATTCTTATTCGTTGAATGGATTGCCACGAATAATTATTATGTAAGTACTACTTATTATACCTGCTCAATTTTTCTCTAATAAATTATTCGTTATTCGAAAAGTAGTCGAATGATTCATTCGTGGATAAACTATTCGCGAAAAAATCATTCGCAAATAAATTATTCGACGAATAAATTATTCGAGAACAAAAATATTACGAATTATTTTTTATCCGAATGATTATTCGAATAATAGAGCTACAAGATTACCAACAATTCTAAAAGTTGTTGTTGATTATGTTACCACATTACCAGTGTACATTAGCGACAGGTTGCAAGCCCATCGCCTAAGAATAGGTACTACAAGCCTTTGTTCCCTTAGTCGCCTCTTACGACTTCCACGGGAAGACATGTGTGGCACTATTCTAAGCCGGCAACCACACGGCACGGTGACTAGGCACAAAGAAAAAAATTATCTTGTTTACTAAAAAAAAATCACCGTGTACTTATTAATTATAACGATAGAATGAATTTGAGTAAAAAGAAGAAAGTGGTAAAAGGCATTAACGCTTCTTCATGCAAACAGTTTCCACAACTTAAAAAGTAAATCCGCAAGCTGAAGGGTTTCGAGCCGAAAACAAAAGTCAAACAAAGATTAAACAAACTTTTTGCCAAATCAGTCTTATAATAATTAAACTTCGGTAAAACCGTAGGCAACTTTTAGACTTTTCTTTAAAAACGAAGATAATAATTATTTACAGGTGTAGTGCATAATTGTTTTCAATCGTATTTTCTCGGAAACGTTCGTATAGTAGGAGATCCGAATAGAAGACGATTTGCACCGGGCGGTTTAATCGATGAAAAGAGTTTTAAATCAAATTTAATACGCTAAATAATATGAGGCGAACAGGTAGGCTGAAAAATTTCAGTCCAGTACTTATATCATTAATTTTTTTATTATTTATAAAAAATGAACTATTTTTTAAAATTGCAAATGCTTGTTTTATAGACTACTAATCGAAAGTATGAAGTCTATAGAATATCGTATCGTACGTTTATGAATATTTGTTAAAATATTCATAAACGTACGATAAACCAATTTTAGTCAAAGTAAGTGTGAAAAATATGTCCGGATGCACCTTTTTCCAGTGTAATATAAGAACTTTGTAATATATTTATTATAGGATTCTTTCGATACATGTTTTACACTTTACTACAGTTCAGAAAATTCTTCATTGCAAAACAGCGGTTAGATAAACGGATTAGTATAATTACCGAATAAACCGAAATTTCTGTGTTGCAAAATTACTACATTGCTATTTTCATTTATTGTGTCTTAGCAAAGTTGACGGAGCACCGCAAGCGGGTCTCCTATTTTTGGGCAATTTGCCCTTTGGGCATTTAGAGTTACCTAACAAATCTAACCTACCTAGTACAATGCAAACGAAGTGGTCATTTGCGACATTTAGGCTACAATCAAGTCGGTCATTTTGCAAGCATTTTGCACGCTTAGCAAGCGCAAGCATGTGGGTACTGTACTACCCCCATGGGGTAGGCCTTATAAAATATAAAAAAAAAAATATTTTCTTTATTTATTTAATCTGTTTGGCCGGCCGGAAGACAAAAGAGATTTGGATAAACGGAATAATGAAAGCTACGTTGTGTGTTTTTTTTAATGTTTTAGTAACCCATGGTTCCTAGGGCGAGAATGAGGGATAACAGATTCTTCTGATTAAAGAGATATTCAAGAATAAGGGAATTCAAATAATTGCATTAGTTGAGGAAAAGAAACGACTAGGGAACTTCAGTTTATGGAAATTCGACAAGTTTCTGTGATCTGGTAAAAGCAGAGCCCCTCCCCGCTCTTGCTCATGTGCTCGACTCCAGACTGGTCACACTCCGCCAGCCTGTCTTGAACTTGTCTGGGGAGAGCTTCCATTACGTCGCCAAGTCAGTCTAGGTAAGTCCTCGTAACCAAGAGAGCAGAGGGCCCGACAAATTATAGTCACTCCAAGAGACAGGATTTATTTCTTCTCCTAATAATTTAGATGGAGAGACTATTGTCCTAAACTACCCCTCTTGTGTCCTCGGATATTTAGGACGACGGAATGTGTGTGTTTTCTGCAATCCAGTGTGACAGGTATCAAAGCAAACCCAGAATATTGGAGGTCTCCTCCCCTTCGAATCCGTCAAGGCACCCGATATCACACGCTCAGCTTTCGCTTCGCTTAGTCGAGTCCCCACGAACCGACATGAGAGCCGGGAGTAGAAAGCAGTTGCCGAGCTAAACTCGCAGGCATCCTTGCCGACATGAGATCATAAAAACCAAGCCAGCAAGTCACCTCAACTAACTAACGTCTTTCGACCAGAGGTGAGATCGACTCTTGACGCAACTCAAATCCGACCCCCGGTTCCCCAAGATAAATTTTGAAGCCTTTAACCTTGAACCTTCAACACACTGAAGCAGTCTGTGAAGTCTGTATGGATACTGAGAGTACACTGTGTAGTGTCTCTGCTTGCTATTTTAATCCAAGATGTTTAGTGGCGGTAAGATGTCATCGACGTCTGTGTCCCGCTGATAACTTTCACCAAGACACTAAACCCTCTTCGACTCGAATAGAAACATGTAAAATATCCGATGCTTTAGAAGGAAAAGGTAAAGATAAATTGTAATTTAAATTGCCAGGACACAAGCAAAACTGTAATCCCCATTATAAGAGCCGAAAGAAAATTAAATAATCTTAGCCAAACAGCATGGGAAAAATTTAGAAAAGTTCTTCCAATAAACTGAAGATTAGACATGGAGTCCTAAAAGGTACACAAAATCCAAAAGAATTAGATCAGTCTTAAATTATTAATAATCCTTTGAATTCCCTTGATTAAAAACATTTATAAAAGAATATCAAATGAACAATAAAATTATTTACCTTTAAATAATTATTAGTTTCGCAATAGAATTAAAAACCCGTGAAATAATTCAAAGAAATTTATCACTAGTTTGGTTTTCCGACGACCAGCGTATATCACTTTTAAATTCAATATGATTTGCTTCTAAGAATTTATTTTTTAAAAATTGTTCTTTTTTTAAATAAATTGTTCCTTCCAAAAAATAAAATTTCGAAACTCAAAACATTTTGAAAATATTCGTAAATAAAAAAAATCAAAATCAAAGAAAAATATTCAAATAAACATGTTCTAACAAGGACAGCTTTGCTACGAATGATCTTATAACCTTGTTGTCAAGATTGCAATGACACCTTCCATAATTCAAAATATTTTGAAAGTGACGACATCAAATGTCATTCGTAACCAGCTGCACTACTACCCTAAGTGCAACGATGCACCCATCGAGTAACCACTAAAAGACAACACTTAGCTTCGGGTCCCGACGAGGTGTCAAGGACGCGCAGCCGCAAACCGAACTCTCACGACAGCGACTCCAAACCGCTTAGAAGCCCTCGTAGTAGGCGACGGAGCTCACAGGATCATGCTCCCGCGTGAAATGTATTAAAATGAAAAGTTAAATATGCAACTAAGGTTTCCCTGTACTACGAAAGTTTTCCCTACTCTGTTACTATGCCCTGAAACACAACAAACATTCACAAAAAATTAAACACCATACGGAACCCCTTCTAAACAACGACTATCACCCTTCCATTCGTCTTTCAGATCCTCAACCAGAACACTCATCCCCAAGCTTCCCTATTCTAAATAATAAGACATATACGAAAGATTAAAATACCTATGAGAAATCACTAGTTCGATTTTCTTGTTCTCAAACCATAAACCAAATTATTCGTGAACATGATTTCTTATAGATAAGTGTTTCCAACAACGGTAGGACTACAATATTTACCTTTTTAAGTAGACATTGTCTACATGAACTTACGAGAACCTTCTAACGTTTCCTTGCAATAATCCCATAGATCAGCTTTCCATAAGTTATTTTCCATTATACACTCCGCACATTATTAATTTTAAAAAGGGAAATTTTATAGATACAACACTATTACTATCAAGAAAAAGCAAATAAAAATCTTAAGAAATACATTTTTTACAAGCCCGTCGATCACTCCCGTCAACCACTCTCCCGTTTCCTAGCAACCCCCCACACTGTCTCCGTTTTCTAACCAGTCAAATACCAAAGACAATTTAATTCTTGCTTGAAGGTTTGACTCGAGATGGGGTCAGTACAGTACCTTCGCGCATATAGCGTGTAATGTGTCGGGTCTGCTTCAGGTATGTTTATTTGACTGTATCTGGCAATAAAAAAAAAAAGAAGATAAAATTTCACTCAATTCCTAATTTGAGCAAAACAAATCGTTCCCTCCAATCCCTTATTAAAACCGGCATCCAAAACAAACCGAAACTTATAATGTAAAACCGTTTCATCAACTTTTCAATCAGAGGAAAACAATTCACGTCAGTGGGACGCCGCCTTTACTCCTGGAACGCCATTACATTAATGAGAAATGAAAATCGGTTTGAAAACCCTTTTCTATTCTAAACTATGCTGCGGTATACGACATTTTACAATGATCGCGGATCTTATAGAAAAGGACATTGAAAAACTTTGAAAAAATAATATTTTGGAAACTTATACTACACACGCATACAACTTAACTAAGCTTTAGGCTTCTACAGTCGACGTCAAAGATATGTTTACACTTTAGTACCTTGTCACTTTATCCGCTATGACAATTTCAGATGGCAGTTTAAACATGGCGTTAAATAGACAAGGTACTAAAGTGTAAACATATTTATGACGTCGACTGTACTATGAGTAAGGTCCGATTTAGACCAAGCGAACGCGACGCTTACGTTTTCTTTGTAAAAATAAAGACAAAACATGTTCTAGAGCACTCCTTCGTTTGGTCTAAAAGCACCTTCAGACACAGCCAGACATAAATACACACACATAGCGGTCAAACTTATAACACCCCTCTTTTTGCATCGGGGGTTAAAAACTAATCTTATTGCTCCAACTAAATTTACTTCAAATACAATTTACTCAGGATTCAAGTCACGTCGGCTTCTGTGTCAACCCCTGGATTTGACGTGGGACTACCACTTAGTGCGTAATTTAGTAGAAAATGAAATGTTTTCAAAAGGGATAAGAATGTGTCGACATGGAATGACAGTACAGATGTAGTGAAATATCCTTTCACATCGTATTTTCTCGGAAATGTTCGTATTTGTCATGCTACTTCAGTCTGACTCAGTACCCATCAAGACAACGTGGGGGAACGTCGCATCGCGAGAGTGATAATCGATATAGAGTGGTTAATACCAGAGTATTTTTTTGTTAAATAAGATTGTTTTTTTTCAGTTCTTTTTAATAGTCACGCCGAAAGCATTAAGACCTGGGAAACGTTTAGATCGACAAGCCTGTGAAATTATTTTCAACATTTATTTATATTTCTCCTTGTTTACCTACACCTAATTTCTATATATTTGATCGTGGTGGTTTTAACATATCGGTGTGATATACTTCAAACTCGTGGTTTGACATTTGACACTGATAACTAAAGTACTCTATTTATTTAATACAAACATGTCATTTAATAATTCAATAATTCATAGACACGTTATTATTCGGAAGTAGACGTGAGTTCCGAGTTTTCACGATGTGAAAGGATTATTCACTACATCTGTAGTAGGATAAGGTTAAATAGGTAAATTAATGCCAGAAAGTAATCATAATCTTTCTAATTTTAGTAAAAAATACAAAAAATATGAGTTACGAAGTTACAGACCGAGACATACATACATTTATTGTACAGTAACCCAACGACAATGTTAAGCAGTTTAGTGCGCTGTTATAATATACTTCAAACTGAACATCAAATGACAAGACTTAGTATGACATTAACAATGGCAGACATAATGACAAGGTTCTAAGTAGACTCAATTTTTTTATTGGGTGACTGTAAGATCCAGTGGTGAGATTTTAAAAATAAAAGTAGGTATGGTGACGGCACCAATGATGGACTCTTTTAGCTGACAGGCACCAATAATGGAAACTTAACTCTTAATTCACATTTTATACGGTCCTAAATTGATTGTTGCAAAACAAATGAATAACCCTTATCTTCTGTAAAATAAGAATTAAGTGTCTATCATTAGTGCCTTGTCAATTACTGGTTCCGTCACCCTAGCTGAAACATATACTGTTTAAAATGTAACAGCACTGCATCCAAACAAAACGAGATGTCTATGTAGAAATTCACACTTACTTATTTTTTCTAAGACTTCTCTAACGTCAAAAAATTTGGCCGTTAAATTGTAGAAATTACGGGCGGTCCATAGATTCCGGCTGCTTCCGGATCCGAGTAACCGGGGCGCGTCCGGGTATCCGGTTGACCCGGACTGATGCCTTCCGGGAGTTAATTGTCAGGTGATTTTGAATTTGTCATTTTAAGGGGATTGTGGCTGATTAATTGGTTTAAAATAATTAAGCCGCGGGGGGACTAGGCATTAAGAGATTAAGATTAAGGGCCGGTTCAGACGGACATCATTTGAACTGCTAAATGGTATAGGTAAAAACTTAAGTAAAGATCCTCTTGCATGTAGTTGTGTACAAAACTAATATGAAATTTACGTCCCAAATATAGAATGTCGAACGGTCTATACAGATGTGTTACTACAACATGCAAGAGCTTTACTTAAGTTTTTTAACTAGCCACCTAAGGCCCAATAAAAAAATCAGCATGCAGTCACTACAGCCCGTAGTCCTACCAGTAGTACTATTGTCATATACTTATTCAGACCCAAGTAGGTACTAAAAAGACAAAATGGCGGGTTTTCTATTGAATCCTACTGGTAGGACCGTGGTACGCTATTGGCGGGTTTTCTAATAAGTCCTACTGGTAGGACCGTGGTACACTATGACTACACAACTGTCGAAGGAGCTGGGTCTGAATGACAAAGTTAATAAGTACTATGGGTAGGACTTTGGGCATTAGGAGGCTATAGTTGACGTAACCGCATCAAAACTGCAAACCAACTGCGCAGTCCGCTTAGGTAGATTGCACTGCAACTGCAAGCGTACTGTGCAGTTGGTTTGCTACAGCAGTTTGCTGTACCTAGTTTTTGATTTGAGCAGATCTGATGATGGAGTCAGGTTGCGATAGGATCTCCGCTATGAATATTTAACGTTGACCCATCGTGTAGGGAGGACTCATTAGTTTGGTCTTCTTATATTCTATACTTATATTTAAAAAAATTGTTACATAGATTTCACCAGTTTTTGTCCGCAAATCCGTTCATATAAAAAATGAATCTTGGGGTGAAAAATTTGGTCACCGACTTAAAAATCTGTTATTAACGAAATCACTATATTGAGTTAAATAATATAGTGACTATTATATAATAAATGTACCTATACCTATCGAGTTTTTATTTTTATTACTTTTCTTTAAATTCCGCATTTTGACATTTCCAAATATTGTTGTATTCTTGACATTTTAAGTTAAGTTTTTTTTTCATTATTATTATTACATTTGTACAAATTGACATAATTTTGATTTTTACCTTTTATTTTTACACTGACGATCTTATTGTGAATTCATTATAACTATGCGACATACAATAATGTAATTTCCAATATGAAATAAATGACTACTACTACAACTAACTACAGGATAAATGCAAAATTAATTTTGAACGATTTTTATGATTTACTTATAATTAAATTGCTCGTCAAAGAGAGGACCGTAGCAAGTTTAAAGTTTAAAAAAACGCCCTTCAACGTTTTATATTTTGCATCGTTGAAGAAACACTGGTTGTTTTTTTTTTATAACTAAACACGTGCTCTTTATTTTTTAATGTTTTCTAACATAATCAACCCAGTAGTTAACTAGCAATTAACCCTAAAAATTATCATGTTGCCAATATCACTCCAAACAGCCCCATATTTTTAATTTATTTTACTCTTAGCATAAAGTAACTACTACCGTACTCTAAGCATTATTTTCATGGTTCTCGTATGTATTGCTATAACTATACGTGTATATTCCAATCAAGCATCTGCCTATTGATATTATCGGCACAATAGAGACTAGTTTATCGCAGCAGCTTGGAACGTGCTCGGAATATTAACGAAAATCGAAAACACGGGATAATGTCTACGACGCCATTGTTGCCCCACAACTGGCAACACTAACTATTAACGCAGTGAAACAAAGCTGTTGACACAACGGGATAAAGCTGGATATTGATTGACAGAAACGCAAACAGCAATAATGGGTTACTTTACAATTGTTATAATGCGGTCCGTACCTTTGAGATACGGTCTTATGTAAATCGAATAAGGTTCAGTTTGTTTTTGTTAGCTGTTTTTTAGATTGTTTTGATATAATCCTCTTAAGGAGAATTGAGATTTGAAATCTTATTTTAGAGGAAATGTGGTTGGAGCTTTAGAAATCGCTTGTAAAGAGTTTTTTAACTCGCTAAAGGAGGGAGAAAAGCTGGCAGTTTTAGTCCTATGTTTATTATGGTAGTGTTTATCGATGTGGATAAACGTGGATAAAGCATTTGTCACTTTCTGACCGGTACGAAAGAGCGAGATTGACGAATTCTTTATTAACCGCGATAAAAGTAACCATAATACGTAGTCTTTACACGATCAGTTTTAACTTAAATTCAATTTAAAACGCAGATGTCAAGTCTAGGCCTCTAATCTAAATAAATATTAGGGGGGCTTAAGGATTATCTTTGACATTTTATCGTATTGTTTTTAACTCAGCCGCCATTAGTGTCAAGTAAATCAGAGTTATCGTTACGTTGACAATACGATAACATAAGGGAATGTACCTATATGGTTTTACAAAGTAGAATAGAGGCCCTGGTAAGAAAAATGACCACTTGCAGGTGATTTTTTAAACTTATATTTGTTTAGTTTGCTACCAAATTCGTTCAATGTCGTTTAGCTAGCAAAACGTTGACAATACGATAACAGGTTACTGATGTGCAAGTAGCGGAAACTTTCACAAGAAATGTAGGAAATTGAAATTTAAGAGACGGAAAGTTTCAATTCCCATACAAAATTGTGAGAAGTTTCCGAAATTTTCCTACATGAAATGTTCCGCAATTTTGCAAAGTTTCCTTTGGCACATCAGTATAACAGGTCAAAGACGTGGTTTCAACCGCCTAGAATAGAGGCCCTGTTGGATTGTTTTCCCGTACTGCATTATAAATTGGGATGGAAATGCCCAAGGTAGTGAAAGTCGCTGCAGTAGCTGTTATAAATGATTCAAAGGAATTCCCGATGGAGCAAGACGCAAGAGTTACTCAAGGTCATAGAATACATTTAGCTAAATACTAAACGTACAGTGATCTCAGCAGCATAACATCATCAATATGGTCACGATATTAAAGCACTGGGCTATAATAAAGTGGAAATGAAAAATGTAATTCACTTTTTGCCCTTATTACAATGCAATAAGGTACAATCAGTCTAATGGAACCCTGATCCGCTATAGAACTGTGCCACAGTGAAGTTATTCAAGTCGTAAGAAGTGTCAAACAAATTGTTTTATAATGTCACTGTGACAAGTTCTATGGTAAGTCAGTTTTCTATTAGAGTATATATCTCTTTGTAGTCTACTGTACTATCGTCAAAGTAAACACCAAGTTGCAGAAAACTGACGCGTCTTCAGACAGGAATCGCAGCCAAAATCAGAATCGGCCTCGGTTGCTCTGACCTGCCACCCGCGGCGGGCATTGGCTGGTGGTAGATGCTAAACGCCGCGGACAGCTGGTGTTTGGTCGTTCTGAACGTTACCATCGCCAGGTATATTATTGCTTCAATTTGAAAACTGTGCCATAATGCTTCAAAAATAACGGTGGGCAGCGGTCGCGGGCGGCGGACGGACGTCGCACGCGGCGAGCGAGAACGACCGATCATCATTCACGAAAACTGCATAGATTAATTGTCCGTGTACTTGCCAGAAATGGCAGTTTGCTATGACTTGGCGCATTAGCCTCTGCGTACGAAGCTAGTGATCCTGGGTTCGATTCTCACTATGGGCAAATACACGCATCAATAACGTCTAGTAACAATAATTTCCTACTACACAGTTCAGCAAAAAATACTTGGAAAGTATCATGTGCTAGAAAAACTGTAAAAGACAAAACATTCACGTTTACTGATACGAGTATGAGGATTTAACAATGCTGTACACATTTCAATTTACTGTCAAGACTGTAAAATTTGGCCGCCAGCTTTAACTGGTTTTGGACCAGTAACCGTTTCGAACGTTAGGCTGGTTAGTATGGTACAAACCAGCGAAAGTTCGTGTTTATTCCGTTTTGCTTTTTTTCATTAAAGTATCATAATTCATCATCATCATCAAAATTTAAATATTTTTTAATCAATAATGGGTTTGAGTTTGACCTCAGTCTCACCTGATGTTAAGTGACGACAAGGTCGAAGGTGATACACGCTTTCCCAGAAAATGCCTATTCACTCTTACCTTAAAAACACCAAGGTTATATGATTCCGGGAATTCAGACGCAGGGAGAGCAGTCCACTCCTTGGCAGTGCGAATAAGAAGCGACGCAGCTACTACATGTGGATGGAAGGCCTCACGGCGTCTAGAAGACCGATGTGAGAAAGTGGAGGTTGGGATGAGGTCATGTAGTTCCTGGGCACACTCTCCATAATACACCTTGTAAAATACCGAGAGACAAGCTACTTTAGGCAGATGGTCCAAACTCTAAAGGCCGAACCCTATATTCAAACCGCGGACAGATAAGGCTTTCTTCGGGTTAAAATTTGACATTTGCCCATACAAAATGTGCCAAATTTTAATCTGAAGTAAGGCTGCGGTTCCACTGAGGCGGAGACGAGCGCAGCTGAGTGGAGCAGAGCTGTGAAAAGAGTTAAGTGATTCCACTGAGGCGGAGACGAGCGGAGCTGAGTGGAGCCGCAGCTTTAAGCAGCGTACAGGGCGTCCCAAGACTCCGCTTGACTGTTTCCACTGAAGCGGAGCGGAGACGAGATGTGGATTTCAACTTATATGATTGATGGATTCCTACACGACTCCTCTCCGCTACGCTCATCTCTGCTCGACTGTTTCCATTGAAACGGAGTGGAGGCGAGATGTTGATTTCAACTAATATGATTGGTCGATCTTTACACGTCTCCTCTCCGCTCCGCTTGTCCTAGCCTCAGTGGAGCCGCAGCCTAAGCCTATCTTTCCGCGGTTAGAATATAGGGTTCGGCCATAAGGCTACCTGTCCACTGGAGCGGAGCGAAGCAGCTGAGCGGTGAGCGGGGAAAAGATCCACCAATAGGAATACTTTATTTTCCTAGCCTCGCTCAGCGCAGCTCTCCTATTCGTGGATTTTTCCTCGCTCCGCTGCCTCGCCTCGCTCCAGTGGACAGACAGCTAAAAGCCTGGTTTTGGCGAGTATTAGGTAACAGCTAAAACGTTTGTTGGTTCAACAGTCCATGTCCAAAAGCCAAATCAAAACTGAAGTCTCTGACCAAAGCGTAACATAACATCAGAGCCCTCAATACAGTAACAGTCCATACGCGCCATTAGGGGGATAATTCTAAATTACGATTTTGGCGGGAACCCAAATGCGACCGTTGCATCGGCAATACGCATGGTGATAATGCACAATAAAATGCTTTCAATTTGCATGCTGATTAATAAACGGCCAAGCTATAACCAATGGTGACAGGACGTAACAGTCAAAAATCTTTTATTATAAGGACTACCTTACGTAGCCGTGAATTTAGTTGGATTTTCATTGGTGTATCCTGGAGATGCGACCTTGTGAGTTGAAATGCAAGATATATCGTACAAGTAACCACCCCAAAATCCAAATATTCCTGAATCTGCTTAGTATTCAATGCATGTTTTCGATCGTTTTCACATTGTTTTCTTTTGTCTCGTGCTTGATTTACCTTTCTTCGCGAAGTAGGATGAAACAAAGATACAGCAGAAAACAATAATCTTTAGGTAATTTAGAAGCTGTGGTGTTTACTGTTAAGTAATAATTGAATTAACTAAATAAATTAAATTTTAAATATAAACCACCGTAATTAGACATGTTTAAAAACACTTAACTTGTTCCTTTTTCAAACTTGCGTATGAAAAATCTTCATTCTTCACAAAGGATCTTCTTCTTCACTTTTTCTTTAAGGATCGACGTACAGTTGTTTTATCCTCCGAACCATACTTGTGTGTGTAGATGCACGAGCACGTTGTCTCTGTGTGCGTAGCTGTCGTCGCTAAGCGTCGTCGTAGTGTGCGTATCTATACGTGTTACAACTACAAGTACGGCCTACCCGCTTTCGTGAAATAAAACAACGTTCTCGTCATTAACTGACTCTGAGTAAGGCCTTAAGAACGTCATTGTTTTTTTTAAAATAACTAGCTTGTGCTCGAAACTTCATGCTTGTAGAAGTCACCTATCGCTTTTACCTACCTCGGAAACTGTATAATTTTCTGGATAGGACAAGTACCATACTTCAGTCTCCGCGCTAGAAAAAAAAACCTTTGTACCAATGCGTGAATACAACAGCAGCAGTTGCAGCATCAAAGAGTAACAAACTATCACACGCACACACACAATTTTGCATTTATAATATTACAAGAAAGTGACAGAAGTCTTAATTGGACGTTAGTGTTAATGAGCGTTTGTGCAACTTGGCGTTAGATATTGTGCGAGTGTTGTTATAAATATAATCCTAATGAAGTACCTAGTAATTACCAAATTATAATATACAGTAGGATTAAGTAGGATAAGGATAACTATTTCAAATATAAAACCTCCTATATAATGGCAACCCTTTCTTTCAGAAGCGTTACTCTGAAACGGCCCAACCAAGTCAGTGGGTCACTTATGGTCCTGTTTATCGATGTGGATAAACCATCCGTCACTTTCTGACCAGTGGCTAAGTGCGAGAGTGACGGATGCTTTATCCACCGCGATAAAAGCGACCATAATACGGGTCAATAAGTATAAACTATATTACACGCGAGCCGCATTTTTATTTGTAAAAGTAACGCGTCATTAATGTTGAATGATGAAAAGGCGCAAAAGGGCACTTTACAATTGCCGGAGCGATTTTTATAATCCATTCAGCCGAATGCCGACTGAAATCAAAAATCGTTAGGCAAACGAGCTGTCTTATTGGGGCATCCTCAATTTATTTGCTAGGGTATGGCGGCAGTGTAAGCGGTTAGTAAAATTAAATAAAACCGTAGCGCATAATCTTTTACCTTAAGTTATGAAAACTATAGAGCAGAAGTGAGGGTCGGAAGCGGCCGCCCTAGGCGTACTTTTTTTAATCAAATCGGAGAAATACTGGAAAAGAGCCGGCTCTTAAGTACCCGAAACCGACGTGCATGCATGGCTCGATGTATGAATGTGGAAGAAGCGAAAGAGATTTGTCAGGATCGTAGCAGGTGGAAAGAAGTGGTCTCTGCCTACCCCTTTGGGAACCAGGCGTGATTTAATGTATGTATGTATGAAAACTATTTAATTTAATTCCATGTCTATAGAGTAACTGTTTTAAGTGCATGTTTTAATAGAAGTTTGTAGCTTTGTGTCGACGACATGCGCCTTGGCCATGCCGACGCCCGACTGGTCTCGCGTCATTTTTCGTAACGAAATCACTTCTCCCGTACCGCTCTACTACTGCAGGGACCTACTCAGTTAACCCTTAATAATTTCGTCATAATTTCAACGGGGGTTAAAGGAAAAATACTAGACCAAAATGAAATACAGTCATGGAATCGCTAGTCTCTAAAGAGTAATAATAGATGATGTTATATTTCAGTAAAATACAATTAAAATTGTATCATAAAATGTAGGTAGTAAAGTTTAATTTCAACTTATTGTTATGTGGTAAATATATAGCCTCTGCCTTATTAAGGGTTAAGCGCTAGCCCGTCCGTAATTCATTAGTTTTCATCATCAAGTTAATTTAAAGAGGTCTATTGGCAGTGGAACATTGCATACATAATTAACACGAGTGTGTAATGATTTGCAGTTTTTTTTGGTAGTGACAAGTCTATCCTAACCTAACCTACATAATTAACGTTTGAACCTACATAAGATCCTAAAAACATTAATGGTTTCAGCAGAAAATAGCGTTCGAAAAATGAAATTCGACGAAATAAATGATAGAGTCGATAAAGTGAAATTCGATAAATGATGGGTTATCCAAGTTAAGCATATAAAGCTAGCGGTCCAGGGTTCAAATTCCACTAAGGGCAGATATTTGTGTTATAAGCGCGAATATTTGTTCCTGAGTCATGGATGTTTCTATGTTTTAAAGTATATATTTCTCTATACAAGTATTTATATCGTATAGTACAAGCCTAGAGCTTAGTTTGGGACTAGGTCAATTGGTGTGACATTGTCCCCCTGATATTTATTTATAAATTGTCGCTAGCACAGGCACCCCACAACCTCTCCTCTACTTAATTCAATCCATTTCTTTTGTAGCTCCAATATGTTCATCGCGACATTCCTTTTTGACTGTCCAAGTTCTCCCTTTGGCCTGTTTCACGGTCCCGTTCGTCGTTCTAAACGGCGCTCCGGGGTTTTGATTGAAAGGTTTTGGGGAGTTCGATGGAAAAAGGACGTATAGTCTAATTGGAGATATACGTTACGTTTGAACGTTGGTGAGAGCGAAAGAGAGCAAATCAAACCGTTGGCTTACTGCTAGAAGTCATTAATTACAGAGTAAACGAATTATGCCTTTGCGTTACGAAATTAGTGGGGTCTTAATAAAAAACTAAGCGTTTGAGCTTGAGGGGGGATGGGGATATCTCAACAATCGCCTCTGCTAAATAATGTAGTTATAGGTCCGTCAGACGTATTCGCCGAGTTATTTATTTATTTAAGGTTTTGGAGTATTCTGATATCCTTCGGGGAGGGAAGATGGCCGATTGAAAGGTGTCCGGCTTTGTACTTTTGATTTATTATATTTACTGATTTCCTCTACTAACTTGACACTGGCGAAATCACTGCGAAATACCGCGGTGGACCGACATTATTATAAAAAGAAGAAGAGGAATTCCGGTTTATTTATAAAGTTTTATTAATAAACATTTCGTAAGCAACATAAAAAACGCGTGGGTAAAATAATTTGCCTTTGACTTTAATTAAATGGTAAAAGGCTCAAGACTCACTTAAAAAATCTTCTTTGACTTGGAAATATATATTCCAAACACAAATTCTAAAATATTTACAGTGATCTTTTGAACTAATAAAATACAAATAAAAATAACCAGGTGACAATGTCACACAAATTGACCTAGTCCCAAACTAAGCTCTAAGCTTGTTAATTGTTATGCCACTATGGAACCCTGTCGCATAACGTTAATCATTCATTTAAGCGTAGTTTCTGTCATGTGGTTTGACGCTGTCATTATGACAGGGTTCCATGGTGGCATAACAATTAAAGTCCTTGAATGTACTAGACAAAGATAAATTAACTAATATAGAGAAATACAATGACATACTTATATAGAAAACATACAAGACGCACTAACAAAATTAAATATTCGCGCTCATCACACAAATATCTGCCCTTACCGGGATTTGAACCCAGGACCGCTAGCTTCGTAGTCAACGTTACTACCATGGCTAACGCGTCGTCTTTTTTTGTAGTCTTGTAAAATCTACTTGCCTCAGTGAAGTAATAAATGCCCAACAGTTTGTCACATTTAATAAAAACTGGGCATTGAAAAAAAATCTTTATTCGGTTGGGAAGTATTTCAGGGTGGTTTTTATCCGGGTAACCGGCCGGTAGTCACGTCTGACGACCATTTTTCGGAGCCGGTTCTCGTTTACGTTTCACGTAAATTATTTGATTTGTGAATTTGTTGTGAATTAAAAAAATATTCTTGAAATTTTAAGTAAAGTAGTATGTAAGTCAGTGTATGTAAGATCTGTATACATCAGCCAGCCTGTCAGGTAACTGGGATATAAGACCTATACATAAAATAAGGTTTTAAGATTCTTTATTCTCATAATATAAATAAAAATATCTATAATTTATTGACTTTGACTTTGACTATACGGCAATGAACATACGTCTTTAAGGGTGCGGCTCCACTGAGGCGGAGACGAGCGGAGCGGGGCGGAGCTGTGCCAATATTAACCAATAGAATATAAACTAACGTGCGTAAGGCACGCTTGACATGACCGCATGCGCCTTCTATTGGTTAATATTGGCACAGCTCCGCTCCGCTCCTCTCGTCTCCGCCTCAGTGGAGCCGCACCCTAATCCTGGATCCTGAGGTAGGAATCCCTGTGTAGTATGTGTAGTAACCAGTAGTACACAATTTTAAAGTAACACTCTTACCCCCTTACTTATAAACGTGGAATAACCTTGTATTAGCTAAACCATGTTTTGTCCTTATCTGTCAAATTCATATGTCACAATGACAGATAAGGACAAAACATGGTTTAGCTACTCCATGGTTATTCCACGTTTATAAGTAAGGGGGTTAGTAAAATATACACAGCCTGATTACATACTAAACCAAAACTAAGAACTTAAACAATCATATTTAGCCAGCGGGTGCGTGTGTGAATGTGTGTATGTACGTTTCTTAAAATGTAGACATAATGCTATTTATAACATAAAAATAAATAAATAGGTAAATGAGTTTTATTTCGTCGTGACGCAAAGCCACACTGTGACCACAGATACTCCAAAATTGCCAATCGTTGGTGATAGTGCAATACCACTAAAGTAACGAATTCAATAAGGTACAAAATAGGTGTGCCCTTCGACTGACCTAAAATTTTATGTGCTAAAATTTTTTGGTCGAAAGTGTTTCCTAAATATTGAATGGCATACTTCTTTTTTAGCATAAAGTATTTTTTGCATACTGTCGTGTTACGTGGTCTTCCGATAATTCGGAAGACCAGGTACCAGACGTTAATGAAAGATCAGAGAAAAAGAGAGGTAGATTAGAGAGAAAAGGACAGCAATAGTAAGTCAGGGTCTGGGTATTTATTTAACACTTAGGCTTTCTTCACACAGATAAAATAATTATTACACATAAATTAAAAAAATAAATAAAATTAGTCCCTAATATCACCAGGGTAAAGTTAGAGATTTAGTGGTGAAGGTGAAGGTAGTTCCTCCGGGACTTCCTTTAGTACGCGTCCCGGAGTCGTCGGACCAGGAACACCGCTGGCGCTGTAATGAGGGGCGCTAGAGGCAGCGGCCCTGGTGGTACACGAAGGTAGGTGGGCCCGAGGTGGGACCCGTCAGAGTGAGTAGCGGTTCCCGAGGAAAGCAGGAACCTCGTAGATGAAGGACTCTTGAAGCGTAGGGTCCGACTTGGCCACACACAAAGTCGACTTTTGGTATGAGGGAGATAGAGGCTTCTAAGGGTCCGACTTGACCCTATCTTCAGAGTTTCTAGTCACCACTTAAGAGGCTGAGGGAGAACTCATCGCTCTAGTCCGAGCCGGCGTTTATATACCCTGGTGATCTAGCTTTTTAATTTACAAATTCTAAATTCATAAAATTTCAAAGTTATACATGCCAGATATTAATTCCATGGTTAACCATCGTTTTTAACTCCATGGTTCAGTATAAACCTAAGATATCGTCTCTGCCCGTTGTCTAGACAACAAAGATAACAAGCACTGTCAAATGAATGAAAACAAACAAATCATTGAAATTTTAGCTGTAAATATAAAATAATACTGTTAAAAACACATGAAACAGAAAGGAAAAATACAGGTGAGCGTTATCAAAGTTCGTTCCGCCGTAGATTTTAATATATATAAGAAATAAGCGTCCCAAAAATCTATCGGTCGAACTGTGAACTAAATTTTAATGCGTTATAACTATTTTCAGAAATATAAATATCCAAAAAAATGGACCGTGTCTGCAAGTAAATGAGATATACGCAATAAATTAGAAATAGTCAGGACTCAGAGCCGAGTAACGCAGGTACGATGTTACAATACATATTTTTTGTTCTAAAGCAAAAGTGCTTTAGAACAAAAAATATGTATGCAAAATCTAAAATTTATTCGTCTCAAATTTTAATTACTAAAAGGCTAAATCCATAATATTGTTTGGTCAAAGCCCATCCTAGTATAAAACACCTAGGTTTCAACTAATCTATAGGTTAGGTTAGGTTAGAATTGTGTCAAGTTGCGAAGCGCCACAACTACGCGGAATAGGAGCTCCGTCGACTTCGCCTCACGGTCAACGTTATACCAAAAAATCATTCGACAAATATTTTTTTTCCCAAAAAATGTTATACAAAAAAAAAAAACGACTAAACAATATTATTCAAAACAATTTCGATCCAACAATTTTCGACATTTAAATCATTAAACGAAACGTTGGTATGCAAAAAAATATGATGCGAAACAAAAATAGGCTATGTTTTTTAGATTAGCCTATAATAGACCCACAAAATACACCTTAGCAATAAAGCCCAACAGCCTTCTGAGACTGATTTGGGAAAATCCTGCTTGCGCTACCTGGGGACATTGGAACTCGTTGCACATGGGTTCTCGAGGCACAGTCTACGGCATTTTTTAGAATATTATGGTAATGATTTTAATTTTATTGTAGTGTGTAGGGTCTTGACATGTCTAATAATTATATTGTATTTTATTTCCTTTTTATATCAATGCAGTACTAACATAGTCGTAATATTAAACTATTGTTACTAACACTATGGACTTTGTCTGAAGTAAATAATTTTGAATTTGAATTTGAATTTGAATAAAATCAATAAGGTGCATTTTTCAACTTATTGAATTTCTTACTTACGCGGTATTGCAGCAAGTTTCACTGACGTAATGCGATGCCAACTCTGTGGAATAAGATTGAATACCACTAAGCACGTTGCTTCACCGGTTGTCTTATATCCACACCGAAACACAACAATGAGAACACTGCTGCTAATAGGTTAAGTGAAAATTAAATTGATATAAATATTACGGGTGTCCCTCACAATCCCTAACAACGTTTGTCCTAACACATCGTTTGCCCGAATTCGCATTTGCCCTAAACTGGTTTTCAGATGAGTCAGGCAACTTTAAAAGTTTTCCAATTATATCTTCGGTTCGGTTAGTTTAGGGTTGTATTTTAACAATACCTACTAAAAAGTTTTAAAATTTAAGCGGAAATGGCGTTAGGATAAATGAAAATTCGGAGAAACGATGCATTAGGACAAAAGACGATTAGGGCTTCCATAGGAGAACCAAATTATTACAGGTATTACAATGTCAATTGTTTGAATAAAACTGTCTTTATTTCTTTTTTCCTGTTCAATAATGAATATTACATGACGTTTAATTTAGTTATAATGGGGAAAACACTTTATAAAAGGGAAATATATTACTTACGCCTAAATCTCAGTTAAATGTGAAAGAAAAAAGAAACGAGAGAAGAGAAAATAATGTGAATGCTCTTCAAACAAAGTAGGTTAACGTCAGAGCTGTAACGGACTGTCGGCTGTCGACAACGTAATATAACTCTTATTTTATGCTACAAGGTTAAATGTCTATTTCCATTGCCTAATTTATAATAACGCAAGAGTCGATTAGGTTCAAAATAAAAAAATACTAGGCAGCGATATTGAGGGAACAAACTCACACAAATTGGTCTAGTCTCAGACTAAGGCCGGGATTACACCTGTAAATTATTATGTAAATTTTGAAACAACGCTATATGCAAGAAAGAGATGCAGATATTTGCCACGCAATCTTACCTATAGTTGCGTCTCAAAACGTACGTAATAACTTACAAGTGTAGTCCCGGCCTAAGCTAAAGGTTTTTACTGTGAGCGCTAGGCAATGATAAATATCCATATGTACATACAGGGTGGAAAAAAAACGCCATATGGACGGCAACTGCCTTAAATATTGGAAATAGCCAATTTTACGCAAAGGAGACTTGCTTTTGTTTTTTTTAAACAATAGTAACTGCGTTTATGAATTTTTGAAAATTCGTCTGCCTTATCTAGGAATCGAACTAGTCGAATATGACAAAACAATAAAGTCGTAACGTACATTTTGTATAACAATTAAGTTATATAATATTCATATCATCTAATAATCAAAACATACTCGTATATTATACATTTAATATTACAACGAAAAACATAACACTGAAACATGATAAAATATTATTTATAAGAATTATTTAAACAAATAAGATTTATGAAGGACTTGTTAGAAGCGCGTGCACCTAACCCGATGTGATTCTGGGCCTAAGACCTGTGATCATATTGTCAACATAGCTCTTATTTACTTGACAGTAATGGCAGCCGAATTAAAAAAAATAACATAACACGTCAAAAGCAATAATGTTTACCGTCGTAGAATAGAGGCCCTGTTTAGCTGAAAAGAGAAAAAAACTCTTTTATCGAACAATTGTCCTCGCGGTGATATCCACGGACTTGTCTCTAATAAGTCCATGGGAGTGTCTAGATATAACTCGACATTGGTGAAATACACCTAAACACGTTCAGCTCCAACGACCCGACAGTCGGGTACACTGTAAATGACATGACATGAAATGGCATATTAAACTGTAAATGACTTCCTAGATGATAAAGACGTTTTTAAGTAGTGTGAGCTTTTACTGATAAATATTACGGTTCTTTTTAAAAAACTTTTTTTGAATAGTTATAATAGCTGAGCGCTGAGCAGTAAAATGCCTTTAAGCCAATAATGTAGACACTTTAAAATTTAAGTATACCTAATGTTTTTTTACTTTTTAATTGTATTGGTTCTTGTGCACAAGTCACTTTAGAAGTGAGAACACATTGTGATGTTTGTCGCCGGACAACTATATTTTTATTGATATACATATTTTGTCCGGCAGCATGAGCATGTCATGCTCACTTTAAGGTCTTTGCTTACGGCGGCGTCGTTGATCGGGTCGACACCTTTCCGAACACATGGTTGAGGGAGGCGATGGCTGAGATACGCGTCATACTCGTGAACGGGTGCTGTCTGTTCACGCTTGCAAGGATCTGTTTTCCAGTTAGTTATTTTAATTATCGTTCCTGACGTAGAGACCTCGTCATGTTGTTCTCCTAGTCACTATTTTTAATTTAAGTAATTTAGCTTACATTTGTAATGATTTTATTTGTGTTAGTTTTAAAATAATTATTTATTACTGTATTACCTTGTAATGTTACTTTTAAGTATTATTGTACTCGTATTTTATGATTGGAAAAAATGACCTTCTGCTGGAGTTTCTTGCGGCGCTTCTTCTCCGCAATGATGGTCTTGTCCGAAGCGCTAGTAGATTCACTCCATGTTACCGACGTGAAGAGCCCACATGTGGCCAATTTACTGAATAAATATTTTGAATTTTGAATTTTGAACTGTTCGTAGCAGTTTTGCGCTACGTAGCGGAAAAATGCTGCTACAAGCTACAGCGTAGTACTCGTAGCGGTGGCTGGCGGTGAATGTTTCAGGATTGAAAGCCATTCATAAAATTAAAATCAGAGTTAGAAGATCTCTAAAGCAGCTGTTTTAATTAAAAATTGCTTCAAAGCGCAGTGTCATTAGTCATTAGCAAAGAGTGCGTGCCGCGCATAGTTTAAGTTGCAAATGCAATGAAGATGGCGTCTTTAATAATTAAGGTAATTAAGAACGGTGCCGACATCACAGCTGGATTAAACGACGTCACATCCATTGCCTCCTTAATTACGTGTTCAGAAGTATTTGTTTATAGTGTAACGTCGGTGGATAAAGGCGTCTAATTTTCCATCGTGATTTCTTTTGCTCTGGAAGCGTTTTCAGCAGGCTGAAATATCGTTTCAGTCTGTTTCAGAGGCAGCTCTAGCACATACCAGATTATCAAATTTTCGACCAACTTAACCGCGCGCTGCGTGCCGCCACAAGTAACATAACAGGACTATTAACTTAACAATACTATTAACTTAACAAGACTATTAACTTAACATGACTATTAACTTAACAAGACTATTAACTTAACAGGACTATTAACTTAACAGGACTATTAACTTAACAAGACTATTAACTTAACAAGACTATTAACTTAACAGGACTATTAACTTAACAAGACAATTAACTTAACAGGACTATTAACTTAACAAGACTATTAACTTAACAGGACTATTCACTTAACAAGACTATTAACTTAACAAGGCTATTAACTTAACAGGACTATTAACTTAACAAGACTATTGACTTAACAGGACTATTAACTTAACAAGACTATTAACTTAACAGGACTATTCACTTAACAAGACTATTAACTTAACAAGGCTATTAACTTAACAGGACTATTAACTTAACAAGACTATTGACTTAACAGGACTATTAACTTAACAAGACTATTAACTTAACAGGACTATTAACTTAACAAGACTATTAACTTAACAGGACTATTAACTTAACAAGACAATTAACTTAAAAGGACTATTAACTTAACAAGACTATTAACTTAAGAGGACTATTAACTTAACAAGACTATTAACTTAAGAGGACTATTAACTTAACAAGACTATTAACTTAACAGGACTATTAACTTAACAAGACTATTAACTTAACAGGACTATTATTTGCTGTTGCCTGCAACTCTATCCGCGTAGAAGTCGTTTTTATAGAAATTGTATTCACTTTATGATAGTTAAAACAGTGTAATCGTTAAGTGTAGCCATGCGATCATTCCGTAAATATAACAGATATCAGAAAACTTTAAACTGATATCGAAAGTACGTTACCCAATGAGTAAAATCATATCAATAACTTTTACTCATTTTTAATGAACTTTATTGTTTATGTAAAAATGTCCATTTTGACTAGCCTGAGTTTTATTACAGATTTTTAAAGATTTTTTGTTATTTTTTCCAAAACTGTAAAATTTGACAACTTCATTTTGTTTTTTTCGTAAAATATGAATACTTAGGTATAATAAATTAGATATTTTTCAGATTTTTTGGTCCATAATCGGCGATATGGGGGGGGGGGGGGGCGGTCGTATGTACATTTTTTGCTAGAAATAACTAACTAACTAATAATAAATAAGTAATACGTCACGGAAATTGTTTTTTTTTTTAATTTGCATGTTTTGTCCTTTCATATGACACCCCATTTGCTTTAATCAAGTCACTTTCAGTTTTCAATCCCCCATTCTAGAACACTCTCAAATATTTAGAAAAATAATTTCATATTGTTTTTACTAAAAACATATGCGGGCAAGCCAAATTACAAGTTGATAGCTTCTCTAGTTTCAGAGAAAAACTGCTGTGACATACAGACAGATACCGAAGTCTCATCATAAGAGTTGGGGGAACCCTAAGCACTTAATAAATATTTATTAAATATAATGTCTAACAACGTATCAGACTTTTTAAAATTATAAACGAAAAGTATAAAAATTAAAAACATTATGAGTTATTTTCTAATAGCGTTATATTTCAATTTATTGATAATGATTTTATACTGCTAAGTTTTTAGCTTAATACATTAAAATATTGTACACCATCACACACCATAGATAAATAAATAAATAAATAAATAAATATCAGGGAACAATCGTCCACATTCGTCGTTGCCACATTCAACTTTTCTTATTTTCCTCAATCACCCAAAGGTTAGCTGGAAGAGATCCGTTAAAGCGATAAGTTCGCCTTTGTACATTCCTTTTCTGTAAATATTGTATTTGGATTTCTGTGTTTTGTACAGTAAAGAGTTTACATACATACATACAATGTCACACCAATTGACCTAGTCCCAAACTAAGCTATAGGCTTGTACTATGGGACAACGATGTAAATACGGGTCTATATTGACTGACATAATTATTTTCGTCATAATGTGCTTTAGGTCATAATCATCGCAAGTCATAACGTGTTTTTTTAAAGAAACTGTTACTTTTTCAGGATATGACCCTAACCTAACCTAGCCTTGTTTAGACATTAGATATTTCAGAACTTCTGAAAAGTTTACAGTTTCAGCGATATAAAAAATTATGATTATCAAAAATTATGTCAACAATTACATTATGACCAATAAAATTATGGGAAACAAAGGGCTCCCTGTAAATACATATAGAGAAATATATAATTAAATACATAGAAAACATTCATGACTCTGGAACAAATATTCGCGCTCATCTCATCACACAAATATGTGCATAGTCATGCAATAAAGAATTAGAATTATAATTTGAAAATAACGTTAAGTATCATTAGAAGAATACTGATAGAATACTGTTTGTGTTGAGTGCCAGTATTATCGTTGGCAAACAGTCCAGTTCGGCTTTAAGCTGCGACCACACCGCTGCTTAAAATACGGTGACGGTATGGAATCGCAGTGACGCGTCGTATCCGTACCGTTTTTGACGCACGCTCCCCACACCGCTGCTTAACGGTGCGTAGGTAGGTAGGCATTTATTTCATACTGAAAATTACATTATTCTATGTCACATAATCATAATGAATTCACAATAAGATCGTCAAAGTGTAAAAAAATAAAGTAAAAATAATAATGAAATAAAATAAACAAACGCAGTCAAAATGTAAAAATAAGAATTAAATTAAAAAAAATAAAAATATAGCAAATAAGCTACAGTCAGAAATGTCAAAAAATGTATTGAATAAAAAAAAAAATACAAATCAAATTAAAACGATCATGTCAATAGGGAATAATAATAAATAAAACAAAAACAACAAATCAATTTAACCTATTTATCACTATACTCTTTTATTGAATATAGTGATTGCGTCAATAAAAGATCTTTAAGTCGGCGATCAAATATTCCATCCGAAGATTCGTTTTTTAGGTCTGCGGGTAGACGCTCATAGAAAGCAGGCCCTATTACGCGCGGGTTTTTGTCGAGCAGCGCCAACCGCCGCGGCACACGCTGGAGGCGGCCCGTTTGCCGGGTGACCCTGCCGGGCATGTTCACACGTTTGAACTGGTGTATATTGTGTCGTGTGTACATTATAATGTCGAAAACATATTGTGAATAATGTGTCATAATACCATATTTTTTAAAGAGCTCCCTACAAGAGTGCCTCGGTTTTACACTTGCTAATGTGCGAAGGGCTCTTTTTTGCAAAGTGAAAACTTGTTTGGAGTCCGTGGAATTACCCCATAGGATAATCCCATATGATAAAATTGAATGGAAATATGCATAATATACTTGGAGCAGCGCATCGGCGGAAATCATAGGCTTGAGTTTGCGTATTGCGAATATCGTAGTAGTGTAGTAGTAGCCTTCCACACAGCTTAGATACGTGGTTTTTCCAATTCAGCTTAGCGTCTAACCAAAACCCGAGAAAACTGCAAGACTCGCAACGTGGCATTGGGGTCTGTATTGGCGCGATGACAGTGGAGTTTCCGGCTGTGAACATCATCACGTTAGACTTCGCGACGTTGAGGACGAGGCCGTTCGCAGAGAACCAACTGAGGAGGTGAGCGCACACGTTAGCAATTTTCTGCTCGAGCTGCTCGTACGTACACGCGGCCACGACCACCGTGGTGTCGTCGGAAAATA
Source organism: Acleris literana (assembly GCA_946894065.1). Classification (NCBI taxonomy): domain Eukaryota; kingdom Metazoa; phylum Arthropoda; class Insecta; order Lepidoptera; family Tortricidae; genus Acleris; species Acleris literana. The sequence continues at coordinate 5,466,859 of OX335692.1, forward strand.
GCACCGTCAGACCTTCGGTGACAGAAGATGCGAGGTCATTAATAAAAATCGAAAACAGGGTATGTCCAAGCGCCGATCCTTGCGGAATGCCAACTTCTATATCCCCTGCTTCCGATTTCCAGGTTTTTCCCTCGATTTTGACTTGAACGGTCTGTTTTCTGCAAGTTACGAGTAAAAATATTTAAACAACTGAAATCCTGTTTTGTTGATACCGTAGTGTTTAATTTTGTCAAGTAATAAGTCATTATTAATAACGTCGAATGCTTTTGACAGGTCGCAGAATATGCCTGCGACCTTGTACTTATCGTCCAAAGCCGTTGCAATGCAGTTATAAATTTCATAAGCTGCCGCTGTAGTAGATCTATTTTTCCTATAAGCAAATTGTTTGTCAGTCAGTAGGTCATTTGTCTCAAGATGTCGCATTAAGCAGTTTGATAAAATCGATTCAATAATCTTTGAAATGTTTGGCACTATAGTTATGTCTGTACTGTCCGTACCGTCACCGTTTTTTAAGCAGCGGTGTGGAGGGCATGCGATGAAAACGGTACGGATACGATGCGTCATTGCGATTCCGTACCGTCACCGTTTTTTAAGCATTGGTGTGGGCGTAACTTTACTCCGTGAAGAAAACCATCCTTTCATAAGAGAAACTAAACTCAACGCCACCCTTGAGCGCTCTTCTCTTTTATACCACATAAAATACAATCAGACATATGCTTCGCAGATGATAAAACAACAGTAGGTCCTGCTTAGATTTCTCAATTAGGGGCCCGTTTTTTGATCAATAGTTAACTAATTGTTAAAATTCGAAAAAGGAATCGAAAATTTGACATATTTTCTTAAGATTTAACCATTAGTAACGGTTTTTAACGGTTAGTTAGTTTACTGATCAAACAACAGGCCCTTAGTAAAGGCAACAGTGAAATAAAACGGGGTGAGTAGGGTTATTTATTTATTTAAACTTATTTGCGCAAAATAGAATAAAGTACAAAAGGCGGACTTAATGCCCAATGGCATTTTCTACCAGTCAACCAGTAGGTGAAACAGAAACAAAACTAAGGTCGGTGCGAAGAAAAATAAATATATACAAGATACGGGTATATAAAATATAAATATACGTAAATTCATAACTATAATAATAATACACATAAAGTATATAAATAAACAGATAAGGCGAGGCGAGGCGATGTGTCGATGAGGGTTAAGGGGTGAGTAGGGACACAACCTAAAATAAGTCATAACTTGTTACAAATAAGAACAATTATTAAATGGACCATAACGCTACGCCTATTGGAAATAATTTCAGTCTTATAATTAGTATCATTATGCTTAATTTTAGGTTGTGTCTCTACTCACCCCTTAATCCCTAATCACCCCGTTTTACGGTAGTTGATACTTTTATGGGTTGGAGAAGTCAAACGAGTACACACGCCACCATACGGTAACTGGGCTCTAAGATCTTACGAATACAAATCTGAATCTTACGTCAATACTGTACATTTTGATTGCTTCACAAAAATGAGAAATCTAGCGCTCAAAAGTAGATTTTTTTTTGAATGCCTTACATCACATAAAAAATATGTCAATCCTACGCCAAACATGTTTGGAATGGGTTACCGTTGTTTCGGCGATGTTTGCCTAATGTATCGTTTCCCAACCGTTTCATTTGCCAACCCGCTTTTTTTTCTGTAACCGTAAATATTTTAGGATTATATAAAAACTAACCTTATCTAACCTATAGGGCTCTACGCGGTGGTACTGAAATCAATCCTGAAATATTTATATAAAATTGGGTTGACAAATGAAAAAGTTGGGAAACGATACATTTGGCAAACATATTTTTGCCAAACGGCAGGCTCCGGTAGGCCATGCTATGTGACAACTTAATTTATACAGCTGAATTCATATGCAGTGTGTCTCCTTTTGGGAAGCGCTGGTAGATTCGTGACGTGTAAAAGTGCCCGTGTGGCAAACGTACTGATTAAATTTCTTTTATCTGTTTAGCATACGAAAGTCTTTCTTAATCTTTATCTTGTGTCGGCTGTGGCCGACGGTGGCTTCGGTGGTACGACTCTCAGGTTGTCGGCTAGAGCCGACTACGACTAACCCACGCGTTTAAAAGATTAAAAATTACGATTTACCGTTTCACGTTCATTTTCGAATATAATTTTTCAGAGTTAGATTATCAAAAATCGACCTCCAGATGGAAGTTTCTTTTTACCCGACTGCGGTGAAGCCCAAGAGGAGGGTTATGTGTTTGACGCAATCGACTTCAGAGTGGAAAAATTGCTTTCATTTTGTATGCAGGCTCGCCTTCGGACTGTCAAAATGAAAACGATTGCGATTGCGAGTGCGTTAGACAATAAGCCCACAGTATGTATGCACATATGTATATAATGTACATAATGTCTGTTCCTATATCCAGGAACTGATAAATTCGGTTAAATTTAGATTCGTCTTGCTGGCGCGACTGTGACTCGGTACATAAGATTCCTAAAAAAACAATTTTTAATTGCATTTTAAGTGTTTCAATGTTTTTAACATATTATATCGACGACAATATATCAAAAAATACAGTCCAATTTTTTAAACTTTCTTTTTAAGTAGTTACTACAAAATATTTTTCGAGAGATTTCCGCTTAAAGAAGTGTGTCTACTGTATCTGTGTCCACCTCCCGCCTGTCCGCCGGGGGTGCTGAGTTCTCCGTTCGGGCCCGCTCGGGCACACTCGGGCGCCCTCGGCAATCGAACGGCAGAGACGCTAATGAAATGAAACGATAGTATACTTCCGTAGTTTAACGTAACTTGCGTAATTCTTATGACGCGCCGGAGATTCTGAATAAGTTTTGTTCTTTATTAAAATTAAAGGAATATTAATATTAAATTAAATTTTTGAACCGTTATACATAATTATATTCGGGTGTTCGTCTGGATGGAATTCGTTTTACCTGACTGTAAAAGGAGCGTAATATATTTGACTTCGATGTATGTATGTCGCTATTTAAGTATGGTTATTTATACTCATGTAAATATTAAAATGAAGATATGCCCGTTAAAATGAAGGCTCGGTATTCAAAAGTATTATTAGAACTTTTCTCACCAGGGCTCTGAACCGGTTTCAAGATAGCGGAATATAATTATTTAAACCGGTTAATTTCGTTCATCCCTTAACCAGTTAATGATAAAAGGAACGGTTTAAAAAATATGTAACCGGTCAATAGCAAGAATGAAATTGAAGAACTGATTTAAACCTGTATAAACCGGTTAAATTCAGAGTCACGCCGTCACGTCTAGTTGACCTTGAACTTTGAGTGACGGAACCTAACGTAAAATCACTAAAATATTACCTAGTGTGTAAAAGAGATAGCATACGTCGCTCTATTTATACAGGGTGACTGCGGGGTCGTGAAGCAACAATTAAAACTACTCGCTACACCATTACGAACATAACGTAATAGATTTAAAAGCGTTAAGACAATTCATTTGTTTTTTATTTAAATAAACATTAAATGCAATCTTTGTACTCAGGATCATGGCCACCCTATGTACATACAAATTTTTTTACTAGTCAGATTGGTTGATTTTCAAATAGGTTTTAACATGAAAATGTTAGGTGACCATAATTTTAGTATTAATTAGGGAAATATAATATTATTTTAGCTAAATGGTAAACTTTAATTGTTTCTCAAACCACTATACTAATAGGATCTCAATCATTTACTGAGTTGAAAAAGTTAAGTTAGGATTACGACCCCGCAGTCACCCTATATGGTGGTGACTTCGTTGTCTGTCTGTCTGTCTGTCTGCATGTCACAGCAGGTTTTCTCAGCAACTACGAATGCTATCAACTTGAAATTTGGCGTAGTTGTATACAACTTGCTTCCCCGCATATTTTTAGTAAAAAGAAAAAGAAATTAATTGTATAAATAAATTTAAAGGGGTCTAGAATGGGGGGTTGAAAAATGAAAGTGGGTTGATTATAGTTAATAGGGTGTCATAAGAAAGGGCTTAATCTGCACATTTCAAAACGATGTTTTTTTTAATTTTCTGTGATGTACTTTTTGATTTATAGCCAAAATTTTACAAAATATGACCGTTCCCGCCCTTATCTCCAAAGTTTATTAATCAAAAAAATCTGAAAAAATCCTGAAATATAGATAATAAGTTATATTTTATGGGAAAATAAAATGAAGTATTCATTAATTACAGTATTTGAGAAAAAACAAAAAGCTTTGAATATCTGGTTTTAAAATTTAGGCTAGTCAAAATGGACCTTATTGCATAGAAAATAAAGTTCATTAGTATTATCTTAAATACGGAACCCTCGGTGCACGAGTCCGATTCGAGTTTATTTTAATGGATAGCTTGATTCAGACCAACTATTTGTCATACATACGTTTTAGCATCACAAGTGTTACTGTATATTGTTTTTTCAAAAACATGTATTTAAAATAATACTTAATAATACAATTGGAAGAGTGGTGAAAATTTAAGAATACGTTTCAGTAGTTTCTACTACTACTTAGCTATAACGAGTTTGCTAATAAATCTTACAAGTCAATAACTCACTTCCCATAGTTGTATGGAACTAAAACTTACGCAAGTTTAGCGGTTGTGGCCGGCCCGTCAGAAGCCAAAATATCTCATTGATAAACTTCGCAGATATTCATAACTTTACTGGTGTTTCAATTAGAGAAACGAACCGATAAGGAAATACTAGAACATTGGCGCGCGGCTATCTTGTGTCCGTTAATTTTTTTTAAATACATTAAGGTAAAACCAGAGTGTTAGACCCGTTCATTGCCAATGACGCCAATCCACGTCGTTGTTCACCCTAACGCAATGCCGTGGATGACGATTATTGTCACTATCGGTACCCTGCGTGCTCAAAACTCTCTATAGGTACTTATGCCTTAAAAAAACACACATTCACTAAAACAAAACTGACTTACTTCCATGTTTCTTATGTTTATTTCTCTCAATACAAATGAAATGTAAACAGTCTACCACAAACATTTCATTTCCAATTTTAAAAAGAATTCCGTTTGAAAATCGTCAACCAGATTCTAAAGAACATGCAATCGTCCAATAGCAAAGAAATCTAGTCATAGTGTATGCAAATTTGTACGCACAGTAACCAGTTTTTATTGCCCTTGGGTGCATAAGAAATGCTCAGTCTCCGCCGACCTCTTGAGACGCTTCTCATAGCCTTTAAAGCGTTTCCTCAGCCTTTAAACTGCCTTTTAATTTTACCTCATTATGGAAAAGCATACTTAACGGTATTTCTAGCAACATGAGTACTTTAAAGCTACTTTTTACTAAGTAGTTTAGTTTTATGATTTAAAATTCAATATTTTTTCCCACTTTTGTAATTTTCCAGGATAATTAAGTATCTTATTATGTCCATTCCCAAGATTACAGCTATCTTGAAACCAAATTCTATAAGTATATTAGCTAACGGTTTAGCTGTGAAGGAGTAATAAACAGATGAACTGACTTTCGCATTAATTAAAATAATATACAAATGTTCCCTGATTTCTTAAAGTACTCTAACCGACTATTGAATGTTTACTTCTATAGTGTAAAGTCAGGGCAATCGCCGGTCAGAGTCCAATCACTTAACTGAACGAATGATGTCTAATGGTGCGTGTTCACGGCGCATGTAGCTCATGCAAGTCAAAGCTCAGGCTACTTGCGCTAGTAGTATGTTCAAGCTAAATGCAATAGTTACTGCGTATGCTGGTATCCGGTGCAAGTAACTGGAGGAAGTAAAGGCGAAGGCTACGTCCTTAAGCAGTTAGCTATAGCTCGTATGGTCGAAGGTGCTTGTACACGGTACAAGTATCTTGCTCATGTTGAGGTACTTGGAATGTCTGTACCTGCGCACGTAACGCGCGAGAAAACAAAAACAGGGCTCAATCACATACAAATTGACCTAGTCCCAAACTAAACTCTAGGCTTTTACCTAGTACGGGCTAAAAAATGATATAAATACTTATATAGCGAAATAAATACTTAAATACGAAGAAAACATCCAAGACTCAGAAACAAATACTCGCACTCATCACACAAATACTTGCCCATACCGGGAACCGAACCCGGGATCGCTAGCTTCGCAGGCAGTGTCACTACCGACTAGGCTAACGTGTCGTCAATATGATCATACACCGGATTGACGGGGGCAAAAATGTACCAGTGCTAGTGATTCATTAAATATCGACTAAGTTTATAAGTTTTTGCAAAAGTAAGTCGTACCTTTAACTTCTATATCTGAATGATCAGCTTTCCATGAAGATAAACGATATTTTTTCTTTGAACGCATTTTTAACCGACCTAAAAACAAAAAGGTTCTCAATTCGTCGGAATGCTAAAGAATATTGTTGTACTGAATGAATTTGTTATTCAATATAATTTCAATAGTTTTCAAAAGTGAGTCGAGTCCAGAGTCAATGTCAGATACCAGTTGTTTATAGTTGCGATAAGTGTAAATAAAAGAGGTTTGCACATAATTGAAAGGTATTCAAACTTGGCCATTCCTTATGATAATGATGATAAAAAATTGCTCTTTATCGATGTCGATAAACTTAGTCGATATTTAATGAATCACTAGCACTGGTACATTTTTGCCCCCGTCGATCCGGTGTTTGAATATGATCCATGGGAGTGACACGTGCGCGCGGACGATGAAATGAAATTCGATGAAATGATACAAGCGACGAAGTGAAATTCGAAAATATAATGGGTACCTAACCGTTTCAAAGGGATACTACCTACTTACACTTTGGAAAACTTACCTAAACTCCTATAACGTATATTATAGCAAAAGCCCCTCATTATGATAAAGTAGCCTAAAACTTCTCATTTGGGCAAGACCACGTCATAAAGGAGTACGGCGATAAAGATAATGTCCGCCCTAATGAGGGTAGTAGGAAAAAATGACAGGTTTTATCAGTAATGGACCTTACGCTGGGTTCATTAAGAAGGAGCTCTGCCAAGTAAGCCCATTATATTCGGTCTGGCCTTTGTTGGTTGATGACTTCTTTTTCTGAGCAAGCGGGCGTTTGACGTCGGAAGGTTTGATTTCGTTAGGCTTTTAATAAAGAGTGATAACAGTTATATTATTATATTAAATGGAATTAACTTTTTGCTCGCGACTTCGTCTGCGTGGACTGAAGACTTTGATCTTACCAGGATGAATAATATGAGTAAATATGAAGCTTATAATTCGACTACGCGCTGGCCTAGTTGGTAGTGACACTGCCTACGAAGCTAGCGGTCCTGGGTTCAAGTCCCGGTAAGGGCAGATATTTGTGGGATGAACGCGAATATTTGTTTCTGAATCATGAATGTTTTCTATGTATTTAAGTATATGTGTCTCTGTACAAGTATTCATATCGTTGTCTAGTACCCATAGTACAAGCCTAGAGCTTAGTTTGGGACTAGGTCAATTGGTGTGACATTGTCCCCTAATATTTATTATTTTATAAAAATTGCGTTATATAGGGAAAATCGCTTAACCACCCTTTGTCTTTGACCATGGTCTGATCACACCAAGATAACAATTTGATACCGAGTTTTAAATCAGAGCTAACGCCATCTAGTTCCTATATGTAGAACTAAAAGTATGTTTCTTTAGTAACTCTTATGTACGCACACATCAATGAATACAAACGAAAGGATTATAGGATGACAAACGTAAACAGAAATAAAAACACACTACCCACACATGGCTAGCTGAGATTACAAAGTGGCGCCATCTTGTGAGCAAATTCACAGCTTTTAACGATTCATTTTATAATATTTTTAGGAGTTAGGTACCTATACCTTTAGTTACTTATATAACCAATCAATTCTAGCTTTTATTTAACATATTTTTCTCATTTTTTACAATTTGTAGTTTTAAAATAACAGAACTTGCTTACTAATTTTCTACCCTTTTCACAACTTTAGGGGTAGATTTTCCAAAACGCCGAAAGTTTCATTTTTATTTATTTTTAGCCTACATACCAATTACCGCATTTCTCACTTCAAAAAGGACAAAACTCCCGTACAAACTTCTACCTCCCATTTCACCAACTTAGTGGTAGTTTTTCCAAAGTCACCGAAAGTATTACTATTTTATTTGTAAACAGTAGCCAAAGTCATTAAAAGAAAAGCAAAAAATACTTAGTGGCTTAGAAAGTATGAATTTATTTTGAATGCGTTAATATTTTAAAATTATGGTTTCATTCAATATATTGGTATGTTATTGAATATTGGACATGAAGTTTTAGAATTACAAAATATAGATTTTTTTAGCCAAGGTAGACATAGGTGTACCCAATGTTTCTTTACCAGTATCATTAAAACATTAATAACTCCTAAACTAATTCATCATCATCATCATCATCAGCCCACATCAGTCCACTGCTGGACGTAGGCCTCTTCCATAGCACGCTACAGTCACTGAGCTCGGTCTTCAGCTCTTTTTCTTCAGTTGCCACCAGCTACCTTGCGAGTATCATCGCTCCACCTAGTCTGAGGGCGCCCTACTCCACGTTTGCCAATCGTGGTCTCCACTCTAGAACTCGTCTTTCCCAACGGCCATCAGTTCTACGGGAAATATGATCAGCCCATTGCCATTTCAGCTTGCTAATTCGCAGAGCAGAGCAGATTAATTAACAGATTTAAAAAGTTAAAACTATATTCTGATTCGGTAAGGAAAAGGCTTTCTTATCCCTTAATACTTAAGGTGAACTGCTCTTTTGTTGGCCACCTACCAATTATTGGCCCCATGACCTTAACATAAGGTAACAGGGACGATAATTCAACAATCACTAGGTGCCAGTAACTGGTATTTTAGAGGCCATCAAGTTCTGGGAACGTGTACAGAAACGTGTTGTACAGAATTGTGGTAAAAATAAGTTAAATCCGCATCCAATCTGGTCAATATCTGCAGGTATTGGGTATCGTTACGGGCATCTGAAAATGGAGCTGTCACCGGCAGCCTGGCGGACGGCCAACCCGATAAGGAAGCCTTTTCAACATTTATTTAGCAGTTTTCTTTAAGTGTTTGCGATGCACTTGGAAAGTAATTGGTTGCTTTAGGGCTAAAGCTACCACGTTTTTGGGTTATGTGAATCCTATAAAAAATATGTATAGATTATAAAATAATGGGTTGTGTTTTAAATAACAGGGGCTCTCTTTTGAAATAAAGAAAGAAAGAAAAACATTTTATTGATAACACACCTCCACTAATATAACATAATAAACTAAAGCTTAATCTAAAACTTATATTGGTGGTAGTTTACACTACTGGGGTTTATTCTACGCGATAAAACCATATTGCTATTGATACATAACGTGATATGAACTTTATGATAGCTTTAGTTTACATGACAGTAATGGTGATAGAGTTAAAAATAATATGATTATGTATCAATAGCAATATGGTTTTATCGCGTAGAATAAACCCCAGTAGTGTAAACTTTTTCGCTGCACCGTCTTAAATATACAAAGCACTCAGGGACACTGCAGGTATTCTGTTGTAATAATAAAAACAGTTCGTTTTCTAGAGACTAAAATACTGTTTCCATCTGTTACGATTTACATTGTAATTGAATTACATTCTGGAAGAAAGAAAGAAAGTTTATTTGCTTGAAGAGATTCAAAGTAGAAACTACTTCTTCAAAATATTGACGTATTTTCAATTGTTATGAGATGAACATGATTGTTATACATTATAATATTATAGTAGACCACACATTTAAGAAACCATAGAATGTAGAGGAGGAAAGATGATGGGACACCAGAGGGCCCTGCCAAGATGCATTGCGCTAACAACGTTTCTATTCGTTTCGTTTTTAAACCAATCGCGTCACTGGTAGAGGACGTGATACGAAAAGTCACGTGATCTACCAGTGACGCGATTGGTTTAAAAAAAAAACGAATAGAAACGTTAGTTAGCGCAATGCATCTTGGCAAGGCCCTCTGGTACGGCACGACAGTTTCTTTTTGAATATTTTGGAGGGCAATGTTGAGGGAAAAAGAGAAAGGGGAAGACCTAGGCTTACTTACTTCAGCCAAATAAGACAGAAGGCCAATGTCGTGTCGTATCAGGAGGTGAAAAAGCTGGGAGAGAACAAAGAAAAGTGGCAATTAATCCACCGAAAAGAGCCTAGCTCGTAAGTTAAATGATGCTGATGATAATAATTGGGCCATTCTACTTTTCGTTGTACATAAGTTTTAGCCACGTTCTCATTAAACTATTTTTATTTGAAAAAACGGTAAAGTGCTGCGTTTTCTAACTAGAAATTCGAAAAGGGACGTAAATAAGCTTATATTTAGAGTTATCCTAATTCGTAAAAAGTTATTTGTAATAACTATAAAGTGAGTAACGCAGTGGGCGTTGATGTCCCCGCCTTTTCTATGGAAAAAGTGCAATTTACCGCTGAGTTACCAAGATTGTTCAACGATAATTGAGTAATTTAAGAGTTGTTTTTTTGAAAACCGTTAAACTAAAACATTCTAAGTTCATGTTATTTATTTATACGCGGATTCATAATTTGGTATACTTTTTATCGGACGATGGCAAAAATGTTCACTGAAAAGTAGAATGGCCCAATTATGTAAAGAGATTGGGTAATTGGGCAAGTTAGCCTATGCGACCTATGATGACAAATGACATGTCACCGGATAGGTTATTTTAAGTTCTTGAACTTTTCCAATGACGGGTAGTCCCAAATCTTCCACTTATAGACAGTGGGAGAGTTGAAACATAACATAACCGCATGTTTTTGTGAAGTTTAGTTCGGCATTGTTTCTCGTATCAATTTGACAGTTCTAGCGACAAAAACTCGTAGAATATAAAAATAACTATTCTTTTAAACATCTTTTATTGCTATTGGATCCTAGTTCCCGTGGGGTCTATACATTTCTGCTCATCCTCCTTTAAATAATAAACTAACATTGCTACATTGATTTAGGTATTTTAGCAAACCATTTTACGCTAAAATACCCGAAGAGGTTATTAACGTTAATTGGATTTTAATTATAATCTGAATGTGCGTTCAGCGCTAAATTTGAAATATCGAAGGTAATGAACCTGATCCTGATTATACAGAATGGCTCTAACACCTAAGTTGAAAGGGCTTAAGTGCTTTTATTTCCCAAGTCGATTGGGCCTTTACGCTTTTGTGCGGTTGCTAAGTAAACTCTTAAATTTTAATGTTTATTAACGATGGTTTGTTTCTTATTAATAGATCCCGGAACCGGAACCTTCATTCTACTTTCATTTAGCCCACCTTGCTTTGATATTGTAGTCACACTGTTGAAGTTAAGACAGCTGTTCACTGTGAATGCTGGTGTCCTAGTGAAAAAGGGTATAAGTCGTCTGAAGATCAAGTGAAAAAGGGTTTAAGTCTAGTATACTTCATGTATAAGTATGCCCTTCTTTATTACGAGTTAAGTCGACTTGTACCCTTTTTCACTAGTAACCCAGTTTATGTCGATCATACTAATTCGATATCGAAACTAGAGGGGCTAATAAATACAATGTGGAATAGAGGTATGGTATATTGTAATCAAAATACACAAAAGTTTCGCCGTTTTGTTATAAAACGTAAATTATAATTCAAATAATGGTAAAACAGAATAAAGTTAGATATTTGTATTAAGTTACGATGATTAAAAATCTACTTTGGTATTATATTGAGGTTATTTTATTTTTATTTTGGCAACGACTTTATAGTAACAACTAAATAGTTTATATATTTTCTTTTTTACAACTATTAAATTTTTCGGGATGAAATTAATATCTTGTGCTTGACCTCGTGTTCAAACTACCTGGGCTTTTTTTTACGCTGGGAAAATGCTTTTACGCCTCTTTTACCTCCTGGGCCCGGGGGAGATTTTCTTTCGCGCTAACGGCTAATCTATACCTATGTGTACCCTACTTTTGAAGCATTCTTATTTTGTTGAATATTTATCGATTGAGTTTAAAGATATCCGATTTTTTTCTGGATTGCATCGTAATTTTGCTCTTTTTTGGTACCCTTCATTAGTATAACTTTTTTTTGTTATAATCATCATTTGGCATAATCATCTTTTAGCATACAGTCTTTTTTTTCTGAAACCGTATACTTTTCAGGATTATTTAAAATATCATTGCATAGAACCTATTAGGTTAGGTTAGGTTTATTTTATAACAATCCTGAAAAGTATACGGTTTCAGAAAAAAAACTGTATGTTAAAAAATGATTATGACAAATGATGATTATGCCAAAAAAAGTTATGCCAGATGAATGTAAACCACTCCCACTCACAACACACTCACTCTTTTTACTTACAATTGCCTTTGGGTGTTCTGGGGATGCACCTCATAATGGCGAGGGCTTTTCTTTTTCCTAGTAAGATAATTATAGCAGCAATGCAAAGTTCACATTCGCTGCCAGCATCAGAACTCGATGACTAGCTTCTCTCATCTGAGGTTTGTCATACCGAACGAAAATAAACGTATGTGTAGGTATGATGTGTATACGAAATCTTGAATCGATATTCCGAAATAGTAATTCTAAAAGTAACGAATGTATGTGGCCGCCAAACTCGCTTGATTGACTGCTCGGAAAGGTTTTTTTAAAAGAATAAAACTTCTGCATTCCAGTTTCATTATTTATAAGATTTGAAGATGTGGCAAATAGACAAAACTTTTTCAAAACTTGCTTATAGACCCATTCTAAATGTATTTTTGTTGTAAGCCACTATATTCCCGTGGGCCGGCCGTGGACAAAGTTCCCGCACCCGCGGGTATTAGAAAACTCCAAAACTTCCGCATCGGAAATCTGCGGAAAATTGGCTGCGGAGAGGAACGCTGTACGCGGCCTGCATACGAATCGAGCTCGATTGACAATATCGATTATGTAAAAAAAGTCGGGTAGTTTAATTAGGGGTACTACATACATACATAAAGTCACGCCTTCGTTCCAAGAGCGGGAGAGCTACAGAATTACCAACAACTTTAAAAACTTGTTGATAATTCTATAACCACATTTTGCTTAATCAGGCTAAGCGGAAAAAACATGGCAACTCTTTGACACAAATCACCTATCAATTGAAGGTTAACCCCCTCATTCATAAACGCACTCTAAACCTATTTTAGTTAAAGTAAGCTTTTTCACTTCCTGTCAGAAACTTTCTTTTAAAAACGCAAAATAAAACTTCGTTCCTGACGGCTTTTTTGATTTTTTAAACATTTATTTATTCAGCATGCTTTTAGTCAGACTAGTTAAAGTTTTCTTTCGTCCGTAATGGCGTCCGTGATTTATCATCCAAATAATTAACTTCAAGAAAAACAACACTGTTACATTTTTTTTTACCCCAGAAATGTTTTTTTTTTAAATCTCTGAATGTAAAATAACAATTTTAAAACTTTCTTTCCGTGCAAACGAATACCAAAGCTTCAAAACAATTTTACCTTTGACAAGCAAATAAAATTCCACAACTATCGAATTGAATGTTTAAATTTCGAATTCTCTAACTTCATTTTTAAATTCTCAATTGAGTTGTACATTTTTACGTCTTTTTCTGAATGTAACGAGAATCCAAGGCAGAACGGATTTGTTTTTTTTTTGTAGAACGCGGGAAGCTTTAGGAATATGAGTGAAGTTGCAGAGTAACTTTTAGACGGGAGGAATGAACTTTGTTCGTGATTAACATACCCGAAATTGCTCATTCAACAGTGAAAGTTTTGTATAGTGATTAGTACATGAAGTTAAATTAATGCACGGGCTACTTAGCATGCAATGGAAGCAAATAAAGATGTAAATACTTAAATTAAAGGCCCCGATTTTTTAACTCGCTTCAAATGAATGAGTTTCTCAATTCATCTGTAACTTTGTTTGTGTATATTACTCGACCTCCCGCCAAGTTTTTGTAAACCAATTAGAATGTTTTTTTTAATGCTTTTGTTCTTAATTAAAAAATAAATAAATGTAAACTTCATCATCATCTGGGATCCGTGGAATGTTAACAAAACTGCGTAATAACTTGGGGTTAAATCATTGTTTTTTAAAGATTTATTTTACAAAAAATAATAAAAAACCGGCCAAGTGCGAGTCGGACTCATTAATATCGAGCAAAAAACAGCAAAAAAAAATACGTTTGCTGTATGGGATCCCCCCTTCCCCACTAAACATTTATTTTATTCTGTATTTAGTATTATATTATAGCGGCAACTGAAATACATCATCTGTGAAAATTTCAACTGTCTAGCTATCACCGTTCATGAGATACAGCCTCGTGACAGACGGATAGACAGTGGAGTCTTAGTAATAGGGTCCCGTTTTTACCCTCTGGGTACGGTACCCTAACAAGTCCGGTTACTTATTGGTTTTTATGATAAGCTCTATATTTTGAAATAAGACTACGAACTGTTAGACCTTCTACTCCACTTTGTTTTGCCCATCTAATTTATACAGGGTGGTACTCGATAAACTATATATTGAAAGGGATGAAATTTTAGGTTAATTTATAGGTAAAACAATTATTTTTTCTGCCACTGGTTTTTTTTACAGATTGTCAAACTTTTTAATAAAGTTTGGGTAGTACACTTACTTGTGACGGTGTAACTTTTGATCTAATAGGCCAAAAAAGATAAAACTAAATGCATAGTATTAACATTAGTTAGGTTTATAATAACTGATAACAATATTTGACCAATTAAAAAAAATAACTGAGTAACTACTTTTTTTGTGGAAATTTACTGCAAAAATATCATTTTGTTTTCATAAAACCATGATTTTCGCAAAATTTTGCAGACATTTTACAATTTTTTTTAACGTTTTTAGATCTAAAATTAAACGAGGAATAATAATAAGCAAAAATAAATACTAAAATATCTACAAATTTTTTAGAAAATCGCGTTTTTATGAAAACAAAATGACATTTTTGCTGTAATTTATTAAAAAAATTAAGAAAAAAAAGAGTGGCAAAATTTTTTTTTTTTAATTGTTTTACCTATAAATTAACCTAAAATTTCATCCCTTTCAATATGTACAGTATATCGAGTACCACCCTGTATAATCATCATTATTATATTGTTGACGCTGTAGTAAAGACAGACTGAGCTAACCTATAACTACAAGAATATACGTATACGGCATATACGTCTAAAGACAACAGATATTCATGAAAGAAAACCATAAATTATTGTTCTCCCTTGTTCACAGGCAAATTATAATCTTGTACAGTCGGGGACAATGATACATGGTATACTTACACTTAAAAAACAAACGTTAATTTACATAAATCGAATAAAAGTTTAGACAACCACATTAGCGCTTTGTCACTTTAACATCATGTTTGAATTGCTGCACTGAGCTGTCAAAAGCGTTAAAGCGACAAGGTACATAAGTGTTTAGCTACTTATACTGTACAGTATTAGGTTTAACTATCCAGAGAGGTAACGCTGCCAGCATCATGGGTACAATGCCGCGAACGGATTTATTAGAGGGGGTATTCTTTTTGTAGTTGTGTACATAAATATATTTAACAATTCTAGTTTTAAGTAGATAATAGGTTACATTAGTTGTTAATTATTCTAATTATAATTGTATAGTGTATGTATATATTGTATATGGGAGCCCTTTGATTCCCATAATTTTTTTGGTCATAATGTAATCGTTGGCAGTCATAATTTTTTATATCGTTGAAACTGTAAACTTTTCAAAAGTTCTGAAATATCTAACGTGTAGACAAGGCTAGGTTAGGTTAGGTTTGATTTATAAAAATCCTGAAAAAGTAACATTTAAAAAAAAAACACGTTATGACTTGCGATGATTATGACCAGAGGTCGGAATAGGTAGTGCTTATTAACCTAAACTTGATGCATCTTCATTCAATAACGTATTTCCATCTCACTCACGCATGAATGAACATGAGTCAAGTTTAGGTTAATAAGCACTACCTATTCCGACCTCTGATTATGACCTTAAGGACATTATGACTAAAAATAAATATGTCAGTCAATATAGACCCATTGTATATATTTGTATTTCTCTATATTAATAAATGTTTTGTAACTGTACAGTCGACTACAAAGATATGTATCCACTTTTTCACCGCATTGTATTGTCATAAGGTACAAAATTGGATACATCTTTTTGTAGTCGACTGTATATAGCAACAGCTGGGGTTCGAACTTGGTACCTCACGATTACGAGTCGAATTTTTATTAGTTACAATTAGGATTATTTTGAAACCATCTAACTTTCCAGGGTGGTTTTAAAATAAACCTATTCTTACCTAAAGGCGCTACAGAAATAAATCTTTAAACATTTTGAAAAGATATGCACTTCTGACTTATGAATTTTAGAGCCAATGAAATAAAATTCGACCTTATTAGGTTACCATTAATTAACTTCTTTAACATAGGTATCCTTTACTATTTAAACAGGTAATTGATGTAAAATTTTAAGTGCGCAAAAAAATATTAACACTTTTACACATACAATCATTTTTGATTAACATGTACTCAGGTTAACTGTACAAGTTTAATATCTTCCAAGCTCCTGTCACAATGGTAGAAGTTTTAAGACAAGTTAAGAGCCACATAGTAGGATTACTTCGTCTTCATTAGGTATTACTAGCTATTGTAAGAGTCAATGAACTTCAGCGTAGCGGGTACAGTTCACAGCGTTAACAAACTTTAAACTGGGGTGTGATTGTCTCAAAAACTCGGTCGGACAAACGAACGAGTGGATGTCGCAGCGGCAAGTTTAAGTAGTCCCGTCAGAGCGAACAAAACACATTTTAGCGTGTGCATTCTGAATTAGGCAGCCTTATACGTTCGATTTTATCGACAGAAGCCATGCTTAATGGGCCTTCTACACGGTCGGGTAGTTGTGCCAACTGAGAGGGACGCAGCTATCTCTAGGAACGAGACATATATATTACTATCTCATTCTCACAGATAGCTGTGTTCCCCTCGGTTGGCACAACTACCCGACCGTGTAGAAGGCCTTTTAATAAATTTGTGAGCAACGGTAAAAACGATAACAAAAATTCGTTATAGTGGCGGTAGGACTTTTTTAACCTTACGTAAAGCATCAGTGTTCGTACTGTTGGGCCGGTGTGGGGATGAGACAACTGGTGAAATGATAAGCATAGGCATTGTGTGTTATTCCTCAGGGTCTGGAACGTATTTGCCGTCTATGGATTGCAGTCATGAGATAGTAGTCTTGGTGTTGCAGATATTTACGAATCCTATTTGCCTACCATCAGCCGTGGTCTCTTTATTCACTCCCTTGTTTTCCATATCACTCTTCACACATTCCATCCACCTCTTCTTAGCTCTCCCCCTTCCATTATAGTCTTCCACATTCATATCTAAAACTCGACACGAGTTTAATTCCTCGTCATGACATGCCCGTACAGTCAAGGACTTTAATTCTAATTCTAATTTTAATCAATGGCTTTCACTCCTGTTAAGGTGTATTTCGCCAATGTCGAGTTATTTATAGACACACGAACACAATTTTATTGTTCGGTAAAAGAGATTTTTCTCAAATGGACTAAACAGAAGCACATGGGGTTAGCTCCACGCGCTTCTGTCAAGTCCAGGACTTTAATTGTTATGCCACTATGGAATCCTGTCATAATGACAGCATCAAACCAAATGACAGAAATTACGCTTAAATGAATGATTAACGTTATACGACAGAGTTCCATAGTGGCATAACAATTAAAGTCCTTGACTGTACCATGGAAAAACTATTCCCTAGTAAATATGTATGGAAAAGAAAGTAAGGATTTGTAAGATCTTATTGACGTTGACTTTACAGACAGTGTATAAATTGTTCCTGCAGTTGGAAAGACGTTCTTGTTATTTTCTCAATTGTTGAGCAAATCCTATTTGAATTAAATTCATCCTCCTAGTTCTTTTACCTTGTCATTTTAACTTTGTTCATAAATCCTCTTTTATTTTGATGCAGATATTGTTTTTATACAGTGGTGTAATGAGATACCTACCAGGGGTTACATGACCATGGTTGAGAGAAAGGGACAGATAGCAGTTATACCGCTCTATCCTTTTCTCTCAATCTAAACTGAACTGCCTTAGTATGTCATGGTATTTATAAGAGTGTCGGTGGCCTAGTGGCTTAGGGGGTCGACTCGTGATCGTAAGGTACCGAGTTCGAACCCGCGCGGTCACCATGTACCTATGAGTTTTTCTATCTTAAGTGTATTACCCGATGCTCTTACGGTGAAGGAAAAACATCGTGAGGAAACCTGCACATTCGAACAGCTGAGTGTGTAAGAGAGTAATTGCACGAAAGATCCTAAAGGGTCGAAGTGTATCCGAAAGGGCCCATCTGTAAGATAAGATATGTCAATCACCCCCATTTTTTTTGGACCAAAAATCTTTGGAAACTCCGATGCGTTATTGGAGTGTTTACGTGGCACTTTGGGGTTAAACATCTCCTAGTAAAGATGGGCCTTTATGGCAACACAGATTGTAGAATGTGCGGCAAAGAGGTGGAGACAATGAAACACTTACTGTGTGAATATGATGCACTCGCCGGAGTAAGAATGAAAATCCTCGGTTGTGGCTACACAGAACCAAACGATTTCAAGGCACTGACATTGCACTCCACTATCCGTTTTTTAGAAGGGGTGGAGGCTGCATTGGATGGAGCGCTAAAAGAGGGGTGATTACACAAAAGATCCCATAGGGACGAAGTGTATCCGTAAGGACCCCACCAACTAAGATAAGATAAGATGGTAACCCCCCAGTTAAGTAAAAACCTTATTTATACATCAATAAGTAAATATCAGGAGACATCTCACATAAATTGACCTAGTCTTAAAATTAAGCTCTGGGCTTGTACTATGAGTTCTAGACAACGATAAAACTACTTATATAGAGAAATACATACATAAATACGTAGAAAACATATGTATTTGCCCATATCAGAAATTGAACCCGGGACCGCTAGCTTTGCTGGTAGGGCACCTTCTAGACTAATTCGTCATCAGATGGCATGAATGAAGAGATCATTGGTAAGTACGTTACTGTTTTTTGTTTGATTTATTCTAAGCAATATTTTCTTGGAAAGGAAAATGAATGGACATAGTTTTTCATATATAATTGATTATACAACATATTCAAAAATCGTAAAAACTCGGGCTAGGTTTAATGTTAAGGTTTAGGGAGAGAAACGTGATCGCATTTTCGATGGAATTTTTCATCCTCAAAAACCTCAGAACTTCGTTTTCATTTTACTATAGCTTTTGCTTACGACTCAGTCAAAATACAAGCCGCTCATCACTATTCCCTCGGCAACTGTCCAATTTTCCAGTTTGAAAAGTACCCTTTGTCCGTCGTCGGGGCATAAACTATCTCTCTACCTCTTACGTTGATTGGTTCAGACGTTGAATCAAAAATATGGAACAAACCAATAAACATATATTTGATGAACTTGACGTACAAAATTAACCAAAATTAACAAACAAAGCGTAACAAAATGTCAATTAGATGCCGAGAGCGCTAGTAAGTTATCTATGATTCTGCTAAACTCGGAAAAACTAGGTCGGGAAATAAGGTAAAAAACATTTAGGATGACCGAGCACTGAGCGAGCTAAGATTTTTCATGTCATGGAGGAGGCAAACTAAACTGTCATTTTTGACGTGTCTCATGTGTTAGTGGTTGTAAGACCTTGTGCGGGGTCCGTTCTGATTTCTACTACCATATTATCTTTTAAAGGTAATGCAACCCGGGAAATTAGTAACATAGAGGCATTCCACTTAAGTCCTCAGGGTTGGCAACGTAGCAGTATTGTAATCACAGTCTTGGGGAATGCAAATGTTCATCCTACTTACATTCTGACAAACAAACAAGCAAAGAATATAAAAACTGTAAAAAAAAAAAGTTGGGTACAGTTTTTGTTTTTTAAAACATTAATTTTATTACATTTTTTTTAGTGATCTAATAAACTGTTTTGTAGTCCCGCTTCTTAGTTGATATGAAACTTTAAGACATTTTAAGCTCGCCGCAAGCAACGCCACGGGAAAGTCATAGTCATATTTAAACAATGAAATGTTCTCATTATAGTCGCTTAGCTATCTTAATCGAGATATATTATCGCCACCCTTTAAATAGGTACTTACTCTGTTCCGGTGGCCATCTGACTGTGGTTTTCATCATCAGTTCCACTTTAACAAATGTATACCAAAATTGGCAAACAGAGAATCTCCTTTTTTGAATACGGTTAAATAATGGCAGCGGTTTTTAAGCTCAGTGCTCGAGCAAACTAGCGTGGCCAGTCCACAATAAAAGTATCGAGTCGCAAATTGCGAGATTCATTAGCTCCAGCAAATGAACGTGAGTGCAATGCGAACGGTCTTTTTTATACCTTTGCCTTGATTTTAGCTGCTTCAGTGGCAAAATAACTTTAAAGTTAAATCAGACAATCACTCTACAAACTAGGAGCTCAGGACCTGGAAAGGACCTGCTTCAAACGGGGCGGAATGCCTTCGGGCTATTAATGGATTTAACTCATACTGATGGAGACTCGCACCCTAAAGATACAATGATACTTTAAGTGGTACCTATCCTGCCTTTTGGCCAAAAATCATTTGGCAAAATGTATCATTTACCTACCGTTTCTTTTGCGTTTTTTTCCAAACATATTTTTGCCAAAAGGCAGAGAACCACTTAAAGTATCTAAACTAGTAAATAAATAACCTAGAAACCCCCGATATTTGACCCCTTCTTTCAGAAATAATATTTCTTAACCGGCCTAAACATTTTTTTTCAAACCTAGATAAAAGGTTACCAAATTAAATTGACTTTATCCCATATATGATATATGCCCAGAATATTTTTGGTCTCAAAGGGTACTAATGAGTCTCTAATTGAAGATATGGGTTGTGAGGGGGAGAAGGATGCTTTTTTTAATGGGTTGAAAACGACCCACTGGGAATAATAAGGGTAAAGCGTTCAAATCGGTCCACCTTTAGCAACGACCTCACAAACAGACACGCATACTAATGTCAATGTAAAAAATGTTTCAAATAAAAAAACAAGTACTAATTGTAATGAATTTAAAATGAAAACTATAACGACTAAGTACAGATGTAGTGAATAATGTTTTGCTATCGTTTTTTGTCGTACAAGAGCGTATTAATCTTGCTTTCTCAGGTAGCTTATCGGTGGGTACTATAGTTGACTGAGAGAGCAAGATAAAAACGAACTTTTCCGTCAAAAAACGAAGGCAAAACATTATTCACTACATCGTAGACTTTGTCTTCTTGAGTTAAATGCTACTAAAATGTTAATATCTACCCAAAAACAAGAGTGTAATCAACTAACTTTAAATAAAAAACTAGCTCATACTTTAGCAGTTTTTGGAGAGTGTTTGTATCTGTCGTTACTGCAATCGAACTTTAAATTGAGCTGGACCACTTTGTTACGGAACGGAGCGGTTTTCAAATGTGCAAATAAAGTCTTATTATAATCTTTTCTTGAGGAGGTGGGCCAGAAACCCATAATTGATTAGAACAAAATGGGTGCCGGTAGGTTTATTATAGTGCTAACCTTATCCCACAGAAAGGGTAACTCTGAAATCAAGAATAATGAGAGACCGACTAATGGAAAAATCATAAGTCATATGAAATTGGCGTTATATATAGCAAAGAAATACCACATAATATACTTACCCATTTTTTCAAGTTTTTTGTCCTTTCCAATTTGTTTCAGGTGCCGCTAACTCTGAATTAGTTTGCGATGGATCCGCTTCCACATTCTCTTTTAATTCTAACTAACTTGGGTCTCCGGCCGTCCACGGGGCTTGTTTTGTAGGTCAACATTTCCAGAACGAAAACGTTGGAACCAAAAACGTACCGTGTTTTCTTTTACAGTAGCGGCCTCATACACATCAGTAATCCTTCGAGCACTTTCTACAGCACTGGTGCCACGATGGAACTCGTATTCGTAAATAACGCGATATTTTAAGTACTCCAGGGGCCCTAATATGGCTGCGTTTATCGCGTGACAAAGTTTGGATAAGGCATCCGTCACCTTCTGACACATAAATAAGTAAGAGAGTGACGGATGCTTTATCAAAATTTGACACGCGATATAGACCCAGCCATACTAGGCCTGCATATTGTGAACAGAATGATGTCACAGAAAAAACAAATGACGCGATAACAAATGAATCGCTAAATTCGAAGCACAAATACATGAGCTAAAATTTGAAATAAATTTGAATTTAGAATTCTTAGCCAAATATTTTGAACCAAAGTGGCCAGTTCAACAAAACGCCAATTTCATAATGTTAAGGACCCAATATTATTGATTTGTATGAGATTGTCCTCTCCTATTATAGTAGATTATACCTCGAGGGGATAAAGCACTGTTTTGTGTCACGGGCGCGACATTGAATCCTGAGCAAATGAGGGACTCCAGATTTAACTCCCGAGCGTAGCGGGGTGTTACGAGTTAATTTCTGAGCGAAGCGACGGAATTAAAACGGGGTCCTGAGTGCAGCGAGGGATTCAAGCTCGCCCAAGACGAAAACAGCTTTATCCCAAAGTTTTATTTTTTGTTTTATTTTCTTTGTTTTGCGTATATGGCTTGTAGTGGCCAGTTCGATTTTCAAATAAGTTCTGTTAGCTGTAGGTTTCTGTGGAACAATTTTTCATACGAATTCAAATATCATTATTAACCAGCGGGTTATAATGAGATTCAATACAGTATTATAACCCGCCGAAGCGAGGTTTTCATGATAATTGGAATAATTCGAGCATGTGGTGTGATTTTTTTTATATTAAAGATACTTACGATAAGCCGACTGCAGGAGTAACTAATCTCTTTTGTCGAATCTTATCTCATCTTAATTCTTACTAATATTATAAACTAGTTTCTGCCTGCGACTTTTTCTGCGTGGACGGCACGGTTATGGAGAATTGAAAGTGTTCTTTATCAAATTTTGTGTATGCACACATCAATGAATACAAAATGAAAGGATTACAGGATGACAAATGTAAACAGAAATAAAACAAGTGCTTCTGCTCCTCTACACAGTAGAGTAACTCTTGAGCGTGTGAGTGACTTCCCTTAAACTAATTCAAAATATTTTGGAAGAAAAAAAGCCATTAAAACAGTATTTCTGTATAATTCGTTTATCTGAATCAATCCAAGTTTTGTCTCAAACTTGCGATTTCATATCTTCAATACATATTCCGTAACTGAAAAAAAAACAATGAGCTCATCTCGGTGGAGAATAATGGGTCATTATAGGACAGATTTATATACACGCGATAGCCTTGTGTTGTGCCCTGCCTAGTGCCTACGAAGCTAGCGGGCCCGGGTTTGATTCCTGGTATTAGCAAATGGAGTCTTTAGTGATAACTGTAGAAGTAAATATGAATATATCTTTAAAAGTATATTTATTGTTATCTAGTACCTAAAGTACAAGTCTAGAGCTTCGTTTGGGGATTAGGTCAATTTGCAACAAATACTACAAGCCTTTTTGTTGATGATTACTTACTCGATGAATATGGTCTGCCTACTATATAGCCGGAGCCCCACTGCTGTACATGCTACGCACGGACACGCTATACACGTCGCCCACGTCGGTCCATTGGTCCAGATACGTGTGTCAACATTTTCATAGCAACCAATGCACGCACACGTAAAACGTGTGGACCACGTGGGGAATGTAGACACGCAGCTGACCAACGTAGCCATGTGGTCCACACGTTTTACATGTGCGTGCATTGGTTGCTGTGAAAATGTTGACACACGTATCCAGATCAATGGACCCACGTGGGCGACGTGTATAGCGTGTCCGTGCATAGCGTGCGCAGCAGTGGGGCTCCGGCTTTACTGTTAAACTATTATATGTAATTGACTAGTGCTTAGAAGACAAGCGCCTCTATTCTAGGCGGTAAAATCTAATTCGTATTTAACCTGTTATGGTATTATTTTTAACTCTGCCGCCATTACTGTCAAGTAAATAAGAGCTATCAAAAGCGTCATTGATAGTCATCATATCTATATCTACAACATATATATACCTTTAATTATTACCTATTCTCGGTTAACGCAGACAAATTTCCAATAAACCATAAATGCAGTATTTAATTTTTTCAAAAAGTAAAAGTAAATTTCCTTTGCGTAGTATTTGCTATTTCCAATATTTAAGGTAGTTGCCGTCCATGTGGCGTTCGTTTTTTCCACCCTGTATTTAAAAATTAGTAACTGTTTCTTTTGATCACGCCATAACTCGAGAATGGCTCGATCGATTTGAATAAAAAAATATATGTAGTCTGCGTAATTATCAGGAAGAGGTTTTAATGAAAAATAATTACACCTGGGTGGCGCGGGCATGGACATCTACCAGGCTACATAGTCTACACAAATATTATAAAGAGGAAAGATTTAGAGTCATGTGGGGCAACTGTGCGCACTTTATTTTCAAACTAGTATCAAAATTAAACAATAAGTATGAAAGGAAAATGAAAATATGTATCTGGCGAAGCCTTTATTAAGGTAATAATTAAATCAAGAAATTATCAATAAAATCTTGCCACCTCGAAGAAAAATCGCCTTAATTCAACCAGCTCAAAGCTAAGAGAAGTTTATGCATTTTTTATTCTACTAAGCAGACTGATTTTGATCAAACTTACCTCACTTTATTGAGACATAACATAGCTTCAAACTTTATGCAAAATTGAAGGCTTAAATACTTACATTACAAACAGAAATAAAATTCATTTACTCGTGTCGATTTTCGCCATGACAGCAAATTTTACCTTTACGGCACCGGATTTTGAATATTTTCTTTTTCAAGTAAATGAATGATACCATCTGGGTTTTTCTTGCGTAACCTAATTCTTCACCAAGATATCTTTAATTTGCTTACACATATCACAAACTCCTCCCTCCCCATTCGTAAATAAAGGGGGGGCGCACAGTTACCCCACATGACTATATTTTTGTATTCTTGTATTTTTATAAAGAATAAAATCAAAAACTACTGGACCGATTTCAAAGAATATTTCACCATCAGAATGCTATGCTACATTACCCTTGAGTAACGTAGGCTGTGTTTTATTTTTCTGCGCGGACAGTCGCGGGCAACTGCTTGTCTTTACACATATAGTATAAAACAAAGTCGCTCCCGCTGTCTGTTCGCTTTTAGACCTTCTAAACTATGCAACGGAGTTTAATACAGTTCAGCAATAGATATAGTGATTTAAGAAAAAGGTTATGTATAATTATATTCTGGTTTAGGTACGGAAGTTGCAGAAAACTAACATAAACAGAATAGTCGCTAGTTAAATATAAAACTTAGAGTTGAACACTTACAATCTTACAAATGTGCCGTTCCATCCAACAGTGCACCTCATTTTGCATTCGTTGACATACGTCTTATTGTCACTGGCGCATACAGGCACATACACCCTATTGCATTCCCCACATTCAACTTCTGACAATACAGGCAGGTCATCCATTTTATAGTATGAAGAGGTGAACGGAATTATGAAAAGCCATGAAATACATACTGAAACAAAACAGTAAAGTCACCAGTAGTCAGCCAGAGACCTGTAGCCGGCCTCCGACTATACTTTGTATGAGTGGGAAGAGTACGAAAGATATATTTCCCACTCTTCGCACTCATATAAGGTTGACTACTGGTCAGCCACAGACTTGTATTCGGCCTCTGCCTATACTTTGTATGAGTGGGAAGAGTACGATAGATATATTTCCCACTCTTCGCTCTCATATAAGGTACTTTGTATGAGTGGGAAGAGTAGGAAATATATATTTCCCACTCTTCGCACTCATGAAAGGTACTTTGTATGAGTGGAAAGAGTAGGAAAGATATATTTCCCACTCTTCGCACTCATATAAGGTTGACTACTGGTTCACCACAGACCTGTATTCGGCTTCTGCCTATACTTTGTATGAGTGGGAAGAGTACGAAAGATATATTTCCCATTCTTCGCACTCATGAAAGGTTGACTACTGGTCTCTGGCTGACCACTGGTGACTTTACCCGGTAAAGTCACAGACCTGTATTCGGCCTCTGCCTATACTTTGTATGAGTGGGAAGAGTACGAAAGATATATTTCCCACTCTTCGCTCTCATATAAGGTACTTTGTATGAGTGGGAAGAGTAGGAAAGATATATTTCCCACTCTTCGCACTCATATAAGGTTGACTACTGGTCCACCACAGACCTGTATTCGGCTTCTGCCTATACTTTGTATGAGTGGGAAGAGTACGAAAGATATATTTCCCACTCGTCGCACTCATATAAGGTTGACTACTGGTCAGCCACAGACCTGTATTCGGCTTCTGTCTATACTTTGTATGAGTGGGAAGAGTACCAAAGATATATTTTCCACTCTTCGCACTCATATAAGGTTGAGTACTGGTCCGCCACAGACCTGTATTCGGCTTCTGCCTATATTTTGTATGAGTGTGAAGAGTACGAAAGATATATTTCCCACTCTTCGCACTCATATAAGGTTGACTACTGGTCAGCCACAGACCTGTATTCGGCCTCTGCCTATACTTTGTATGAGTGGGAAGAGTACGAAATATATATTTCCCACTCTTCGCACTCATATAAGGTCGCCTATATTGCTCTCTGGCTGACCACTGGTGACTTTACAAAGGGTTCTTGCAGCTTCCTCGCTCAACATAGCATTGCTATTCAGAGAGGAAAGCTGCCACGAGGGCCATGGGCCTCTACTTTACTTTTTTTTTAAGATGCCTAAAATTCGTTTTACTCGTAAGTGTTATAACAATAGGAAAACCGGGCAAGAGCATGTCGGACCATGCTCAGTGTAGGGTTCCGAAGCCGTTACTACAAACAAATTAGACCTCGCGACAAACTTAACTTTTCCGTTGGAAAACTGTTATCCACATAAATCGACGTAGGTCGCGGTCAGTTTACCAATACCGTAAGTACATTTAAACCGTTTGTAACTCAAGAACCAATGAAGTCTTCTTAGTCGTGATAGTTTTCCTATTAAAATCATTATATGTGCTTTCATTTAAGATTTTTTTCAGATTATTAGTATTCGTAGTTTTGGCTGTACACTTGACTCTAAAACAAAAATTTGCGCTTTAAAGCTTAATATATCATTAACGGATACCTTAATCGAAAAATTGTTTCCATAAACCCGCAATATTTTTAAAAGATCTATCCAACGACACCCCACACTATGGGGTAGACGAGAAAAAAATATACATCCCCAGGTTAAGTGTAGGGGAGGTAGTCAAAAAATAAACAATATTTTATTTTACCACTTTGTTGGCGTGACTAATATGTATATTCACGCCAAATTACAACTTTCTAGTACTAGGATTCTCTGAGCTAGGCTACGGACGGACGCACGGACGGACGGACATGGTTTGACTACGGAACCCTAATAACCCTGAAGATTAATGAAACAAAACTCACTTACATATTGGTAAGGCCGATGATTTATGTACCATTGTAAGTTATAGTCAGTTAGTCAAAAAAAAACAATGGAATAGAACGAGAATAGAGAAATAACTTGATCAGTTAATACAGTGATTCATCGAAGGTTTTACGAACCGAATCAAGTTAATTTATGCTGTTTGAATCACCTTTAAAATTACAGTTATATACGACAATTTTAATTGCCTAAATCAAGTGATTGCGAACCACGCAAATTAAAATAACAAATGGCTCAAAATTAATGACTCGGCAAACGAAATATCCCACCAAAACATAAATGTAGAAAAATGGCCAAGTTCTCTTATGCAACCAAAAGTACTGGTATTTGGTGCCAAGTTTGGCACTTGATTCGATATTTATTTATCATTATTTTATTGAGAGTAATTGTGTTGGAAAAGGTGTCTTGTTGGGCACTGGATTGTTGACAGTTAAACCAATTAATTGAGACTAATACATTTTGAGCCCTAACTTGGTAGTTTTTTTTACAGTATAGTTCGTTCGTTCAATAGTGTGCAATGCAACCCTTTGAAGTCGCCGACAACGCTTTGTGCTCGCCGCTGCGGCTTCTTTTTACCAATTGTGGCGGCACATCAAAGCGTGCAAACTATTTGAACGAACGAATTATAATTATGTTACAATATCATAGGTCATATAGATTATAGGTTGTGGCGGGCTCTTTTCCGCAACAACTTAAACGTGCGCCTATTTTGCGTGAAGGGTTGGTGACATTACTCCTGCCAACCCAGTTCTACCAGGAAGCCTAGTAGACCCTTGATGTTGTCGACGACTTCTGGTAGCGACTTGGGTTCCAGTCCGAGTTGTCGTGCCCTGTATGTTCCCACCTCTGGGCACTCTATGATGACGTGGGCAGCAGTTTCTTCTGCCGCCATGCAGGCTCTGCACAGGGAGCTGTCAGCTGTCTGACAGAGGGCTGTGTGTAATATCTAAAGTGTTTAAGTGTTTGTTAAGTAGGGCATGGCCGGTTATAGCCCCAGTTACGAGTCTAAGTTGGGTCCTTTTTAACTGTCATAGCTTCCGTGACAATCCGGGATTGATATTATATTGACAATATCATGTGATCCGTTAGGTTTTTAAGAAAAATGCCAAGTTAAAAAATCCTTACAGGTTTATGATCAGGGGGGTTATTATAACGTAGCTATGCAGTTCAGTTTAAGCTGAGAGAAAATTACAGAGCTATTTAACTGCTATAGCTCTGTCCTTTATGCTCGCCGTAAAATGAAATGCATAGCTATGTCATAATAATCCCCTGGTACTTAAACTAAACGTAGCAACCCATCCGATATTTTTGTTTTGCATAATTATT
The DNA here is from genome assembly GCA_946894065.1 of Acleris literana. Classification (NCBI taxonomy): domain Eukaryota; kingdom Metazoa; phylum Arthropoda; class Insecta; order Lepidoptera; family Tortricidae; genus Acleris; species Acleris literana. The sequence continues at coordinate 5,495,663 of OX335692.1, forward strand.
ATATAATAGTTTCCTCGCTAGCTGGGTAATAATCACTATTGTATCCCTTGCTTGTTTATGATTTCCTGGTACTTGGCTAGTTTTATTTTATAATATTGTAAGGAAATATTATAATTGTTACATTCTCAGATAAAGCGTATATTTTTTGTTCTTTTGGATTTTTTCCTTTATTTGTGGTGTAAGATCTACCTCCATGCCAATTTCAAAGTTCTAGGTAATCGGGAAGTACCCTTTAGGTTTTGATGAGTGTGTTAGTCAGTCAGTACAAAATAAACCGTTTTTAGAAATTAATAATTCTTTAGAAGGTGATAGAAGATTCATTTCCATAGATTGAGATCATTGACCTAAGTAATCTGTAAAAAAATCTGTACTGGGAAAAAGTTACGAGATAAAGGTGTTGTGATAAAGGGCTGAATGCGTTCGTGTGAATATACCTACACACCGCAGTATCGCTCCGCTTTTTCCTTGAACTTGGCCGGACACACTACCGTGTGTCTTGATAACGCTCACGTGTTTCTTGTCTTAACCTTTTAAGGGTTGCGTATCTAAATTGTAAAAAATGAAGCCTTATAGACTTCGGTGTCTGTCTGTTTGTCTGTCACAGCAGTTTTTCTGAGCAATTGAAGAAGCCTTCAAATTGAAATTTAGCATAGTCGTATACTTGCTACCCCGTGTTTATGTTAGGTGAAATATAAAATACAGTATTATATACAGGGTGTCCCATAAACCAACGTCAACCCGCGTAGGGCTGATAGAGCAGCTAAACGCTATCGATTTAACCCCTGTGTATGTTCAGCGATTTTTACTAGTTTCGTAGATATTGATCATTCTAATCTGAATTTTTGTGCAGAATTAAAATATTTATTCAGTAAATCGGCCACATACGGGCTCTTTTACACGTCGGTCATATGGAGTGAATCTACTAGCGCTTCGGACAAGACCATCATTGCGGAGAAGAAGCGCCGCAAGAAACTCCAGCAGTAGGTCATATTTTCAAACATAAATACAATAATACTTAAAAGTAAGTTACATTAAAAGGTAAAAAAGCAACAAATATAAATTATTAGAACTAGCACAAATAAAACATTACAAATGTAAAAATTAAAAACATTACAATGTCAAATACATTAAACTAAAAATAATGACTAGGAGAACAACACGACGAGGTCTCTACGTCAAAAGCCACACCACTAAAGTACTCGGTGGTAACAACTGGGAATATTTTTCCCATTTGTTACCACTAAAATATTTGGTGACAACTACTGGGAAAAAAAAACTCAGTAGTTAGGGGTAACAGTTGGGAAATTTTATTCCCATTAGTTACAACTGGTAAAAGATGAGAAAAAAAATCCCAGCTGTTACCAGTGGTAACAACTTGGTGGTAACAGGTGGGAATAACCCGATATTTCCTTCTTAGTCCTCAGGTTTGGCAACGCATTTGCGTTCTTAGAATTGCTATTTTTTAAATGTAGGCCTGAGAAAGAAAATGCCTATGGGGCATATATCCCACTTACCATCAGGTGGTCTGTACCACCGTATACCCAAGTACTTGTTCATGTTACTAGTACTGCCAAAAAAAGTCAAAAGTTTAAAACATGGTTAATATAATATAAAATAACGACAAATACAAAACATGCAATCTGGTTTTGCGCCTAATGATCGTGTTAATCGACGTGGAAACCGTGGATAAAATAACTGTCACTTTCTGACCAGCATGTACGTGCGAGAATGACAAATGCTTTGTCCTCCGCGATAAAGTCGACCATAATAACGATAGGTCAATCAGAGCGAAACAACCTGAGGCGCTAGGTGCTATTATTTTCACTTTAATTTAAGCCATAGACGTAGAGCGTAAAGCATAAAAGCGGACTCGACACGTAAAGCTGGGTCCACATTTGTATCATTTTGCCGATCACGATCACGCGTATCGTATCGAGCTCCCGTATCCTAAGTATGGACGCTCTCTTTGGGCACACCGTATCACTACCATCGTCGCGTGAAAAAATACGTCCATACTAACCGTAGCGTAGCAGCGTATCGTATCATAACGCAGTATCATTAAGTGTGGACGTTCACGAACTTGTCAAGTGCGTGTCCGTATCCCCTTTGATAATCGGGGAAAAACCGCCTCGAGAGTGATCACGGCGTATCGCGTATCAAATCATAACTTCGTATCGTGATACAGTATCAAAACACGTCCATACTTACCGATTTTGATACGCGTATCCGATCGCGAGTGTGCGGGGTATAAAATAAACGCGTATCAACATCGATCAAGAGCGATCCGCATGATCGCGCTGTTTTTGCGTACACACTAGCGATCTTGATACGCGTCGGTGCAACGCGACGAAGATACGATACGACGAAATGATAAAAATGTGGACCCAGCTTAAAGTACCAAGTTTAAACCCCCATCGTCACAATGTACTATCAGCCCGACATAACCCTGAACCACCATAGAACGGTGTCACAGTGACATTATAAAACATAGGGAACATCTGTTACCATTATTTCAAGGTTTCGCTGGAGGAAAGTCCCTTTAATGAATAAATTTCACTTAGTTCTACATTTTTTTAATGTTGCCTGTGGCCGGATCTTAAGTACCCGAAACCGACGTGCATGCAAGACTCGAAGTATAAATGTGGAAGAAGCAAAAGACATTTGTCAGGATCGTAGCAGGTGGAAAGAAGTGGTCTCTGCCTACCCCTCTGGGAAATAGGCGTGATTTAATGTATTCTCTACCAGTCAATCTTTAGTTGAAAAAGAAATATAAAAGTAGGTAGGTGCAATAAAATGACAATTAATTCCTTCTATCTAAATTTGGAAAAATGTTGAACTGTTATTTGATATACAGGGTGTCTGGAAAACCTTTGGAGATATTTGGCGCGGTAATAGTTCGCACGATTCTGATCACGGGGGTATGGTTCATTTTTGTTTCTGTTAATGTAAAAAAAAAAGAAGATTTAATTATATTCATTTTGTTACTTGATGTATCGCAGCCGATATCTTGACCTTGACATTTTGATGTTGATACTATAATACTCCAAACGTTCGTAGTAACTAACGTCAAAATTCCAAGTTCAAGGTCAATGACCTGAGACCATACGTTGTTTACATGGTATGTAAACAAACAGTTCGCCCCATGTAAACAAAAATCAAGTTAACGTTATAAAAAATGATTACTTTTAATGCAACTTACTGTATTTTCGTTTTGCAATTGAACATTTTAGCGCGTTTTGAAATATTTACCAGATTTCTTGGAACACGCACTGCCGAGACCCGATCATACCGTCCGTTTTATTATTAATGTCGAGATCTAAACATTTACCATTGTTTTCTGCTCTAAAATAGCCCATAAAAGTTGTTTTCTAGTAAAAATTAAATTCATATTTGAAAATCTGAAATTTAATTTAACATGACATTTAATGACAACCATAATTCATAGACTTCTAAAAGTTCGGATGAATATGAAATAGACGATCCGTTTATTGCTGTCCGTATTGGTCTGTATGGTATTGTATTCGTGGCGGTTTAGCTAATAAAGGCCGTCGCATAATTGATTATAATTTGTATGATGATATCGCACTTGTCATAGAGAAATAAATAAATGACCGACCTTCCCGGCATTGGAATCGATATACGTACGTAGCACATATTCATTTCATGTTCGAGGCTTAGAGCATTTAATAACCGTTACTGGAGTCGTCTTAGGCTTCTTACAGACGAGCGACATTTTGCCAACGGCAGAGGCTACTGCAGCCGTCGCCACCTGACGGCCAAAATGCCGCTCGTCTGTAAGAAGCCTTACAGAAACTTTCCCCTGTACCGGAGTATAAGATCAAAATTAAATTATTCTACACGATAACAAATAAAATCCTCATAAGTCAATAAAATAACCTGACATTATTCTTACTCATATTCGTAACATTAGAAGCTTCAAGAAACTGCCCTACTATAGCAATAGCCGTGTGAGAGTGTAATTTTTAATTGTATTAATGTTGAATTCTGTACTTAGAAAAAAAAACGACAAAAAATCACGTTTGTTGTACGGGAGCCCCCCTTAAATATTTATTTTATTTTAATTAAATTATTTCTTTTTAAAGTGAATATACAAATAAATATTCTGTGAATATTTCAAGTGGCTTCCTGTTGCCGTTATATCGAGCAAAAAACGGCAAACAAATCACGTTTGTTGTATGGGAGCCCCCCTTAAGTAATTAATTTAATATGTTTGTAGTATTTGTTGTTATAGCGGCAACAGAAATACATCTTCTGTGAAAATTTCACATGTCTAGCTATCACGGTTCATCAGATACAGCCTGCTGACAGACAGACGGACAGACAGACAGACAGCTGGACAGACAGACAGACAGACAGACGGACAGCGGAGTCTTAGTAATAAGATCCCGTTTCTACCCTTTGGGTACGGGACCCTAAAAATTAATTTGATGTGTTGTGTTTATGATATCAAAGACTTCCATTGACAAATGTTACTTTTCTGATAGACCTTAATCAACGTGGTACATAGAATTAGTACTGACATAGAACCCGGACTATAAGTTGAACTTCGCAACAGGTATACTTCTCTAACCGCCTGTTTAACAGCAGTAATAATAGACAAGGAGGAAGCCAACTTTAAATGGCAGATAAATTTACTTGTCGATTGTGAAACAGAGGGCTCAGACAAAATGCATTACGCTAACTAACGTTTCTATTCGATTCATTTTTAAACCAATCGCGTCACTGGAAGATGACGTGATACGAAAAGCCACGTGGTCTACCAGTGACGCGATTGGTTTAAAAACGAATCGAATAGAAACGTTAGCGTAGTGCATCTTGTCTGAGCCCTCAGGCCCTTTGTTTTAGATTACGTATTTCTTAAGAGGAAATGAAACAAAAACTAGGCGGTTTTCTCTCCTTCGAATGTCTCGGTCACAACGTCCAATTCCACGTGTACTGTGAGAATGGACCTCTTGTACGTCTTCGGGCTTTACAGACAGACCAGACAGATAAGGATCTATTCAAACCTTGTGACGTCTTACGTGACGTAATAATGAAAGCATGTATGGACAAGGACATCTCTTTCTAACTAATTATGAATGCCATAAATAAAAAGGTCAAACATACGTCTAACAGTGTTATAGCCTGGTTTCTATGCTAGTACCTACTTATTCTGTTGCACCTTGTCTTCTGATCTGCGGACTGGATACTCACAAAAAATATGCCTTAAGCACACCTCTTGCACATGCGATTGAAAGAGAAGTTTTCTCGTGATCCTGCCATATTTGTCCTATTGCACAAAAAGTACACCTAGATTTGATCACCAAATACTAATTGTGTTTGTAAAAGTAGGTAGGTTAGGTTTGTTAGTAACCTTCAGATGCCCGAAGGGCAAACCACCCAGAAACAGGACGGCAGCAGAATTGAGTAGGACAAATATAGTAGGACCACAAGAAAACGGCCATTGAAAGTAATAAATAAATAAACAAGTAAATAATTTATTTGAAAAAACCGGTATAAGGACCATGACAATGCTCCGCAAAATTCCACAAACAGTTTGAAAATTGTACGCAGTCCCTTGGCAAACCAGAGTTTACATGGTGAATTGACTGACGGAACAAAAATATTCTCATGTAGCAACCACCATACCAAGCATCAGATTTTGGTTAAAAATAGCTCAACTGTTTACTTGACAGTATAATGGCGGCAGAGTTAAAACAGCCACAGCAACAGCGTTGGGATAAACTACCCCGAAATTATTTTCCCTCAAAATTTGTATTGCCATGCCATTCGCTATAAATTTTTTCCCAGTCTATCGTTATTCTTCTCCTTTTCCATTCGCGGATTTCCCCATTTGTTAATTTTACTAGAGGCGTAGGTAGGTTTAGGTTAATTATGTTCGTTTTGCAGCAGCGCTTACAAATAGGAAATCCGCGTCGACTTTGTGGAATTGATATTTGAAACATGCCAATCGGAAAAAGCTACAATGTAAATGAAATGTGTGTGGTTAAATTATTAATTAGGAAAAATGCGAATGGACAAAGAAGGAAAAGAATAAACGACCGGGAAGTAAAAAATATGGGGAAATACGCGAATGGAAATACAAATATTGGGGATAAATAATACAGTCGTTTTATCCACATCGATAAACACGACTATACCTATCAAGGTCCTTCACGGTAAAACCATATCGACTTTGGCATGTTATCGTTTTGTCAACGTTACTATACTTAGCTCTTTTTTCCTTGACAGTAATAGCGGCCGAGTATACAGAGTAGTTGAATAGAGTAAAAATTTGTAGGAGCGAGACGCCGAATGGACTCGTTTGTCAATGTCGATAGAAATTTATGAACAACTAGCTTATGTTCACTAGTTTGCGACTCCCTCCGCATACAAGTCGTTTATCGCTATTCCCTATACTAACTATCTATCTGGGTACCTACCGAAGAATTTTACGTCGCGTGATCACCAGCCAAAGACCGGCCGCTTATGCGCGTTCGCTGCGTGTTCAGACGTCGAATTAACTTGGTACGTAGTTACTATTATTTAATCTGTGGTACGTAGAACTCACAGATAACCTTACTTTTGTGCGACCTCGTAAAGCCCGACGTCCTAAAATTAGGACATTTGTCAAAGTGACTTTTGTCTTTAGATGACCGACACAAGATCCTTTTTCGAACTAACGGAATTTGACGTGGGCCTTACGAGGCTAAAGGGGCTTGACATCATGCTATTTACAGCATGCAATTTGAAACGTACGAGAAAAAATGCATAAAGGCAACTGATTTATGCAGAAAGACGGATTGTGAACATGTATACATTTCCAATGGTAGAGTCCGTTTGTTACATACACTGACGAAGCTGGCTGGAACAGAAACAATATAAATAAGGATCAAACTAGGAAACAAATTATAAACCTATCTGCTTGCTTATTAGTACTTAGGCTAAGCTTATAGAAGTTATGATGGATTAAAGCAACAGACGAACATACATACTGGAATACTTAAAAGAAGTTCAAACTACTTCAAACTCTGTGAGACTATACATTAGGTACACTGAATATTCTGCACCCACCTTCCGACTCCATCATCAGATTAACCTCAATATTTATTAATAATTATTGTATTGTAAACAGGTTAATATAAAATACATGAACACTGCCCTCGTCCCTACCCATCATCAGCATCATCATCATCATCACATTATACCACTGACTTAACGTTTGCCTATTACGATTTATGAGAAACATCCGCTGACAGACATATGGACGGACGTAGTAGGTAAATAGGATCTAATCTAACTGAAAAAACATGACCGCATTGTGAATTAGAGTGAAGTTCTAATAATGAAAACCCAGAGTCATATTCCTAACAGGTTTCTGATTTCCTAGTACTTAAATTGAACGTAGCAACCCATCCGATACTTTTTATTTTGCATATTGCATATTTTCCTCGCGGGCTGGGTAAAAAACCCTTTCGTATCCCTTACTTGTTTATGATCTCCTGGTACTTGGCTAGTTTTATTACTGACCTAAGTAATCTGTAAAAAAAACAGGTTCCTAGCTGTACTAGGAAAAAGTTACACGAGGGTGGGAAAAAGGGCTGAATGAGTTCGTGTAAATATTAGACACTGCAGTAGGTACCGCTCGGTTTTTTTCTTCGAACTTGGCCGGACATACTGCCGTTTGTCTTAATCATTCTTGAGGCAAGCTTTTGTTGTTGACTGAACTTTTTCTTTTGCAAAATCGTTATCTGCTTATCAAGACCAAACTAAGGAGTCTCTACCCGTTAGGTCTACGTTAAATATAGCGGAGATCCTGTCGCCGTCGCCACCTTCCGACTCCATCATCAGGTCAGCTCTTAGATATCATCGGGTTTACGTATGTGGTCCAAATTTCAGCCCATTCCATTAAGGGAACTGGTTCAAAATATACTTGCTTGTTTTAACGGACAACTTACATACATACGAACAATGCATGTGAAATAAAAGCTTGAAAAAAAGCAATCTTTCGCATTTTGATCTACGTATTTATAATAATAGTACTTATTAAAAATTTAAGGTTACTATTCATCGGTCTTCTCTTGAACTTTCATTTTTAGCTCCGTTTTCCTTTAATAATTGTTTTCTTTCTTCTGTTTCTTTTTTAAAATGTAAAAGTCATAGTGTTGCTCGCCTTTATTAACCTAAAATCAGACTCTATTATTAGTATCTACATCTGTATTTATTTATTTATAAAATGCAACAACGTACGTAATATTGGCCACGTTTCGAGTTCATCATCAGATCAGCTCTTAAACGTCAATAAAAATACATTGAGAATATTAGATATCATTTATTAGTGTTTACGCTAGGTATTTTATTCGTGCTTTTATGAATTTCTTCATTTATACACACAAACTTTGTTAAACCGTTCTCAAGTATGATACATGAGGCAAGTGATTTTTATCTAATAGAAGATTAATTTGTTTTTCACTATTCCCTTGAAAACTACGATTTTTGGGGCATAATAAAAACAACATCAGTACTAAATACCTAAGACCGTTTTTTTTCGATTCGTTAAGATCTTCTTTCGTAATGACAAAACGAATAAGGAAAATTCTACGACCGGTACACAGTCATTATACGCTTATCGAACCCAAACTAACAAATCCAAACTTGGTGAGCCTGTAATGTAATCGCTATATGTATGCCTATAATATTTGAGGAGTTCCCTCAATTCCTCATGGATCCCCTCATCAGATTCTGATTTGGTGACAATGGGACCACCTCGGAAGTATATTCTATCAAACTAAAAAATATTTTTTGAAATCGGTCCATAATAGAGGGATAAATCGGTGAACATACATAAAATATTAATACAGTGGAACAAAGAACCTCCTCCTTTTTTGAAGTCGGTTAAAAAGAAACCTTTACGTACCAAATTTTCAAAATCTTGTACAGCTATTGCTATGACTTCTGATGTATTGACACGATAATACTGGCGTTCTGTTTTTAGTATTTGCTGTTATAGCGGCAGTAAAAATACAAATAAAATCAACAGTCTAGCTATCACGGTTCATGAGACCGGACAGACAGACATACAGACAGACAGACAGACAGACAGACAGACAGACAGACAGACAGGCAGACGGACATACGGACAGACGGACAGACGGACAGACAGACAGACAGACAGACAGACAGACAGACAGACGGACAGACGGACGGACGGACGGACGGATGGACGGACGGACGGACGGGCGGGCTGGCGGACGGACGGACGGACGGACGGACGGACGAACGGACGGACGGACTGACAGACAGATAGACAGACAGATAGATAGATGGACAGAGGAATCTTAGTGATAGGGTCCCGTTTTTACCCTTTGGGTAACATACCCTAATAAGGCTGCGGCTCCACTGAAGCGGAGACGAGCGGAGCGGCGCGGAGCTGTGCCAATATTAACCAATAGAATCTAAACCAACGTGCGCAAGGCGCGCTTGACGTGACCGCATGTGCCGTCTATTGGTTAATATTGGCACCCTAAAAAACCGCCTTCAAAAACGCAAAAGATTACTTTATTTTAAAAGTGTAGGTACCTAATAGGTTAGTCCAACTGATGTCGGGTTTTTTGTTGAAAATGTTGTGGTCGCCGACTTCAGTTGGACTAACCTATTAGGTACCTACAATTTTAAAAGAAGGTATTTTTTGCGTTTTTGAAGACGGTACTTTGTTTCCAAATACTTTTATTTTATTTTATACTTTTTAGTGATCATAATACGCTGTTACGTACTCCCACTTCTTGGTTGATATGAAACTTTAAGTTATTTCAAGCGCGCCGCAAGCAACGCCGCGGGAAAGTCATAGTCATATTTCAACAAGTAAATATTCTTCGTTGTAGTCACTCGACTATCTTAATCGAGATATCTTATCGCCACCCTTGAAATCAGTACCGTTGAGGAGTTCGGGTGGCCATCCGTGGTCTTCATCATCAGTTCCAGTTCACCAAATGATACTTTCTGAATGCAAATGCTGGACTTGTTACTAAAAATACTAAAATCGCTATATGTTTTCCTACAATATTTGAGGAGATATTATCCTTTTCCCCCGGGACTCAAACACAATTGGATCATCGCTATATCTCTAAAGAAAAATTAGTCGTACAACCAGGCAGAAATACTTACTAGTTTTGAGATCTGGGTTAAAATAGCTCCACTTTTTTTGCCCCATACATATCTTTCAATATCTTTTACGTTTATTACGATGTCTTTCAGATTTTTCAAAATTATTTCTGACATCTGATAGTTTGACATAAGTTTGATACTTGTCAAAGACATTATAGCACTTGATAGCACTACCGAGTCATTGTTCGAAAAAGGTTAATTAAAACCGTTTTACATAATAAATCGCAGCTTGGAGTGAAATTGGCAGCATGACCCAATTTTTACTCAAAACGACCAAAAATAAATAATTTGAATCTTTCCTCTGGAAGGTAAGTATGTTCTGTATAATTAAACAGGTTTTTCAGATCGCAATGAAAGCCTCTAAAGCCGAATGATATACGGTTGTTGGTATCAGTCAAGCTTTAGAACTTATAGCTGACATAAAGTAAATAAAATATAAATATAAATGTATATCACGAAAACGAATTCTAAATACCAAAATATCTTAAATATCTTCACATTATTGCTTCCAATTAGATCCTTACAAAAGACTGTAGACCGGGAGATACTGACACAAAATTTCCGGTCATTTGTACCAGTATGGCGACCCTTCAAGGGTCTAATTACGTAATGACGAAAAGGAAAATGATGGTCATAGCGCTGGTACCGGTGGCCCAAACGCGTGGACTTCGACTACGTCTCGCCACTACACTGTTTACGTATATTGATCTTTCCATACATAATTATTATAAATATTTTTCGCATTAGTTCCCTAAATGTGTAAGTAATAAAATACTGAATTTAAATCTCCTTAGTATCCGCGGCCTTTTTTAAAGTGTTTTTAGCCAGGATCTGGCATTGTTCTTTGGTAACATGATTCAATTTTGGCCAAAAACCTTCTGATTAATAAACTATTACTTCCAACTAAATAACCACCATTTACTGCCGCACTCAGAAGCGTCATTTAAGTTTAATGCTTGTTTAGTGAAGTGTTGTCTTACTGCCGCACTCAGAGACGTCAATTAAGTTTAATGCTAGTTTAGTGATGTGTTGTCTTATTCTATTACTATAGCAAAGAAAGTGACGGACGCAACTTTAATCAAGCATTAAATTTAATTGACGTCTCTGAGTGCGGCAGTTATTCTTATTGCTATAGCAAAGAAAGTGACAGCAGCAATTTGAATCAAGCATTAAATTTAATTGACGCCTCTGAGTAAATAATGGTTGCTACTTAAGAATACTGTAGTGTCACCACAGAGTTTCACCACGTTGATCGCTTCTTAGGGCCGTATTAATAAACTAATCTCGACTGCAATACCCGTCTCAAGATGCGTCAAACATGACAGTATTCTATGGCTTGACAGTTACTTTGAAGTTTCTTGTGACGAGCATCTTAGCTGAAATGAGTTTATTAATACGGCCCTTAGATTACGAAGCTAGCCTATGTTTTTCTAGGATACGAATATCTTTCAACCACGTGTATGATGCCAGCTTTAAATGTAATTCTGATAAAACGTAACGTGTAGGGACGATTTTATTTTCACAAATAAACCTAAAACTCTTTTTATAAAGAGTTTTAATGGCACAAGATTTAAAAAGATACTAATGTCAAATTGTCAAAGCACAATCACAACTTTACTTAATGATTCATTTTAATTATGGTTTTTTTTCGTAGTAATCCCCGATAGTGGTACAAATCAATAAAGTAAATCCATGATTCATGATCTCGTAAAAGAAGTTGAATGTACCTACGAGTACAAGTGCTATTTTAGCTGTGTGAGTGTGAGAAGAGTGGGACATAAAAATCGGAATCGTAAGTTTCAATTTTAAATTATTTCACATAATAGCCCTTAACAGAGACCGTCTTTTCATTTCAGAATAATGTGTCAGTTTTCTAAACACCATGGAGCTTTTAACCATGATTAGAAACATAGTTCAATATAAGGCACAACTTGTTTATTTACATTACGTTGTGACACATGTAATGAATGAATTAGTTAAGATGGGGCACACTGAGATCATCATCAGGAAAGGCGATGATAAATCAGCCTGTAACTCAGTCAAATATTAACTTAAAAAAAAGTTACCAATATAGGGATGATCCAAATCACCCACCCTATCTACTGTTAAAATTTCTCCAAAGGTTTTCCAGACACCCTGTATATGTATTATGTATGTATGTATGCCTGTGCTTTGTATTTTTTATTCTTTTACCATAGTTTACTTTTTTATTTATTTGAAATATTTCCACCGCTAACCGCTTATAACCGGTTCCCTGCTATCTTGGCGTGTATTGCGTACTCGTACTAGATTGCATTTTGCAGTCGACGTCTGATTTACTGCTTCAAACTGGAACAAACATCTTCATTAGAGATCACGTTATCGCAATCTTACCCTAAGTCTATAGGCAGTATCTCAGATAAATCGCCTGTAGCAATATCAACCTCATTACTAACATAATAGAATTCAAACTGCTTTGGTTATTGCATGTGGGATACTGCTTTGCGGCAGAATCATACCTACTGAATGTACAAATACTATTATGTTCGTTAGGTTTGAATAGCGTATTTATACCCTATTCATTTCAATTATTATGCCAAATTAACAAAATAAATTGATAATGGAAAGTCGTTAGTCGTGTTTTGTTTTGAAGGTTTTTTGTTTTTTCATCCCATCAGCTTAGTGCAATTAACCAATAGATACAGAATTTATTCTCTTAATTTTTTACTCGTTCTCGTGCTCGACTAGGTACTCATGATTTTTTTCATATTCATTGCGTTATATAAAAAAAACATCAAAAAATTCACATATAAAAAAAAGGACGCCTGTTGAGAGTCTTGTAGCGTTTCTTCTCGACAAAGATCTCCTCTTGGGAAGCGCTGAAAAGTGCCCGTGCAGCCTACTTACTGAATAAAAGTCTTTGATCCTGTTTATCCCTTATCTTTATTATATTAAGCATCGGGATAATAACTAATAAAATAATTCACCGAAAATAGCTCCAGATATTTTTACCCTTACAACCTTTGAAATCATTTATATTTTTTACATTCTTTTATTGGTTTTGTTCAAGAAATCATTATTTATTATCCTTGAGGTGACATTATGCAACGCATTCCAATTCTTAATGTTACACTTGCATTTAGTGCAACATTCACTAGCTTTATTACGTAATTAACAAATTCCGTGCGAGTGCTACGCTGTAGCCTGTAGCAGCATCTTTGCGCTACGTAGCGAAAATCTGCTACGAACATTGTACCCGACTATCAGGTCGTTGACACTATGTGTTAATGACGGTTGCCATCTATATGGCATAATTTTTAATGTCCGAAACGTATTAGGTGTAACAAGTTTCGCATAATTTATTTACGCTGGACTTGCCGAAAATTTATTTGGCATAAATCTATATTATCCGAATGGTTGTTTACCCGAATAGTATGTTAGCATAATATTGACATGGCAGAATTTCATTATGCATAATTTTGTTTAGCATATTTGTAATTTAGCAGAATTTTGATAGCCCGAAATCCTGTCCGAATTTATCTCCGAAAATCCGAAAATAAAAAAATATAGGTTTAGTTTAGGTTAGAGTCGTGTCCAGGCGCGAAGCGCCAAATACGCGGAATAGGGGCTCCGCGAAGCGGGGCCCCGTCGACACTGCCGCAGGAAGCGGGACATAAGGCGACTCTTCTCGCTTAGGTTATTATTAGGTTTATTACGTTAATTTATTAATTCGGCGAAATAAGATTATGCGACAAATAACTTTCTTCGAAACTAATTTATGCGTAAGTCATTTTTTGCCAAATTCCTATTCGGAATTCAGAAAATATGCGTAATACCAATTCGGCTACAATTAGAATGATATGCGTGATAGAATTCGGCGACATCAAATTATGCGAGAACAGTTTCTGCACAAATACAATTCGGCTTAAACAAATTATGCGATATTGAAATATGACGACAAAAATTATGCGTGAACATGGGGAACCGTTAATGACTTCTTGCAGTAAATAAAAGATTTTATCATAAACTTAAGCTACAGTTTCATTGGTTCACCCGTTTAGGCGCTTTGACATGATGCGTCAGAGTTTAAAAACAAGAAATACCAATATAATATTCAATTATATGTTAGCTCCATAACAAGTTTATTAATGTAGAGGTATGCAAGGTGAGGACGACGGTGCTCCTTGAAATTTAATTTGAGCTTCATCTGGGTAATTAACTGGGTAGCTTAGGGGTCAAGAAGCTCTGGCGTGTCGGGTATAATGTGATTTCAGGAACATGGATGAATAATGGTACTTACCTTCTTAGGTGATTCGTACTATAAGAAAATGTTGAGCTTGCTTTGAAATCTTCGTTGCTTTCCTGTAAAATCGTAGAATAGAATAATGATATTCTGTTGCATGAGCGATATCTGGGAAGACAAAGTAGAACATGGCCCCCGGTTGTCTGTTTACCGACCGCATAGCATTGATTAGGATGATAGAACCAGTAATGGCCAAGGCACCAGTAATGGACACTTGATTCTTATTTTACAGAAGATAAGGGTTATTCATTTGTTTTGCAACAATCAATTTAGGACCGTATGAAATTTGAATTAAGAGTCAGCTGAAAGTGACCATCATTGGTGCTGTCATCCTACTATGGTACCATCCAGAGATGGAATTATTTATTCGATTAAAAAATAATTCATAATATTTTTATTCGTGAATAATTTCTTCGTTGAATAATTTATTTGCGAATGATTTATTCGCGAATAATTTATCCATGAATGAATCATTCGACTACTTTTCGAATAACGATTAATTTATTAGAGAACAATGGAGCAGGTATAATAAGTAGTAAATAATAATTATTCGTGGCAATTCATTCAACGAATAAATTATTCGCAAATGAATCATTCGACGAATAATTTATTCGAATAAGAATAATTTGTTTCTTATTCGTTATTCGTCATTCGAATAAATATTGCCCATCTCTGGTACCATCAAGGACTTTAAATGTTGATGCATCATAGAACTTGTCATAATAACAAAGTCAAGTGACGAGATAGAAATTACATAGGAATTAATCATTGGTTTTAAGCGCCAAGGTTCTATAGTGGTTTACACGCTTGTCACTTTATTGCCTTTGATAGATTAGTGCAGGAGTTCAAATATAACATTAAAGCGACAAAGGACTTATGTATGCAGCTATTTATAAGGCCGACCGTACCTTTGGACTATGAAGGGGATATTTTTTATGGAGAAGGTATTTGAGCACACCGGCCACCTGATGGTAAGTGAGGTCTGTGATTGATAGACATTTGCATTCTCAAGACGACAATCTAAGGCCCTAGCCAAGATAGTTTTCACTAACTAGCGTTTCAATTGGCTTCGTTTTTAATTAAACCAATCGCGTCACTGGTAGATCACGTGACTCTTCGTATCACGTCAGTGACGCGATTGGTTTAAAAACGAAACGAATAGAAACGCTAGTTAGCGTAATGCTTGTCTTATCCCACACCGGAACACAATAATGTGAGCACTGTTGCTTGGCTGTAGTTCAAAGCATAAGATGGTGATACGATAAAAAAATAGTTTAGTCTTTGTTTTATTCCCTAATTTAACAAGTGTCACCTCTGAAAACATATTTCCTAATCTTTGACGTAGCGAGTCATTCATCCGCGACGTCATTCAAAATTAAAAACGTCACTCGTATTAAAAAGCAATTCTTGGGAGCCATCCGTCCCACACGTCACTCGAATGTTTTATGAAATGTCATGAAATGCAATCTGTGAGGAGAGGCGGAATATTGCACTGGCGACTGCGGTTTTCTCTGTATGTACGGGGCGTTAGACACTGAAAATATTTCTTACATTTGTGGTATGTCAAATATTTATTATACACCTACTATTCATTCTATTTGATATACTTGACAGAGGCACTTGGAGCTAACCCCATGTGCTTCTGTTTAGTCCACAAGAGAAAATATTATTTTAACGATCAAAAATCAAAATCATCAAAATCAAAATATTTTATAATTTTTTTTTTTTTTTTTTTTTAATATTTTACGATCAATTTGTCTTGGATTTAACTTATTTATTTAATAAGTCCATGGAAGTGTTTATAAATAATTCGAAATTGCCAAAGTACACCTTACTTAATAATAGTAAAGATATCACTTAAAAGATACACATCACTTATATTCTGAATGATATATTTTATATTGAGCCTTTCCAACACGTATTATTAGGTCATCTTCTTTTGATATTATAATCATGATTGACGATATAACAGCTTCTACTCCTTTGAAGCCTTCATAATGTCCATGGGTTCTAGATTAGATGCAGAACGCTAACGTAAACTACTATCGAAAACTGTTGAAATGTATTGTATTAATAATGGCTCGATGCGACCTTCTGGCAGCTTACGTCAATCCTATACAGGTTCGGTAACGATTGCAGAATACATCTTGTTTAAGGGCTCTCATATTTTCTGTAGCCTTTATTCATTTGATTATCCTCCTACGGCCCAGCATACAACGAAATTTGTCAATGGAATATGAATCTATTACGAATGACATAAAGTCAATTTTCCAATTTCGTCTTATGTCATAAAAACAAAAGAAATTACACTTTATTTTCTTTGCACTAGATCTTTATTTGAATGGCTGTATTTTGTACTAGTTTTAGTACAAGGAACCTCAGGAGGTTATAATAAATACTCTATAACGTCAACGTGATTACGATATAGAAGCGAGATGGCCTCAAACTAAACAAAATAATCACACTGATTGGAATTTTAAAATGTTTCAATTGTAGTATCATTAGCTTTTACCTGCAAGTCTGTTCGCGTGTGAATCGTTTTGTAAAAGAAGGACGAAAAAGTTCTGAAGCCGTTTTTTGTGGTGGTGGGTGGTTTCACCAAAATTTATGCAGTGGTGTAGCTATGATGGCATAACGCAAAGCAAGTTTTAAAAAACCCAATTGCTCTTTGGGTGATGTCTTTAATATAACAGTATATTACAAATCTCGAGGAGTTATTTACAGAAGGAGTTTGTATGTCGAGTATTCTTTGCACAGGAGTTTGCATCGCGTATTTTTTGCGCAAGAAGGTTGTATAGCATTGAGATGGATGTCGAATATATTGGTGTGTTCTAAATTCATACTTTATTCACTGAAAACAGTGAATAAAGTAAGCTTTTTATAGGGGGAATGGTATAAAATTAGTTATCATGTTAAAAGGGAAGGGAACAAACTTTACAAGGAAACAAAAAACCGGACATAAATACAGGTCAAAAACATTACCATCATCCTCTGGGAGTCTGGCAAAAAATTGGCCCTCACCCTTAACAAGATGCATTCTGTGATCGTTAGTAGCCATAACGGCATTGTATTGCACTTTGAAACCTAATGCTGACACTTACCTACTACTTTGCTTTGAATTTTCTGTTAAGTAGGTACAAGTTATTTTTAATTAGTAAGATCAGAATAATGATTTAAAACACGCTGTCAAACTCATTAACCTCTTGATTTGTGCTGTCAAAAAAAGTAGTTTGGCTCTAATGCACTGACCGTAACAGCAAGCGAGTGAGGCGAGGTGCGAGAGATATATCGCTATTATTGTCGACCGAACAATGCCTCTCGTACGCTTACCAATTCGCTAGCTTTGCTCGCTCACACAAATGAGTTTTTTAATCCCGTAGTAGTTGCTTTTGTGGCGATACTTTACAAAATGTTTTACAAAATCTGGTGGTAAATAAATAACATTGAGAAACTTTTTAATTGTTTGGATAAATTCTTATACATACTAAGGAATAATTATAAATGTGCAAGTAACATTGTCTGTTTGTTACGCTTTTCGAACATAGCTTAAAATTCGAGAAAGGACATTTTGTACTTTTTACAACGAGTAGTGATAAACGACTTCTAGGCAGACGGATGCTATTCGGGGGCTATTGCTAGCAATTTATAAATGCGAAAGGGTATATATACTTACGTAGGTTTGTTTATACCAAATTTCCAAATTAGTAAAATAGGGGCCAGGTAGCCTGAGTGCTCGTTAACTGTTGGTAGCATACCATGGTTTTAGAATTCATAGAGTCGCTATTTTCTTATCATTATAAACTCATAAGGTCCAGTGCGCAATAGGATGTATATTACCAAAGGCAATGTAATTTGAACTGTATTGCAATAGAAATAAAGTTTATTTTCCTTTATTCATAAATTTAAAATAGTATTTTGGAACAAACATAATTGAACTTTATTACCTTGATGGTAGATTCAAAGTCCCACTTACAAAACAACTGGCTGATTGTAGTACGGTGGGCCTTAGGAGGATAAACATACCACCTTGATATGAACTAGGGAATATTCCCTTCAAATTTCTGGTCTCTAGGTCCAGCGCCTACCTGTAAGACGATCAGTTGGAATAAATTTTAATGAACGTATGGAAAGATAATTATATATTTATTTAATTCATAAAAAAAACTTAGGCAAAGAGATGAAAGTGCGTTATAACCCTCTTCATAATATAAAACTAAAGTAAAAGCCGTAATGAACAAAATTTGATATCTTTTTTTTCATGCAAATGAATTCGGCGCGCAATGTATCAGTTAACAAGTTAACAACGACGACCGCCTGAATAAGGTAAACATTAAAACCGAAATGAAACTAAGTCTGCTTCTGAGAAGTGTTAAATGAAACGTTATATAACATTGGTTTCTACTCGAGAATGCTTTAAAAATTAGTTACGCTATATAAAGTCAAGTCAAAAGTCAAATCCTTTAATGTCAAAAAACAAAAGTCATAATTACAACAAAATCTATATAATTAAAAATCAATCCCTATTTCCCTTGGTCACGAAATCACGCGTGAACGGCTGGACCGATTTCGCTAATTCTTTTTTTGTTGTATTTGTTATTGTCAGGAGAAGGTTCTTATGAAAGAAAAAGTTAAGAAAATTTGCTCAGAAAAATTTAAAAAACCACTGGGATAGTCGGAAATTTGCAGCGGGGCGAAGCCGCTGGCGGGTCGCTAGTATAAAAATAAAAAGATCGCAGTAAAAACAATTCATCAAAAATAAAATTATTAACCACGCATAAAAGTCCTTAACACTATAAAACGCTTTCTCAGTTAGAAATGCTTTTAACCTACTGACATACAATCATAAGAAGGCGCATTCTTAATGTCCAGGCTCAATTTAATATGTAAACGAACACCTATACCATTATATTATATTATATATTAGCTGTGTTGTTGCCGGCTTAGAATAGTACCACTCCATGCCTTCCCGTGGATGTCGTAAGAGTCGACTAAGGGAATAAAGGCTTGTAGTACTGTTAGGCGATGGGCTTGCAACCTGTCACTAATACGCTGGTAAACATCTTAGCCTAATTGTGCAATTTGTGGTTATAGAATTATCAACAAGTTTTTAGAGATGTTTGTAATTCTGTAGCTCTGCCTACCCCACTCTGGGAACGAAGGCGTGAGTTTATGTATGTATGTATGTATATATTTTCATACTATTATATTATTATACTCGGTGACCCTCGTGCAGTTACATTTTTATCATAAAATCGTTAGTACTTAAAACTATCATATATTATGTTTAAATTTATATTCACCGTATGGAAGACACACGCTATATTAATAATGTTAAGGTATTTTAAATGTTAAGAAACTCTATAGATTTTTGCACAACTTTTTTTCGCTTATTTTTTCAGTGGCAATGTCCTATCTTCATTTAATATTAAATGAAAATCCTGCTAGTACGTCACGGACGAGATGAAGTGGACCTTTCCTTTGTTACACTCAAATAAAGTGAAATGTTCATAAGAAAAACACAGATTCCCCTGACAAATGTATGGGCGCAATCTGGCAAAGTCATTTTTTCCGACCATTCGTCGACGTCGGAAGTATTGCGAGGGAAGATAAAATAAACTAGTCTTTAAATAAGCGAGATGTAGGTATATTTTATGATAAAAAGGCAAGTTTATGGTGTGTGTTGTCATTTTGTAAAAGTCACGCATTTTTTAGGTGAGCGGCCATTCGTAGAAGTGATATAATAATATTATATACTTATTAACCTCGTGATTATTTTATTTTAATTTAATTCCAGCATGTTATTTTTTTTAACGTGTTTGATAAATGTTTTTTAACCCATTTTATTAGCTTATTTATTAATATTTCATATTATTCTAGGAATGTAATTTTTTATTGTACCCATTCAAGATTAGTTGTTTTAGCTTTTAGTGTTTGTCCCTAATAGACAGTATGATTCTTGGCACGTGCATGTTATTGGCGCATAAACTTTTATTTTCCCTGTCTATACATATATGTAACTATTTCAATTTGTAATGTTTATGCGCTGTTGGCATGTCAAATAAATAAATAGATAAATAAATAAATAAATAATGAAGATCTTTTCAAAATAAACACATTTTATTATGTCATGTAATACTCTTAAGTTTACCGACAGATATTTAAATATTGATACATTTAGTACATACATACATAATCTCACGCCTTCGTTCCCAGAGCGGGGTAGGCAGAGCTACAGAATTACAAACATCTCTAAAATATGTTGATAATTCTATAACCACAATTTGCACAATTAGGCTAAGAGGCATTTAGTAAACCTTAATAATATAATATTTAATATCTTGCCACCGATATTACTTCAACACATTTATATTTAATATGCATGTGTACTTAGGACTCAATCATCCACGGCCGCTGAAAAAGACAATAATATTCAAACAAACCTTTCCAATGCCCTTTACGGGATTTTGCTGTCTACTTTCTAGCAATGTGACTTGTTTTTTTAGTTTTAAATACAAGTGGTGCTTAAATACAATTAAAACGCCCCGACATTCGTTGAGATTTGTGTAGTTTATTAATTAATTAATATAATCTTACTAATTATAAATGTGAAAGTTTTGATGTTTGTTACTTAATGCTGCCAGGAGGGCTGAACGGATCAAAACGATATTTGTCACAGCGATAGATTATAGTCTGGAATAGCATAAAGGCTACTTTTATCCCAGATAATTGGACAGTTTCCGAGATAATTTATCGCAAACGACTTCGAAGCGGATGGAGTCGCGCGCTAAAGCTAGTGTTACAATATAAATTGTAATGTACTATCGCGATCGTTAATTTGTGACCCATTTCAAGAAAAATAGGCTTGAAGTCGTCAATGTCATTAGAGATGCCAAATCATTTGTAACTTATAGGAGACTCAACCTTATGGTTGTAGAATGTCAGAATGACTTTGGACCTAAGGTGGGTCCCAAATTAAAGTGCGTGACTGTACATACATCAAAAATGTACTGCGTGGCGATAAATTGCAAAATATTAAAAAAACTGTAGTAATATTTTTGATCCTCAGATATTTTTAATTAGTATTCTTTACTCTATCGTTAACCACAAAAAATCCGTACATAAACCAGAATGTTTTATAGTTACATAAAAACCTTGTGCGAAAAATTATCTAACTTATGGTGAAAACCCCGTTAAAATCCGTTCAGTAGTTCGCGAACACACAGAAATACGGCGGGTGACCTTGTTTTATAATTATGTAGTTTTACAGGGTGTCCCAGAAACCGACGTAATCGATAGCTTTTTAGCTGCTCGATCAGCCCTAGGCGGGTTGACGTGGGTTTCTGGGACACCCTGTATACACAGTTAGCAGCCTTCTTTGATATTACATTAGACTTGCGTCGGTCTCGGCATTAAAGCGAGTTTCCCTGTCCGTATTAGCATTAGCTATCATCTGACAAGCGAGACGAGAGGCGGTTAGGCTGTAAATACACGGATTTCCAGTGTTAAGCACAGTAGTACCCTGCGAATATAGCGGCCTCTGTTTCGATTCCTGGTAAGGGCATTTTGTGTGATGAGCAAGAGTGTTATCGATATAAGTATGTAAATCTTGATCAGCGGGCCTAATATGGCTGCGTCTATATCGCGTGTCCAATGTGGATAAAGTATTCGTCTCTCTCGTACTTATTTACGTGTCAGAATGTGACGGATGCCTTAACCACACTTTGTCACGCGATAAACTCGGCCATATTAGGCCCTCGACTAGGTATTATTAATCACACAAAGATCATTAAGTTTTTTTTCTCTGTATAACCTACAATGAACTAGGTAGCAATGAGCAAGTGGCAGAACGTTCCCAAAAGTTTGGAAATCGTCTCAAAAAATTAATAAGTTAAGCCAAAGGCATAAATAATATACGTTCCCACGACGTCAAATATAATATCTTTACGCCACTGCAAGTATATCAATGATAGGTGCGACCGCACCGCTGAATGCTGCTTAACGCATTCACTGCCAGCAACGCATATAAGCGTTCTCCTGACTTCCACCCAGGGCCCTCAACGCATATGTGCGTTCTTACAGTAGGCAAGCTCCGTATAAAACAAAAGATGTGGTACCTGGCGAAAGTTCAAAAAACAGTACTGGCAGTGAATGCGTTAACGGTGCGTCAAAAACGGCGCCATGTTGTGACCCCGTCTTTTGTTTACGCAACGACACCGTATTTTACGCGGCGGTGAAGTTTACGTATATATATTTAGCGCGATACGTGTATAAAGTTTCGTTCTTTCAACTGTTCTTTCTCAAAACCGGTTGAGAGACTTGTAAATATTTCTTCGCGTACAAAAAATAGTTTTTTTGACCGTGAATTTCACATCGGATTTTTTGATAAGTTAAAAAGTTTCTCGTCGGTATAATGCGGCAATTAACATACATTCAGTTCTACCTACTGGGCCGATATTCTACGCGGTAAAAACCATATTGTCTTTGACTTCTTATCGTGTTGTCAACGTTTTGATAGCCCTTATTTACTTGAACATGGCTGCGTTTATTACGTGATAAAATGTGTATAAAACACCCGTCGCTTTTTGCCACGTATATAAGATAAGTATGAGAGTGACGGATGCTTTATAAACATATTAGGCCCACAAGTTAGTCGATATATGTCAGTCAGTCGATGTATAGTTTTTACCACTTAGAATAGAAGCCCTGGTCAAAGACGATATGGTTTTTCCGCTTAGAATAGAGGCTTATATTTATTCCCACCAAGCTGTCCCTAGCACTATCCAATCCCACGTACAACCCTAGCACAATATCCGTGATTGATGAACGGCGCCGGACAGGAGATACGTTAATCGGATGATAATCGATTCAGAGGAAGTCGATGGGGATCGAGTAGACTATAAATTATCGATGCTTAGGACAATGCAAAATGTTTAATGCTAGGTACAATACAAGTGTATACGTTCACTCACTCCCAAAATACCAGAATTCCAAATTCAAATTCAAAACATTTATATATATTAAAACTAAGAAGACTGATAAAAATATAAAGATAATATTAAAATAAGTCACAGTTATGGGCACTACAGTAATTGCCAAAGAGTGCCAAATATACTGTAATTATAATTTCACCTTTTATCAAAATAAGCAAAGTATTCGTTCACAGAGTAGAAACACTTTTGTACTAGCCATTTTTTAAGCTGGCCTTTGAAGATGTTTAATGGCAAGATTTTAATGTCTTCATGTAACTTATTATAAATAGAAATAGCCATGCAGTATGCGTTCCCACTATATAACTTTGTCTTTTTCTTTGTTACTACCAAACGGTTTGGATACCTTGTGTTAAAATGACACGATTCTTTACCCGTTTTAAAAAGTGATGGATGGGTTTTAACTAACAAGCAAATTTCATATATATATATGCACGGTACCGTTAATAATTTTAGGTCTCTTAACAATGGCCTGCAGGATGTTAGAACATCGACGTTACATATAGATCTTATACAACGTTTTTGTGCCAATAACGCTCGATTTGCTTGATTGGAGTTTCCCCATAGCAGAATGCCATACCTAATCAAGGAACCCACATATCCGTGATAAGCCTGGATGGCAACGTTTTTATTGCACACTTTTGTGAGTCGCCAGAGAGCATATGAAAATGAACTTATTTTAATACAGAGTTTGTCAATATGTTCGTTCCAGGAGCATTTGTGATTTACGGTAATGCCTAGAAATGTGGTTGCGGAAGATTCTTTTATAACTTCGTCCTTGTAAGCTATACTCAAAGGCTGCTTATTACAGTTTTTATTTATGAACTGCACGTATGTTGTTTTACATAAATTAACCTTCAGATTATTTTTGTGCACCCAAGTTATAATTTTAGATATTACATTATTTATATCATCATTATATGTTTCAATATTGTGACACGGTAAAATAACTGAGAAGTCATCGGCAAAAAGTGTGCACACACACAAACACTAATATACACTAATTATCTTACTATCTAATGTTAGTGCTGAGGAACAAGTTTAAAACTTAAACTCTAAATTCGACTTAACTAAATTACACATACTTAAGACTATAGGACAGTCGAATATACTAGAAATCATTTCAAGGATCCTATTGGAGCTGCCTCGCACCCTTCTCAAAAGTGATACAACTTTTTTTCTACGAATTGCATAGAAATCATCGGTGGGAGCAACCGCAAACATAGTCGATGCGCTACAGTAGCGAGGCAACCCCATTAGTGCCCTAAATCCATTATTAAAAACACCAGCTTCGAAATTATTAGGTAGTTATCAGTAATATCCTAATTTAAATGTTAAGTTTTCGGATTCCAGTGTATTGGGAATCTGGTATTTTAAAATTCTGGTATTTCGGCACTGAGGGACAATGAAATTTTATTATTTTTGATATAATTATCGTATCGTCAACGGTATGTTTACTCTTATTATGAATGGCGGTTGAGTTAGAAACAATACAATAACAGCCAAAAGCAAAATTGTTCTATCGCGTATTAATAGAGACTCGGTTACCTTAGGTTTTCCTTCTAAGTAATTAATCGTTGAGTTACCTATTAAATCGTTTTTCGAATTTTCGTTTCTCAACTGTTAAAATTTAAAAAAAAACAGGTTTATTATAAAACAAACCTAACTTAACATTTATATCTAGGTTCTATTGGTTATATTTTTAAATAGCCTTTATATCGATTAGTAATGCGATGGTAAAGATATTTTGGACTTGCGATAGGTTATCTAATGATTTTCTTGTAGTCATTATTTAAGAGTTTAATAATGTTTAGCATTCTACTAACATCTGTCACTCTCTAATCATGTAAGTGCGAAAGCGAAGGATACTTCATCCACCGCGATAAAGGCAAGGATACAATATTTGCAAATATTAACGATAGGCAGCGTTTAAGACTGTACCGAACAAAAGTCAAGCGTCTAGTGGTATTGGGGTTGTTTGTTGTATTATGTTTTCTAATTAAGTAATGAATTTCCTTGGAATTGGACGATGTTTTTTTTGAAGAGCAAGTAAAAACACAATTTATGAAATACGTAACCAACTTTAACAACAATTACCCTTTTATTAGTCAGCTTAGCGGGGAAAGGTGGCCACTTTTTTCCGTTAAGTTGATAACTCGAAGGTCAATTTTAAGTAAACTATGTGATATATCCTATAAGTTGTGTTTTCATTTGTAGTACAAAAAAGCACCGTCCGATTTAAAGAAAATACTTTAGTTTATTAGAAAACACAATAATAGTAAAGATGGCGCCAATATACATGCGTCGTACGCTCGGCGTAGTCTTAAATTTTGTTGCAAACAAAGAATCTTTTCTACAAAAGATTTATTACTAAAAGAAGATCAAATCCCCTTGCAATTAGTTCATTAAGTTAACACCTAGGGCTGCCACTCGCAATTTGAATTTTAAATTCACTCATTTGTATTTTCGTTACCTCGGAAGGTTCAGAAGTTTCGCATAAATTGTCCATGCATTCGTTAACATTAGTAATTTGGGAAAGTTCGCTAGAATATTATTTGATGATAAAGGTTCGGCGCAACCCTAAAACTTTGTTGCGTTGTTATTTTAATCACTTCATTGTTGGTAGATTAGAAGTGAAATAATTCAAAGGGATGGAAATCGAAATGTTATATGATGTTTCGTTTTTTTTAACAGACACCGTCGCCCATAAATATCAGCAATGCCAGGGGCACAGAGAAGTGGTCGCCTTTCAGTGAATGCTCTTTTTAAGCCGCTTTTAAAGGAGGACATTCCGTAATGCTGAGGAAACACCGTGGAGGGAGCTCATTTCATAGTGTCAAGGTCTCTTCAAGGATCTTAGTAGTTTGGAAACGGATTGTAGTGTTCCAGGTAGTATGGATGAAGTTTACTACCCCTTTACTGTATTTATTGTTAGCAAATTCAAGTACTTCAGAACCACGTTACGGAACCAAGTTACGATGAAATTTCACAAATGTGGACCTACCTTTAGGTTTACCTGTACCGTTAATTGGCTGATCCACAATCATAATTATAAATGTGAAAGTAAATATGTCTGTTTGTTACGCTTTCACGGGTAAACCGCTGAACTGTGGGCCTAATATGGCTGAATTTATCACGTGACAAAATGTGGATAAAACATACGTCACTTTTTGACACGTATACCCGGTGCCTCTGACCTTGGGGCTTTAAATGCATGTATCGTTTCTACTACTGAAACTGAACTGCTTTTGTTCTGTAAGTTGTTAAAAATATGTCCAACTTAAATTTTATTTTTTTCATACAAGTTAAATGTAATTTTCAATGTGCGCGATCCAATTCTCCATTTTCCTTTAGCCCTCGTAGCAAGGAAATTTCGCCCCCGTACCATGAGATCGTGATTTTATGGCCATGATGTAAAACACTGATTTTACAACTAGACTTTAAGATCAATTAGTTATCTAAATTTAAGCTATTTTTTAATGTTGCAGAACAGAAGTAGTTCAGTTTAGCGAGTAGAATCGATGGTTGCATTTAAAGCCCCAAGGTCAGAGGCACCCTGTATAAGTACGAGAGTGACGGATGCTTTATCCACATTTAGTCACACGACAAACGTATCCATAGTAGGCTCGTTGATTTAAAAAAAAGGTGTTAAGATAGCTTGAACCTTCTCGCAAGTAGCAATAAAAGAATTCTACACAGACGGAGTCGCAGCAACAGCTAGTTGACTATAATTAACCTATACTACATTTGTTAAGGTACTAATTAAGCAAACCAGATCATGTGGCTCTGTTAATTAACCAATCAAAACTATTTTGTCGAGCTTTGACGTTTCCCATTTACTTCCGTATCACATCTGTCTGTTTACCTGTCTGTCTGTCAGCGGGCTGTATATCTTCAACCGTAATAACTAGACACTTGAAATTTTCACAGTGTACACTGTCTTTATAGTTATGTTTATTGCAGCTATAAAAATATATAAAATAGAAAAGGGTTTGACAGGAGTTTTGACTGAGGTACCACCATTTGTTTTATAACGGTATAGTTAATTTTCGTGACTCAACTGAGTAAGGTTACCGTATCTTAATTTAACCCCTTAACTATATATAAACTTTTTTTGAAAAACCGCCATAGTTGGATAATAATATATTATTGCTGGTGATATATTATTAATCAAGTGTAAAGGTTCGAAAGATACAGCTATTGTAAGAAACAACGAAAACGTCACGGATTTTGCAATGGGTCTTTTCGATTTTTTACTTTTGGGTCATTCCACCGTAACACCCGAAACAGCTACTTTTTATAAAGGTTTATTTCGATAATGTAATAAGAAACTAGGAAAATGACTAGTGAATGGTCTACTATTTGGATAATATTTTCTTTTCCTTAACACGCATAATTAAAAGAATAGAATAACGAGAGAATCACTAATAAAAAGTAGCTGTTTCGGGTGTTACGGTGGAATGACCCAAAAGTAAAAAACAAAAAGACCTATTGCAAAATCCGTGACGTTTTCGTTGTTTCTTACAATAGCTGTATCTTTCGAACCGTTACAGGTGATTAATAATATATCACCAGCAATAATATATTATTATCCAACTATGGCGGTTTTTCGAAAAAAGTTTATATATAGTTAAGGGGTTAAATTAAGATACGGTAACTTTACTCAGTTGAGTCACGAAAATTAACTATACCGTTATAAAACAAATGGTGGTATCTCAGGAGAAACTCAT
Source organism: Acleris literana (assembly GCA_946894065.1). NCBI lineage: Eukaryota > Metazoa > Arthropoda > Insecta > Lepidoptera > Tortricidae > Acleris > Acleris literana. The sequence continues at coordinate 5,523,826 of OX335692.1, forward strand.
GTAGCAAGTGCGACCATATTACTAACGGGTGAAGCTTGAATCTGCTTCGTTTATTGTATTTGAGATAGGTACAGTAACAAAAGGTAGGCTTATCTGAAATAAATATTATTTTTTATTAGTTTGAGATATACTTTTATTTCTTTTTATTATATTTAAGAATACAATATGTGTGCCTTGCACCAAAGCTTAGCAGCGACTCCCTAACTTATATAATTTAAAATGCCGTCGCTGTTCTATCGAACCATTTGATTTTAAATTTATAAATTTAAAATCAAATTGGACATCTTATACAAAGAGTTTAATACAATAAGGTCTATTTTTAACACTAGGACCTTACTGTATTGCTCCTATTAGCTTATGAGGGCAGTATATAAATGAATGATTAATTTTCGTGACTGAGCTGTCTAAATTTATAGTTTCTTAATTTTACTCCTTAACTATGTACACTTTTTTGATAACCGCTCCTATCGGCTCAAACATTTCTGACGCGTCTCTATCACTAGAGGCATAAGAGCGTGTCAGATATTTATGAGCGCAATATTGAATAATATATTATTGCGTGTGACTGTACGTTAACAAATGAAATACAGGGCCTTTCAAATCTCGCATGAAATTCAATTTTGATACCGGCCACTCAATAACAGTTGAATTTATTAGGTAATAACCAAATTCTTAGCGGTCAGAAGCCGTAAGCAATCTAAATTCCTTTTGGGTGAGGGGCATGCCGCAGTGGTTACAACATTTCAATTTTAGGTTCAGCGTTTGTGGAAAGGTAGGTGATCTAAAAGGGTCTATTTGGTTGGGTAATATAATTTAGAAATTGATTTATAGGCTTCATTCGACATTGACTATAATGATGGAGAGGAAAACCAATTACTTACACAATATTATGAAAGACTATTTGTGGAGATATCGTTATCGTCAAATAGTATCATAAAAGAAATAACTTTAACAAAAAGCAAGCTTTCAAAACCCGACTGTTGCTAACCAATTTTAAATCGTTATAAATCCTAAAAGATCATTCAAAATGAAAAATGATGAAAGAAAGCTAGAGATGATTTTTAAATCCCTATTCAATGATACCCCACTTGTCATACTTGGTCGACCTTTTTTTTTAATTTGCACAATATGGCAAAATATTTGAATTTTGATTACTGTCATATCTTCAGTGACACTCACCAGATTAAGACAAATCGATTGACATAAGAATTATCAAAATCGGACAACTGGTTTAGTTTTTATAGTGACACAAAGGAACAAACATACATATATAGGCTGTGAAACACATTACCCTCCTCCTTCGGCAGTCGGGTAAAAAGGGTCACAATCTTGAACGAGTCTCAAACTAAGCTCTAAGCTTATACTGTGGGTGCTAGGCAACGATAATAGTAGTTTATGTGACTGTACATAATGAAGGGCATTAAACACGAGTGTGGGTTTATGAAACGAGCTGAAGGCGAGTTTCATAATAACATCACACAAAGTGTTTAATGCCTAATTATGTACAGTTACATACACTACTTTATCTACCCACATATCATAAGCCTCCATGAGGCACTCAGGAGCCCCATATTAAATTTTAACTGGTAATGGCGGTAATGAAAAATTTAAAAAAAAATACCTACGTCAAATTTAGTAAAGTCAAATTAATGCTTTTTTATACACGTAACATGTATGGAGTCTTTCTAAAATGTATGCCATTTTCGTAATTAGGCATAAAGGCATGCTAGAATTTACATCAAGTTTTGTAAGAACGTAATGTTAAGAACCTTCACTATATCACGAAGTTGCATGCTATGGCAGGCGGCTCTCGCAATCCCATGCCCATTTCAAATAATGGAAGCAAATACGTATGTATCTCTCATGTTTATACAGAAAAATACATTCGTCGACGTAAACACAGTGTCGTGACTTATTATTACCACACAAGAACCAAAAGGGATGGGTTTATGTGCTTTCACGTGGAGAAAGTGAGATGGAAATAGTTAGCGCGCGCCTTCATAAAATATAATTGCTGTTTACTTTAAAACTTTAAAATTTATAAAAAAAATGGTTTACCAGGATTAAAAACTTATAAGTACTCAACTATTGAATCAAAAATCATCGTAAAAGATCGTAGGATTTTGAAGATTCAACCAAAGACATGCATAAAGGTGCCATGTTTCAAAATACTATCGGAGATTGTTTCTAATCGTGTTTTCACGTTAAGTTTAATATGTACAAATAACGGCTACATAGGCGTAATGGTTAATGAGATCACGATCGCGGAACACTACCTTTATCATATGACGTGGCCTCTTTACGCATGCATACCGGTCCTCACTGGATCTCAAAAAATGCTCGATCCTTAAATACTTTGATATTACAAGGTACCCTTCGACTGACATAATGATTGTTTGGTCGAAAATCGTTTCGTCTAAAACCCTTTCAGACTGATATTACAGAATTGAATAAACAACTATTGTGTAGTTTAGTTAAGTTAGGTTAGGTTAGTTTATTGTAACAATAAAAACATACGATTTCAATAGCAAAAACCGTTTTTGACAAAATGATTTTCGACCAAACAATCATTATGATAAACAATTATTATGCTAGCCGATATAGGTATTTTTTCTGCGTTAAGACTTATCGGACCTTACCATAACTTTAACCTTAACCTTTCAACCCACTGTGCTGTTTGAAGAACGAAGGCAGCTTTAAGATTACCTTTTCTTTGATATTAACAAAAAGATCTAAGTGAAGATTACAGATGGCCAATTCATATTTCCTGAACTATACTTTGTTTGTTGACCAAACAATCATTATGACAAACAATCATTATTTCAGTCTAAGGGCACCCACTTTGTAATATCAAAGTATTTAAGGATCGAGTAAAGAAACTGTAATCTTAAAGCTGCCTTCGCTCTTCAAACAGCACAGTGGGTTAAGGCTAAAGTTAAGGTAAGGTCCGGTAAGTCTTAACGCAGAAAAAATATGGCAAAGTAGATAACAGACGGCCATATATTTCCTGAACTATACGATTCTGACTTCTGAATGTGTATGATGTCAGTGATGTGTAAGATGAAACTAACCATTTTTTGTCAAAGTCGGGTCATCCGGTTAGACTATAACTATAAGGAACAAATAACCATACATTCTCCCATACATACATACATAAGGTCAGAAGGGTAAAATAAGTTTTCATTAAGTATTTAAAAATACAAATTGCTTCAACAAGATTGTATAGATAGTCAGTGTCAAAAGTAGACCAACTTTTTTACCTTGCCGCTTTACAGTCACATTCAGTGGTGGTAGGACCTTGTGTAGGGTCCGTCCGGATAGCTACCACCATCTTATACATTAACCCACCACCAAGCAGTAGTGTTCGCATTGCTGTGTTCCGGCGTGGGGATAAGACAACCGGTGATATTACTAGCATAGAGGCATTCCATCTTAGTCCTCAGGGTTGGCAACGCATTTGAAGTCTTAGGATTGCAGTTTTGAGATTTCAAATTTCTATAGGTCTCAGGTCCCACTTACCATCAGGTGGCCTGAGTGCTCGCGTGCCTTCTCGAAGCCATAAAAAAAAAACATAAGCGATATCAAGCAAGATTGTCAAATGAGTAATGCGATAAAGTAAAAAAATAATAACTTATTCTTAACGCTGACTGTATCAGTACCGCTCTAGTAAATAAATTAAATATCGCCATTAATCGGATCCTGGACATTTTTCCACCAAATTACACTTAATTAAGCCGCGGGGATCTTATTAACCCATTATTCGCAATACACGGATGTTTCCCGCGAGGGACAAATTTTATTCGCTCATATTATTTTTTTTGTGAATTACTTGAGCTCCATGATAATAATTTTAATTTTCACCGCCTAAGAAGGGGTAGTATTGAGTTTACAGCCTTACCCTTTGATTCATAGATGCACTATAGCTAAAGTATGCCTAAAATACGCTTTGTCGCTGTATGTTTGTTTATGCTTTGTATCTGTCGTGCCATTTCCATTTTGAAAGAAAGTGACAACACATGCAACTAAAATAGGTTAATGTGTGTTTATGCATAATTCAATTTTATTTTTAAGGTAAATATAAAAGTTATTAAAAATGTAAACACAATAATTAAAGAGAAAAAAAAATAGACTCGTAAAGAAAACAACAATATGTACCACAGACTATAATAAAAAAAGCACAAGAAGGTTTTTAGGTACAGTCAGCCTTATAAGTTGCTGCACACTTTGGTACCTTGTCGCTTTAACACCTTTGACAGATAAGTGCAGCAATTCAAACATGACGTTAAAGTGACAAAGCACTACAGTGTGCAGCTAGTTAGTACTATTTGTTATTTTTTGACAGTCATGATGAGGATACTTTGATTGTATTTCTTTTCATGAAATATTAACTAAACTAAACTAAACTACTCAAAAGGTCTTGTACAAATGGATTTAGATTAAATGGGTCACCATGAAACTGCTGTGACTTATTTAAAACTAGCAGCACACCAGCAAAGCCGCTGGTGTGCTGCCATTTTCGACTTTCCCGGTGAATTTTTCATATTTTTTCTGTCATAGAAGCCATGTCCTGACAATAACGAACACAACAAAAAAATAAGTATAAAATTTGGTTCGGTCGTTCGAAAGTTATGCGCGTACGATTTCGGCGATTCATTTTTATTTATATTGATAGACTAGCTTCCGCCAGCGACTTCGTCCGCGTAGATTTACAGGGTATCAGTATCAGTATATTTTATCCAAATCCCTCCAGCAGTTGCAGCGTGAAGGACTAACAAACTAACACACACACACACACACTTTCGCATTTATAATATTAGTAAGATGGCAGCTACATACCTCCCGAGATGGCGGCGTCAAAGCCTGTGTCGTGCATCCTGTTCGCACACAAAGAAAATTAACATCCTCCGTCATTACGACACGTCAGCTGCCGGCGCTTTCCACTCGGAATGACGTGAAATATCTGCATGTTACATAACGTTGTAACTTTTAGTAAAATTCTTGAAACTTAGCACGTTATGCATGAGGACTTAAACTTTAAATTTGTTTGAAGTTCCTATTATGTGCTATCTAGAGTCAAGAAAAAGAGGTACGATTTTATGAAGGTATGTGTGTAGCATTGCTGTTTAGTCTAGGACTCTAGGTGTTAACCACAGAATACGAACATATAACATAGAAACTGGACTATAAGACGTACTTTGCGTCAGCTATCTTTCTCTACTTTTTAGATTACGTATTACATGAGAAAAAATGAAACAAAAAGTAGGCTGTTTTTTCTTCTTTTACTGTCATTGTCACAAGGTTTTACATAGGGACTTCTTTGTCCTTCCTATAGGAAGGATTTGTCTTTCCTTGTCTATAGATCCAACTACAGGTGCTTATAGGTCCAAATCACGCCTTACTTGTGACGCTGTACCAAATAACGTGACGATGTTTAATAAGATCCATTGCTGGATACTCATATGAGTCATAATTCATACATAGTGGTGTATCCATTGATGGATCGAAGTGTAATTAAGAGTGCAACAGAATTCATTGATGAATCCTAGCGTATTAAAAAGTGTAAGAGACTCCAAATGGATTTAATAATAATAATAATAATAATAATAATAATAATAATTTATTTTCATAAAACATGGATACATAAAAAAGATGATTAAATTAAGCTATACATGCTAATAGCTAACAGCAGAAGGAACATAGTTTGCACCTTACTGTTTAGACATAATAAGGGAGACCATTTGATCCTTCTAAAATTAGGTAAGGCCAGTGCTTATAATAGGAGATGAGTCCTGTGCTATAAGCATCGGCAGTCTTCCAGATGTCACTATTTTTAAACGAAGATCCCAATAGTAGAAGTAAGGTAAGTGCCAGTTAACAATTTTATACAAGGGAAACACTTCTTACAATTCAATAGTGCTTGTTAACATGTGTGTGTGTGTGTGTGTATGTTTGCGTATTTGTGTATTTGTATGTATCTATGCGAGGATGTGTGTGCAAGAAAGGGAGAGCGCGTAACTACGGAAATTTTAATATATATATTTATTTAAGGGGGTGTAGGAGGTTTTCGGCTTCATCATAGCTGAGAGATAGAAGCCACTTTGTGATTGTTGTTTTGTATTCGTGTCTACTTTTGTTATGGAGTCCCAATTTGTTGTACACATTGTTGAATATGTGTCGTCCTATAAATTTATAAAAATGATGGCTAAACGAGGTTTTATTTGTGGAACAAAGAGGCAAAACTAGATTACGTGTGCCTCGACGAGACCCCGTGGTCAGGTAAGGCCAGGCATCTGAGCGCTGCTTAAGTAAGACTTGTAAGATAAATAGTTTCCGTACGCTAAGAACTTCACAACATTTATAGAGCTCATTAGTAGGGAAGAGGTAAGGTTTAAATAGGCTTACTTTTAGCAACGCTCGTTGGGCGCGCTCCAGCTTTATCGGGTATGTTTTATAGGCTCCTCCCCAGGAGCTGATGCAATAACTCAGCGTCGACTGGCATAACGCAAGGTAAGTCATTTTTAGAATGTTTGCATCGGCAACATGACGTAAATTTTTAAAAACATAGATTAGTTTCCTAACCCTATTACAGACTGCATCTATGTGAGGACCAAAAGATAATTTTTCGTCCACTAGTATGCCAAGATATTTAATCCTGTCGGATCTGGTTAGTTTCGGGCAGGTACAAGAAGAGAGCGCTGACTGGTGATTATGGGCTATGATGTTATGGCTATCTAGTGATGGCTGACCAGGTTTTCGAATGGAAAAGGTAATATATTTAGTCTTGTCAACATTCACGGACAATAAGTTACTCCGGAGCCAATTTGTGACTTTGTTAAATCCGAGCTGGGCAGCACTAAAAGTTTGTTCCCATGTGTCAGCTGTGAAAAGCAAGACTGTATCGTCAGCAAAGGCAATAAGTTTGCCTTTGTCTAGGGGCAGCTTGCACATCTCATTTAAATACACAAGGAACAGTGTAGGCCCAAGAACGCTCCCTTGCGGAACGCCGTACTCAATTTCTTGTTCATCACTCATTACATCTCCAATTTTAGTGCATTGTTTGCGGCCAGTAAGGTAGCTTTTGAATAAATCTAGCTGCGTACCTCGAATACCAAGATGTTCCAATCTTAACACAAGTCTAGGGATCGAGACTGTGTCGAAGGCCTTTGCCAGGTCAAGGAATATAGCAAGACATTTTAGATTTTGAAGATTTAAGTAAACATTAAAGCCCATTCTACTCCATTAATGGATTTGAAGGTACAAAAAGTCCACTTGACTCCTTTTCATGAATCCTGTCAATGAATTCTGGTGGCCGGAGAGCAAATAATGTACATTATACACGCTAGATGCAAAGAGGTCATCTTCTTTCCTCTGTCTGTCTGTTTATCCGCTAACTTTTCCTTACCACGCAACGGATTTTGGTGCGGTTTCCACCATCAGATAGGAAATTTTTCGCAAAAGGTTTTTATTTATTATAAATTTTAAATTCTGTACGGGTTTTACAGAAAACTTGTATAAACTAGAGCAAGACAACGGCGGGTCGCTAGTAAATTACATTTGAGATTTCCGATCGGTTTTATTTCATCTAGCTGTTCCCGTGCCCACTCCGTTGGGCAAATATTTTTTTTTGGGTTAATATACAGGGTGCAGGATAATCGATACAATCCTTTTAAGGAGGCATAGTAGAGCTGACCGAAAATTATTAGTTTCTGAGATATTCATAATTTTAATCTGAATTTTGGTGATTTTCCCTTATGTCCATGTCACGAAAAATTCTTAATGTCATGCTTTATTTCAGAAGATTAGTGGTATTTTAATAATTGTCGGTCAGGCTACTCCATGACCTAATTTGATCAAAATGAGCTCTACTATGCCTCCTTAACAGGATTATATCGAATATTCTGTCACCCTGTATAGCCTATGACACTCAAAAATAACGTGGCTTTCTATTGGTAAAATAATTTTCAAAATCGGTTCAGTAGATCCAGAGATTACCCCCTACAACGTCACAAACTTTACCTCTTTATAATATTGTAAGTAATAAGTATATAAGTAATAAGAAATATAAGGATTCATTTATTATATTATATATATATTTTCCCAAAGGATTGGGCTAGCTATCCAGAGAGGTAATGCAGCCAGTGTCATAGGGCCATGCCGCAAGCGGACTTGCTAGAGGGGGTGTTCTTTTTATAGTGGTGATTATTATATATATATCTTTAATATTTAAGTAGCTTAGTTTAATTTTGATTTCAATGAGTTTATTTTTAATTTTTAATTGTAGTAATATAAGTAAAGAAGTATAGATTTCAATATCAATAAATAAGGTTAGAGTGCGACGTTGTCTCGAAAGACGTAAAGCCCATTATGTAAAACAAGCTCAACTCACTCAAACATATACTCTCACTATTAGTATAGTGTATTTTGAATTGCTCAAAGCCTACAAGTTAACGGAGCGTAAGACAAACACTATCGTATATTGTATTTTAGGGGTTAATTTGCGCGACTGAGTATTAAACAGGGCTTACATGAAAGTATAATATACTAGTTACTTGATATGTGTATATGTTGAGTTAAATGATACAGGTTTAATAAAAATAAGAATCGTTTATTCGCTTAAACACAGACACAATTTTGGTCGACAATACTTAGCCCATAAGGGCATACAAATCTTGATTTTCAATATTTTTTTCGCATTATTATTCAGAAATTCATTTATTTTACAGGTGATAAATTCTTTTACAGTATTTACCTAAAAATAGAGTAAAATAGTGTCGAGGAGTACTGCTTTCTATATGTGACCTTTGAGATCTGCCATCTAGCGAGAGTCTCTTAAGGTGTTGGTCGAGACTCTTTGCTTTAAAATCGTCCGCCGATACAATATTTAGGACAATGAACGTCAAGTATTTAAACATGACAGTCACCTGCCAAGTCGGGTACTTTTTGAGCTAATAAATAAGTAGCATTAATGTCAAAAGCAAAAAAAATATCTTAACAGAAAAACTAACCTTAACTTAACCTGGACTTAACAGAAGCGCGTGGAGCTAACCCCATGTGCTTCTGTTTAGTCCATTAGAGAAAATTCTCTTTTACCGAACAATTGTCCTCGCGTGTGATATCCATGGACTTATTTCTCTAATAAGTCCATGGGAGTGTCTATAAATAACATCGACATTGGTGAAATACACCTTAAAAGGAGTGAAAGCCATTAATTAAGAATAGAGTAGAATAGAATAACCTTAACTTGAACTAGTTAGTAATCCAGTTCCTTAAAATTGGTTCATAAAAAATACTTCCAGTTGGACCAATTATACTCGAAATACTTGTTATTCATACCCTATCGTCGAGTATTTAACCACCCCCGCACCACTTCAATGAACAACTGACTGTATAACTTGCTTCAATGGTACCTCATCAATAACATTTCCACTCCAAGTGTTCTCGGGCTTTAGTTTTGTTCAGGCCTTTGATTATATTAGTTTACACGTCATTGAAGGGGGTAAAATTGAAATCATTAAAGGACCGTGGTCGTAGGTGGAAAAATCAACACATTTTGGATCAATTTATTCATTTTCATAAATCCAGGTGAATAGATTTTATCTTTGTCCGTTTCCCTTAAATGATAATAATAACTTTAACAAAAAGCAAGCTTTCAAAACTCAACTGTTGCTAACCTACTTTAAATCGTTATGAATCCTTAATGATCATTCAAAATGAAAAATGATGAAAGAAACCTAAAGATGATTTTTAAATCCCTATTCAATGATACCCCACTTGTCATAGTTTGTAACCCCCCCTAACAAAAACGTTGATAATTTATTATTATACTTTACCTAACTTACAGTACTCTACTTTTCTAACTATCTAAAGATTTTAAAAGCCTAAAGAAAAGCCTAGCCTAAAGCTCTATACTGAAATACTGAAATGAAAGCTATTTTAATTTGTTTAAAGTTTAATATAAGCAAATATCCTATGGAAAACTAATAAGATAATAATCTACCTATCAACTTTCTTATCTTTAAATATACTTATAGAGTAAGAATGAAATAATGTTGAAATGGCCATATGATCGTCTAGTGTCTAGGAAGGATCCCACGTTGAGAACCGTTTTAAATAGTAACCTAAGAACTTTTCATGCATATAAGATTGGTATAAATAATGGAAATAACCTATCCTTATATGAATTTAGATTGAAATAATTATAGCTTATATACTAAGATAGTAGTCAGATAAATGGTCTTATGTAATATATTTATAGGTCAGTCATAGTCTTAGGTATTAGTATGGTTGGTAAATTGAAACTGGAAAGTATGCTTAAGGCATTTTATTTTTGCGCCTAAGGTTAGAGCACAAGACACCCCGCTCATAACTGTGGGACTCGACTACCAGACTGGACATCCCTCCAGCGCCTATCTCTTTTTTACTCTCTTTCCAGGGGGAATTATTGATTTTACTGTCATTGTCAGTTGTTAGTAGTAGTTTAGTCAGTTATAGTCTGTCATCAGTCAACAAGGGACAAGAGGGTTTTCAAGCGCTCCATACTCAATGCAAGAGTGAAAAATAGAATTATAATGATTGTATGTAAATCTTATTAAATTTACTAGGAGCTGAATTATTAATATGTCATAGTCAAAATGTCAGGATGTGGATAGTAATGGTAAGTAGTCATATAAAGTCAAGTTTGTGAAGCTTGAACATGTCAAAGTCACACTGTCTGAATGTAGATAGTAATGGTAAATAGTCATATAAGACCATAGTAATGGTAAGTAAGTAGTCATAAAGATCAAGATTATGAAGTTTGAGTTAATTTCAATACCCTGCAATTTCTATGAAGAGTTTTGTTTAAATTATATCAATGCTAATTTCTCATATGATAGTGAATCTTTCTAGTCATGATGAATGCTGGTTTTAATGATGATTTCAATCATAATTTGTAGATATTTGCTGAAGTATATTCCCACAGGAATGGTATGGTGGTTTCAACTGCTCACAGACTATAAGGCTGGATTTCCCTTGAGAATAACCAAGCAGGGTGCATAACCCATAGTGTAAACAGAGAAATCACTTGATGTAATAATTATATTCAATATAAGTTGAGAGAAATCAATCGATCACATACGATCTTTCAATGTTGAAGTATATTCTTGGCTATCTGCCATAGACTAGAAATATTCACATATCTTTAGCTTACTTTGCTCAAGCATAAAATGTACTGGAACTGTCGTATATAATGAACTATCTGTTTCATTGATGTTGTTTACAATTTGAGGCTTACTTTGCTCAAGCTGTTTTGTTGATATTATAACTTATCAGTATCGGTATTTGCAGTAGATATTCAGTTTATGATGGGAAGGAGAAATCAGTCCACTAAGTCTCAACTAAACATCTGTAATGTAGATTTGAAGATATAGTAAAGCTTTCCAGTCTTGATACTATTCGATGGTTTTAAGTACATTTACTAGAAGGAGTGACCTCGGCCATTGTAGTGCATTTTCTTATGCATAAGTTCCCTTAGGAAAAGATGAATGAAATTACTATACAGGGACTAGCTGGTGCCCGTAAGCAGTGACAGCAGAGTCGTAACTCAGTATGTAAAGTAAATCACCTGCCCAGAAGATCAAATGAGGGAAGCCAGTCCAACTCATAAATATGACTTTGAAATTTACTATTTAATGCTGATTGTCAGATAAAGACTAGAAATATTTACTTTCTGATAAGCTTGCTCGAGCATTATTGGTTAAGTCATTGTTCAATTGAAACATAATAGACTGAAACTCCATAGGGTAAAATTGGATATAGGGAAAAGTAGTATATACCTACCCCCAAATTCCATAGTTATGACGAATAATATATTAAAATTAAACTTCCTATAACTATCCCTAAGAAAATGGTAAAAGACCTAACGCAGACGAAATTGAAATATTATTTTAACACACAAGATTTATATCTACATTTCTAATTGAGATCCTACTGTTTTAAATGCCTAAATCCCTATAATCCCTACGTTTGATTCTACCCTACTACTACTGCCAAGGCCTACTCTAAAACCTATTACATCCTATGGGCTTACCTTTCCCAGTAATTAGCTAAGTCCCTAGGTAAACTGTAAAGTTCAGCTGAGTCGGCTGATAAAAGCAACCTAAAACTCGTGTTCTTGTCCCTCCCATGCTTTTGGTAAGCCGTAGCTCTCAGGGATAGCATGATTAGGACGCCCTATTGTGTGGTTTAGTATATATAAATAATAATAGATTTATCGGGACCCATTCTCAACTCCAAAGAGGCTTCCATGGGTGCGCGCCGGCATGCCAACTATGTGGACCCCACTTGTTCCTCTAAGGCTGACATTGAGGATAAGTAGGCAATTTTTGTAGATATCTGTGCCGAATAAAAAGATATCTAGGCTTGCCCAAGGCTTCTTTTTGACTCTAATAGTTCCAAATCAGAGGCTCCGTTAGGCTTCCTCGGACTTGTCAGACACTTACTAATGGTAGCCTGATCACTGTTCTGGTACAATCTAGTGCTAATCTAGCTTACACAACAAGCTACTTCTACTCCCCCCACTACTAATAAAATTACCTTTTATTCCCCAACTATTCAATGAAATGTACCAGACACAAATGATAACCAACCCAAAGTTTCTGCTTCCGTGGTTTCTAAAAAGGTACACAGAAGGAAGTATTAGTACACGTATTGGTATTTGGGAAACCTCGCTGTCTGTATCCAGGCTCAGAGTACAGTCTGGTATCTTTAATACCATAGCTAAGGGGGTCTTGGCACAGCTTGGATTTATTCCCACCAATACAAACAATATAAAAACACTCATGCAAAAGACAGCCTCACTAACTGCAACCCTGGCTATGTAAACCAGGATACACAGCAGCAAGAGAAATAATAACCACAAGATCCTTACCAATGTATAAGTAAAAATATCAAATTAAAATAATTCAAAGTATAAAAATCCCACAACCCGTCGTCTGGAGTAAACCTGGAATATAAAATCTAATTATTAATGCACAACCCCCCTCAAACTAATCATAACAATCATATATAAAAATACAGGGCTTTCACGCTGCATTCCCATACATGACAAAGAACCCATTCCCCACACTATAAAAGCTATTGCCTATTGCCTAAGTCTACCGATTTCCCTAAAATCTCACGAATAGAATTTAACTACTGTGCTAACCCGTTTCCTATAATATAGCGAATAAACTACTTAATTTCGTTACGGAACGCTAACGCAACTAGTTGTAAAATCACGCCTTTCAGGCCCTACAAAAGCAATTAATTAGGAAGTTAACTATTGAATCGCACGTCCTGTTCCCTATTCCTCGCTAATAGCCCTAAAGAAGCAATTAACAACAATGATTCAAACGAAATTACGTATCTCACTTTCAAAGATCGCGAATACTAAGACAAATACTACTTAATTTAACCGCGAACGCGTCGTACTCCTTTTACTTGATAGAACTCGTAATTTAACCGAAATTTACACAAAATAAAGCAAATAAACTGGCACTCCACGAATTTAAAACCAAAACGAATCTAAAACGTTTAAAAATGACTACGAACCGTAAGTAAATTTTACGCAAGGCGAACCCCAGAGAGCGAGCCCTATCCCCTATGACTTGATGCAACGTTCCCGCGTCCGAAGTGAGATGAGCCTACGCTCCGCCACAAATGCCCCAGGGAGAATGTCAATTTTCCTTTGGGAACCTCTATATATAGTACCGATGTCCACCATCGCGCTTTGACCAGTCGAGCCACTCGGACCACTCTGACCACTCTTGCCACTTGTGCCAGTCAGGTCACACTTCAAATTTTACCCTTACTCTAATTAACATATGGTATACATTCAATCTCATCTCCCTTCACTTAGGTCATTTTAATCGTTATTATCTTGAATCACCTGATTCATGCATCGCTCCATCTCTAGTATTTGAAACTAATCCTTTTGCTATTCATTACACAGTATATTTTTCTTTGCATTCTAAAGTTTATTTTAAATATCAACTGCTTGGATCCGTATTATGATGGCGTCTATCCCCTTCTCTCTCGCTTTTTACTAATCCGAACGTGACAACCGCTTGCAGCGCATACCACCAAAATCATAATAAGGCGCCATCTACTCGGTAATGTTCGACTTCACTCCGGCCCGGATCGGCTCTTCCGTGATAACCTTATAATTCCATCCTACTCCTACTCGTGTTCAAAATACTCGCAAGACCTAAAATGCCCCAATTTCCTCAGCAATATATGTCTATTGATGAAATAATACTAGATTTCGGTACTAAAGAACCTATTTAGACAAATATTTAATTAGATAAGATTGCAAAATTAGTATGTGACTAATTCAACAGCTTTCTAAACAGTGAGAGACCTCTCAGATTTGTACCGCAAATATTCTTGTTATGATGCAAATGCTAATAGAAATTTAACAGGCGCTCACGCTCATATATTTTATGTTCACATTTTATCACATATCTTTGCTCTCGTAAGTGATTAGATATATTTGAAAATAATGTTTATTTATTAAAAATAGATTTTGTATATTATTCTGCTCTCGTTAGAGCCTGAATTTACTCGCATTATATTTGTGAATTGAACGGGCATATCTGGACCGTTACAATCAACCCCCAAAATTTACACAGGTGACAAAATTGTTTAACCGGAGTAAATTTTCCAACCTCACTTTAAATTCGCAAATATACTCTACTAATTTGTTAACACTATCTCTCAACTGTAAAAGCCATTGTAATAATGGTGTGATGTGTTTTGAAACCAAAAAAATGGAAATTGATTACAGAATGTAATTCCCAACCTGTCGATATTCCAACCATGAACTATCATCACTCTTCGCAAGGAACACAAGGTCTCAGCAAGAGGAACCTGGGTTGTGAATCCAAATCTACTCTAGTAGTATGATCTTGCCCCTTCACAACGATTCGACGACCACTTTGCTCGGCCTATGAATCTGACCTACTTTGCTCAGGCCAAAAGTGATTTGACAAAGACCCCCCCTCTAGAAACCGAATGCCTTTGATAGCTAAAATGCTAACAATCCAATAGTTTTTATATCCAAATTAAGAAATTCCACCCCACCAACAATCTCCATATCCTTTGGAACATGTAAAGTTGACGAGAAAATATGACATTAGCCACTGTGGGCTGCCGGTGTAGTATGAGTTTTCTATGGAAGCAGACTTAAAACTGCACTTTGATCTAACCTAACACCTATTCCATAGATAACCCATTGTTAGTGTAGTGCCTTGAAATTTAGTGTCAACAAATCGATTCCCAGTTCTATAGAATCTATTGAATTATTAGGGCCCTTAACGCTTTCCTTTTTTTTTGTGCGGAAATTGCATTCATCTACCTAATACCTTCCCCAGTCTCACTTCCATACGCCCCTAACAAAACACCAGGCTCAACTAGAATGGAAATCTTATAGAAAATAAACTATATATTAACTATTATGCTTATCCAGAAAACACCTCCAGTCAATCAACCAATTCACCCATGAAGTAACTATGCATTGAATCTGCAACCCCCCTTTCTTATAACGACATTGATCCACAAACTACTTTGAAAGCCTTAACAACTTATAAAAAAAGTATCTTTTTTTTCTAAAACTATAAAACATTTCTTGTCTAGCTTATATTAATTTTTTTATTAATATTTTTTTCTTTTTTTTTTTTCTCACAACCCTTCAATGATGTTGATAGATAACCAATAAAGAACCAAGCGCAAAGAATAATATACCTTTTGTAAATTAATGACTAAGGAAAGTATGCTTAAAGTAATCTTATAAAATAAACAAAAATAAAATATCAATCCCGCCACCTCTAAATTCTAACTTAAGATTAACCCTTACTCCATAAATTAAGATATATGTTAGACCTACTATAGACTGATTTGTTTCATTATTTAAATTTTTTGTAAATTTTAATATAATAGAACAATAAGGCACAATTTCTAACCACGACCCCCGGTACCAAACTGGACCGCTAGTCTATAATGGGTTAAATTATGTATTTCGCATTTGAAATCGATTTGAATCTTAATATCTACATAAACTGCACTCAGTATATCACCATATAACCTAAAATCCCAACCCCCAAACCTCAGACATGCACAATCTAATCTCTTCTGCTTATTTTACCTAAACTAAATAATTAATTCCGAAGCTAAATCAATTTGAAATGATAACGAACACCAATTTGAATAAAGCACAATCTTAAAATCTAAACAACCTAAACATATTCCTTAGATAATGAGAATAAAAGAGAATATTACGTATGATGGATGATCATTGTACTCGGACTACTTGGAAATTGCATGTTGATAAAGTTTGCAATAATAGATTAATAGATTTGCATAATTATGTCTTATGGAGGCTATCAAGAATTACCGATACAAAAAAACCCGCTTTAAAACATATTACGGTTTTCTGGCATCAAACCTACGATATGAAATATTGATCTGGGAAACTCTGTACACATTAATCGCACTTTTGTGGCCCAGAAACAATGTATTAGAGCAATTACCAATATCGGTTCATGAATATTTTGAAACTTTTTATTAAGACCGTTGACGGTACACTCAATCTACATTTATGATGTCTGTATATTTGTGAAACAGCACACGGACCTTTTTTTTTTTTTTAGAAAAGTCATAGGTACCTACAGCTAATTTCAACACTAGATATCCAGACTCGAATGACTCCGATGACTCTGATGGTTATCGTTTTAAAAATAAGCTACGAGGGGCGGCTGAAAAGTAATCTACCTAACAATGAAACAAAAGACTGTCGTGGCTAATTTTTTTTTATTTTTCTATATAGTCCCCTGCTAGTAAAATGCACTTATTAAATTTTTCAAATATTGAATTTAAACCATTAAAAAAAAAAACTTTCGGTTTGTCGTCAAAAAAGTCAGTAACCGCAGCCTTCATTTCGTCATCGGTCATAAACCTTCGTCCCCTGAGGTCTTTCTTGAGAAGTCTAAACAGAAAATAGGCACAGGGGGCTAAATCTGGACTATAAGGGGGGTGGTCAATGGTTTCGAAGCCATTGTCTTTAATTGCTAGCTTCGTTGTGCGGGCGGTATGCACTGGTGCGTTATCGTGCAAAATCAGAATACCTTTGTTTAGTTTACCTCGCCGTTTTTCTTTTATTGTCTCTCTTAGTTGGTATAGTAAGTTTGAGTAATAATCAGCATTCATTGTAGTTTTCTTCGGTAAATAATCTATGAGCAAAATCCCTTCTGTGTCCCAAAAGATTGTAGCCATAAGTTTACCTGCCGATGGACAGACCTTGAATTTCCGAGGCGGCTTCTCATCCTTAAATTTCCACTGTAACGACTCTTGCTTACTTTCCGGGTCCCATTGTCGAATCCAAGTCTCATCACATGTTACAATTCTAGAAATTATTTCTTCCTCTTTCCCTCGACTCATCTCCAAAAACTCTTCGCAACATTTGACACGCCTCTCCATGTCAAATGCAGTCAACATTCTGGGGACCCAACGTGCACTAACCTTGGACATGTTCAAATGCTCATGAATTATTTCATTGACTCGCTCTTTACTGACGCCCACATCTCTAGCTATCTCCCACTGCTTCACTCGTCGGTCCTCTAATATAATTTTTTTCACCCTGGCTACATTTTCATCGGTGACGGCCGAAACTGGTCTTCCGCTACGAGGATCATCTTCCAGACTCTCACGACCTAACTTAAACTGCTTTGACCAAAACTTTATAACAAATTCGGAAGAACACAAACTGCCAAACACACGTAACATACGCTGTCTGATCTCCGAAGGCGTATTCCCTTCTTTAGTCAAAAACTTAATCACCGCACGCTGCTCGATTTTATCCATTTTCACTTTTTCTACCGACATGTTTGAAACAATTGTAGGAGACAAATAAACGTGATGCAATAAACAAATGAATGTAATACATTTTGAAAATAGAATAACAAACGAATATAAATCCATACCAGCCAGCATTATTTTTGTATATATTTCTGACCAAGGAGATTACTTATCAGCCGCCCCTCGTACTTAGTTATTTAGCATTAAAAAACGCTACTTATACGCTGCAAAAGTCTTTTTTGATGACAAGGAGCAATAATAATAAATTCTTAAATTAATGTGAGAAATAAATAAATAAATATTTTAATAAATATACATTATATTGTATAGAAAATAAAAATGTTCATTTTGCAATGCCCTTGCAGAGCTCATAAATTGTACCAACTTATATTTATTATTCTTTTATGAAAGCAACAAAAGTTTGAGTTTGAGTTTGGGACCGACTCATACTTCTTACGGTATTAAAAAGTATAAATTGTTATGCCGTATGTATTAAAATATTGAACCATCTGCCAGAGGAACTAAAGCAATTACCTCTTAATACATTTAAAATCAAACTAGGCTGGTAGAAAGATGCTTCTACAGTATTAAAGATTTTCTAGATATACCACGCAGATGTTTATAAATGATGATGTTATACCTACAGTTTAGTATAGTTAGTTTAGTGATTTCAGTATTAACATTTTTAAATTAAATACCTGCATGACTTACTTAAGTCTAGATGTATGATTCTATTTTTTTTGTTTTAAGATCAACTTAATACGTATACTATGTCTAACGCAAATAAATATTTTTCAGTTCGTTCCTTAAATATATTTGTTTATTTTTCACTCTATTTGTATAATAGAACATTATTAAGCGGTTCGCTTAACTTTAATTTGTTTTATATGAGGTTTTAATGGGGTTACCAAATCAATTTAAAATCTTCAGTATTCCTAATCTGTTTTTCTTGCATATTATGAAACACGTAAGTAAGTAATTCAAAATTTCTAAGTGCGGCCCTATTGTTTCTAAGATGACTACTTCGCATTTATTTATGTATTAATTAACTACTTAGCTAACACAACCTCTGACCCTAGAAATCCTACAAATGCGGAGTCGTGAGCATTGTATCATTCAGTAAGCTACTAATTACTATATAATTATTTTAAACTTAATTTCAATAACGATAAGGTTGATATTGAAATACTATTTAGTTTTAAACTTAAACCTTACGCGTTGAATAACTTCGTATCGAAAGGCTTACTCACATTTAATTCTGCCACCTACTTTGATACTTGCTAAGTAGAATTTATTTTATAATACTTGAAAATTGTGGGTATTTAGCTAAATCATTAAAGGTCCGAGTCAGTAGATGTTAACATAATATAAATTATGCATAAAAGATAAAAGATAAAAAAGATTAAAGAAATTTATTCAGCAAGTAGGCCACACAGACACCCTTACACGTCAAGAATCTAACAGCACTTCCCAAGAGAAAACCACTGCTGTGAATAACTCAGCAGTCAGTCATTTTTTAAACATACCTACCTATGCAATAACCTTTACGTATCTATCAATTAGAAAGTTAGAACAATATCACTACAAACATAATAATTTACTTATCTAAACATGGTTGTGATCTAACAGACACAAAAATAAATATATAGTCATGGCGTCTATGATGTTTATTTATATATAAGTATAGTTTATGGATATTTAGCTGTAGAAGTATTAATTTATTTGCCCTTAGTGCACATCCTTGTAATTTTGCCTATCCTCGTACAGTTACCTTAGTCATGGTCAGGTTAACTGGAAGAAATCCCTCAAAGGTTAACATGAAAAATGGCGAACTTATCCCTTTGAGTTTATGAACGAATTTACTTGTAATTAGTTTTTGCAATACAGAGTCTACATACATATGTACTATTCGTTGACAATTATCAAACTTAACATAACTAAACATAATAAAATATCATTGAGGGTCAAGGCATTTTACTAAGATACGTTATCTGCGCGCAAAAGCGTCAAAAGGGTAGGTACCCAATTAATTACCTTACGTTTTATCTATTTATCTCTTTCTAACAATAGCGTTCGCTATGGATTGCCGTCCCTGTCCGCAGAAATATGGCAACCTAGCAACTGTCACGAGTTAGGAATGCGTTTAGTATGAGCATAACCTATCTAAATATAAAATATCATTGTTCACCCTATCCCTATGATTCGCTTCATGCCTGCCGCAAGAACAAATCAAAACCCATCCTGCATTGAAATAATCCTAAAATAAAATAACGAGCAAGCTAACACCATTTATGGCCATTATACGGTCGTCTAACAAATTACCTAACTTACTTAATAACTATAATATTAATGACGGTTTAATCCTACTTTTAGCTTGAAAACTCAATCTTTCCGTCAACCGTTATGCCTATGTAACTTAATTTAGGTACGTTATTTTAAATTCATGTTATCCTAAATTTCCTATCTCGTCTAAATCTTCAGATTAGACCAAAGATCTTAAAATAATGTACTTAGTATATATTAGTATATATTAAATTTCTTTGGCTTAGACAGACAACCTATTCTATAGATAGATATTTACAGAATGATACTAATGGTATTAATGCGAATGTAAAAGTACTCACAGTTAAACCGATTTCTATAAAATCCAATACGCAGACAGCCTAAATCCAGAGAAAGAAAATAGGGGTAAAGTGCCCTATTTTCTTTCGCAAGTAGCGATAACCAACTTCAACGAGGAAAGAGTCGCGGACAACTACTAGTGCTGAAATAAACATCAATGTTCTCTTCTAAACAACCGGACTATTTTAACCTGACTGACGGTAGCGATAGCATCCGTAAATCCTTAAATTGACAGATAACACAGTTCTTTGCTACATGGAGTTAACTATGGTTTACCTAAATTACAAAGTGTTTTAATTTGCTAGTATTAACGCCCTCTAGCGGAGATTTAAATAAATACAGATTTCGCCACATAGCAATGATGTGTGTAAACTATGCGCAACCAAAAATACAAACGTTACCGATTTCGTAATATAAATCAGCGCCATCTAATGTAACTTAGAATAAGTTTCTCCTTACAAAGTACAATGCGCATTTTAAACCTGAATCAGATACAAACATAGACATACACACTTCGCAAATATAGAAAGATTATCGTAAAACTATTTTCTTTCTTGAATTGTATTACCAAACCGACTTTTAATCCAAGAAAACTCAACAAAGTCGTTAACACACAACATTAATAAAATATCGGCGTGAAATAATTCCCGTGTCCTATTTTACCGCAATACTTTTACTTATACACATACGACTTGACAAACACACATACATACATGAAACTCGACATGTATGGTAAAACTGTTCTTTAACCTTTTTTTTATACAACATACATAAGATGTTACAGATTTACAAACAAACACATCGTGTATTGAACCCCTTCTTTTTCAATCCTATTTAATCGCAGTCTTTTACATACAAGGCATGTAATACAACAGATATAAAATAATTCAGTTAAAGTATACTCGAGAAATTGACAACATGACTTGATTTCTACGCAAATATTTTTTTCTTTCCTTTCATTCTTAATTAAATATTAGTGTGAATGAAAATATAATATAAAATTAGTAACATTTTTCAAGCGTTTAATTAACCGCACCAAGGACCTTCCGTGTATAAGTGGTCTAATATTGGTCTTCTCAAACTTTTACGCTTAGGTTTTTGAACGAATGAAGACGGTCGACTCTGTTGACAACGATTTGAAAGTTATCTATGGTTTTGTTTTATACGCCTTTTTATTTTATTGTTTGTTAATCTAAAACAGAGGTTCCATAATCCACAAAATTAACTAACATTCATTATAGTATTTATTAGGACAACAAGCATGGCTCTAAGCTGTCCTAGAAAAGAAGAAGTCGCACTATTTAACTGCAATACATACAACAACAATGTAACGAACAAATGTTGTCTTTCTAACTAGCAATGAGAACCTTCCATATAGCGTAAGTAAACAATTGACTCTTTACTTTGAATTTCCTATTTCTTGTAATTGTAAATTATACTTATACTTAACATTAGCTACCTTAGTTCATGTTGATGAGCACTAACTCTGTTGTATAATATTATTCTAAAATTTACATTAACCAACAAAACATCTAGTCTTCCTAGTCTTTCCGGTAATAAAGTTGTTAAATATGAAGATTACTTAACGTTGATTTCTGTAACTAATTGAATATTTTGCTTTTGTTACAGCGTCTAAGAAATGACAATATGTTTTCTATTTTGTCAGCAAAAGTACCAACAAAATGTTTAATCTGTCTACAAGATATATCCAACTAATAAACACTATACTACATGTGGGACCAATACTAATCATAAGATCTAGTTCCAGTTGAACAACCGAATGAAGTGAAGTGTTTCGCGTTTTATTGCTTTAAAATCTCATACTTCGAGTTATCCTCATTTTTTGTTCTTTCGCACCTTTCCCTCTGTTATGCACTACTAATGAATTATACAATTCCTACTTTGTGTTGCTTAATTATTGTTTTCCCTAACCTACCTATCTAAGTATAGTTTGGTTTTCCTATACTAAGGCGGTCAAATTTTAACTTGATAGAATCTATTTATACCTATGTTTCCTATTATGTGTGTGCCTGATGATAAGTAACTTTGTTTTTACATACTAGTTTTTATAAAATTGCTTTACCAACCCCCAGATTTTTCAACAAGTGAGTAGTTTCTCGATTTTGAAAGTGTGGTACCAAATACTTTCATTGTATTCAAGCCTGTCTCCCAACAACAAAGACCTTTTAATACTTATATTAAATAATATGATGGCTATGATTATCTGTAAAGTCATAGTTCTCTTCTAATAACAATTTTCTATCCTGCTACTGACTGAACTTAATAAAATTAATAAATTGATATTTTAGTAGCGTAACAGTAAGGTTAGTATTCTGAATATTTTATCCTTCTTATTTTATTCATATCTAAATAAATTATATCTCTGAACATCTAAGTTATAACTAAACAACCCCCCGACCTTTAATCTAGTGACATCAACACATTTTAAATATTGAATTTCAATGACTACTGAGTAAATCGCTTTATAAATAACACCTATAATTTCTTTTCCTAGTTGCTGTCAACGACTTCCCATTCTTTTCCATGAAATTCAGACTTGTCTACTTTATTCCTTTATCTAGAATCCAGTCTAGACTTAGGTACACTCCTAATATATTCCAGATGAGGAGAAGAATCATACAAATATGGTATCTGAATTATTCAAAATGGTAAGTTAAATTTACAAAGTTGAAACCACGTAGGTATTACTAAAAGCACAGATCATAGGGTACGTCTACTAAAAGTAGTTTTTTTTTTTTTCTCTTTATTGATTTATTATAAAAGTTAATAGTCCCTATGATCATACCGCCAAGTTTATACTAATTTCATTTTTACTCAAAGACTATTAGTTTTTTTTTTTTTTTTGGATAATTTCAATTATTTTGTTAAATACAAACACTAATCTAAAAAGAATAATACATTTTAGTAAATAAGTTCTGCCCTACCCTATATTCAATAAAGTTATAAATATATCTATAACCTATAAAAGCTTAAAATTATAACTATATTTTATTAGATAAATTTTAATTAATTATTGTAATGATTCTGCTAAGTTTTTCTTTTTATAATTTTCCTTTGGTAATAATGAATTGAAAAATACATCTATAAGTATTTCCTAATGTTCTCCTAAAAAAAAAAACCACCTTTATAAATCCTGATTTTACTTTTGCCTAAAATTTATTTATAATTAATAAGAGGTGAATAATTAAATTAAAGATGTCCTTTTTTTTTTATATTGAAGTATAATAATAATTTTTAATTCCTTAATTATTATCAAAAATTACTTAATATTTTACTATAGCAACTTCCTTTGTACCATTAAGACTTCACTGTATAATCTGTCTGTGACAAATGACAAATGCTTTACCTACCTATTATCCAAATTAGTTATGCCTGTTTGTTTAATTACTTAACTTATGTTTTTAAATGATTAAAATGTTTCATCTAAAATATAACAAAGTGGAATTTAAAAGAATAAACAATATGTAACATGTCATGTTATCCTGAACTACTACTAGCTTTAAAGTTTAACGTGATGGTGGCAGATAAATAAAGTGAAAGTAAAATAATTATATAATAATTACAACTTATCACAATACAGATGGAAAATGCCAATCTAATGAAGTGTTGAACATGCCCGTGACTTGACTATTCCCTACAGAATTTACTTGACTTATCCTATTGTATTTCTTTTGTGAATTATAAGTGTTTTCTTTATAATGGTGTATTAACTTATTTAACCAATCTATAACCCTAATGATTATTCATACCAACCTCATACTTATTATCCGCTTCACGAAACCAATTGTACCCTACCTAACTCATTCTTACTCTTTAATCTCATAATTATACTATTTACAAATTAACTGGCAAAAGCAAACAATAACTCAAGTTCAAAATCCTGGTCACTACGGCACATTAATTGTAACCCCCCCTAACAAAAACGTTGATAATTTATTATTATACTTTACCTAACTTACAGTACTCTACTTTTCTAACTATCTAAAGATTTTAAAAGCCTAAAGAAAAGCCTAGCCTAAAGCTCTATACTGAAATACTGAAATGAAAGCTATTTTAATTTGTTTAAAGTTTAATATAAGCAAATATCCTATGGAAAACTAATAAGATAATAATCTACCTATCAACTTTCTTATCTTTAAATATACTTATAGAGTAAGAATGAAATAATGTTGAAATGGCCATATGATCGTCTAGTGTCTAGGAAGGATCCCACGTTGAGAACCGTTTTAAATAGTAACCTAAGAACTTTTCATGCATATAAGATTGGTATAAATAATGGAAATAACCTATCCTTATATGAATTTAGATTGAAATAATTATAGCTTATATACTAAGATAGTAGTCAGATAAATGGTCTTATGTAATATATTTATAGGTCAGTCATAGTCTTAGGTATTAGTATGGTTGGTAAATTGAAACTGGAAAGTATGCTTAAGGCATTTTATTTTTGCGCCTAAGGTTAGAGCACAAGACACCCCGCTCATAACTGTGGGACTCGACTACCAGACTGGACATCCCTCCAGCGCCTATCTCTTTTTTACTCTCTTTCCAGGGGGAATTATTGATTTTACTGTCATTGTCAGTTGTTAGTAGTAGTTTAGTCAGTTATAGTCTGTCATCAGTCAACAAGGGACAAGAGGGTTTTCAAGCGCTCCATACTCAATGCAAGAGTGAAAAATAGAATTATAATGATTGTATGTAAATCTTATTAAATTTACTAGGAGCTGAATTATTAATATGTCATAGTCAAAATGTCAGGATGTGGATAGTAATGGTAAGTAGTCATATAAAGTCAAGTTTGTGAAGCTTGAACATGTCAAAGTCACACTGTCTGAATGTAGATAGTAATGGTAAATAGTCATATAAGACCATAGTAATGGTAAGTAAGTAGTCATAAAGATCAAGATTATGAAGTTTGAGTTAATTTCAATACCCTGCAATTTCTATGAAGAGTTTTGTTTAAATTATATCAATGCTAATTTCTCATATGATAGTGAATCTTTCTAGTCATGATGAATGCTGGTTTTAATGATGATTTCAATCATAATTTGTAGATATTTGCTGAAGTATATTCCCACAGGAATGGTATGGTGGTTTCAACTGCTCACAGACTATAAGGCTGGATTTCCCTTGAGAATAACCAAGCAGGGTGCATAACCCATAGTGTAAACAGAGAAATCACTTGATGTAATAATTATATTCAATATAAGTTGAGAGAAATCAATCGATCACATACGATCTTTCAATGTTGAAGTATATTCTTGGCTATCTGCCATAGACTAGAAATATTCACATATCTTTAGCTTACTTTGCTCAAGCATAAAATGTACTGGAACTGTCGTATATAATGAACTATCTGTTTCATTGATGTTGTTTACAATTTGAGGCTTACTTTGCTCAAGCTGTTTTGTTGATATTATAACTTATCAGTATCGGTATTTGCAGTAGATATTCAGTTTATGATGGGAAGGAGAAATCAGTCCACTAAGTCTCAACTAAACATCTGTAATGTAGATTTGAAGATATAGTAAAGCTTTCCAGTCTTGATACTATTCGATGGTTTTAAGTACATTTACTAGAAGGAGTGACCTCGGCCATTGTAGTGCATTTTCTTATGCATAAGTTCCCTTAGGAAAAGCTGAATGAAATTACTATACAGGGACTAGCTGGTGCCCGTAAGCAGTGACAGCAGAGTCGTAACTCAGTATGTAAAGTAAATCACCTGCCCAGAAGATCAAATGAGGGAAGCCAGTCCAACTCATAAATATGACTTTGAAATTTACTATTTAATGCTGATTGTCAGATAAAGACTAGAAATATTTACTTTCTGATAAGCTTGCTCGAGCATTATTGGTTAAGTCATTGTTCAATTGAAACATAATAGTCTGAAACTCCATAGGGTAAAATTGGATATAGGGAAAAGTAGTATATACCTACCCCCAAATTCCATAGTTATGACGAATAATATATTAAAATTAAACTTCCTATAACTATCCCTAAGAAAATGGTAAAAGACCTAACGCAGACGAAATTGAAATATTATTTTAACACACAAGATTTATATCTACATTTCTAATTGAGATCCTACTGTTTTAAATGCCTAAATCCCTATAATCCCTACGTTTGATTCTACCCTACTACTACTGCCAAGGCCTACTCTAAAACCTATTACATCCTATGGGCTTACCTTTCCCAGTAATTAGCTAAGTCCCTAGGTAAACTGTAAAGTTCAGCTGAGTCGGCTGATAAAAGCAACCTAAAACTCGTGTTCTTGTCCCTCCCATGCTTTTGGTAAGCCGTAGCTCTCAGGGATAGCATGATTAGGACGCCCTATTGTGTGGTTTAGTATATATAAATAATAATAGATTTATCGGGACCCATTCTCAACTCCAAAGAGGCTTCCATGGGTGCGCGCCGGCATGCCAACTATGTGGACCCCACTTGTTCCTCTAAGGCTGACATTGAGGATAAGTAGGCAATTTTTGTAGATATCTGTGCCGAATAAAAAGATATCTAGGCTTGCCCAAGGCTTCTTTTTGACTCTAATAGTTCCAAATCAGAGGCTCCGTTAGGCTTCCTCGGACTTGTCAGACACTTACTAATGGTAGCCTGATCACTGTTCTGGTACAATCTAGTGCTAATCTAGCTTACACAACAAGCTACTTCTACTCCCCCCACTACTAATAAAATTACCTTTTATTCCCCAACTATTCAATGAAATGTACCAGACACAAATGATAACCAACCCAAAGTTTCTGCTTCCGTGGTTTCTAAAAAGGTACACAGAAGGAAGTATTAGTACACGTATTGGTATTTGGGAAACCTCGCTGTCTGTATCCAGGCTCAGAGTACAGTCTGGTATCTTTAATACCATAGCTAAGGGGGTCTTGGCACAGCTTGGATTTATTCCCACCAATACAAACAATATAAAAACACTCATGCAAAAGACAGCCTCACTAACTGCAACCCTGGCTATGTAAACCAGGATACACAGCAGCAAGAGAAATAATAACCACAAGATCCTTACCAATGTATAAGTAAAAATATCAAATTAAAATAATTCAAAGTATAAAAATCCCACAACCCGTCGTCTGGAGTAAACCTGGAATATAAAATCTAATTATTAATGCACAACCCCCCTCAAACTAATCATAACAATCATATATAAAAATACAGGGCTTTCACGCTGCATTCCCATACATGACAAAGAACCCATTCCCCACACTATAAAAGCTATTGCCTATTGCCTAAGTCTACCGATTTCCCTAAAATCTCACGAATAGAATTTAACTACTGTGCTAACCCGTTTCCTATAATATAGCGAATAAACTACTTAATTTCGTTACGGAACGCTAACGCAACTAGTTGTAAAATCACGCCTTTCAGGCCCTACAAAAGCAATTAATTAGGAAGTTAACTATTGAATCGCACGTCCTGTTCCCTATTCCTCGCTAATAGCCCTAAAGAAGCAATTAACAACAATGATTCAAACGAAATTACGTATCTCACTTTCAAAGATCGCGAATACTAAGACAAATACTACTTAATTTAACCGCGAACGCGTCGTACTCCTTTTACTTGATAGAACTCGTAATTTAACCGAAATTTACACAAAATAAAGCAAATAAACTGGCACTCCACGAATTTAAAACCAAAACGAATCTAAAACGTTTAAAAATGACTACGAACCGTAAGTAAATTTTACGCAAGGCGAACCCCAGAGAGCGAGCCCTATCCCCTATGACTTGATGCAACGTTCCCGCGTCCGAAGTGAGATGAGCCTACGCTCCGCCACAAATGCCCCAGGGAGAATGTCAATTTTCCTTTGGGAACCTCTATATATAGTACCGATGTCCACCATCGCGCTTTGACCAGTCGAGCCACTCGGACCACTCTGACCACTCTTGCCACTTGTGCCAGTCAGGTCACACTTCAAATTTTACCCTTACTCTAATTAACATATGGTATACATTCAATCTCATCTCCCTTCACTTAGGTCATTTTAATCGTTATTATCTTGAATCACCTGATTCATGCATCGCTCCATCTCTAGTATTTGAAACTAATCCTTTTGCTATTCATTACACAGTATATTTTTCTTTGCATTCTAAAGTTTATTTTAAATATCAACTGCTTGGATCCGTATTATGATGGCGTCTATCCCCTTCTCTCTCGCTTTTTACTAATCCGAACGTGACAACCGCTTGCAGCGCATACCACCAAAATCATAATAAGGCGCCATCTACTCGGTAATGTTCGACTTCACTCCGGCCCGGATCGGCTCTTCCGTGATAACCTTATAATTCCATCCTACTCCTACTCGTGTTCAAAATACTCGCAAGACCTAAAATGCCCCAATTTCCTCAGCAATATATGTCTATTGATGAAATAATACTAGATTTCGGTACTAAAGAACCTATTTAGACAAATATTTAATTAGATAAGATTGCAAAATTAGTATGTGACTAATTCAACAGCTTTCTAAACAGTGAGAGACCTCTCAGATTTGTACCGCAAATATTCTTGTTATGATGCAAATGCTAATAGAAATTTAACAGGCGCTCACGCTCATATATTTTATGTTCACATTTTATCACATATCTTTGCTCTCGTAAGTGATTAGATATATTTGAAAATAATGTTTATTTATTAAAAATAGATTTTGTATATTATTCTGCTCTCGTTAGAGCCTGAATTTACTCGCATTATATTTGTGAATTGAACGGGCATATCTGGACCGTTACAAGTTGTTTGATTTTTTTTTCGCGTCTGGTTGCCGCCATATTGAATTTTGATTACTGTCATATCGTCAGTGATTCTCACCAGATTAAAACAAATCGATTGACATAAGAATCATCAAAATCGGACAACGGGTTTAGTTTTTATAGTGCCACAAAGAACAATCATACATATATAGGCTGTGAAACACATTACCCTCCTCCTTCGGCAGTCGGGTAAAAAGTTGCAACTTTAACACTTTAGCAGCCGCAAACGCACTAAATATAGGCTGGTAGTACTGTTAGGCCATGGGCTTGCAATCTTTTACTAATACACTGGTAAATATCTTAGCTTATTTGTGAAAAATGTGGTTACTGAATTACCAATAAGTTTTTAAAGTCGTCGGTAATTCTGTAGCTCTGCCTACCCCACTCTGGGATTACAGGCGTCAAGATATGTATGTATGTAACCAGCGGGGCTTGACAAGTTGCCATCTAATACAAACGCTAGCGTTAGGTGATAACCTGTCGCTTTAAAAAATGTATGGAATTGACGTAAGATAGTCACGTGATATATCACTCGTTACAACTGACTCGCTGTAAAGTGATCACTAACACTCGCGCTAATCAAATAGTGATAGTTTTGACAACTACAGTCGTTACGCGGTACTATCTTGACAGGTCGAATTCAACACGACCACTATCCATTATGAACGTCGGTATCCAAGGGCGGTAGGTTATTTTTTTTTTCTTAATTAATGGCTTTCACTCCTTGTGTTTAACGAGGTGTATTTCGCCAGTATCGAGTTTTAGACAATCGCCATGGACTTATTAGAGAAACAAGTCCATGGATATCACACGCGAGGACAATTGTTCGGTTAAAGAGATTTACTCTGGTGGACTAAACAGAAGCTCCACGCGCTTCTGTCAAGTCCGGGCGGTAGGTATGCGAAGAAACTGTCAACTGAGTCAGTGTCATCACAGGTGATCACGTAACGCTAGCGTTCGTATTCGATGGCAACTTGTCTAGCCCTACTGAGAGCGAAAGCGTCGCGTTGTGGCACGAGTTCTTACGAAACACGTCTCCGCTACGCTCATCATTTTAGCCGAAAGATGTCTCCTGCTGAACATTGCACTCCTACGGAGAAAGCTGATGATAAAAGCCGCATTAAAATCGTTCACGTAGTTTTGAAGATCTAAGTATGTGCACATACCTGTGGTACAGTCAACAGCATAAATAAGTGATCATTTATGTACCTTGTCGCTTTCAATCGTTTCACAATTTTGTATGACATTTGAAACACGAAGTGACAAGGTACATAAATGATCACTTATTTATGCTGTTGACTGTACATACAGACGGAGAGACGGCGAAGACTTGGTTTTATACAAGTAGGTACTATGTGACCAGATGTGTGTGTGTGAAGATGGAGTGTCGACCTTGTAAAGATCGCGGGAAAGCGGTGGATGCGAAAAGCACAAGATCGGTCTGAGTGGAGAGCCTTGGGGGAGGCCTATGTCCAGCAGTGGACGTCTTTCGGTTGACATGATGATGATGATGATGAGGTACTATGTACATTATATTAAAGTCTTAAATCTTAAAAGAAAGAAGAAGAAACCTTAAATTTCCGATTTTGTTTTCGAATTTGAATTTTTCCGAAAGCTACCTTCTTCTTCTTCTACATACTTATGTTATACTGAAATCTATTTTAGATTAAATGCATAATTGAATTCCTATACGTAGGTTAGGTTTGATTTGTAAGCGATAGCAAAATTTAAAGTCTTCTATCAAAACAATGCATTCGCCGAATTATGAAAATTCAGAATTTCAATCAATTCGGAATTATGTACTACTCGTAAAAAGATAATAATTCAATTTTATCATAGATTTTCCACCGCGATATTGGCACTAAAAGTTTAATCTCTAATCACCACCCCGCGAGAACAACCACTCTCCTAGCCCTCACCAAAATTCCCAACCAATCAAACTGAGGTCAACTTGAACTGTAAGCCCCATGTTTCAGGAAATCCCTAGTTAAAGTTCCGAAGTCAATCAGAAGTCAAATTTGATTGCGATAATTGTCTAGTGGCCGATATAGTGAAATTGATTCGATTAGTCTTGGGGCTATTATTTACAGTCAAGGAATTTAATTTGTGACCCACCTTAGGCATAAGAATAAACAATAACTACAAGTAGAAGCGAAACTCCCGGCTCCGGACGCGCGCTCGGCGCGTTAAATACCTACCGCCTGGCGATACCTGAGGTGTCTAATCAGTCAGGGGCATCACAGACGGAATACATATTGACCAATATATTGTTATTGTGTCTTGAATTGGTTTTTTAGTGTTTATGGTTGAACTAAGATAGTGTTTTAAAAAATGAACGATTATTTACGGCAAAATAATTAGAAATAATTGATTGAATGAAGGAGTTTTATTTGTTAGTTAATACATCCCCTAGATGTTGAAAAAAAAAACCGGAAACCTTAAAAACGAATTTATAAATAAAAATAGTATTTTGTAATAAAGCTTTTTCAACTTAATAAAAATTTTAATTAATGGTCCGGAAAGGAACGTAAAAAGTAACTCCGGATCCCAAACTATAAAACTTATTGACCTTAAAAGGTTGTTTATTTATAGACTCGTTTCTGTGTTTTATAGATGAATAATAGCCAAATAAGCCATTTCATTGTCTTGAGATAATCTTAATATCATCAAAAAGCATTATTAGGTACCTAATTTAACGTAAATGTAAAAAACTCATTTTGCAACAATGTTTCCAAGTTGAAGAAAAACATAAATAACATTTGGTGACTAAATTTTTATAACACCCATAAACCGATTAAAATATTTCACAACTGACAGCCCTGACTTTGGATGCGGAAGACAGAGGGGCGTAGCGGGGTGAAGGGGGAAGTAGGTATTTAAAGCGCGGCATTTGGAGCCTCGGTAAAGGAGATTCGCTTCGACGTATACTCGTAGTTATTGTTTATTCTTATGCCTTAGGGCCAAAGTCAATCTGACATTCTACAGCAATAAGGTTGAGTTTCCTAACAATTACAAATGACTTGGCATTTCTATTGACAATGACATCTTCAAGCAGATTTTCTTTGAAATGGGTAGCAAATTAACTTCCGTGACCGTACATAGAAAATGTGAGATCGATTGATCGAACTTCTTTCATTTCAACCAACTTACATTATCTTATCCAGGGCCGGATTTAAGGCAGGGCAAGCGGGGCAACCGCCCGGGGCATCCACAGGAGAGGGGCCCCCACACACAGTAGGTAACCTATTTGAAAAAGGATGACAAGTATTTAAACACGCATAAAAAAAAACCTAGAACCTACAAGTATTGAACAGCACAGCAAAAAACTAACGCCCTTACTTATAAACTTATCTTACTTCTTACTTATCTGTCAAATTCAAATGTCACAATGACTATAAGAACAAAGAATGGTTTAGCCTACCCCACGGTTATTCCACGTTTATAAAAAAAAAAGGCGTAAATGTAAGGGGGTATAAGTAAGGGCGTAAATGTTTATCAAAAGCGTAGTTTGGTGTGTGTTTCGATTTTTCGTGGTGCGGTTTTTAATTTTTGCTGCTCATCTTTGAAGAATAATTAGGGGTCTTCTTGGTTGCTCCAGGGCAAAAATCACGGGAATACAACAAACGTGATTTTTCATAGATAATGGTACGGAACCCGTCGTGCACGGTTCCAACTCGCACTTGACCGGTTTTTTATTTTTGACTAAGCATGGCAGCATAATGTGGTCTTTTAACCTATCACTTCAGACATCTTGACAGATTTCTTCAGTGATAAGCTGCAGTTAAGTTAGACCGAAGTCGACTCTGTTGCTCATGATAATAACACCACAAACTGTACCACTGGCCCGTAATGAGTCCAAATTAAACTTCGATTAGCTAAATCTGGGTCATTGCAGCGATTTAGCTTTTAAGTTTACTGTTGTTTAATAGGCCAACACTTGTAAATGCTACCGGTTATAAATACTGGTACTTTTAGTTTAATCTAGAGGGCGCCGAATAAGTGTCCTCGTACTCCCCCTTTTTTAACCCCTTAAGCCCGATTTACATTAGTCAAGGACAGTGGCAAGTACACTGGCAAGGCACTGTCCTTGATAAAATAGAAAGCGATTCTATTTGGATCCACTGCTAGGGCAACTTGACTCGCCACTGTCCGACCGGTTTACACTACTGTTCTGTCCACTGTCACTGTCCACTGTCCACTGTCCTTGACCAATGTAAATCGGGCTTCAGGGGGATGAATTCCTAAAAATAATTTTAGTGCATCCTCCCTCAAGACCCTAGCTCCAGTGGTAATTTAATTCGTTAAATAATTGATTTAAAAAGATATTATGTCAAATCTTGTTTTTAAAATTGTTTTTAAAAAGCAAAAATAATATTAGAGAACAATGTCCTCTAATATTACGACGAACCCGTCTAACAAACGAACACGTTTGCCGATTACCTTTGACTGTTTTAAAATCTAACAAATATTCCTGTTTTTTTTTTAAATTCATGCCTTGGACAGGTTAATAATACTCTTATAATTTCAAAATTCCTAACTGATCCATTTCGATTGATCGCATTCTCCACAAGCCGAGCTCGAAACGCCCGGTCGAAACAACTCCATTTCCAGGTCGCGTCGCCGTCAGCAACTCATTTCCTGCGCTGGCGCCACTTCCGGGGACGAGTGAATCCAGCCACAGAGCAAACTGGGGGCAAAGGGAAAGAAGCTTTGTAAGACGCGATTGTATCACTGGCACGCAAGCGAGACAAAAAAGGGCACTGTCTCATATTAACACTTTGTAATTCTTGTATCGTGCAATAGGGGTGAAACTTGTTTGAATACGTACTCGTATATTAAGACTACATTCCTTTGTTTTTTTTTATGCTCCCTGCGCAAATAATAGAGAGACTGTGATTCCGTCTCATGGATCGATTTGGAGACGGTTTTTAAGTAGAAATATAGTTTAGTTAGTTATTACATTAAAAAATACCTTAAATAGCTGTTTTACAATTACGGTTTGTAACTTAAATAGTTCGGTACAAAGCATGAGGGCTTATAAAGTATTTCGGGTTCGGGTAAATTCTGTAAAATTCGCTTAAAGGCGCGTCCTCACTGAGAGCATGCGCGTGAATATTCGAGTGATGTGGACGTTGAGCCGAGCGTTACAAAGCTTACACCACTCTGAATGCTCATTACACGCGAATAGTGAGGACGCTCCTTAATAGAGCATAAGAGCAAATGAGAAAGCGATGCCTGAGCGAATACTAAACCTAATCTTAAGTAGGGTGCTTGATGGGTCTATATCGGATGGCATACAATTATTAGTCCTATCGTTGTGTCGCATAACTTTTTTTATCCTAATAACTTAGGGCATACACTTTGTTCTGCATATTTTTGATTGTCCGAAATTGTTGCTCCTATTATCATTTGTCCTAAATATTTGTCCTATCGTTTGATTTGGCTAAGATTCAACTGTCGAATGATTGATGTGCATAATTGTAATATTCCTAACTAAAAAAAATGTTTTATTTACAAACCTAACCTTGTCATCCTTGTTGGTTCTGCCGTTTTGCTCGCTCGTTAGGGTCACAGTTCTACCTAACACTCCTACTCGCTTCGCTCGTCGTCGTACCTAACCTAACCCGAATCTGACCTGCCTGAAGGTAGAATACGCAACGATTCTGACTTCACGCCTACCAAAGTTAAGTTTAGATGCTGTAATTGTAACCAATTTAATAATAGGCAAAATAATTCTTAGGACAATTCATGTTAGGAATATTATGCTTTAGGTAAATAGATTTTAGAGTTATCAATATTAGGACAAACTTGCTTTAGGACTTTAAATGAGTATGTGCAATAATTATTAGGACAAACGAGTAGTATGCCATTCAACAGTATGCCAAAAAGTCTCGGCCAAACATTTTTAGGACAAAAAACGTTATGCGATACGACAGGCCCCCGTGCTTGATTCAAGATGTGCCAGAGATGAGTATTTTTTATGGTTTGATATTTATTTTGAAGTGTTTTAAAACTGACATCTCATTTAAAATTAGTTTATTGTAAGGGTACTTAAGCTATATTCTTAACGTCACTTTATTAATTTTTCATGAAAATTTTGTGCGCTCTGACGGGACTACACTTAACTTCGTTCACTCGTTCGACCGACCGAGCGTCGTTTAGACAGACGCACAGCGAAAGATTAGTAACACGGTCTGATTGACACCCCTTGGGCACGGAAACCTAGAATGTACAAATGATGGACTAAGGGCCGAGTTCACCAACAATTAAACGGACGGTTAGCGGTTTAATGGGTATCAAATGTATTGATTAAGGGCCGAGTTCACCAACAATTAAACGGACGATTAGCGGTTTAACGGGTGTCAAATGTATTGATTAACAGCTGATTAAGACTTAACCGTCCGTTTAATTGTTGGTGAACTCGGCCCTAAACAGCTGATTAAGACTTAAACGTCCGTTTAATTGTTGGTGAACACGGCCCTTGATGACTTTAGGCATTCTCTTAGATCACCTCTCAAAGTTCTTTACAGTTCTATTACAACATAATCTTTGCCGTTTGTTTTTGAACGAATATTCGCGACGCGGAACTTAGTTCATTTCTCAGGCGACTTCATGAAAATCAATTACTTTGAGTTACGACCACGGATGATGTATGGTCGTGTGCGAAACTTACATTAATCTTATTTAGGATTGCCACATACTTAAACTCGCCGTGTTGCACGTTCACTCGTTCACTCGTTCAACCGACCGAGCGCCGTTTCGACAGGCGCACAGCGAAAGATTAGTAACACGGTCTGATTGACACCCCTTGGGCACGGAAACCTAGAAAGTACAAATGACGGACTTAATGCCTTCAGGCATTCTCTTAGATCACCTTTAAAGTTCTTTACAGTCTGTTACAGCATAATCTTTGCCTCTTGTTTTTGAACGAATATTCGCGACGCGGAACTTAGTTCATTTCTCAGGCGACTTCATGAAAATCAATTACTTTGAGTTACGACCACGAATGATGTATGGTCGTGTGCGAAACTTACATGAATCTTATTTAGGATTGCCACATACTTTAAGTTTTAATAGTAAATCGTATTAAAATGAGAAAGGTAATGTTATTCTCAGGGCAAAAGTCTTTAAAAATGTTTAAGGCACTGGTCACACCCAAGAGGGGGAGAAAGCGATTAGCTATCGGCAATTTTCTCTCCCAAGAAACGAACAAAAGATAAAGGTCCCCTGTCAATAAAAGAGACATGTATATTAATAGTTGATCGCTGGCTGGTAACACTGCCGGCGAGAACGCTTTCCACTAGTTTGTCGAAACGAAAAATATAGATCCCGTGTCAAGAAAAGAGACACAAATATTAATAGCTGATCGCTGGATGTACTCGCTTGCCGCTCATCGTCGGCGGTGGGAACAGTGCCTTATACTGATAAAAGCGATGAAAAAATGTCATTCGCACATTTAGAACAATAATGACCTAATTCAAAATTTGTGCTTTCAAACTTCGAGTCATAAATTTATTATCATAGAGACCTAACTCGAAATTTAAAATTTCTCAATTAGGTCACTATTGTTCTGAAGGTGCGAATTTGTGTAACTGCCGCGATTCGACAAAAATAGTGACTTTAAAGTTTTATTTTAATGTTGAACTTACCTACCTATGTATAATTACTGTGAAAGTTAAACGTTTAAAATACCTGCAACAAGGGTTCACTGAACTTAATTTTATTTAATATCATGTTTTTCTTGTATGTTCTTTTGCAATACTGTCTTAGGCCCTGTTGCTTGATCAGTAGTTAAACTAACTAATTTATAAATTCGAAAAAGGAATGGACAATTTGACACATTTCCTTGAGATTTTAACCATTCGTAACGTTTTTTGACCATCAGTTGGTTTAACTACCGATCAAACAACAGGCCATTAGAGACATTCAGCAAATGGTCATGAAGGTGCGCATTGACTTGAAGGGTGACAGTCCAATGACGTGCGCCCTATATGTTGTTGTCTGTTATAGATCTATGGGAGCTTTTCTTTTCAATCTTGAGAATTTCGAATTACTTTGCATCAACTGCATTGCAAGTATATTTGGTTGATTATGTATTCTTCTCTTGTAGGATTTCATTGTGTGACTTATCTCTTCTATAACTATTCTGTTTTTTCTCACAATTAAACCGACAAACTTTCATAGCCCTATTATTACTTTTTTCTTGTTAAATAGGTACAACTTCTTAACAAAAATTGTTGAAGCCTAAGGCCAAGACTGACAGGCGGACAGGCACTGACTGACAAAGGCTTTAAACATAACGACGTCAACACACTTTTTCTGTGCCTCTATTCGGTTCGGTAAAAACTAAATCGTCTTTTACCAGAGGACTTATTGCCTAACGTACTTGCAATCGCAAACGTTTTCGTTTTGACAGTCCGAAGGCGAGCTGCATATAAAATGAAAACAATTGTTCCAATTTGAAGCCGATTGCGATTGCGAGTTCGTTAAGCAGTAGCGACGCTGTTATGGTATTGTTGTTTACTATACTCGTGGTTGAGTGGAGACCCAGAACCGGGCGAAGAAACGTTGGCAGACAGGAGATGAGGTGGACCGACGATCTGGTCAAGGTGGCAGGAAGGTGCTGGAGGAGGAGAGCACTGGACCGAGATGGTTGGCGAGCAATGCAGGATGCCTACACTCAGCATTGGCTGAAGAAGAAGAAGAGGAGATACTCGAAAATAATAATTCAAGACCAAAATCTGACAGTTCCCATCTTGATTATTTCGTTATTTTAACATTATTCCATAAAAATATGAATGAGAACTCGTGTAACCAGTAACATTAGGGTAAGTTTTATTGATAAAAATACCTACACTTAAACCAAAATGTAGTATCTCAGCGAATGTGCGCTCGTTGAGGTTAGGATTTTGGTCTTGAATTAGATTTTCCATAACAAAACATTGATAATACAATAACAGGTAAAAGATAATCTGGGTTTTTACTGCCTAGAGTCTCGGCCCTGGGCGTTAAAAAAATCTCTAGGTAAGTAAAGCTATAATTTTCATATCATAAACTTTATTAATTTCTAAGTTTTTGTTAATATGTATTTTTTGTATGAGTATATCTAGTAATAATAAAACAAGTCTAGAGCTTAGTTTGGGACTAGAACAATTTCAATTTCAATTTATTTATTTTATGAAAATAATAATGTCCAAACATCGGTTGTGATTCTCTCAACAAGCAAAGGTGATCGTTCGCTCGAGTGAAGATCCAAGCGGCGAGTTTAAGTATTCCCGACTGAGCGAACAAAACACATTTTAGCGCGTGCATTCTCAATTAGGCAGCCTTATACGTCCGACCCTTCGTTCACCAGAGTTTTAGCACGGTATTCAGTAGCCAGTTTCCAGCGGTTCTCCAACTAGGCTGAGCCTGTATCTTGAGTATTCATGAGCAAAGTTAAACAAAAATATTTTTATTTTTAATAATAGAAAACAAGTTGTAAATAATGATGAATGCTGTTGTATATTTTTGTGAATGAATTTATTTCTTCTTCTTCTTGTTTTATTTATTTATAAAAGACGGTCAGCTTAGTATCTTGCCCCCAACTAGCCAAATTAAGGTTGTTTAAAGGAGTGGCAATTAAAGCCATGTAAAGGTACCAGTGACAGTGTTACGGGACGAGGTGTGGCGCCGGCGACTTAATCCCCCGGCGTGAGATGGGTTTGTTGAAGGGTTACCGGACAGTTTAATAAAAGAACGCGTCTAACGAAAAAATAGCAGGGGATCCGAATAGGAGACGACCTTCACCCAGCTGTTTATTCGTTTATTCATTAAAAAGTATTTTATATCAAATTTAATATGTTATTATGAATAGGTAGGCTGAAAATTTTCAGTCCAGTACATAAATATAATTGAAAAAAAAAATTTGGTCCTCAGGGTTGACAACGCGTTTGCGGTCCTAGGGTTTGCATTTTCTTGGCTTTGTTTAATCTTTTATTTTTGGCTATTTTTTAACACGTTTTATACTAGACGCCAGTTAGGTTGTAGTGTTATTTATTAAACCTTGTTTTATGGACGATTTTTTTTTAAATCGTTTTCCTTGATCAGTAAGCGTCGCCCTTCACACTACAGTCAGGGCACTCAACCCACATCAACTTGTACAGTTCGCGATAGTCGGCTGACGCAGCGAATGTGTACCCACGGCCACAGCTTTTACTACCCTTGTACAGCCAACAGCAAAATAAACTGATAAAATAGGGTCTTTTAGTACGAGTATATACAATAAATTGAGTCAGATGTCACTGGCTATTTTAGTTTAGCTTAAGCAAATTAACTCATAATATGTCATAAGTGTGCTTACTTAATGACATATTAGGAGTTAATTTGCTACACATAAACACTAATCGTCTGTTGTTTGATCGGTAGTTAAACTAACTAATGGTCAAAAATCGTTACTAATGGTTAAAATCTCAAGGAAATTTGTCAAATTTGACATTCCTTTTTCGAATTTTAACGATTAGTTAGTTTAACTACTGATCAAACAACAGGGCCTAAGTGATCACTTTTTATTCACGGGTTTTTGGGACTTCATAACCTCTCAAGACCGCCTCGGAATACAAGTCAGACGTTCGGTTAATATCGGTTATATTATTATTTCGCTATTATTATTTCTCTTTGCAATATTGATGTGTCATTTTGCTTCTGTTTCCCTGTGTCAATATGATCATTTTCTTTTGACTAATTAAACGTTTCAGTTGAAAATGACACTTTGGTTAGGGCGTCATGACAGAACATGTTTTGAAAAGTTAATTTTGATCACTTACTTTTCACGTTGACGGTACTAACATTATACATGTGTCTTTGAAAGGGTTTTTTAAACCCTAATCAAAAGAGGGATGATAGGTGTTTGAAACCTTTTATCTCTGTTTCCTTCTTGTTAGAAACAAGAGTAGGAATTAAACGTAACAGTTCAAAAATCAAAAACCTATTCCCTACATCGGTGTTGGGTTCAGGAAGTCGACTCGTGATCGTAAGGTACCGAGTTCTCACCCCGCGGTTGCTATACAAATGTGTGCGTCTCAAAAATAGCAAGTCATTTTTGAACGAGTTCCCGTTAATGGAATGGGCTGAAATGTGTACCATACAAGCGTGTGTAAACCCAATGACAACGCAATATTATGGTATCAAACAGCTCATCTACGCAAACGCAAACGTCGTGGAGCGGTCGAAGGTATCAGGTGTGTTATTATCTCAAAAAACGGCGGCCGGACGAACGGACGAGCGAATAAAAGCGGCGAGTTTAAGTAGTCCCGCCCGACCGAACAAAACACATTTTAGCGCGTGCATTGTCAATTAGGGAGCCTTATACGTTGGTGAAGTCATGCTAACAAATTGAATACACGCGCTAAAATGTGTTTTGTTCGCTCTGTCGGGACTACTTAAACTCGCCGCTTGGACCTTCACTCGAGCGAACGATCACCTTTGCTTGTTGAGAGAACCACAACCCAGCAGGCACGGCCGACTTTCACGTTCGGCCGGGTTGCCGAGCGATCGAGAAATGGTGGTAGTTTCGTTCGTTATGTTGCTTGGTGGGTGCTGCTGTGGACGAGTCAAGCGCATTACTTTTTCATTTTTTGAGTTGTAAAATAAGTTACTTTTTACTGTTAAGTCTGGGAATGTTGCGTATATCATTTTTTGGAATATATGAAACTGGTAATATGCGTAATTCACACCTTTGAAACTAAACTGGCCGTCATTTGCAACGAACCAACAGGAAACGGTTGTGTTGTTCTGTTGTTGCTACACAAAAAGTCTATTTAGTTAAAGTTTTTAAGCGTAAATTAATATTGTTTTTTTTTTCATCTAAATACTGTATAAAATTGTCGCTAGTGTTTGTAATGTTACCTGTTAATTGTTTACTTTTACCCGTTTTACGTTTAATTTAGATTAGTTTTTAAGTCAGGGTCCCTCTGAAAATCAGCGCCGCAGTGGCACAATGCTGAGAGGGGTCCTATTCAACATAATGTCCTCCTTTTACTTTATATTTTTTCTATTGTTTTACAAACGCTAAAGGTCTTTGAGAAGTCAAAAGGTTTCTTTTAATTTAATCAGTTTTTTTTAATAATATTGGGAGGCAGACGAGCAGGCGGCTCACCTGATGGTAAGTGATCACCGTCGCCTATGGACACCTGAAACACCCAGGGGGTTAAAGGTACTTAGGTTACTTTATACCTAGTGAAAGTGTTGGGTCTATATTTGTCTGCCATAATTATTTTTAGTCATAATGTGCTTTAGGTCATAATCATCCCAAGTTATAACATATTTTTTTAAAGAAACTGTTACTTTTTCAGGATTTTATAAATCAAACCTAACCTAACCTAGCCTTGTCTACACGTTAGATATTTCAGAAATTCCGAAAAGTTTACAGTTTCAGCGATATAAAAAATCATGAATATAAATAATTATGTCAACAATGCCATTATGACCAATAAAATTATGGGAAACAACGGGCTCCCGAAAGTTTTAAATAAGTGAAAAATATTTTGAGATGAATTGAAATTGTTAGTAAACCCATAGAATGCCACCGGTAACCCTACTTAATCGAATACACAGTCGCTTTGGGTGGAAAGATAAAGTTTTGGTGTACTAGCATAATGTTATTAGTACTCAGCGGTTTTTTTTTCATTGCTTTCTCACTTTCTCTGGCAGAATAACTATACTGACACATGCCATAGAAAGTGTGACAGCGATATATAGCAAGGTACTAATTATTACTCCGGTTTTACTGTACTTTAATAAAAAAGTATGGCTTTAGAGCAGGTTGTGCAAAACCCTTGAGATTTTATATGTTGACGATTTTAGTTGGTTCCGATTGATATTCGCAAAATGAGAAATATATATTTGTGACTGAAGAACAAGAAACATATTTTAATGACTCGATTCCACTATGACATCATTATGACACACAAACATAAATAACTCTACAACTACAAACCTAAAATATTTATTCAAAGGAATTAATTTAAGCAATCCAGCCGTATAAATATTTCTATCTATAACACATTTTAAATAGTCGTCGTATATGGGTAGAATTCCTATTAAAAGTTTATTAGAGTCAGCCACGGAACTAGGTTAGAGCAGAGAGCAAACATTCGGAAAAGTTCATAATAATATTTTATGTATTCAATCTGCCAAATAAGTGGTTTAACCACCCCGAGGTTTCAATTCGTTTGCGTTTCATAACATGAAAAGTTTGACAAACACTGTTTGACAATTTAAAACGGTTATTTACAGGTTTTGGTTAAAGTTCTGTTAAAATAAAAAGACCACTTGGCACTTATTTCACTGAGAGTCCGTTTAAATTTTAGAGGGAATTAATAAGATTGTTTATACAGGGGGATAAATTATAATGGGTCATGCCATAGGATAAAAAAATAAAGATTATAAAGAAATATTTGCAAATAATTTACATTGTATTGATTAATAATCATTATTATCAGAAGAAATTTAACTTTATTTTGTGCCAAACTCTTAATTATGATAGAAACACATGATAGAACATTATTGCAGAAAAACCAATTGTATTTAATTTCGACAATAGTACATTACTACAGAGGCCGGGACAAAAGGGGTTGCCGGCCGAAGACATATAGGATAGGTCTGAGGTGGGCAGCCCCATATTTCCCGCCGAGGTATGTATAGTGCTTTATTCAAACATGCAATGAAATAAACAACAAAAAAATCAAAGTTTTATTTTTTAATACGCATAGTGGCAGAATGTCATGATGCCTGTGCCACAAATTTATGTGGAATGGAAATTAAAAAAGAGGATTTTGCCGGCCTGTGCCTGCACGATTTGTATGAAAATCCATTAACGACCTCCTGTCCTAGCCGCACCTGAAACGTCATACTTCGCAGCAACATAACATCAATATTTCATTGCATGTTTGAGAAAATTATTTTTCATTCGAACAGCATTATAATTAGTGTTTGGCGCATTAGAGGATAACGTATAACTATCGTCACATTAACAAGTAAAATCAGATGTTTAAATGATTACATTCCCCATTGCCTTTTAAGTACAAAACCCCCAAAATGACCCAAATTCGCGTTTGACCCACATAAGTACACTAACACAACATTAGCTAATTCTCTGTTTTCCCCTATGATAGTTTATAATCACAGCAAAGAACACAGGTCATGTCCCGAGTGGTTAGTGCGACCATAAACCGTGCGTAATGAAGGACTGGCTTAACCAGGAGCCGTCCCGTCGGGACACATGGCTACCCTATTTACTAGAAATATGGGGCATTAAATGTTATGTTACTATTAGAGTAAAGTTGTTAGTGACGTAATGAGATCTTTGTGATTGTTTTTTATTGAGATTATTTCGAGAAGCAGAAATAAATAGAAAAAAGTGACTAAACAATGATTTGTGTTAACCTTACAATAGAAAAGTACTTTAAAAACTAATAAAAATAACTTTTCCACAACACTGCTCGGAAATATGGCCATAGATGGTCTTGTTTGGGGTCACAAAACATCACTTATAAGGTCAGACCAAGAATGTTTTTGTCGGCGTGTTTGCTGATTGGTCGAGAACATTGTTGTACAACTTTAAGAACCAATGAAAATCAATCAATCAATTTTTGTGTCATAGCTCCTTAAAATGAAGAATTGAAATCGACCAATCAGAACACACCATTTTGTATCGTAAAATATA
This sequence comes from Acleris literana, assembly GCA_946894065.1. Lineage (NCBI taxonomy): Eukaryota > Metazoa > Arthropoda > Insecta > Lepidoptera > Tortricidae > Acleris > Acleris literana. The sequence goes on from OX335692.1 coordinate 5,567,806, forward strand.
AGGAGTATTTTTGCTAAAAGATACACAGACTAAAAACTATGTCATTGCTTTTTTTTTAATGTAATTCAAACTTGGCCCCTAATCTCGAACCACTAGAGATGAAATTACATGGGAGATATGGCGAAACAAATACAATTTTATATGGAGTTGACATCTTCATCTCGCATGTTAGTTTATTAATCCCGAGTGCCACGAGAACAGGAGACCAGATTAAAAAATTGAAGGTGATGTCATATTAACATGAATTAAAATTTGAGTTTTGAATATGAATTTGTATTTTATTTCCTCTCAGTAATTGTAAAAAGCACAATGTCTGCCTCGGTAGAAAGTGCAATTTATGGACTCGTACACTAGAGGGCCTCAACTACGTTTCGGCCCTGTATATGACTCGTCCAAAAATCGCGTGCTTTCTATCCTCTGCAACAATGTACTATTTCACAACACTGCTCGGAAATATGGCCATATATGGTCTTGTTTGGGGTCACAAAACGTCACTTATAAGGACAGACCAAGAATGTTTTTGTCGGCATGTTTGCTGATTGGTCGAGAACATTGTTGTCCAACTTTAAGAACCAATGAAAACCAATCAATCAATTTTGTGTCATAGCTCCTTAAAATGAAAAATTTTAATCGACCAATCAGAACACACCATTTTGTATCGTAAAATATTAGGTGTATTTTTGCTAAAAGATACACAGACTAAAAACTATGTCACTGCTTTTTTTTTAAACCTGGCCCCTAATCTCGAACCACTAAGGATGAAATTACATGGGAGATATGGCGAAACAAATACAATTTTATATGGAGTTGACATCTTCATCTCGCATGTTAGTTTATTAATCTCGAGTGCCACGAGAATAGGGGTCCAGATTAAAAAAAGTTATCTATGGTAAAATTGGCGGTGATCTCACATTAATATGAATTAAAATTTGAGTTTTGAATATGAATTTTTATTTTATTTCCTCTCAGTAGTTGTGAAAAGCACTATGTCTGCCTCGGTAGAAAGCGCAATTTATGGACTCGTGCACTATTTTATGACTCGTCCAAAAATCGCGTACTTTCTATACTCTGCAACAATGTACTATTAGTATTGGTTTACCCTTTCGGGCCTAAGGCCAAAACAAACAGACAAAGGCTTCAAAAATATTACATTCCACATTTTTGGTCAGAAATAAAAAGCAACTTCGTCGGTGGAACTGCAAAACCGCGTAAGTAACATTTTTAATGAGGAGCAAAATGCACCTTCTTTCTAAGACGTTAAGATTTATTTTGCTCTATAATACATTTGTTGGTTACGCGGTTTTGCAGTATCACCGACGACTTGTTAACATCTAATCTTGGCATAAATAGAGGAACAAGCTTTCCTTTTCTTAACCTGAAAAGAAAATCCCAACAACCATAATAGCTCGCATTGTCAAAAAGTTATCAAATCTCATGTAGAGCCAAGCTTCTAAACCTACACGCCCTATATTCACAAACTCTGATACCTCAGACAAAATATGTAGCTTGGCCGTTTCCTTACTACAAGAACTATTGTATAACATAAAAGTAATGAGCTGTGAATAGATTTTTCATCTTACGCCCAAGTGACGGTAGCGAAACGGCCAAGCCAATTTTGACTAAGGCGTAGAGTTTGTGAAGTAAGGACTTGTAGAGTTAGAAGCTTGGCTCTACATGAGATTTGATAACTTTTGGACAATGAGAGCCATAATGTTCTCGTCTTGGCAACCTTTTACATGAAAATGTTTTTGTTGGGATTTCACTTCTTTTTGTAAGTTGCTTTTAGGCTTTGCGCGCGCTTAATTCCATCCCGTAATATAAAAGGTGGGGGGTGATATAAAAGGAGAAACATCACTTTCCCTTTTGTAACATGAAAAGAAAATAAATGATACCTTTGATAAATAAGACTTTGGTGATCGAAAAGAGTTTTTTATAACATGCTGTATATATCAATCTACGAATGACAAACAAATCCGGTTGGCCTGCATACATTAAACATCGACACGCGAAACGTCACGTCATGACGTGACGCGTTGTGACGTGCCATGTCGTAGCAAGTCTTGCGTGTCATGCAATGCGACGGGATGACGTGACGTATTCAAATTCTACAAGGCTTGCATAACTCGGGGAGGCACAACATGACGAGTTGTGGGTAAATTTTGGACATTTCCAACGCCCAGCCTAAATCAGAATGATATTGCTGTGTGACAGACGCTTTACGCTACAAATGTGAAATTCAGCTATGTTTTTATCTGAAACGTGAAATAAAGTGCAAAAAATCTTTGCTTAATATTTTTACCATCTTTATCTCTTTACATAGTACAAAATGAAGTCGGTCCCGCTGTCTGTTCGCTTGGATCTTTTAAACTACTCAACGGATTTTAATGTAGTTTTCAGCAATAGATAGAGGGATTCAAGAGGAAGGTTTTTATTTATAATAAATTTTGGATTATGTCTGGGTGTTACAGAAAACTTACATAAACCGAAGCGAAGCGAGGCTAGAAAAAATATAAAACCATAGCAATCTTTTTTATAGTATAAAGAAGGTAAACAAAAGGCCTGTTGTTTGATTGGTAGTTAAACTAACTAATGGTCAAAAAACGTGACTAATAATGGTTAAAATCTCAATGAAAAGTGACAAATTATCGATTCTTTTTTCGCATTTTAACAATTAGTTGAGTTAACTACTGATCAAACAACAGGCCCTTAGTGTGATCTGAGACACAGATAGTGAGAGAATGGAATTTACAGGAGGTGTCAAAGAAACTTATACCTACCCACAAACAGACATAATACACCCTATAGTGCCCAGCCGAAGAGGTCAATCCTGGCACATTGCACAACCATAAAGTTTTGAATATGGATAATGTTGACAGCAGTCAAACAATGCTGTTATTCAGAGATTGGCATTATTCGAATAATTATTTATTCGAATAATCTTTCGAATAAAAAATAATTCGTAATATTTTTATTCGCGAATAGTTTATCCACGAATGAATCATTCGACTACTTTTCGAATAACGAATAATTTATTAATTTACTAGGGAAATATGGAGCAGGTATAAGTAGTACATAATAATTATTCGTGGCAATTCATTCAACGAATAAATTATTCGCGCATAAATTATTCGACGAATAATGTATTCGAATAAAAATAATCATTCGAGAATTTTATTCGTTATTCGCGAATAATTTGGTTATTCTTATTCGTTATTCGTCATTCGAATAAATTTTGCCCATCTCTGCTGTTATTACTATTCCTTTACACGCAACAAATAAGTTTATCATTGTTTTACTGCTGTCAACAATGTCAATAGTCATAAACTTCATGGTCGTGCAATGTGTCATTGACTTTGTTCCTAGAACTGTAATAGCATTACTCATCTCGGACATTCTAGTAATGTCCACACTAAAGCATTTTTCCACAAACACACAAACAAGAAATTCAACTATTTAACACAAGAAGGAGGTATTTAAAGTTTATTTGAATCATTAGGGTCTATTCATACGGGTTAGTACCGCATGAGCAGTAGCGTCACGTGCTACGCAATCGACTTCTTTTAAAAAAGTTTTAACTTTTCGAACCTTTGCGAAGCGTAGCTTTGGGGGTATTCATATGTGTGGTAGGGTTGTCAATGCCGACGCGGTAAATATTTGAACGTTTTTTTTTCGAAATTGTTATAAGAAATGAAATGAAATGAAAAAATATTTATTGCTGCAGGACACAATTATTACAGCTTTTACAAAATACAGAAAATTTGACTGCAGCAAAAGGAGCAAACTCAGCTGTGCTGGCCGCAGTCTCGCAGGACTGCTGCGCAGCGCTGGTTTTCAGTTTTCTCCCTTTTGTACCGAATATTTACCGAATAATACTTAATCAATAACAGTGACAAAAAGTTGTCCTTACAATAGCCAAAGAAATGCCAAAAATACTTCACATATCCTATTAAATTTTCGTTTTTTATTTAAATTGACGGCCAAAGTTGTTGTGCAATGATTAACCGTTTCAGTTTTTTCTTAAATGTATATGCTGACATCTTTTTCCTCAACGGTCGTGGTAAGACTTATAATATAGAGTTTGATAAACGTCCTAAATGGCTTACCCTACTCAGTTATTACTGGGTTGGTTTGTTATGTTTTGACTAAAGTTTTTGATGAAATATGGTATATAATTATTTATTTTAGGCTTTAGCACATATAATAGGTATTAAGCTGATATACAGGGTGGTACTCGATAAACTGTACATATTGAAATGGATGAAATTTTAGGTTAATTTATAGGTAAAACAATTTTTATTTTTTATTTTTTATCCACTGGTTTTTATTTACAGATTGTCAAACTTTTTAATAAAGTTTGGGTACACTTACTTGTGACGGTGTAACTTTTGATCTAATAGCCCAAAAAAGATAAAACAAAATGCAAAGTATTGACATTAGTTAGGTTTATAATAATTGATAACAATATTAGACTAATAAAAAAAAATAACTGAGTAACTGATTTTTTTGTGGAAAATTACTGCAAAAATATCATTTCGTTTTCATAAAAACACGATTTTCTCAAAATTTTGCAGAAGTTTTACAATTTTTTTTAACGTTTTTAGAACTAAAATTAAACGAAGAATAATAATAAGCAAAAAAAAATTAAATATCTACAAAATATTGAGAAAATCGTGTTTTTATGAAAACTAAATGACATTTTTGCTGTAATTTATTAAAAAAATTAAGAAAAAAAAAGTGGCATTTTTTTTTTCAATTGTTTTACCGATAAATTAACCTAAAATTTCATCCCTTTCAATATGTACAGTTTATCGAGTACCACCCTGTATGATAATAATTAACTTATATCTCTCTATTTTTTCATTTGTTGCGAACTATAATTTATGCAACTGGTCTCGGTCTACACTGGAATCGCAATAGCTCCGATAACTTAAAAAAAGGTTAAATGACATAACACTTCATTAGTTCATTGTTTGCCTTCAGAAAAAACCGACAAGGAAATATCTTCTTGTGTAACAAAGTAGCAACCCTAAAAGATTAGGATAAGATAGTCACGTACATTACTCGTTTGACTCGATTTTTAACATTTATCCGAATAATATGGGTTTATTGGGATCGTTCACTTTTTCTAACGTTTTTATTCAGTGGTGTTATTCTTTGGAGCAACTTTTCTGCCAATTCATCGACGAATTACCTACTATTTAAGTTGCTCAGTGCGCTCGTAGGCAAGTAAACTGGGGGTAGTGTACCATTTTTATTTTGATTAAAAAAATATGACATGGAGAAGGCAAACGAGTACCTACTCAGGCCACCTGATGGTAACTGGGATGAGACCCATAGACATTAAGAGACAATTGTTTTTAAGTCTTAATTTTGATTTTGTTAAGGCGAAAAGGTATGCAAAATAACGGTCACATATTCTTATCTTCAAATAAGTTTCTGTCAAAAATTTCATTTTCGGGACAAGCTTTTGTTGCCGACTGTACTTTTTTTGCAAAATCATTATTTGCTTATCAAGACCAAATTATTGAGTCATAACACGGCGAGTCTACGTTAAGTATAGCGGAGATCCTGTCGCCACCTTCCGACTCCATCATCAGATCACCTCTTAGATACCATAATATTGCATTGACGGGTTTACATTATGTGGTCCAAATTTCAGCCCATTCCGTTGACGGAAAGTGGGTCAAATTAAACTTGCGAAATTTGACCCGTACATACATTGCAAGTTAAATAAAAGCTTGCAAAAAACATAAGTGTTGTGTCCAACCGCTTATCAAATATTAATAAAAACATACCTACGTACAAAATAGTGAATCGAGTACTAAATATAGGTTACGAAACACGAGTACTATAGGTATATTTACAGTATGGGGATACTTATACCAATACCTACCTCTTATCTTAATCTTAGCTATACAATACCAAATTAAAGATCCCTCCTCATTGATATGGTCCAAGAATGCATTTGAGACATGGCATTATACCAAAGGGGGATCCGCGTTCATTAGTTGAATGATAAAATAAGTAATCTCGCGCATTCGTCTGGCTTCAGTTTTACCCAATCTTGTGAGGGGCCGACTCCATGTTAACTTACCACAATGATAAGGGTGGCATTGGGATTTTGTCGGTACGTTACTGAGCCATTTTGTTACCGTTTAATAATATAAAAATGGGTGTCATGTTGATGAAGATTTTGGTCTGCCAATATAATTATCTGTCCGATAAACTAAAGTATACACGTTTTTATTAGCTTTACTTGTAACTAGGTATCAATTTCAGACTGCATTTTTTTAAATCTGTCGTCGACATATTATATAAAAAACATGATTATTTTTATTCTCATTACTTTACTTAAAATATTACAGCCTACGTAATGTCACTCCCATAACCTATACATAATTATATACGTACGTAACTAATTTTTTTCCCTCTTCTATCAAAATAAAAGTCTAGCTTCGTTTTGTTCAAACATATCACATGCAGCCAATAGACGATAGGAAATCAATCCTGATACTGTCATCCCAATAAAAATTATAACCTCAAACACAATAATATTATAAATACATACTTTTACTTTAGGTAATAGTCACGATGTGTTAACTCTGCATAAAATAAACTACCAAAGGCACATAATTCAACACAAAGTCAACCAAATTCCAGTTACAAATCTCTTCAAGTTAACCTTTGTAGCATCTGCAATGTTGCTCGCAGTAACCAATCGGATTCCCGCCTTCACGGACCCGCACCTCATTTATCTGCATTCTCCATGCACCCCACCAATAAAGGAAACGCCATATGTCGCGCAGAGCAAACCTAATGCCCTGTGAGTTTGCTATTTTGTAAAAGATTAATAAGATTTTGTATGGGATTATGTTAATCTGCGGCATTTTTATTTGTCACTGTTTACTTTTTCTGTTAGTAGTTTTGCTTGTAGTGGTTTTGCTGAGCTAATCTTATTTTTTATGTAAACGGAAATAGACTCTGTAGCAAATAAAACGAACACTTACGATTTTTTAAGTTGTTTAAATATAATGTAACTTAATGAGATTTTAAGCTACGAAATAAATAAAATTCATTTTACGAAGAGAAATAATAATTTAAAACAAATAATATTAGTTACAGTTTGTTTAAAATAATTGAAAAATTCGAAAGTGCCCGTTTTCTTTGCAACAGGGCTTATATTATTTATAATGCGATATTTCTCTCCATTTGTCTCCTTATTTACTTTGCAATCGATCTGTATCAGTGATTACGTTATGTATTTACCTATACAATGACCGCTGCGCACCGCATTTGCACACGGGGATTTAGAAGGCTATTAAACAGCATTCTGAGTTGCTGATATACATACGGCATGACGTGACGCTGATGTAGGCGGCTTATAAAAAAAGGCCTAACAACTTAACCTATCCTAGTCGCTTCTGCCCCGACCAATGTTGTTCTCTCGCTTCGTTCGCTCTCATTATGCCACAGAACATAATGCAATATGACCAATTATACTAAACGAAATTATTTGTAATGAAATTCGGTCCCATCAATATTATACTATTTAAAATTTACCAAACAATCATTCGGATATTTACCAATTACACTAAATGTGTTTTCTACAAAGTCAGCATTCGTCGAAACATAATTATACTAAATAATTTATGCCAAATACGTTTCGGTCCGTATAAATTATGCCAAACACACTGCACCCGCAATTAGTAGAGTTTAGGTAATTACAGTCCCTATCTTCTAAGCTAACGTCCTCAGTTCAATTTCATGTAAAGTGTTTATAATCCACGACGGCGCTGGCCGCCTCAGACAACTTGACATTGCACTGTAGTATCAATGTTTGCAAAATGAAGAAGTGGAGCTGGACTTATTAAAAATTCTACGAGGAAATAAGTTTTTTTGTACGCTCGACGAGAAAGATATAATGTTTCTAATTCTTATGCTGTCACTCCTGTTAAGGTGTATATAACAAATGTCGAGTTACTTAAAGACACTCCAATGGACTTATTAAAGAAATAAGTCCTTGGATATCACACGAGAGGAAAATTGTTTTTTGTTTGTTATCTCCGCTGTAACAAATGTAAAAAACGAACACATATAGCATAAGTAGAATTAACCAAACTAAAAATAATCTTAGTTTTACTTTGAAATATTACAATATCGAAGGTCAAAATCAAGGTGTATTTATAAAAATAAGGAAATTGCGACTCCATTATTTTTAGAACCACGGTATGCTACCAAATATCCTAGCCCTAATTTATATTGTGTAGTAAGTTTATGTTGTGAAAATGTACCTTTTGAATGAATATTTAATAGCATCCTTTAAAGGAACATTAAACTCATGTAAGGCATTGTTGGCGCCGTGTTAATCTTCGATCCGTCTTGGATGCACTGGAAACTGCACTATCCGAGAGCGCACCGAATAAAGCAGCAACGACACTTTTTACAAAACAAGCTTTAAACTAGAGCTGGGGATCTATTCCATACGGCTAAACCCAATTGCTTTTGACATGTTATTGTATTGTCAACGTGATGATAGTTTTTATTTACTTGACAGTGATAGCGACCGAGTTAAAACAACATGATATCAATACATGTACGAACAAAATAGAATAACGGTGAGAAAAAATCCACTAATAAGAGAGCTGCGGAGAGCGAGGCTAGGAATCCTATTGGTGGATTTTTCCCTCTCACACAGCTCCGCTACCACACAGCTATGGTGGATACTTGCCCTTAAGCCCCAGTCAATTAAAAGGGGATCTGAATACTCATGCCAAACCTAATTGCTTTTGACTTGTTATCGTTTTGTTTTAACATGGCCACCATAATTGTAAGCAGCCTTTGCATCGTTGGTGTAGTGTTTTTGGTTCAAAATATATATTTCAGTAGCTTTTTCCCGCGGCTCTGTATGCTCTCCATTTTGTTTGATCCCAGGGCGCCTCTTAGATATTTTGGTACAACATGACATTTACGCTTATTTTAAATTGTTCCACGTGGTTAATTACAGAACTCTTGGTCGTCCTACGCTTTCCTTCTATCTTTCCTTTTGATATGTTTCTACTTTTTAATCATTTTATTAACTTATTATTATTTCCCACCGCTAAACAAAGGCCTATTCCCTGGCTTTCCATAACTCTATCCACTGCACTCCGATCGGTCTTTTACGCAAATATCAAAGTCGTTCCACTATCTCCGCCTGCATCTGCCTCGGCATCTGTAGCCATCCGACCTTATTCACTTAATACTGTTACGTACGTGGGGGTAGGTAACTGATAGAAATGCACGAATACACCGATAATCAAAAGTAGACTTTAATAACGCACTCACTTAAACCGTTACAAAACAATTATCGCACAATAATCTACGAATACTCAGATGATCGCTCGGGTCGCTCTTATTCGCACTGTTCGCTTTCCAATCAAAGACTGACTCGTCGCAACCGGTGTCCGATTATTCTAGAACGCCTTCCGGAATGCTCGATGTACTTCACCCCGCCAAGGTCGATCGAGACTGTTCGTTGCTGGAATTTTCTACGCCTTGCTACCTTGTTGTTTTTACAATCGCAATGACCTTGACCTTGACTCACGGGTCTGGATGAGTCTGGAATGCTCCGCGTGTTGCCGTCTCATCACACGCTTCTGGAAGGTTCTTAGTATAGCTGTCTCTTTCTAATCATGCTATCTCTTTCACACGTTTCTGAAAGGTTCTCAGTATAGCTGTCTCTTTCTAATCATGCTATCTCTGTCACTCTTAGTGGAAAATTAGACGCCTTATCCCATTAGCGTAACAATACTTTAAAAATGTTATTCCAAAAAGTGCCTGCTCTGTTATAATGACCTGTGCCTGTTATCGGTATTCACACTTCGCGACTCGCGCTCATGCAGTCAAGTATAGCTAACTCCAGCATAGTTACATTGATTTAATAACGTAACTTAGTTGTTACTGTTTCGGATTATTGCAGCACTTTGTCTTGGCAACACTTCGCCTAGTTTTCAAGTGCCAAAGGTTGATTATACAGGCTTTGAAAGTTTGTTAAAACAGTTTGGCTAGTAACTCAATTTGTTAGTAAGTTGTGATTCTGTTGTAACGAGGCCAATTGTTGATGACTTGGTGTTCTCGCTGAATTGAAGAAACTTGTAAACCTTACGTCTAATTTTGTAGTGTAGCATTTGTGTTTTATATCCAACTAGCTTCCACCGCGACTTCACCCGCGTAGATTTTTTGGAAATTTAAATTTTTCTGGATAAAAAGTTGCCTATGTGTTAATGCAGTATATAAACTATCTCCATTCCAAATTTCATCCAAATCCGCCCAGCCGTTGCAGCGTGAAGGAGCAACAAACTAACACACATACAAACTCTATAATATTTTACATTATTTTATAATATTAGTAGGATAATCTAATGAAAAAAGTATTTGTATTAACGTTACGTTCTTTTTATTTTTCACAAAAATGCAAGCGTAATATTAAATTCTAGCTGAAGCCTGCGACTCCATCTGCGTACAAGTCATTTATAGCTCCTTTTGAAAAAAAACTACTTGTGTCCTTTCTAGAGGTTCAGGCTACCTCCATAAAAAAAATTGAGATCGGTTCTGCGGTTTACCAATGAAATGACGACGCGCTGGCCTAGTTGGTAGTGACCCTGCCTGTGAAGCTAGCGGTCCTGGGTTCAAATCCCGGTAAGGGCAGATTTACCGGGATTTGAGTTTTGAGTTTGTGTGATGAGCACGAGTATTTGTTTCTGAGTCTTGGATGTTTTCTATGTATTTAAGTATGTATTTCTCTATATAAGTATTTATATCGTTGTCTAGTACCCCTAGTACAACCCTAGACCTTAGTTTGGGACTAGCTCAATTTGTGTGAGATTATAAATAAAAATAAAATAAAATATCTTTATTTCGGACCACAAGTTATCAATAGGATGTTAGTAATGAGTTATGCTAGGTTAGTAAAACTTATTTAAACATTGGGTTTGTAAAAAAATAATTAAAGTACCCCGATATATTATTTATATTATTATTATTAAAATGTTACAAACTGACAGACATAGTTACTTTCAGATTTTCAATATTAGTAAAATACACGAGAAAAATAGCTAATAAATTCCAATAAATTGCATTTATCACACATATTAATGCCACTAACTTAGTACAGGCGGTGTAAAAACACTTTTTACTGAGCGTCATAACATTTTTTGACGTCTTTTTATGACGTCATCAAATCTTTACGACCCGTCCTATGCGTTTATGAGGCATCTCGATAATAAAAAGTGGTATAAGTCAAGTTGGCGAAATTTTAAGAATGGATTAAGTAAGTATTTTTTTATACCAAAGGTTAATAAAGGTTTGAGTTTTAGGACATTTATAGGCTAAGAAATGCGAAAGGATATACAAGGATTTGAGAGCTTTTTTTATTTAGAAATTTAAAATGACTTGTTGCTTTGTTTATAAACCTATATTATTTATTATAATAAATTTAATAAATTTAACAATATTAATACATACATAATAAGGTCATGTGTGCGGTTAAAAATAGTACATTACTACATAGGCCCGGACAAAAGGGGTTGCCAGCCGAAGACAAATAGACGGCCGAGCAAAGCGTGGCCGGATAGGTCTGAGGCGGGCAATACCATATTTCCCCGCGTTTTTCAAACATGCAAGGAAATAAACAACAAAGAAATGAAAGTTTTATTTTTTAATACGCATAGTGGCAGAATGTCATGATGCCTGTGCCACAAATTTATTTGGAATGGAAATTAAAAAAGAGGACTTTGCCGGTCTAGGCCTGCACGATTTGTATGAAATTCCATTAACGACCTCTTGTCCTAGCTGCACATGAAAACTCATACTTCGCAGCCTATTATAAGGAACATAGCATCAATATTTCATTGCATGTTTGAGAAAAAACTACTACTACTACTATTTAAAGAAAGTTCAAAGTATATGTACCTAATCTATTTTCAAACTCACGAGCCAAATAAACTCGTTAAGCGCACACAAATTCCATTTTTATAAATTAAAACCCACTTTTAGTATGTTAAAATCATAAAACGTACACTTGAAACATCGAAAACCCTGAAAACGTCACAAAATTTTCCTCCAACTCCCGCAACCCAATAAAAAACGTCTCCATAAGCTTACTAGGACGCTTCATAAGAAGATATTAGCAGACGTAGTAAGCGGGTAAGTGAATGTTACAGTGATTTAGTTCTAGTTTACTCGGCTAAATCCGAGATTTACTGCCGATTCTTGGCTCCATGCGGCGAGATGTTACTTGTGGGTTTCCTAGGTTATATTTAATAGCTGTTACATACGGCTTCAAACGATGGGTAGGCAACGTGTCACGTGCCAACATCAATATTATTAAATCATTTCAACCGAACACGACATGAATTCTCCAAGTAGATCGTCGGTTTTCGACAGCAAAAATTATTGTTGTTTTTTGCTAGACTATTCGTTGCTGAAATGTTTTATGCATTGCTACCTTACAATCCCGATATCCTTGGCTCACAAGTCCGGAATATTCCGCGTATTGCTGTCTCATTTCTAATCAGGCTATCTTTCTCGGCCTTAGTGGAAATTTTGCCAGATACTGAACTGTACTCCAAAGGCCCATAAGGGGACCTATGTCGCTATTGCCTAACGCACTCGCAATCGCAATCGGCTTGAAAGTGGAACAATTGTTTTCATTTTGTATACAGACAACCCTTCGATTTTCAAAATGAAAACGATTGCGATCAAGAGTTCGTTGCAATAGCCCCTCTGGAAGCCCTTGAAAATTGGCGCGTGGAAAGAGGGTGGCCTAAAACGGACTGAAAACTGGTTTCAGGCGCCTGAAAACAACGGCAATTTAGTCGAAACTTTGATATTCTGGTACGTGATTGAGCTGTATCTAAAACGGACTGAAACGATATTTCAGCCTGCTGAAAACGCTGCCCGAGCACCAAAATCACGATTGAAAATCAAACGCCTTAATCCATCGGGCTATCGGCATAGGTGCCGTAAATGCCCCTGAACGATGTGAACTAAGAGATATGTTTAAAACAAATTAACAAAGAAAAAATTTATCTATTTATAAAGATATTCTCGTGGACTTAAAGTTTAAACCAAAGTGCCCAACAAGATAAAAAAAAAACGAGTCAGGAAATCCTCGTTTCCGCCGAGGCACACATAATGCTTTTCTCAAACAATGCGAGGAAATTATACAAATACATGATTATAAGTATTTTTAAAAACCTTTGTCAAATTCGGAGAGAATGTTTGTTTGCGTCATACGAGTAGCGATAGTTTCACGCACAACTAGCCGCCGCCGCCCGCCGCCGCCGCTCCGCAGAGCCCCGCTGCGCCGCCGCCCCTCACTGCGCCCCCGCAAGTTGGGTGTACGGGATATTTTTCATGGTCCTTCCGATTTTATACGCAATAGAGAGCACTTTTGAAAAAACAACATGGACATGGACGAAAAGTGTTTTTCTCAAACATGCTCGGAAATAACGGTTTTCCGATTGAAACACATGGACGGAAAATGCCTCTTTTTACTCCTAGGAGTAAAAAAACCATATGAAAACACTTTCCGTCCATGTCCATATTGTTTTTTCAAAAGTGCTATCTATTTCGTATAAAATCGAAAGGACCATGAAAAAAATCCCGTACACCCAACTAGTGGGGGCGCAGTGAGGGGCGGCGCGCGGCGGGGCTCTGCGGAGCGGCGGCGACGGGCGGCGGCTCGTTGTGCGTGAAACTATCTTAACTAATACTCGTATGACGCAAACAAACATTATCTCCGAATTTGTCAAAGGTTTTTAAAAATACTTATAATCATGTATTTGTATAATTTCCTCGCATTGTTTGAGAAAAGCATTATGTATGCCTCGGCGGAAACAAGGATTTCCTGACTCGTATTTTAGCAGGCCTCGCTATTGCTCGGCCTGCTAACCACCTCGTCAGGAAATCCCTTACTTTCCGCGCCTAGGCAACAATGTACTATTCATATGGTTTTTTTACCATGTGTTTCAATTGGAAAACCGTTATTTCCGAGCATGTTTGAGAAATAGTACATTGTTGCAGAGGATAGAAAGTACGCGATTTTTGGACGACTCATATAGAGGGCCGAAACGTAGTTAAGGCTCTCTAGTGCACGAGTCCATAAATTGCACTTTCTACCGAGGCAGACATAGTGATTTTCACAACTACTGAGAGGAATTAAAATAAAAATTCATATTCAAAACTCAAATTTTAATTCATGTTAATAGACGTCACCGCCAATTTTACCATAGATAACTTTTTTTAAATCTGGACCCCTATTCTCGTGGCACTCCAGATTAATAAACAAACATGAAGATGTCAACTCCATATAAAATTGTATTTGTTTCGCCATATCTCCCATGTAATTTCATCTCTAGTGGTTCGAGATTAGGGGCCAAGTTTGAATTACATTTAAAAAAAAAACAGTGACATGCTTTTTAGTCTGTGTATCTTTTAGCAAAAATACACCTAATATTTTACGACACAAAATGGTGTGTTCTGATTGGTCGATTTCAATTTTTCATTTTAAAGAGCTATGACACAAAAATTTATTGATTGATTTTCATTGGTTCTTAAAGTTGGACAAAAATGTTCTCGACCAATCAGCAAACACGCCGACAAAAACATTCTTGGTCTGTCCTTATAAGTGACGTTTTGTGACCCCAAACAAGACCACCTATAGCCATATTTCCGAGCAGTGTTGTGAAAATATAATTATTCACTAATTTTACTATAAAGTGCATTCGTAAAGTCTCTATGGCACGTTTTAGAACCGACCAGTTGTCGGCAAACACATCGGTATCCTGGGACTGTGAGAGGAACTCGTAATTAATGCCACTATGAATTATTAATTCCTAAACTACACGTGTCCATTTTCAGTTCAATTTTCCTTAGCCGTGTGTCCCGTCGCCCGCGCACTGGGAATGTGATAAAATGTTGAGCCAGCTTAAACTGGGGACGGAACTCGAAAAACTTACCGTCTGCAGGGACTCTTAGATAAAAGATTAACGTGAACTTTAAAGCTTGGCTTATTGCTTGACATCATAAATGTGATTATTGAATAAAGTGTTCCTGGGTTCAGTCGAACGAAGTAGCTGTACAATTTAGTACTTTGTCGCAGTAAATTATCAATGTGAGAGGGGTTTGAATTTAGTATTTGAATAACGTATTAATATATAAATAAAATTACGGCAAGGTTCAAGTTCTGAACTCAGGAGTGGGTACTTAGAGCTAATCCACATTTAAGCGAAGTTTATTTATTTATTTATTTATTTATTTGGGAAACAAACAGCAATATATAACACATTAAGAAACAATCAAATTTAAAAAGTACATCAGCCATAACAGTTTCCACTTATAATTTATAATATAAATTACATTTCTGTTGCTCAGAAGATATGCAAAATATAATTACTAACTATAGACAGATGGTCTAGTTGATAGATTACTAGAGAACACTTTATTTTGACAAAAAATACAAAATACATTTTTATTTAGAAGAATGATTGATTACTGATTATTAACTGATGACTATTGACTATTGATTATTGATTATTGATTAATTATTGCACAGACAAATTGATTCATTTTCATATGAAATATATCAGAGTGGGTAAATAATTGGTTATGCTTTTTACAAGTCCTAATAAGTAATCTATTTCTAGCGTATGCAGTACGACTAGAAGGGATGGCAAATAGGCGGAAGTTGTAGATTTATAGAGAAATAATATGTAGTAGTTAGTAGTTAGTAAACGTCAGATTCATACCAGAACTGTCATTTTAACTCGAGTTAACACGTGAACTGAGTTTATCGTAAATTGATAGCGTTTAATTCATTGGTGAAATCGGCCCTTAGTCTATTAAGTATGGTACTGACTCTACAAAACAAAACACAACTATATAGTGCAAAAGAAGAATAGTTCGTCTCCGGCCCTTTAGGAGTTTCTGGTACCTATTGCCGCTCGGGTACTAGGGTTGCGTCGACGCGCGTCGCGTTTTGAGGATTAATAAAAATAAAAAAAGGGCTAAATTACATACAAGCGGCTTAAGGCGAAGGCGAGACCTTTTGCATGAGCGAACAGTGCCGCTTAAATTTGTTTATAAACAATGTACCGCCGTAGGCTTTGTGTGTAAATCAGGCCTAATGTGCCTTAAGCTCAATGTGCCTTAACATTGCCATTAAAAAAAAATTTGAACAGCATTAAGTTAACCTAAAACACTTCAAGCCCCTATTGGTCGCGCTTGAGCTACCCACAACTTTTAAAAGAAGTGACCTTCCGCCCGCATTTTATATTTAGATAAAGTTAGTTCCTTGTTTATCTTGTGATTTAAGTGATAAACTAAAAGCTTTTGATAAATACATTAAAATAGTTTTGGTATCACAAAATACGTTATCTTGACCTGTTAAAATCTGCCAAGTGCCAGTTAGTGAAAGAAATAGCGGTATAGTAGTAATATATATCACTGTCCCTTTTACGGTACAGTCAATAAGAACAGGTGTGACGGTAACAGGGACAGCCTTTTTAAAGGTTTCATTGACTTTGAATGACAAGAGACACATTGAAACTATCGTGTCTAATTAGTCTTTAGACTATCGTCAGAATATTATCGATCTGCCTTTTTAACCCCTGACGTAAAAAGTGGGGTGTTAAGTATACCAGCGGTACTCTAACTTTTTTAGCGAACGGAACCCTTTTTACGACTTTATTTTTTACGGAGCCCCAAATTAAGCAAAACCTTTCTTTATGAAAATAAAAAAACCGTTTCAATAACATAACGATTTGTTTTTTACGGAGCCCTTACAGAGGCCTGGCGGAGCCCCACACACTTTTAGTATAGCTGAAGTATACATTTAACGTGTGTATTGTGTATGCCTGTGTCTGTCTATGCCTGTGTCTGTCTATAGCATCGTAACTTCAAAACCTATAGTCCGATATGCCACGGCTTTTTTTAAAAGAAAGCTAGTTCAATCAAATGGGCCATACGTCGGTGATACTGCAAACCGCGTAACCAACAAATTTATTATAGAGCAAAATAAACCTTAACATGTTAGAAAAAAGGTGCATTTTGCTCCTCATTAAAAATGTTACTTACGCCGTTTTGCAGTTACACCGTTGCATAGTTAGGTTTCATGAAAATCTGTATGGCCGTTTAGGAGGTATTAGCTCTGAAAGTAGGAGTCGGCATTTACGGAGATTTCTATATATTTTATAGTTCTTATCATCTAATGTATAAATATGGAAGAAGCGAAATATATTTCTCAGGATCGTAGCAGGTGGAAAGAAGTGGTCTCTGCCTACCCCTCTGGGAAACAGGCGTGATTTAGGGCCTGTTTCACAATCGAAGAGTAAGGGTGAATCAACTTTTAAGGTACTCCTTTTCTTTTGCAGTATTAAAACTTTTCTGGTGACTTATGATTAATAATAATGTATGAATATTAAATTCAGACCACCAAAATTACAGACCTTATATGTTAAACATCTCAATTTTTTTTAATCTTCCGAAAAACCTGGTAACCTATGGACAAGATCGTCCCCTGCGTTACCAACTATATTATTATTTAAAGCTCTACTATTTTTAAATACCATCATTTCAAATGTTAGCTTATTTGTCTTATTTAATAAATGATAAGCCATGTCGTTAGAAAATCCATAGTTTTTCTAAAAACATATAATTTGTGAAACATGTCGAAAAATCACCCAAATTTATCTGCCATTTAAAGTTGGCTCTCGCCTTGTCTATTTTTAAGTGTAAGAAATAGAAAGGGCTAAATTTATCTGCCAAATATGCTTTACTTGTCGATTATGAAACAGGCGGTTAATGTTATATAATATCATGTAATCTTCATTAAATCATGTAATACAATATACGCACCTTCAGAACAATAGTGACCTAATTCAGAAATTTTAAATTTCGAGTTAGGTCGCTATGATAATAAATTTACGACTTGAAGTTTGAAAGATGAAATTTTGAATTAGGTCACTATTGTTCTGAAGGTGTGATATGTGCAGCTGAAAGCCATCGCTGTGGTTCGGGCTGGAGCATATGTTTTTTTTGAGTTACATTTACTGTTGGTGCTATGCATCGTTACAGCTTCACAGGGCTGAATTGAGTCCTTTATAACCTCTTACTACAGCGCAACGTCTCTGAATTCGCTTTTTATATAGGATAAAGTCACCAGTGGTCAGCCAGAGACCAGTATTCGGCCTCTGCCTATACTTTGTATGAGTGGGGAGAGTGCGAAAGATATATTTCCCACTCTTCGCTCTTATATAAGGTCGACTACTCTGTCCTAACGATCATCTAGTTAATAGTGTGTTATCAGCACCCAGGCTTTTTTTAAAGGAGGTTAAAATAACGTAAATATAATAACTTAATCATGACATTAATTTAATTAATAAACAAATTTTCAGGCTTTGTTAATTTTCTACCAAAATTTCAATTGCCAGCAATGTAAAGCACAGCAATTTGACAAGTGTAAATGACAGTCGACGGATACTTTGATTATTATGATTTGCCCCCGTACCACGACATGCCTTGTACTAAGCAACAGCGATACTGTAACGATGAACACGCAGCACATGCATACATTAAAAATGGACAGTAAGAAAATTAATTGTGAAATTATTTTATTCATTTTTAATTGATAATACTTGTAAACAATTGCTAAAGCAACATACGGCAGTTTTAATAAATGCCCGCATGCCGGTAACACACTGTATAATTAGATTAATTAATGTCGTGAGTTTGAATTCGAGTTTGCGTTTAATATTATAAATTTTTAGTGGTGGTAGAACCATGTGCAAGTTCCGTTTAGATCGCTACCACCATCTTAATATCCTTTACCCTACATCATGTATTAGTGTTCGCATTGTTGTGTTTCGGTGTGGGGATAAGAAAACCGGTGAAATTACTACCATAAAGACATTCTATCTTAGACCTCAGGGTTGGCAACGTATTTGCGATCTTACGATTACCGTCTTAGGATTGCAGTCTTGAGAATGCAGAATGGGTCACTTATCATCAGGTGGTTTATGTGCTCGTTTGGCTTTTAAATGCCATAAAAAAAACCGTAATCGGCATTTCACACGTTTAATTCTAGATTTTAATTGAATGTGTCTAATAATTTAATTTAGTTATGGATAAAAATGGTTGTTCAACTCAGTTGGATGGTTTTTTTTTACATGTCACTCTATGACAAAATATGACACTCACCTACTACTAGTATTAAGTACCAGTAACCATGTTTTCAAGCAAATACATTATATTCTATTCTATTCTAAATTTTCACTTTCAAAGGTGTTCAGCACAATGCGCGTGAAAACTTTGAGCATCATCATTCATACAATATTCTACGACAAGTTAAATTAAGACAGATTGCGTCACTATTAGTTATAAAGGTTAATATTAGAACAGTTTTGTATAAACTCCATTTTGAGAATAGAGTATTCTATTAATTCCATCCGGCCTGGCTGTAAGGTATTGGGGCTAAACGTAGTTATGATTTTTTTAAGTAACTAGTGATTTATTATCGCAAAAAAGGTCCATGAGGCCTTTTTAAACATTTAAAAACGTTTACTTTACGATGTTTTTAATGTGTTGTATAGTTCAAGCTTTTTTCCGCAATAGGCGGGGATTTTTAAAGATTAACAAAATCCTCTCACTGGCTGGAATAAAATATAACCAACGGACTAAAAGCTTCTAAATTCGAAAAAAGAACAGTTGCTACAAGGGAATTCTCTCCCCATCGATTTATTTTAAATACCGAATTCTGCAATGGACTCCGACCGGCCAGTGTTAACCAATACAAACGGCCGAGGTATACCAGAACCATGGTCTCGTTTAAAAAACTATTATACTGCGATTTTATCTACATGTCCCGAACTGGTGAGCTTGTTTCAATATGTTAACTTTTAATCGGAGCCTCTGTTCTACTTGAAAAAACAATATTGCTTTTCACATGTTATCGTATTGCGTACGTAATGGCGGCTGAGTTAAAAAACAATAACATAACAGGTCAAAAGTACGTATTAACGTATGTGATAAAAACTCGGATGTTCTCTAGTTTTTGAAGTTCTAGTAGTATTTTATTAAATGAGATAGGTATCATAGGTAATGAGGTAGGTGAGATAGGTTTGACGACGCGCTGGCCTAGTTGGTAGTGACCCTGCCTACGAAGCTAGAGGTCCTGGGTTCAAATCCGGGTAAGGGCAGATATTTGTGTGGTGAGCGTGAATATTTGTTCCCGAGTCATGGATGTTTTCTATGTATTTAAGTATACATTTCTCTTTATAAGTATTTATATCGTTGTCTAGTACTCATAGTACAAGCCTAGAGCTTAGTTTGGGACTAGCTCAATTGGTGTGACATTGTCCCCTGATATTTATTATTATTATTATTATTATTATAAATAATATAGATTTGCTATACACAACTGTGAGTTCTAATTAAGAATAGTCAAAGTCGCCAGACGGCTTTTTTTTTTCAATTTGTACAGTACTGACAGAAACCAATTGTGCCATGGAAGCAATCCTTAACCAATCCTCGTTTTGGTGCGGCACGATGCGACGCTGTTTTGATGGCGCAGGTCACAAATCTACAGCATTCGATAAAGCCCTACCACTGGTTTGTATAGTACAGTCACGAGATTAAATTAGGTACCCACCTTAGGTCCAAAGTCAATCTGACATTCTACAACAATAAGGTTGAGTTTCCTAAAAGTTACAAATGACTTGACATCTCTCATGACATTGACGACTTCAAGCATATTTTTCTTAAAATGGGTCCCAAATTAACGCTCGTGACCGTACGAATTTTATGAAGTATTTATTTATTTAAGTATCCCGATTAGCACAGAGATCTGTTTTACAGATCGAGCCAGATCAAAATGTTATTATCATTCCCATTGAGTTTCTTGCGGCATTTCTTCTCAGCAGTACCCGTGCGGCTTACTTACTGACTCATATATTTTATCTTTATTATTAAATATCTATGCTAAACTTCGTACAATAATATTTGGTTTGTTGAAATTGTATGTATATCTTTAGGGTCCATATTGGCTCATATAAAATTGGTCTTTAGATTTTTTATACAAATAACGATTTGTGTCTATACTTCCTCATTTCATCGAAAATTTTTGCTTATACTTTTTTGTTCATACTTTTTAAGTCATAATCATCGCAACTCATAATGCAATTTTTTCAAAAACTGTTACTTTTTTTAGATTGTTATAAATCTTACCTAACCTAACCTAAATTTATCTACACGTATGATATTTAAGAAATTCTGAAAAGTGTACGGTTCCATGAATATTGGCGTTATAAGTTCAGATGATTATAAGTTCCGATCATTATTAAAAAATATTATGAAGATTATGAAGAGTGATCATTAGGTTGTAAAATTATATGAGATACATTTTCGGAGTTCCAATAATCTAATTTACAATTTTATATGAACTTTGGCGCACCCATATCTTTACTACAAGAGGTAAATTGTTATCCTTGTTCCCCGTGTTGTATAAATCCGGAAATATATTTATTTCCGGAAAATACGGGCTAATTGTAATTTAATGGTGGTAGGACCTTGTGTAGGGTCCGCCCGGAGACCAACCACCAGCTTATCCTTCAAATAGGGAATATGCATGTTTTTTTTACAGCTTCAATAAAAGCTGATTCATGTAACAAACAGGTGAGAAAAACCATTTTTGGAATAGCTATAAAAACAATCAAGATATAAGCAAATAAAGATTTGTTCCTGTCTCTTTCTAGCAAAACAGGATTTTACGTGGATTTTATATGGCCGAACTGCACGATGACGTCACCGGTGCGCTTCGGATCTCTCTGTCTAATTAGCAGTTTAAAATGCTCGTATCATCCGTATTTATTGACCGAATTTAATTTTAATTTCACTTTTGGTGATCACTTTTACGGTATTTTCATATTTAGTTGAGAAATGCGATTTAAAAAATTCATTCATATTCCCTATTACCGCCAAGCAACAGTGCTCGCATTGTGCCGGTGTAGAGATGAGACAACCGCTGAAATTTCTAACATAGTTTATTTTCTTGATTGTGGTCTAGTGTTAGGATTATAGTCTCGAGAATGCAAATGTCTCAGATCACACTTTCCATCGCGTCCGGGGAAAAACCTTTTATTGCTATTCCCTTGAAAACTGTTCTATTATCCGAGATTTACGAGTATCTTTATAGCTAATTTAATTAAGATCGGTTCAGCGTTATAGCTGTGAAAGCAACAAATAGATATACTTTTGTATTTTTTTAATGATATTTTTTTCTATTCTGTTCTATTCCATTTATAAATTAGTACTAATTATATTTTTAACAAACTAACCGCCGTTACTCAAAGGCCTTTTAGAAACAATTAACTTGTTCCGTTTGCAAACTTTCATCAATAATCGTCACTAAGGAAGGACTTAAATCGCCATTAGCTGACTTTGAGAGCGGTCGTTTCATTTTAAATAATACAATACCGCGTAATGAACATATTCAATAAGTTGCAAAATATACTTTATTGTCTTACGTGCTAAGTCGTATTTTGCACGGTATTTCAGTATCACCGACGTTATTTACATTAGTGGGTTGAATTTTAAGGGCATTGCGAGTAAAAATAAAATTCAATAATAGTTTTACTTTTAAAATAATATTTTGTAATTCTTATGGTAGTGGTATCTGTTCCAGCCAGTCCTCGTTAGAATTTTAGCCGACGTTTTCTATTTCTAACAACGTAAACTACAATCAGACCGAACGTGAACGGGACGAGTTAAAAACTTTTATTCACTTTTCATGCTCTTAAAGTTCTTTTTTATGCATTGTGTAAGCGGACTTAAACGCTTTTTTATGCCCTTGTGCGTAAAAGTGTTTGCTCAGTACTCACTCATTCTTGTTATTTTATTACAGTTACTCTAATTACGGGGTTTTATTCAACAAATTTAACGAATTAATACATACATTATAATATCTTGCACAACTCTTAAGATTAGCAGAACGCGAGGACAAATCCGCATAATTCCGCTGTGAGAAAAAGGAAAAAAAAAGTACTGTACCTAATGACTGCACGACGGCATTAAGTCATCATTGTGTAGTTGCGTGGCATGTTTTATCGGTTTTTTATTTTCTTTTAATTTTATTTTATTAAGCAGTATTTTTGCTAATTGTGCTGTAAATAGATGCGTGTGCGATCGTGGCATCATTGCGCCGTGTCTTCACCAAATGGTCACAATAGAAGATCAGCGCTGGCTCTGCCAGCATCACGCTGAGTTGTGTCCATTTCGTGGCAAATTATCTTTTCAAAATTCTGTGTGTCAATTAATGTTAATGTTTGTCATGAATAAACTATTTCTATTTCTATTTCTAATGTGGTATAATACCTATGAGCTCAAGGTTTGAATAATGACTGTCAGTAAAATTCTACTAGGTCAATTTGCGTGAGAGAGTCCCCCGATATTTATTTATTTATTGATTTTAATCAAACGCATGCACAAGCATTCTATGAATGATCGGGGTATTGTCTCGATTTAAAAGAAAGCGAGCTAGTTTTAAAGGATTTATTTCATTCATTCATTCATTCATTTTTGACAAATGTAATTTCATTCACTTTGACATAACATGCAATGCATAATGTGACTTACTTTGGAAAATATCGTTCATTCATTTATTCATTCTTTAGTTGCTCGGCGGTAATTCAAAAATGTTCTTCGAATGTTATAACGATCGTTCGTTTAGTGGAAATGCTTTAGAAGCACGCGATGAATTGCCCAGATCATTCATTCGTGTTCAGATGTGCTCGCTTCTCGGGGCGGTCTTTTGGGACGTGTTTGTGCCATAATTATGTAGCCATAAAAGGCAAACGAGCAGATGGGCCTTCTGACAGAACAGTTAGCACTTACTGTCACCCATAAAACAAAATTGTTTCATCAATATTATCTGTACACAATTTGAACATGTTTCGATTTGGTCGTGGTCAATACGGAACTTTACAGCAAGCTGTAATGGTGTCATATCTTATCCAAATAATGTGAATTAACTTAATAAAATCTGAATAGATTATGTTTTATTAAGTCAATCAAGATATACAACAATCAGCGAAGACAAAGGCACATCCATGCCTTTCAGTGAAACTCTTCTTAAACCGCGTTTAAAGCTGGAAATAAATTATCGGACGCGGCTGACGGCCGCGACTGATAAGTGTGCACAGTCGAACGGGACGTGGCTTGCGGCTGACAAAAACAACCAGCGCGCCAGATTTCTGTCGAATGTCCGAACGCTCAAGGTCAGCACAAGGTTACGTCCACGGCTTACCTCTGATAGTTTGCACAATTCAGTGTATATTCATTATCTAGATACCTATAAGTCGCAGCCGTCAGCTGCGTCCGTCAGCCGCGTCCGATAATTAGTTTCCAGCTTAAAGGAAAACATGTCATAGAGCTGAAGATTCATCGATATATTTTTTAATGGACGAGGAAAAAAGGTCATCTGCAAATGGACTGGAATAGACTTTCCGTTGGTACACACGACGTTCTATTGTTTTTATTCGAGCTCCGCACGCGTTTTTTTAATGTTTGATCAAAAATCAACGCTCATTATTAACTTGAAAACTACACTAGGGCATACCTGTCCTAGTGCTGTTATACACGCATCTTAACAGAATTCCTACACCCGTTAAGGCAAATCTTAGCGTACAACTAACCGAATTTTTAAATTTGAATAAGATAATTGATGATTATTCAGTAGGCACTTTTACGCGTCCAAAATCTACAAGCGCTCTCCAAGAGGAACCCATGCTGAAAAGGAGCTCCGCAAGATACAACTGTCAGTCATTCTGTGACATATTACTTATTGTTACAGCTACAATATCCTACCTAAAAACAAACAAGCTCGTATCATGAATGCACATGAAATATTGTTTCTAGATTCCTGGCTCATAGACGTCTCCTGAAAGCCTAGAGCTGTTGCTTACTTCTATCGAAGGATTAGGTTAGCTATGCAGAGGTAATGCAGCCAGTGTCATAGGGACCATGCATCGGGCGGACCTGCTAGAGGGAGTGTTATTTTTATAGTTGTGTTTGATTATTACTTATTTCTTCAATTATTTAAGTAGCTTGGTTTCCTTTTTATTTTAAGTGTTTAGTTTTAATATAAGGTAGTTCAGTTTATCTTCAGTTTATTGATTTTTAACGAAAAGTTTCGTTAAAAAACACTAAATTAAATCAGAATGACGTTGACAAAGTGTTTCCCATGAAATTCACATAAACATTGAACAAAAATCGTCCATGCTGTGAACAAAATGGTTTTCTAACAATTTTTATTGGATACGGAAACCCGTTATAAATCGTCCTGTCACTAATCCCAGTGACACAGATCCTCTTAAAATTTACAAAAAGTGTTGCCGCGCAATCTGTACGGGCCAGCTATTTGTGGTTAGTGTTGCTAGTCAAATAAATAACAGTTTATTGCCGCGTACATCGTAACACTGCTATACAATAAAATTTATTTATTGATGCCTGCGTTCTAGTTTATGTTTTTTATATTTTTTAGGAAATATATCAAATTGACAAACAATATTTTGGATAGAAAAGTATATTTATATAGAATGGACTTTTAAGTTGTCGCAGAGTCAAATAAGTACAGTTGCCCTTTTTTATAATTTGGCTTTGACGTCAGTCAATTCTAATAGGTGAAAAACTTAAGTAAATCACCTCTTGCACATATTTGAAATTTGATGTAAAATCCATATTAATTTTGTACACGACTACATACAACAGGTCATTTACTGAAGTTTTCACCTATACTGCCCTGCTAAGCCAAATAGCAGTATCTCAAATAAAACTCCTGTAGCAATCACAACCTCATTACTAAGAGGACAAGATTGAATCTACTCTGGCAATTGAATCTGACATACTGTTTATATGCTTATGACGGCCGTATAGGTACCCAATTGTATTTTGCTAACGTCAGAGTAGATCGGTCACGTCAAGGGAATGTTGGGTAACAAAATAATGTTGGATGTTTATGGAAAAGGTGTTTTCGGTGCGGGAATGATTTGAGAAAGAGTAGAGATAAACAGATAGGTTAGTCTGAGAAAAGTCATACTTTGCCTGATGAACAACTACCTCTCTGCGAATTGTATACACATTTGATACAATTTTATTTTGACTCATGTAGGAGGTGTACTTTAGCTTTACTACAAAGCCTTATGAGACAATAATAAAAATATCATTAATTAATTACTTGCAGTATTAAAGTCTGGTATGTGTGAGCTATTTACTTATAAATCATTAGGGCCTTAACGGAAGAGGTTGATAATGACTGATCTTTACGTATGCATTCATTCTTATTACGTATGCATGTATATTTTTTCAATTAATTATTCATTAGGTAGAATTCTGCTAGAGTCCATTCTATTTTTTATGTACCTACTCTTTGGCTAATGTCAACCATTCCTGCACCGAAAATCCCGGGGTTTGAAATAAGGTGTAAATAGTAAAGGAAATATAATTTGGCCAACTGCTATCTACTTTACGATCTTTTTTTATGCGTTAACCTCGTAAGGCCCAGTGCGCAATAGGTTGTACATATACCAGGCAATTTAATTCGAACTGTGTTGCAATAGAAATAAGGTTCATTTTCCCATCTTTATAAACTGAAAATGGAATTAGCTAACAAACGTAATTCAACTTTACTGCTTTGATGGTAGATTCAAAGTCCCGCTCACAAAAAACTGCCTGTTTGTAGTATGGTGGGCCTTACGAAATTAAGACTTACCGGACCTACCCTTAACCTTAACCTTAACCTCAACCCATAACCCAGTGTGCACTGTGCTGTTTGAAGAACGAGGGCAGTTTTACGATTAACTTTTGTTGATATTAGCAAAAAGATCTTAGTGAAGATTACAGACGGCCAATTTATAATTCCTGAACGATATTATAATTTCATATTATAAATTTGAACATAATTATTATTATTATTATTTATTTATTTTAATTGCGTCTACAAGTTATGTAATTTTGCCAAAATGTCAAGTATATATAAGCAATTGAATCGTCGTTGTCGTCGGCGTCTTCCAGTCCCAGTCGGCACACCATTGAAGATGGCGGGCATCCAGTTTAATGGCTTGGAGTGTTCTTGACCGCTTGCTCATTCAGAATCAACTTTTCACTGTTACTATATTTTCATTGATGCATATTCTTCGTCAGGGTTGGGGTTTACTTCACAAAGTTGCCCTGGATTTGCGAACCAAAATCAACGATAAAGTAATTTACAAAAAATGAAATAAAAAGACAGATGTTTTCAAAATGACACCTAGACAAGAACCCCTGAACATAATTCAAAAGATGTTTAAGATGTTTGTGCACCTACAAACCTTGTACAATCAAGGACTTTAATTGTTATGCCACTATGGAACCCTATCGCATAACGTTAATCATTCATTTAAGCTTAATTTCCATCATGTGGTTTGACGCTGTCAATATGACAGGGTTCCATAGTGGCATAACAATTAAAGTCCTTGACTGTACGGTCAAGGAAATGTATTCGCGTTCATTTTTCTCTTGTCACAATGGCAATAAGAGTAAAAAGGTACGCGAATACTTTTTCTTGACTGTACCTTGTCACTTTAACTCCTTTGACAGATACGTGCAGCAGTTCAAACATGACGTTAAAGTGACAAAGCACTACAGTGTGCACCTACTTATAAGACTACGCACAGAATTTCATGAAAGTGAATATACTCGTACCCTTTAAAGATCGTCTCCATGTTTTAGAAATAGAAAAAAAATTGAAATAGAAACATTTATTCGACGATCACAAGAAAAAAAAAACAAAATAAATTGAACATAAAACAAACAATGGCAACACAGAAAACAAAATTAAACAATGAAGAAAAGGAATAAAATACAATTGTAGGATAATGTTGCCATGGGTGATTCTGTGACTACGAAATTGAAATTGTTTTTAGGGTTTTATTGGTATTATTTTTTTATACGCGCAACGGTTACAATTTTTAATGTCACACGTCTAAAGTCATCGTATGTCAAGAGTGTCAAGATGAGTTAACAAGGCTGCGTGCTTCTTTTGTATTAATTTTGGTTTGATAATTCCAAAAAGAATTCACAACAATTAAAAAAGAGTACTTTGATTATTTCAGAAATATAAGATAGGGTTGAAAACAATATTAACATCCCATTTTGGTCCTCAGGGTTGGCAACCTATTTGAAGTCTTAGGATTGCAGTTTTGAGATTGTAGTCTTGAGATTTCAAATGTCTATGGGTCTCAGATCCCAGTTACCATCAGATGAACTGAGTGCTCGCGTGCCTTCTCGTTGCCATAAAAAAACCTTGTTAGGTATATTGACATTAGAATTATTTATAGTGCGGTGTCGTCAACTTGGCATTATTTTTATGGAGTTACAGAAGAGATGATTTAGAATTGAAGTCAATCCAGAAAACGATAAACCGTCTGAAGACAATGTTAAAGTTGTCCTCACGAGTCTGGTGAAGATTATTGTCAAACTAAATATTCGGATACGGATATTGATTTTGAGTGATTAGATCTGATGTTGCTGTTGTGATTTTTTAAAGACTCTTATATCAAAATAATAAAAATGTGTGTTAATAAAAATGATAATTCCTAAGCCATACAGAAAGCAACCAAATATTTTGAAAATATAATTTAAAGTATCAAATTTGTAGGAATAAGTGAAATTAATTTCTTCTGAGGAAAAGCTAACAAAGATAACGATATTATAATATCATATATATATATATATATATATATATATATATATATATATATATAATAAATATATAACAAGCTGCCTGTAAAAAGTAAAATAAAAATTACATCTAAGCTCATTATAATGTTATTAAAGGTTGTATAATTTATTAGAATATTTTACTATAAAATTAGCTCACATTATTCTATTTCTACGCCTAACCTTTTATGTTCAGTTAAAATAATAAGCATTGTTTAACTTCTACTAGGAAGTTGGCAAGCAAACCCATGCTGTGTTGAACGTGTGTAAATGTCCAACAGCCTGTAGGGTAATGGCCTGAGCAAACTAAACCCGTTAGACGATTCATATTTAGAACATTAGACCCTTAACAAGGTTCGCTAGCTTAACGATACTCTTAACGATTTCCTGTAGAAAAACTAGTGTGAAGCAGAATTGGCGTCGGTTTTTTGAGGTTTTCAGTTTATTTTCGTTTTCGGAAGCCAATATTCACTGTGCGTGCTATATAAAGAGGAATTCTGACAACACTGTTAGCCTATGGTTTATAATTAGTTTTGTATGACTGTTCAACCCTACTTGTAATGTATTATTTTTACGTCTAATTAAACAAAAAATAACAGTTAGTTTATTTTTATAATTGCTTCCATAATAATATTCATCATCATCTTTAACATCCAGTCGATTTTAACCCCCTACGCCAATAGAGGGGTGTAATCTGATTACCTGTGTATCCGTCTGTAGCATCGCATCTTCCAAACGGATGAACCAATTTTAATTTAGTTTTTTTAATAGAAAGTTAGAATGACTAAGGTGCCTTTAAAGTGGTTTTAGCCAGGTTTAATCAAAATCAGTTAGGCCATTTAAGAGATATCAGCTCTAAGAGTAAATAGCTATCCAGGGGTTTTATCTGTTTAATAAATATATCTCTATACATAGTAAAGGTACGTAGTAGTTTAGTGGTGGGAAGGGTCCTGTACAGGGTCCGTCCAAATGGATACCATTATATTAATTACCCTTTAACTTGTCACCAATCAGTAGTGTTTGCATATTTGTGTTTCAGTGCGGGGGTAGGTAAGACTGTGACATGACTAGCAAATTACTACCACAGATGCCTTCCATCTAATGGTGCTCTCACACTCAGGGTACAACGTTATGTAACGTTTCGAAACATTTTTAATTCGACGATATTCTTAGATCCACAACACATAACACTAATTCATAACATTATTTTTATAACAGTTGTGTGGGAGCACCATTAGTTTCTAGATTACAAATTTCTATAAGCAATAAAGTCAACTTACAAGTGGCTTGTGTGCTCGCCTTGTCCATACCTTAAAAAAAGCTATAGCTATCAATGGTAATGCAAGATTCATATATTTAAACTACAGATAATTATCCAGCAATTAAAACATTTATCCCCCAATTTATATTATGCATGGGTTACCGAGCGTAACGTTCCAATTTGCGGCGAAACACCAGTTAAAATTAACTTGCTATTATACCATCGTTACAAGTTATAATAAGGGTGACGCGGTTTAATGTTAAAGTAAACGGTTATATCTTAATTGGCTAGTTACGTGGTTTCGTTCCTTTAAAGATGTTTATAGACGCCATTTTGGCGAGTTGTTCTTGGATACAATAGGTACCTAATTAAAAGTGTACAAAACCGAGAGTCGATTTTTAAATCTCACTGATGATGATGATTGTAATTAGTTAAAATTGTGGTCTATTCTTATTTTGTCTATAGGTACTTTTTTGATAGAAATTATCACTTCGCAGAATTTTCATTACATTGACTGGGTTTTCTAGGCCACGAAGTTAAGATTTTGAAATAGTCACAAGTCTTTCCTAACCTAACGCACGTAATTAATATTTAAGGTAACCTAAAAATAACAGGGCTTCAGCAGAAAATAGTTTTAATGAAGTAAAAATCGGAGAAATGATACATTTGATGAAAATGTCGGTAAATCAAGGGGACACCGAAAATTATGTCAATCGGAAGCTGAATGCATTCTTATTTTATTTAATAGGTGAAAAAATTCAGTTCCGGTAAAAAAAAATGTAATAGCAACTTCCAAAAACCAGTAAAATTGACCGATTTGGTTAGCTTTCGCCACCGGAAAGGATTTAAAAATTTTAGTACCCAATTATACACAAGTTAAGCAAACCGGAAGTCAAGACCAACCATGTATAACATCCCGTCACGAACACTCTGAGAAGAGTGTACGACTAAGAAGAGAGATACACAAGTTAAACAAGTCCTAAACTTTTATTTAAAAATTAGTTTCACTTTAATTATTGATTTATTTATTCGTTTATTTATTGTTGTCACATTACGGTACATACATATCAGACAAGTGGTTGTTGTCGGGTCTATATTGACTGACATAATTATTTTTAGTCATAATGTGCTTTAGGTCATAATCATCGCAAGTCATAACGTGTTTTTTTAAAGAAACTATTACTTTTTCAGAATTTTTATAAATCAAACCTAACCTAACCTAGAGTTATCTACACGTTAGATATTTCAGACCTTCTGAAAAGTTTACAGTTTCAGCGAAATAAAAAATTATGACTATCAAGAATTATGACTAATAAAATTATGGTAAACAAAGGGCTCCCGTTGTTATCTTAATTTAGTTAGCTCCACTTGGACGCCCTGCAAGGACACCACAATATTATACTTATGATTATAAAATATCTACTTACATAAAATTATTTATTTATTTATTATTTATTTATTTATTAAATAACTTAAATCTATCATTACAGGTTGTTACCTAATGCAATAGACAAGTGAGCAATATTAACAGTACCTACATTCATAACACAATATTTATACAATTATTGAGTATAGCATAGTACAAACATAGTGGCCTTTGCGAAATCGTTCAGGGAGCACACAAATATGTCTAATGTGAGCGCTACCTTATTAATTGTTCGAATAGCCCGCGTTAGCGGTGCGTCCTTCAGCAGCTTCGTGCGAGCTGCGGGCTCGGCCAGCAGCGGCGGCCGGCGGCGGCGCCACACGAACCGGTCCGGCACGTTCAGCGCCAGGGCACCCGCCACCCCGGGGTTGCACAACTCACCTCGTAGTACTCTAACTACATACGAAATATAGATACCTATAATAATGATCATGATCATTTTCTAGAATATCCTTACGACTGTGTTTAGCAGAATGTATGGACTCACTGTTGCAGACTCTTTGGCATCATGTCACTATTTATTAAGTATCTTCTTTTTATATGACATTTCTGTTTTTGACTTTGATTTTTGCTTATGATGTTGTCAAGTGTGTTGGATTAAATGGTAATGTTTATTTTCATAATTAGTTGATGATTTTTAGTTTAGTTGCTCATTGCAATAGCTATCGTTCGTTTCATTGGTCCTTCTCCCTACATTTTCCAGCGTCATTCACTCGATTCATTACCTACCTATTTAATTTTTCAGACACGTCATTATTAATTTCTACAATTTTTCACATTTCATCAGTTTATAGTATAACATTATCATTTGATAATGAAAACTCGGAGTAAGAAAAATCCCAGGTCGACTAACGATGTCAATATTCCCTTACCTGAATGCAGTGCACAGGGTAGTCAAGCTCCTAGCGAGAGCGCCGCTCGCACTATATCTTCTAGGTCTTCCGCTACCATAAAAGCGCAAAAGGCCGCGGTTGAGGCCCTTGCTCTGCGCCGCCGGCTGGAGCGTGAAGAAGAACTCGCCGATCGGGAGCGCGAGCGTGAGCGGGAACTGGCAGCGCTACGGCAACAGGTGGAGGAGAGCGAACTGCAGGCCGAACTTGCAGCCATCGACGCCGACGTTAGTGGCAGCCATGCGGGTAGCCGCATAAGCCACCATAGTTCGAGGTTTTCCGTAGATAGAACCCAAAAATGGGTTCAAAACCAATTAACCACTGAAATTAATAAAGGCACTATCGCAGTAGGATGTGTACAAAACCTTTCTGTTCCATCCCCGAGCCGCTTGGTACCACCGGCGACTGACGCTCGGTCAACTGCACCCTTTATTAACCCTTTGACACATCATCATAACGGCAACGAAGTCTCCGAGGCGGTTGGTATCACGACCCCGCTCGTTCCAACGGAGTTAAACAATCATCTTTTAAAAGCTGTAGCCGATACCGCTGCAGCAGCCAAGGCCCTCGCTTGCGCACCTAATGTCAAGAAATTAGAATTATTTCCTTTCTCTGGTAACGTCTTGCAATGGTTGCAATTTAAACGCATTTACGATGTCACCAAAGGTAACTTTTCTTCTTTAGAAAATATGAACCGTCTTCAAAACGCAGTGCGTGGCGCGGCGCGCGACGCCGTGGCGGCGCTGCTGATGTCGGCGGAGGACCCGGAGGAGGTCGTGCGCGCGCTCGAAGACAACTTTGCGCGCCCCGAGCTCATCGTTCACAAGGAAGTAACATGCTTGAAAAATCTTCCACGTTTGGGTAACGATCTTAAAGAGTTAGGAACCCTCTCCAATCGCGTACGTAACTCAATTTCTTGTATTAGATTATTAAAACAAGTAGAGTACTTATACTCCCCCGAATTATTTCACGCGGTACTTAGTAAGCTAAACCCCACAATAAAAATTCGGTGGACGGATTTCGCTATGCAAGACGCGACGGGGCGCTCTAAGCTTGAAATATTGTCTGATTTTTTAAAGCGCGAGCTAGATCAACACATTCGATTTGGTTTATCACCCGAGTCTAGCCCGACGCAACTAACGCAATATTTTTCAAATGATAAACAACATAAACGTGAAAACATAAATACGGTCATGCACTCTAAAACCGGTTTAAAAGATAGTTCTTCTACTAAATACGAGTGTCCATTTTGTAGGAAAGACCACAACATTAAGTCGTGTTCTGAATTTCAGTCTTTGGCTATTGACGACAGATGGCAGTGGTTACGTGAAGCAAAAGTTTGCTACCGATGTTTAAGACGTAGCTCACATCAGTGGAAAACTTGTAAAGTTAAACCGTGCGGAATCGACGGATGCTTAATACGTCATCACCCACTACTTCATAAAAAACCACTTGCTTCTCTGATCAATACATTTGACACACAAACTTTAGATAGGTGCCCTGTCGCAAGCGAACACAATAATACGGTTACGAATATTTCTGATCCGATGGATGAAAAAGTTATCGTATCGACTACTTCTACAGGCGTTGAACAAGTTAACACGATTTTAGCTCTTCGTCCTCGTGCTTACTTGAAGATTGTTCCGGTTACTGTTTCCGGTCCATCGGGAACTTGTGATGTCTACGCGCTTCTCGACGACGGAAGTACAGCCACATTAATTGACTTAAGTATTGCCTCACTTATAGGAGCAACCGGGCCACAACAGTCAATTACAGTCAACGGCGTTGGTGGTCTTGAGCGTAATACCACAGTGTCATACGTCAATTTTTACATTAAAGGTAGGCACACACAAGAAACATTTTTAGTAAAAAACGCCAGAGCTATGCATTCGTTATCTTTGAGACCACAAACTATTCGCCCAGATTCTATTAATTGTTTTTCACATTTAACCAATCTTGTTGACGTATTAGTTCACGAAGATGCCACTCCGACTATTTTGATCGGAGCCGAACATTGGCATTTGTCTATTAATCGTGACGTACGTGCTGGTAGAAGGAACGAGCCCGTAGCATGTTTGACAGCTTTGGGCTGGACTTTATACGGCGTTGCTTCTAGCAAAACGAAACTTGTGGAATTTGTTAATCACGTTACATTCACCGAAGCATCTTCGAATGAGAATTTAGAGTTTTTAATAAAAGAACAGTATAAAATCGATTCTTTAGGGATTTCTAAGCAAGAAACTTCGCTCAATAAGCGTGAACAGCAGGCTGTCAATATTCTTGAAGCTACTTCACGGCGCCTGCCTTCAGGAAGATTTGAGGTAGGCATGCCATGGCGCGACGACATACAGCGTGTTCCTGATAGCTACGCTCAGGCAATGTCACGATTTTTAAGTCTCGAAAGACGTATGGCTAAAGATAATGTCTTTGCCAAAGCATATGAAGGTTTCATGTCTAACATGATTGATAAAGGCTACGCGGAGGAATGCGGTTCTGAGACATACTACGCCAATCAAACGAGTGAACAAATGAATAGTAATATTCGTCTTTATCTCCCACATTTTGGCGTGTACCATCCTCAGAAGCGCAAGATTCGCGTTGTACATGATGCTGCGGCCAAGAATGAAGGAGTCAGCCTGAACTCCTTATTACTTTCTGGGCCCGATCTACTTCAACCTTTACTGAAGGTATTGTTTCGTTTCCGGGAGGGATGTATCGCACTGACAGCCGATATCAGGGAAATGTTTCCCCAGATAAGAATCAGGGAGCAAGATAGAGATGCTCTTCGATATCTGTGGAGACCTGAAAAAATGCAGTCAATTAAGGAGTTCAGGATGACTGCTGTTATCTTTGGTGCGTGCTGCAGTCCGTTTATAGCTCAATTTATAAAAAATAAAAATGCACATGAGCACATGAGTACCTATCCAAAAGCTGTAGACGCCATTTTGTTTAATCATTATATGGATGACTATATAGACTCATTAGATAGCGTTAGTGAAGCCGCTCAACTAGCGGCAGATATTGTTACTGTTCACAAAAGTGCATGCTTTGAGATGCGTGGTTGGATTTACAATGAGCCTTCGGCGTTGAATCTCGTACCAGAGGAGTTACGAGCCCCTCAGCTGTTGGAAATTGAACTGGCAACCACTCTTAATACTACTCGTGCTCTAGGAATTGCGTGGGATCCTACCTCAGACAACTTAGGGTTTCGCACCGGTCTATCTGAAACCGTTCCTTGCTCACTTACTAAAAGAAAGGTTCTTTCACATCTCATGCGCGTGTACGACCCTTTAGGCTTATTAGGGCCTATAATCGTTAAGGGCCGAATACTATTTCAACAAGCGTGGAGGTTAAACATTGATTGGGACTCCCAACTACCGCCAACAGAAGCATCAAAGTGGTCAGGCTGGTTCCAAGAACTTTTAACCGCCGCTACCGTTCTCAAAATTCCACGATGGTATTCAAAAGCTAAGAACGCGGAGCCTTCTTATAAAGAACTACACATACTGGCTGATGCAAGTGAGTTAGCTTACGCTTGCGTTGCCTATTGGCGTTCGATTTACGCTGATGGCAGCATTGAACTCACTCTCATCTCCAGCAAGGCAAGAGTTTCTCCTTTGAAACCAATTTCAATCCCGCGATTGGAACTTCAGGCAGCTTTGATTGCTTCTCGCCTCGCACTTACCATTAAGGACAGCCATCGGAAGAAACCAGTACGTACATTCATTTGGACTGATTCGATGACTGTTCTCCAGTGGTTACGCAGTGACGCGCGGACCTTTAAGCCTTTTGTTGCCCATCGGTTAGGCGAAATTATGGAAAATTCCTCAATCAAAGACTGGCGATGGGTACCAACTGACTTAAACGTTGCCGATGATGCAACAAGAATTCACCCTGTCAAGCTCGACTTGAATCATAGATGGTTTATGGGACCATCGTTTCTTTTGAGACCCCCGGAAGACTGGCCGATTGAACCTACCAGTGTCGCGCCAAGTCGTGAAGAGCGAAAAAGCTTACCGAGCGAGTTGGTGGGACTTACTTCCGTTAGCTTAGCATTACCTTGCCCGGTCATCGCAAATTTTGCTCAATTTAGTTCCTGGTCACGATTACTACGCGCAACAGCTCGAGCTCATCAAGCCGCGGCTATGTTTGGCAATGTTTTGGTAGCGTTTCGAAATTTCAAATCCAATGGCGGAGTTTTTCGATCCCGCCACCCATCAACGTCTACTACCCTAACACCATTAGATGCCGAACTAATAAAAGCTGCTGAAAGGCACATATTGCAAAAAACTCAATTAGACAGCTTTCCTGAAGAATTCAGCTACATCCTCAACTCCAAGCCGGTGACATCGAGCAGTCGTCTCATCAAACTGTCCCCTACGCTAGGAGAAGATAAGTTACTACACTTAGCTGGAAGAATAAAGGCCGCAGAAGGCATTGATCCCGATTCTCGTTTCCCAATTTTACTGGACGGCCGTCATCCAGTTGTGAAGTTGTTGGTAGAGTCCTATCATAAGCAAGCTGGCCACGCAAATCATGAGCTGGTTATAAATGAAATTAGGCAAAGATTTTGGCTCCTAAAGCTTAGAGATACAGTTAGAGCCGTAGCAAACAGTTGCTTGTTCTGCAGATTCAGAAAGTCGATACCGTTCAATCCAGTTACTGGCGATTTACCACCTCAAAGATTATCCCATCATCAACGACCGTTTTCATATACTGGTATTGATTATTTCGGCCCTATCACCATCACTATTGGCCGCCGCCATGAAAAACGATATGTAGCGCTTCTTACTTGTTTGACGACAAGAGCTATACATTTGGAAATAGTACACAGTCTTTCCGCTGACTCCGCAATCATGGCGATAAGACGTTTTATTGCCAGACGTGGCAAACCCGAAACTATGTATTCCGATAATGGAACTGCGTTTGTTGGTGCAAACCGTATTCTCAAAGAGTTCCACGCCACCGATGTGCATGAGTTTGTAGCTACAAAAGGCATCAAATGGAGCTTCATTCCAGCAGCAGCGCCAAGTTTTGGAGGATGTTGGGAGCGTCTAGTGCGAACTGTCAAGGTAGCCCTTAAAGCTACGCTCAATCAAAGAGCTCCAAAGGAGGAAACATTAATGACACTGCTAGCAGAGGCTGAAGCCATAGTAAATTCACGCCCGTTGACACACGTTTCTACAGATCCTGACGACCCCACCACATTAACGCCATTTCATTTTTTAATAGGAACGTCTTCAAATCAAAACCTTCCCAAAACCTTAAACGACCGAGATTTAATTCTTCGAGTGGAATGGAAGAAGGCATTAAGACTGGCCGATCACTTTTGGAATCGCTGGGTGCGCGAAGTCCTTCCAACAATGCAACCGCGTACTCAGAATCAACAAAAACATGGAGACACTGTAAAGATTGGGGACGTCGTTATAATCGTCGACGAGTCTCTCCCACGAGGAACATGGCCGCGAGGACGAGTTGTCGAACTATACCCCGGAAGAGATGGTGTTACCAGGGTAGTCGACGTTGCTACAGCTGGGGGTACGCTACGCCGACCCCTTAAAAAACTGGTGAGGCTGGTTACAGAGGTTGCCAATGACCGGCTCTGACTAGTTGAGCCAGTTTGTGCAGTTCTGCACGAGGGGCAGGATGTTGCAGACTCTTTGGCATCATGTCACTATTTATTAAGTATCTTCTTTTTATATGACATTTCTGTTTTTGACTTTGATTTTTGCTTATGATGTTGTCAAGTGTGTTGGATTAAATGGTAATGTTTATTTTCATAATTAGTTGATGATTTTTAGTTTAGTTGCTCATTGCAATAGCTATCGTTCGTTTCACTCACTGCAGTCTATTTTCTCTGAGACCTCTTTGTTTTCAGGATATCTTTGATTCCAATTCAATGTTTTATTTGCTAAGCATAGGGTATTGCAGATGAAAACAATACTGCTTAAGTTTAGCCTGTACCTGCCCTGGGGCTGCACTCTGCTTTTATAAGACGGAACAAAGGTAGCGAAATACATTTTCTGGAAAAGAAATAGTTACTAACTCGTAAAATTATAAAATAAAAACAATTTAAACGCTGTACAAAACTTGACTTCAAAAAATATCAGTTAAAAGCCAACAGAGATACTTATTAAAAGTTTGAGCACGTGTTGAAAACAATTCGACATAGTTTACGTCGGAGGAGCAAAATTGAGTTCATAAGGAGAGATGAGCTCATTACAGAGAGCGCCTGCGGTGATTATATGCAGTGTTCCGTGTTGTTCTACAGGCGTACATACCGATGCTTCGGGTGCTGCGCTAGGAGCACATATCGCGCAATGAGTCAACTACGGGATTATAATAAACAAAAAAAAAAATTGTAATCACAATAGACGATTATTAAATAGATATATTATTAATAATAAGATTGACTCCCCTTACCTTCTTAATAAGTTAAGTTTTAGAGTACCACGCCTCAAGTCTCGGCATACTAATAATCTGTTCTATGTCCCGGGTATACGTATTAATTATGTTAAAAATTATTTTGTTAATAGAGTTTGCAAAATGTATAATTCCAGTTTTTCTGTAGTTGATATATTTAACAAATGTCTTCAAGAGTTCACAGCCCTTAGAGCGAAAAATGAGACTTAGTTAGTTATGAAATTTCGCGTAACGCATATTTATTTTTGTTTTTATTTTTATTTTATTTTTCTGCCTTTAGAGGTATCCTTAGTCTTTTTTAAACTAATGTCCTATTTTCACGTTATTAATATTATATTGCTCGGTTAGTATATGTAATATTTAACTGTGGTAACTTTACTGGTTTATGTATAATCTAAGATTTTTATTTTATTAAACATATTGTACCGTTTGTACCCTAATAAACATTAAAACATTAAAATAATTAAAACATAAATAAAATGTCTTGTAGATAGTTAACAAGTTTCAGTGTTACAGAAAATAAGTATTCTCTTCCATATTTTACATACCACGTCATAATTTTAGGTCAGTAAAGCTTCTACTTATCTAATATTCTCATTCGGTTTCAGAATCCATCGATAATTGTACAAGCAAGATAAAATATATCATGAAGTTAATTGAAAAATACGATGTCGTAAGATTTTTCACTACATCTGCAACATAATATTCTATTTAATGCGTTTACCATAACGAAACATTACGTAGTTTCTTAATAAAACTGACTAATTTGTAATAAACTTAAGAGGACTGTGAGGTGACGCATAAATCGCGTATCTGTCAATTTTTCCAGACAAATTTAGCCCCGTGCTATAAGGTTTCTCACCCCCCTAATCAAGGCCGATTTCCACGATTTTGAATCATGTTGTAGCTACCTATTACGAAAGACTAGGTTTGTACGTTTTGGGTTTCTTTTCCAAGTAATATTTTATTTAGAAAAGAAACATTCAGACTTAGTTTTTCATAATATCTTCAAGATATTAAAAATCGAAAAAATCGGACTATGTTTAAGGGGGCAATAATAGCTTCACAATCCTCTTAACAGGAGAAAATGCGTGTACATGTGCATTGGTGTTTGTTTATATTCTTACTAGGAAGGGAACATAAAAATTATGCTGCAGCTTTTTGTTATGAGAACTAATCATCTTCTTATGATGACAATTTAAATAATAGCTTACACGTTAAGATCTTTGTTTAATCAGATATTATCTTTGCTCAAATTTTCAAAGTTAATTCAAGTGAAAGGTTAACAATCCGGAATAATCTCTTATTTAGGACGCGTCAATCAGTAAAGGCCGAGGATTACATTGAGCGACAGGTTCAGAATAATGTACGATCTTTTAGAACAAAGGTCAATGTACCAAGAAGACATAAAAGAGAGTTACTGACATACTAAGCGCGTGAATAACCTCACTAGCATAATTCTGGGGACCTAGTGAAAAGGGAGTTCAGTCTTCTGAGGTTCAAGTGAAAAAAGGTATATATCTAGTAGTCTCCGCATATGACTTAAACCCTTTATATTGTGAGCAAAGTTGACTTAAGCCCTTTTTCACTATTAATTTATAATTTAAATAGTGCTGTATTTAGGCTTATAATTTGTGATAGATTAGTGCAATCTTTTGAAGCTTTTCAGCTTAGCTTGACGTGATAACCCTGTTACCTTCACTGTTTTATTCAATCCTTTGTATATTTGTGTGTCTTATAGTTAGTGAATAAATGTCTATCTTCTTCTTTTTCTTTTCTAAAATAATGATTATTTCGACTATTACATTACATTACATTACATTACATTACATTACATTACATTACATTACATTACATTACATTATATTACATTACATTACATTACATTACATTACATTACATTACATTACATTACATTACATTACATTACATTACATTACATTACATTACATTACATTACATTACATTACATTACATTACATTACATTACATTACATTACATTACATTACATTACATTACATTACATTACATTACATTACAATACATTACATTACATTAATCATGCCTGTTTCCCAGAGGGGTAGGCACAGACCACTTCTTTCCACCTGTTTCGATCCTGACAAATTTGTTTCGCTTCTTCCATATTAAAATTGTATTTGCAAATAGATACCTATTGTTTTTGTACGTTATAATGGTTTTAATTTCATACCTGTAACGAGTAGTATATTTAGTATTATATTTATAGATCTAGGTTTTGTCCACGACACCATCTATCCAAAAGTTGCTTATTGATATTTATTCTGAAATTCTATTTTCGGGAAAGTACTATGTCCGTCTATGAAATATCTATGTAGTTAGGAACTGTATTTGACATCGATAGTTTTAGGCTTTGAACCATGAACGGAACAAACAAATACTGCATTTATAATATTAGTAAATGTAGGGATTACTCTTTTGCCTCTAACAAGAACAAATTCAAATACTTTTCATCGTGCACGTCCTTGTGTCGCACAAGACGCCAAGATGCTAATCCCAGCATGTTCGCAGCTTAATACCTTATTTAACTAAAGGAGCGCATGTGCAACTTAATAGCTAAAATAAACTCAATCCTGCCATGCTTGTAATAAGGTTGTTAATACAAAAACTAAGGTTACAGATGTTATGGTATTTGGTCTAAGCAGTGTTGAATACAGGGGCTAATTGCCGTCTAATTAGCAGCCGTTTTTGAGCTCCATGTGACTTCATTAAAGAAAATCCATAGAAGGCTCAGCTTTTGTTAGAATTGATAATGACTTGAACACGAGGTGAACAAGGGTGTATAATTGTTTATACACCCTTGTGTTGGTATAGTAATGTGCAAGTTGCAGAATATTCCTAAAAGTTTGGGATTTTTCTCAACATTCTCTACTGAGATCATTCTCGGAAACATTGAAGTAATTAAAAACGTCATTTATAAAATTAAGCCAGTTTGCACGGCCACTTTTACACGTCAACCACCTAGCGCATTTCATAATAGAAGACAACCAATGAGAAGAAACTTAACGGTAAGACATTCTTTAAGATTTCCTGCAATTAAAATAATCTAGCGCTATATAAAAGGATGAATATTATATAAAATGTCATGTGTAAAAAAAATACCTACTTACCTATACATATATTATGACATCTAAGACTTTCGATCTGTTTTCTTGTACACATACCATGTTCCAGTTTCCACAAAGGAATTATTACATTTTTTAGGGATATAAAGTATTCGATGTATGCCAAATTTTAACCTAATTCAATGTGTCTAAAAACTTTTTTTTTTTTGATAAATACCCTTAATAAAAAAAATATATATATATTCAATTGTTATTTTTATATTCTCACATTAATATTAGGCATTAAATGCGATAGTTTATGAGTGCGTGTGTGAGTTAGCCTGTTTGATATTCCTTCACACCGCAACGGCTAGACGCATTTAGATGAAATTGGGAATGAAGATAAATAACACTTGGGCTACCGATTATCCCAAAAAACATTTCCGTGGGATGGTTAACGTAGGCGAACTCGCGTGCAGACGCTAGTAAGTATAATGCATGGTCTATTGATTTATTTGAGGAAGTTGAGAAACTAAGCTACTCTAAACGAAACCGTACCCTCTCTCAGTTA
This sequence comes from Acleris literana, assembly GCA_946894065.1. Lineage (NCBI taxonomy): Eukaryota > Metazoa > Arthropoda > Insecta > Lepidoptera > Tortricidae > Acleris > Acleris literana. The sequence goes on from OX335692.1 coordinate 5,610,246, forward strand.
GACTTTAACAAGGGTAGGGTAGGGTCAATTTTAGAAGGGAAAAGTTTCTCGGAAGGAGTTATGTTTACGATCCTGTACTATCGCGATCGTTAATTTGTGACCCGTTTCAAGAAAAATAGGCTTGAAGTCGTCAATGTCATTAGAGATGCCAAATCATTTGTAACTTATAGGAGACTCAACCTTACTGTTGTAGAATGTCAGAAAGACTTTGGACCTAATGTGGGTCCCAAATTAAAGTTCGTGACTGTACATACAATACAAACACACGTGTCTGCTAACAGCTGTTTCTCACAGTCGATTTAAATAATCAGAAGGAAAATTCCGCCTTATGTCTGAATAAAGTGGGCATATTATTTGTAAGAAATATGAAAAATATGCCGTACCTACTCATTAATTAAAGAAAAACTCAATGAAGATTCTAGAGATTTCAAAAGTTTTTTTTTGGAATTTTGAACTTCTAACGATGCTTTATGTAAAAAAAAATGTTGATACAAAATTTAGAAAACAAAGCATAATGCTTTAATTTATTAGATTTTTTAATAAAACCTTTTTTTTTAAATACTTATGTTATAAAAAATACAGTTAATTATTAACTAATATTTTATTTTGCTATCAGTTGATATAATTATTATTTTATAAGTACCTAATAATAGGTATCTTATTTATAACAATATATTAATTTAATAAAAGCTACAAAATAATAATATCTTCAGGTCAAACTTTATTTCTGATTGTGTCTACTAATTTGCGACCGATTTTTTACCACTTGACAGCTGTTCGTCAAACAAGAAGTCACATCTGCCGTTAAATATTCTTCTAAATGTGACCTTACCTTTTTGGCGAAAAGGTCAAGTCTTGCACAATATTTCGACAGGTAAATAAGCTGTATTACTCGAAATGAGGCTGAACAATATCTAAGATTTAGACTTATTACTTACTAATGAAAAAGTTTCATAAGCCCGCCCACATAGTACGGAATATTCTCCGAAAAAAAAAGACAGAAGCACAGCGTACCGGCCGTCCCGCTGATATTTTCGTGAATTCGATCCCTCCAAGAGAATATAATAAATGATGAGAGATGAGAGATCAAAATCGAAGTGATTACTATTTATTCATAATTTCAAATAAAATCACATTAGCTGACAAGAAATACGTTGTATAAACATCTCATTATTTATTTCCCTGCATGGAAAGTTTATTTTTTAAACAACTAACAGGGCTTGGTAGCATTCCGTCTGTGTTAACCTTATCAAAATTATCTTTGATTTTGAGCAAACCATTTTTCCTTTAAACTCACTATGTCTCACATATTTTCCCAAACTCATAAATTTTCTAGTGAAATCTTTTACCTAGTACTATTTAAAATATACTTAATTAGCTTTGTAATTGGATGAAAATTAGTTCGATAGTACAAGTAGAAGTACTAGCGTCAAAATCGGCCCCGCACTCCCGGCCCACTACCGACTGTGTATTTGCGCGAAATAATTTTTTATTACCGATTTGCTGAGGCAGGGTTACGCTATCATAATGGCATATAACATATTATCGTAAATATGTTAGTTTAACTACAGTAAGATTTGCGTGGCACACGATTTTGGTACATGAAAGTTGAGGCCGCACCTCAGCCAAAGCTCGAGTGAGACGTTCATCGAATTGGCGTCAAAAATATAACATATCTACCCGATTATAATCTAAGATTGAAGTTGAAAACATTTTTAAAGGCAATTAAATTATCATGAAGACATCTGCAGCTTTTAGGCGGAATAACTTAAATTGGCTGATTTTGTGAAGAAACTTCGTTTATTTGGCCGTTCCGCTAACAAATTTAATTTAAGGCCAAGGTTTTATTACCTAAAATACCAGATGTCTTCATTAAAGCCTAATCCAAGCTCGGTATTAAAGAATTAACGTTAACGTAAAACTGAGGCTATTTTTCTATTTAGCGGCAAGTCGGATTAATCATGTGTATTTATTTTTAAATTAACTTCTGCTCGCGACTTCATGCACGTAGATTTCAATTATAGTCATTCCCTCGGAAACTTTGATTTTTTCCGAGATAAAAAGTAGTGTTAAAACAGTATCCGTCCAGGAGTTGCAGCGTCAAGGAGTAACAAACTAACACACACACACACACACAAACTTTCGCATTTATAATATTAGTAAGATGGCAGCTACATACCTCCCGAGATGGCGGCGTCAAAGCCTGTGTCGTGCATCCTGTTCGCACACAAAGAAAATTAACATCCTCCGTCATTACGACACGTCAGCTGTCATATGTTAATCCAAGGTATAAACTATCTTCATTTCAAATTTCATCCAAATCCGTCCAGCCGTTGCAGCTTAAAGGACAAACAAACTAACACACAAACTTTCGCATTTATAATATTAGTAGGATCAACTAACTTACTTACTTATTTGTGACGTTATCTATGAAAAGGGACCTTATTGTCGATGGCGCTTATCCATTATTAAATATGCTCCAATATAAATACAACGTCGCGCGACGCAGTGCGGCGTAAGCGCCATCGACAATAAGGTATACATAGATAATGCCACATTTATCCGTTTCTGTCTGACTGTGCGGATAAGCCTCCCTCAGGAGGCCTTATATGGCTCCGTTTGCTGCGACAAAATGTGGTTAAATCTTCCGTCACTTTCTGACACATATACAAGTACGAGAGTGACGGCTGCTTTATCCACATTTTGTCACGCGATAAACGTAACGATACTAGGCCCGCAGACTTTTCCACAATTCCTTATCCAGTGACTTCTGAGCCCAGTCCTTACAGAATCTGAACTGGTCCAGTTCGTCTTGCCATCTCCTTCTTGGCCTGCCTCTTCTTTTCTTGTGGCTTGGTTTAATCAAAAATCTAAAGTTTATTCAATATTTTCATTAAATTAATCGATAAAATTGTCTTTAAATTCTTGCGTAATAAATGTACCTTGTTACGTCAAAAATCCTTTTACGACAAAGTTCTTCAATGACTCAACTCTTAGTTGCCGTTCTTTGTTGAGTTTTAATGGGTTTCCCTTTTTAAAAGTTACATGCGTTTTTAAATGATGAGATTGAACTAAAAGTGTATATAAATGGGATACTTAATACAAAATGCTTTTGTTTGTATTATGTGTATATTTATAATGATTTCCATTTCAATTTTCATTTTGCTAATGTCCATCACCAAAATAAATCATTTCTTAAAACAATCATCAGTAGCCCAAATCTGTAGCTGCATAATGAACAAACAGTATAATAATAGGCATCTTTAAATACATTATGCACGTATTTAACAAGTGTATAATATCACCCTACCTACCCGTTTTTAAATAGTGATCATACAAATTCTCAACCCTAAACAAAACTAAAGTTTAATTACACAAACCGGACGTCCATAAAACAACGCCAGCGTAGGTGTTGTCTCAACTAGGGACTTAAGTAACCTCAAAGTTGTCCCACTCTTGGCAATTTGGAACTTGTAACAAAGGGCAAGTTCCCACCTGCCTGCATTTGCATTTAAATTACGCATCATTATTGTTCCTTGTGATATTCCGGGCCTTTTGTGAGGTGACAAGATTTAGAACTTGAGGAAAGGTTACTTTTGGAGTTATTTATGAAGTGGTGAGCTAAGAAAGTATACCGTGAAACGCAGTGAGTAGGGATTAAGGGGTGAGTAGGAACACAACCTAAAATAAGTCATAACTTGTTACAAATAAGAATAATTATTAAATGGACAATAACGTTACGTCTATTGGAAATAATTTCAGTCTTATAATTAGTAACATATGCTTTATTTTAAGTTGTGTCCCTACCAACCCCTTAATCCCTACTCACCCCGTTTTGCGGTACTAGCAGTTACTGTACATTTTTGAATTAATCAAAAACTTTTTCTAGTAGAATTAAACACCATATTATAAGTTAATGCTGTGAAGTCTTGAAGAGAAAAGCTAAGCAGAAAACTCGGTTACAATACCCATTATACAACGACTATATTTATGCTAGTGTTGCATAATGTCATTATTATTGAACTGGCCTTGACTTCGTCGTCTCTTATTATGCGTAGTGATAGTTGTCATTCGCTTCACTAGCGATTGATAATTTATAAATAAAATAATAGTTTTTTGAACAAGTGAACATCGTTAGCCTAAAAGAGCGGCTTAAATTTTCGTCCTGTGCATTTGTGACAAATTTGTTCAAAATATCATTATATCAAAACATCATCATTATTACAACTGAAGGACGTATACTGGTGGATATAGGCTTTCCTCAAGGTATCTCCATGACGGTTGGTTTTGTGCAACTTGCATCCATCGGCTTTCCGTGATCTTCACCAGGGGCACGTTTTATAAAGCTAGAAGTAACTATTTTACAGGTCTAAACTGGCAAACCTGCTCAAATAGCTGGTCGTCATTGGTCGAGGTTGTGTCAAATGGAAACATGTAACCTGTAAATTGTAATTTGTAGCTTTATAAAACAGGCCCCAGGTCGTCGGTTTCGGTTCACCTTGTAGGAGGCCTACTGACACTTCACATATCCCAATCCTAATTATAACAATAGTAAAAAGTTCGGACAGAAGATGTATTAGGACAAATGACGACTAGGGATTTCAATATAGACCCGCTGCGGGATCACCGTCAGAGTGTAGCTTGTCGTTTTGCTTTTTTTCAGAACGCTAACGAGCACACAGACCTGAAAGCCTAGGCCAAAATTCAAACGCTGCTAACGTTTCTCTTTTCTATTGACTTGAATTTTATAAAGTTTATGTAAGCGGTCGATACGATCTGTCCTCATGCATAACGCAAATTTAGTAATTTTCTAAAATCGACAAAATGTATTGAATTTCCCGTGTGGTTGCCAGGTTAGTTAGCGAGTTACTATTAGTGCCACTCGATGTCTTCCCGTGGAAGTCGTAAGAGGCGAGGGAATAAATACTTCTAATTCTAATTCTAATTTTTATTAATGGCTTTCAGAATATAATAGAATAGAATAGAAATGCTTTATTCGGTGCTAAAATAAAATAAAAATGTACATAAACAACAGCAAAACATAAAAAAGTAGAGTAGGTAACACAAACCTAGAGTACTTAATCTAAAATTAACACCGAAAAGGTGGCCACTCAGCATGGTGTCAGGCTTTCAGTCGTGTTAAGGTGTATTTCGCCAATGTCGAGTTTATTTATAGACCCCATGGACTAAGTAGAGAAATAAGTCCATGGATATCACACGCGAAGATAATTGTTCGGTAAAAGAGTATTTTCTCTAGTGGACTAAACAGAATCACATGGGGTTAGCTCCACGCGCGTCTGTCAAGTACTATTAGGCGATCGACTTGCCACCTGTCACTTACACACTGGTAAACATCTCAGCCTAATTGTGCAAAATGTGGTTACAGATTATCAACAAGTTTTTAGAGTTGTTGGTAATTCTGTAGCTCTGCCTACCCCACTGTGGGAATGAAGGCATTAGTTTATATATGTATGTATATATGTATGTATAGGATTGACGTAAGCTGGTGACAGATCGCATCAACCCATTCAACACCATACATTTTGAGTCGATAGAAAACAGAAACGTTAGCAGCCTTTGCATCTTGGCTAGGCCTCAAGTAAATCCTATGAAATCCATTAATATTTGGAATGCAATCCTAAAGGCCGTATTAATAAACACATCTTGGCCGAGATGCCGATCACAAGATACGTCAAAGTAAATGTCAAACCATAGAACACTGACATTTTTGACGCATCTCGAGACGAGCATTAGAGTTGAGATTAGTTTCTTAATACGGCCCTAAGACTGCAAATGCGTTGCCAACTCTGAGTACTGCGATGCATCTATGCAAGTAACTTCACCTACAATTTCCATAAGATGACTCCGCCTGGCCGAGATTCAAGGATTCTAGTCCTTGACCTGTTATCGTATTGTCAACGCTTTGGTAGCTCTTATTTACTTGACAGTAATGGCGGCCGAAATAAAAGCAATACCATAACATGTCAAAGATGACCGGCTTCCTATTGAAAAAGGTTCTAAGTATAAAAAAAACAATAAAACTGTCATCAAACCGATAAGTAAGTAACCAAAGCTTATTTTTCAAAAACATTTTAACGAAGTATTTTCACTTCGCCAAAAATAAAAGTGAGACAATCAAATTTTTCTAAATTGTCATATTTCTCTCCCAAGTTTCCCCTCTTGAATGGGGTGGCTAATGTTTATTGCCTTTGTTTCGAGTACAAAAGATACTTTTATTTCACCGAGGCAGTGTTCTTTCCAACAATGAGCAAATTACAATGGAGTTTTGTGTCTAACGCGTTTCACTAACGGGTTTTGGCTTGACTGCGGAGTGGCTATATTATGAGTAGGGCATCTAAAATTACGGACATTTCAGTTACGTAACCAGTTAAGAATTTATATTTAAAATACGTAATTACGTAATTACGTAATTCATCTGATTGAAATTTTCAAGTAATATTCACGGACTTCCCCCCGTCGGGATTTATCCGCACCGCACCGCACCGGTATCCTAATATTCGGAAGTTCTCCTTAAAATATTTCTTTAGACGACATTGAACTCCATTGTTTATTAGACAAAATTTATTTTCAGTAAATACGAGTCGTGTTGTAGTAGGTATGCTAAGTATCCGAGCCAAACTAATACATGGGGCGGCGAAAAACCGGTACGCGGGGGTTCCTGTGTCTTTTTCTTGAGTTAAGTATTCTATATATGAGTTAACGTATTTTTGGATAAAATTGGATCTATTTTCGTCACTTTTTGTAATAAACAAGTAAAGATACGTACATACGTAATTACGGAATTGTGGCTTGCAATAACGTAATTAGAAAAGGTCCGAAATCAATCCGTAGTTACGGAATGGAAGCTTAATTATGAGATGTTAAATTGTAGGTGTTTCCCAATAGAACGAAGTAGTGAGGTGGGACTCGAAGATAAGTACTCATCGCAATGCTCCTGCCCTTATTCCAACTTATTTAGGCTCGGCGCAAAATACATTTTTCTTCCATACTTCTCTATTAGTCGTCATCTCGCTAGTCACTAACTACTACGCACTATAATTATTTTTAATCTACTAAAGTCTGTCAAATGAACTAAGATACCCCATTATTTAAAAAGGAATAAGGAATCGACACTCAGCAACACTATAACACTGCTGATCAAAATGAAAAGGCTTATGCGTATTTATGGACTTCATGCTGTTATATTGACTTTTATATTAGGTAATTATGTTCATCATCATCGTCATCAGCCCACATCAGTGGCTGGACATAGGCCTCTTCCATAGCAAGCCACTGAGCTCGGTCTTCAGCTCTTTTTCTCCAGTTACCACCACCTACCTTGCGAATATCATCGCTCCACCTAGTCTGAGGGCGCCCTACTCCACGTATGTAAGTAACTATGTCCATTGCCCTTGAAATCATATTGGCATAGAATATAATCCTCAGTTGAGTTTGTTAACCTGCCTAATTACTCCTAATCTTAAGTTGGGTTCTCATTAATGGGACTGTCTTAAAGCTTGACTGAATCTTAACTTAAGTCTAACTTTAAATAACTAATGCCTAAGGTTGAGGCTTCGTGGATTTCATTATGAAAATAAACACTATGGTAAACCTTGTTCGTGTTTGCTTAGGTTTAAGTTTATGTTATTAATAGCTTCTGCCCGCGACTTTGCCCGCGTAGAATTAGTGATTATAGTTGCGGAGGATTTTGATTATCGTTATTCCCTCGGTAACTTAAAAAAAACAGGTTGAAATATAGCCTTTAAGTGTTAATCCAAGGTATAAGGTAAGTCCATTCCAAATTTCATATACATCCCGTCTTGCCGTTGCAGCGTGAATGATTAACAGACTAACAAACACATAGACGTAGACTTTCGCATTTATAAAAGTGAGATGAGAGGTGTAACGACAAAATTTACTCAACGGTAATAAAAATTGTGTTGTTATAATAAAAAGTAACTGAAAGACCGAGCGTCACTTGAATAGTAAACGAATTTTCTCGAAACCAACTTGACAGATCAATTATTCGTCCCCATAAACCTCTATATTGTAAATTTCATCGAAATGCGATTCCAAATGTTATATACAAATATCGCTCGTTTAATAGAGGATACATAAACATCAGGGGACAACCCTACACTTAGTAAATGCATAAGAATAAATACTACACGTAGAAGCGAAACTCCCGGCTCCCGACGCGCGCTCGGCGCGTTAGATACCTACCGCCTGGCGACACCTGAGGTGTCTAGTCAGTCAGGGGCGTCACATACGGAATATATATTAACCAAGATATTGTGTCTTGAATTGGTTTTCGTATTTGTATTAATTTTAGTGTTTATGGTTGAACTAAGATAGTGTTTTAAAAAGTGAACGACTATTTACGGCAAAATAATTAGAAATAATTGTTGAATGAAGGAGTTTTATGAGATAATCTTAATATCATCTAAAAGTTTTTGTTTCTATGTTTCTAATTCACCAGACAAACATAACCCAATGCACGCGCTCGAAGACATTATGCGGAGTTAAGTACCTACTACCTCGGCGGAGCTACGTATTTTTTAATAAGACCTAAACTTTTATACTTTTATACTGGCATGAGGGCTTCTGCTTTAACTAACGATAATAATGTTGTACAAGTAATTATTTGCAGGTATAATTAAGTCGAAGTTAAGTAACGTAACGCTGCAATTTAACTTCGTAGATTTGAACTACCATCAACGTATTGGAGCTATGTGTAAGTATCGTAATCAGTATCGTTATTACTTGGTACAAGGCATACATTGGTACAGGGGCAAAACATAGAGAGTTATTAATACTCTTTGAATTTGTCAGATTGGCCGGTAACGCTCGTTCATTGTTTTAACAATTTAGAAATCAAAACAAAACTAAAACAAACCAAAAGATAATTCTAAAGATACTAAATGAATCCTAAAACAATATAATTTTACATGCCGAAAAGTATCAAATGATCCGAGCCATGGTCCATGTCAAAGCGCAGGAGCAGTGAAACGTAACGCACGCTCACGCTTGACCGAAGAATTGAAAGGCTCCGTCACGCTCTTTCTCCATTCGTAACCAAAGCGAGAGAAAAGGGTAGAACTAAGCGTATTCGATCCTCGATTTTGGTGCAGAGTCATTTTCCGACGATAGTTTTCAAGTGGTATTTATTTGGTAATTTAATTGTGCCCACATCATGATCACGTAAATATATTTTAAATTAAATATATAACTTTAGTTGTTTAAATAAATATGTCGTCAGTTATTAACTTGAAATATGACCCAATTTACTTCAACCGCCGCGTGTTTTTGATAACCTGGTAGTGTAAAAATACGAGGGATAATAGAAATGTACCTATCAACGTGTTAATAACTGTATAAACTTGTAAATCGACTGGTATTTTCTACAATTAAATGGTGCTATGGTCACTTTTAAACAATTCTTAGTTTGGTCACGTGACTTTACTAATTAACTTTAAAAGCACAGTGTACATTGCTTGCATTAATTTTTTCTGTTAGAAAACAAGTGTGTACTATTTTTCTTGTTTTAATTAAAATAAACAATGTAGGTACATTAAGGAGTTGCCCATTGTTACTCTGTATCAAGGAAACCCTCATGCCGGTAACACACTGTATATGACAAAGAATTAAAATTAGTAAAGTGTTCCTAAAATAACACCGCTGTGGCCAAGAACACGGAAACTCGTGCGGACGTGTCACACCGTGTATTGTGACTCTACGATAAAGTGTTTTCATACCGTCAGAAACAATTTCGGATCTGTTTACACTGAAAAATATAATTGGTAGTTTCTAACAAGATTGTGATTACTGTGCATAGGCGTCTTGATTCCATATGAGCCTAACAAGACGTTTGATACACCACTAAGATGTTAGTTAAATCACTAAAGAACTTGCTACTGTTACTATAAGCTTTGGTTGATATAACTAATATCATAACTATTGTATTCATTTTATGTCAACTTAGAGAAAATCTCTCTTGGTTGTCTCACATTTTTTTGAGTGTATCCATTATAGGAAACTCAACCTTATTGATTTAGATAAATTGTCAGATAGATTTTGGACCTAAGGACGGCCACAAATTAAAGTATTTGACTATACATATAATAGTAGAAATAGTCGAAGTGGTTAACAGACTGTTTATCCCTCATCAGAAATACTGACAAAGAAATCATTCTATCCGTCCCTTAAGCTGGGCATTCACGACCGCTCCAACAAGCCGAATAGAGCAGCGCCGCGCCAAAATCGATCCGTGAATGTCGAAACTGTAGCGTTTAAAAGTACTTTGCGCGGTCCGTTGGATTTCCAAATGGACAGAAAGCCAGCGCGACGCAGCGTGAATGTCGAAATTCAACGTTGGAACACGCCACGCCTCCGCGACAAGCCAAATGGCGTCGTCGCGTCGTGAATGCGTTCTTTCGCTGCCATTTAGTAATCAGTCTGCTGCGTGATGTCGCACCCTTGAGGTGTGGCGTGGCGCGCCCGTGAATTTGGTCAAAATATTACGCCCATCCAGTTGTACACACTCTATCTGTCGCCGAGACAAACGTCGCGACCGTGAATGCCCAGCTTTAAACATCGTGTACAAAGTATACAAACGTATAGGAAACCTATAAGATCTGTTTCTCGGCAGTTTTCGCTTCGCTGGAGCAAGGAATTACTTCGTTGGCCCTGTCATTTTCCATTTTATATACACGTTGGTACTTAGTTCGTGTCTTCCAGGGTTCAGTTCATTAAAGCGCGAGAGATTTATTTTTAATGTTGAGAGTTTTAGATGTTAGAGTGTTTTTGAATCTAAAGAATGTGATGAAATTGTGTTGATTTTACAATCTATACTAAATTGTCACCTGATATTCAGGTTTTTAATGCAAGGGTTGGTTTTTCGTGTCTCCTTTCACGCCAGATGAAATAAATAAATCCAATTTTTATGTTTGTAAATGTCAAGGGGCTTACTCTAGGCGAGATAATATTTAAAGAATCCGACATTAATACAATTAAAAATTAAAACTAAACGTATTTAAATTAAAATTAAACTAAGCTACTCAAATATTAAAGATATAAATAATAATCACCACTAAGTATAATAACAAAAAGCAATCTTTCAAAACCCGAGTGTTGCTAGCCAACTTTAAATAGTTATAAATCCTAAATGATCATTTAAAATGAAAAATGATGAAAGAAACTTAAATATGATTTTTAAATCCCGATTCAATGATACCCCACTTGTCATACTTGGTCCACTTTATTTTATTTTATTTGAAAAATATGGCGTCTAGTTGCCGCCATATTGAATTTTGATTACTGTCATATCTTCAGTGACACTCACCAGATTAAGAATCATCAAAATCGGATTACGCGTTTAGTTTTTATAGTGACACAAAGGAACAACCATACATTATATAGACTGTGAAACACATTACCCTCCACCTTCGGCAGTCGGGTAAAAAGAACACCCCCTCTAGCAGGTCCGCTCGCGGCATGGTCCCCATGACACTGGCTGCATTACCTCTCTGGATAGCTATCCCAATCCTTTGGGAAAGGTAAGCATACAAGGTGAGTATACTAAGTTTTCGCATAGCTGATATAATCAGAAACGCTGATCTGTGTTCCAAGGCCGGTATCGCGGGTGTGGTTGTCAAGACCGCGTAGCTCAACTGAGACTGGGCTGGATTTGTTTATCGTGTTATTGACATAAGCGAACGGAGCTGCGGCCCAAGTAAGTCTTTAATGAGGTTAACCGGGCCTCTATTCTAGGCGGTAAAAACCATATCGTTTTTCACCTGTTATGATATTGTTTTTAACTTGGCTGCCATTAGTACTGTCAAGTAAGTAAGAGCAATCAAAATTATGGACAATACTATCGATACCTTTAGTCTCACTTGGCGTAAACGCTAAAACTACTTTTCAGGAGAGCAAAAAAACTTTTTTTTCAAAATTATTTTTGTCGTAACATTTTTGTTTTTTGAGTTATAAAGCTCAGTTTTGGACATAATAAATATGGTTTCGGGATAAAGAATATGATTAAGTAATATTTAAAGTAAACCCAGTATTTAAGAAAATGGAAGGCTTATACGCCCTAGAAAAAAAATGTTACTTACGCCCCAAAAAAATACTGTTTCTGTGATAGGTTTGGGGTGTAAAAGCCAGGAGGACTATTTTTTTAACTGTAATAAGAGAAATGTTATGTAATTCCGCGAACGCTCAGGTTGTGGAATGAGCTCCCAGCGGTTGTTTTTCGAAGAGTTTACAATATGGGGTTCTTCAAAAAGGAATAAGTAAAAGGTTTTTGCAGGGTCGGCGAACTGGAAATGATGGTTCAATGATGTAAACTTTCATAGGCTACGGTGGCCATCTTCTTTCTAGCGGGCGATAATACTAATATTTTGTACAAAGTAACACATACTTTACATTTAACTTAAGTTTTTATAAATACATATATTATAATCTTTTCGGAATATAATTATTCATTTAAATGAATAGGATGGTGAAATAAACACACGAAATATGAGTTAGGTACCAAAAATCTTTATTCCAATGACATTATAGTCAGCTAATCTTCATTTATTTAATAATAAAATTAGTTAAGCACTTGTATTTATAATCACATGTTTGCCTCTCTTACTATCGTATAACTTGTATTTATTCGCGCGCGGCACGTGTATTGCTAGGGTTTTCACACGCCTAGAATACATAAATGAGGGCTAAAATGTTTTAGCTCACCAAATGTCGCTCGCCCGCTTGCGGCGGTTGTAATAAGATCGTATCGACGTGTTTTTAACAGACTTCAAAAAAAGGAGGTTCTCCATTCGTCGGATTATTTCTATATGTATGTTCCCTTAACAACGTGTTTAATATAATAGCAGTACCTATATATAAATATAGTATATACGATTGTAACATCGTCGAAATATCGGGCGGGACATCAAAAACCCAAATCTTGGTTATACTAAGTATTGCAATTTCATAGTCAACGTAAAAAAACAATATTTTACGTCCTTTTGTTTATTCAAACAACCATTTACCTACACAACAGTAAAATTTAACCGCTTTTCGGAGTGCGTTTCATTTCATCGTGTGTTTTACTGTCAATCAACACCATATAACAAGTAAATAATAAAAAGTTCAAGGTTATTCACAAAACTAACTTCATTACGTATTACGGCACGCCCCGAGATCCATCATTCAAGACGGCGGCAGGCAGATCGTGGCGCACGCGTGCTTGCTCGGTCGGTGCCGGCCCCGGACTGATATCCATTCTCAGAATGGACGAGCGGAAAGGTTACTAAGGCGGCGCGACACGCCCAGTGCAATCCCTCTGATAAGGGTCCCAGTGTTTGATAGTGCTACAACAATTTTTGGCACTTTCAACATTATATCATAAGAATAAATAATACCTAGACGTAGAAGCAAAACTCCTGGCAGCTCCGGAAGCGCACTCGGCGCGTTAGATACCTATCGCCTGGCGGCACCTGAGGTGTTTAGTTAATATTTTAAAGGTTGTTTATAGACTCGTTTCCGTGTTTTATAGATGACTAGCGACCCGCCCTCGCTTCGCTTCGGTTAAAATAAGTTAAAATAATCCAAGTTCATCTGGAATAATATTATACTTTTCAAATTATAGATACGTGCATTATGCATAGAGGTTTTATTTCATGACGATTTTAGAAAGACGTCAAATTTTGCGAAATTGAGTTTTTGATGCCGTTAGATTTTAAATTCAATTCAAATCATGACTGCCAGCTTTCACAGAATCTCTCTCTAAAGACTCTCTCTCGAAAGCGGACTTCTCATTGCACAATACAAACAAATTTTGCCTGGAAGTGACGCGCGAAAGGGCTACATACCTACCTCTATGGGAAAAACACTCAACGCTCAGGTAGTAGCATGGCTGCGTCAATATCGCGCGTCAAATGTGGATAAAGCATCCGTCGTCACTCTCGTACTTATTTACGTGTCAGAAGGTAACGGATGCCTTATCCACACTTTGTCACGCGATAAACGCAGCCATATTAGGCCCACAGGTCTAAGCCCGCAACTTTGAATGTTTGACCTTGTGACTTGTAAATTCGACACATGCAAGGAACAACATTGTATCTCAATTTGTGCACACTCAAATACGTTTGAAATTAGAAGTCACAGTAAATTGAGATACAATGTTTTTCCTTGCATGTGTCGAATTGTCATTGCAGTTGTTTAAACTGGAAAGTATGGAATCCGGGGAATTAAAACGACTTTTCCAGCCGCACATCCGGTCAGTATTGTGCACTCTATTATCAACGTTTTTAAAGATGTTATTTGGGTGGATTAAGGTTCCGTTGTGAAAAAAAAGGACACCCTTCTTTCAAAACCAATGTATGTGGGACGATCCAGAAGGTTGTAGGGAATTGAGGAATTCCGTTGGGAAATGGACAGCCTCTTCCAGGTCGAGCACAGTGTCCCCAGAGTAGTATGTTTGTGTCGGTGCAATGATTTTCTATACCTACTTGACTATTAGTTGGTGATAAAATAGCTCTCTCCTTAGTACAGTCTTAGAATTAATATTATTAATTTCGGAATAAACATTGTCGACTAATTATTTTACTAAAACGCACAGGTTCTCATTTTGAAGATTAATGCTCCTATTATATTGGGGCATCTGTCCATTTCCTATTTTGAGCAACAATTCTGCAAAGACCCGTTTTCATACGTGCAGACAACGAAACTCATATTTGTTTTGAGTTCTAATCTATGTTGCGCGTAATTTTGAATCTGCCATATATTCTAAAGTATTTATTTAAATAATATATTGTACGGGACAATATTAATCTACATTAAAGGCCCAAGGTAACCAACGTATTTATCTGGATAAGGTTAAATACTGAATCGGACAGAATAGCTTCGGTAATAACCTAATATTTTAAAATAAAATCATAAACATAAAAATGGTTACTGTGAGTTAATCTTAGGAGATAGACATATGCCATCGAGGACTTTTCTCTAGTTTTTTTAGAGAACTACGATTCTTCAGTACATTATTTTGACACACTCTTAAGGTTTAGCCAGCGTAAGCTACCTATATGTAAGGGCCCGAAAGACGATTTTTGACGACGTGGTAGGAAAACATTGAGTTTTCTTAACTACTTATATTAAAACTTAATTAGAATGAAATGTACAGTCAGCTGCAGAGAAATGTAATCCCCTTTGCTAGGAAACTTGTATGCAGGGGGGTATAATTATCTCTGCAGCTGACTGTACATATAAACCATCAAGAATAAATTCCCTAAATTACAGTGAAAACTGTATCATGATCCGTTGCGTGGTTTAGAAGGAGTTAGCGGAGGAACAGGCGGACAACGCGAAGCGACTTTAATTTATGCTATTTAGAGAAGAGATTAGAGAAGAGATGCATGGTTCGGTTAAATTATTAGATACTTAAGTAATAGATTTCTCATCATCACATACACTCTTGTGAGTGAAAAGAAAGAAGTTGTACCTACCCATCTGTGAAACAGGCGTGATTTAATGTACCTATATACCTAATGTAGGTATGTCATACACTCTTTGATGCTCTGCTGACTCATTTACACAATATACAGGAACCATTAGCCAAATTTTACGTGTCTATCTATTCTCTGTTGTAGATAAAACTAATTAAAGTCACTTAGAGGGCTGTTTCAGCCTGTTCCTTATATTTCAATTTTGATAATTATTACACTCATGATAACTTTTGAATGGTATGTCCGATTTGAATAATTCAAAAAGTAATTTACAGGTATTGATATAGCCTTGAAAACGAAATGATTTATTTGGATACGAATTAATACCAAGGTACGAATAATGGGGCCTAGTTAGAACCGGCGTTACTATTGCATATTTTAACATGAAAAAGTAGTTATTGTGACATAACTGTAATAGTTAGACATATGGTATTGTGATTTTTTTATTAGAAATTGATGTTTTCTATAAAACTGTAGTACATCACATTGCTCTATTGTCAATAGTTTGCGCAGCGTACGCGATATAAGGATTTTTTTTGGTATATTTTTCACACCTTGGGTTACATTATCGAAGCTTTCATACGGATCCCCAACTTTTTTGAAAATATAATATATCCTATGTTCATCAATAGTGAAATAATTTTCCAAATCGGTTCAGTAGTTTCGGAGCCTATTCAATTCAAACAAACAAACAAAAAATCTAATCCTTCCTCTTTATAATACCTCTAAGTGTAGAAGTGTAGAAAACATAAAAATATATTTTAATCAAAACCAAAACTCAATCGAACTACCTACCCATTTCCCTAATTTAACAATTTGAAAAGCTTAATATAAATATAAGTACCTACGTAACTAACAGGAGAGCTCCGGTGTTTGATACTATGTGATGCTGCAGGCTGTAGGTACTAAAGGGCGAAGCGTGGCTATACGTGGCTATAGGGCCGGCGGCCAAGCGTTTCGAT
Source organism: Acleris literana (assembly GCA_946894065.1). NCBI lineage: Eukaryota > Metazoa > Arthropoda > Insecta > Lepidoptera > Tortricidae > Acleris > Acleris literana. The sequence goes on from OX335692.1 coordinate 5,626,699, forward strand.
AATACACATTTAGGTTGCGCGTAATTTTGAATCTGCCATATCTTCTAAAGTATTTATTTAAATAATATAGTGTACGGAACAATTTTAATTTACATTAAATTCCCAAGGTAACTAACGTATTTATATGGATAAGAATAAATACTGAATCGGAGAAAATAGCTTCGCAAATAACCTAATATTTCTTAATAAAATTTTAAAGATAAAAATGGTTACTGTGATTCATCCTTAGGAGATAGACATATGGCATCGTGAACTTTTCTTTAGGTTTTTTAAAGAACTACAATTCTTCAGTACATTATTTTGATATATCTCTTAAGGTTTAGCCAGCGTTTGCAATGTAAGCGCAAAAAAATGTGTTTATTTACGACATCACATTAGAAACCTATAAAATTATCAGTGTTTCTGTACTATATTATGCATGTATTATACATATAAACCTTCCTCTTGAATCACTCTATCTATTAAAAAATCCGTGCATCAAAATCCGTGCATCAAAATCCGTTGCGTACTTTTGAAGATCTAAGCATACATAAATAAGTACAGACAGACAGCGGCAAGCGACTTTGTTTTATAATATGTAGTGATTAATAGCCACATAAGCCATGTAATTTTCTGAAGATAATCTTAATATCATTAAAAGTATTATTACCTAATTTAACGTAAATGTAAAAAACATATTTTGCAACAATGTTTCCACGTTGAAGTAAAACATAAATAACAAACTTGTATACCACATTCATAAACCGATTAAAATATTTCGCAAGTGACAGCCCTAACTTTAGGCGCGGAAGACAGACGGGCGTAGCGGGGTGAAGGGAGAACTAGGCATTTAAAGCACGACATTTGGGGCCTGGTCCAAGGAGATTCGCACCTACGTGTAGTTATTATTTATTCTTATGCTTATATCGACAGAGGTAACAGATGAGTGTCTTATACACCCTATTACAGTTAAAAAATAGTCCACCTGGCTTTAACACCCCAAACTTATCACAGAAACTGTATTTTTTTGGGGCGTAAGTAACACTTTTAGTATTTTTCCACGGCGTATAAGCCTTCCGTTTTCTTAAATACTGGATTTACTTTAAATAATACTTAGTCATATTCTTTATCCTGATTTACTATATTTATTATGTACAAAACTGAACTTAATATCCAAACAATAAAATTGATTCGACATTTTTTTTTAAATTGTTAGCTCTCCTGAAAAGTTGAGTTTTGGCGTTTACGCCAATTGAGTCTAAAGGTTTTGATTTTGATCAGGTTATAAGAGGCCAAAATGTATCCACTTTATACGACTATTATTATAAAGTACGACCTTCAATATAATTATTTGAGGCTCTTTTATGTTGGGTCGTAAAAGCCACCTATTATTTTTGCAGAAACAATAGGGTCGTATAAGCCACGTTAGACTTACATATATCATCATACATCCTTTCACTAAAAAAACAATATCATTTACGACCTTGAAATGCAGAAAATAAAAAAATACAGCAAGTACGCCCAAACAATTACAAAAATCATGTTTTTTGGGCCAGATATTCTGGGTCGTATTCGACTTTTTTTTGGGAATTCCTCAACTTTAACTACACAGATCGATAGAGAATGAAAAATTGAGTATAACTGCATTAAAACCTCATTTTGGCCAAAATGGCGTTTACGCCAATTGAGTCTAAAGGTATCGCTATAGTCTCGACCCCGTAATGTCAGATTTTATCTTTAATTTGTTAAAGGGCGCTGCATACGTAACGTGATTTTACACGGACGGGACGGTGACGGGACGAGATGACAATATCATTTCATAGAAAATGTATCGGAACGCGCATACGTAACGATTGCACGCACGGGACGGGAAAACCAAAAATGTATGCAACCACGTCCCGTCCCCGTCCCGTCCACGTCCTGCGCCTCTATTCCAGGCGGTAAAAACAATATCGTAGTTTTCCTGTAATGGTTTTGTTATGACGTCATAAATAAGAATTTACTGTCAAGAAAATAAGAGCTATCAAAACGTTGACAATTCGATTACAGATCAAATACGATCAAGTATGCAGCGCCCTTAAGTCGTAGTTAGCACCAAATTGCATACTCAGTGAGATGGCAAATGCAGTATCGGGAATAACCGACCATGTTGCGACAGCGGTCCCGCGTATACTCAGGGAAAAAAAGGTTTAAATTTTCTAAGCAAATTTGTGGAATTCACAAAAAATGCAGTACTGCACACATACACAGTGAGCAGCTTAGATTAGCGGTGTAATGAATAAGGGCCGAATTGACGGCATCCGAAATCGACGTACGTGGATAAGAGGTTGATGAATACAGGGTGAAATCTAAGTCGTGATCACAATGAACACCTGTGTGTTCTACCCACGAATATGAACAAATTTCACTATGGAACCAACATTGAAATCAAGAAAAAAAACTGTTTCATAGAAAAGTTCAATACGTACTCGACCAAAATGTATGAAGCGGCTGATTTTTTTTTCCTGATTTCAGAGCTGGTCCCATAGTGAAAGTTGTTCATATTCGTAGGTAGAACACAGAGGTGATCATTGTGATCACGATTTAGATTTCACCATGTATAGAGGAAGTAACCCTGTGTAGTGGTGTGTGGACCGGTGCACCCGACGTTCTCTGCCTACCCCATTGGGAGACAGGCGTAGAGGTATGTATGTATATGTACCTATATAGAAATATGCAGGGTTGGCAGACATTATAACCTCAACTTTTTGAGAAAAATTAATTCAAACCCAATTATTATCCAACTAAATTATGAAGTACCTTGGCCTCTCAGTGAGACAAGTTATGAATTTTATTTTAAGTTGTGCAAGTAAATTTGAGTGTTACATTACAGAAAATAGTTACGTCCATATAATGAGTAGGTATTGAAGCCAATGCATATAATGATATAGGTAAGTAAGTACTTGTAACAGTCGTAATACCTAAGGCTGAAAAGATTATCAAAAAAAAGTCTTCAACTGGTGAGTTTTGTATTTATAATAAATCAAGTAGTATTTTCTGAATGCCGTTCGTAAATAATACATCGTCATTACTATCTCGCTCTGTACTCTGTTTTTCTTTTTAATAAATAATTTTCTAGAAAATTAAATTTACTTATCAAATCCATCGCTCAATTTATTATTATTTTACCATCAAAACGCATTTAACTGGCCACACCCACGCAATGATTCGCGGTATAACCTTTCTCCAGAATTAAATTTTCCTGAATAAACTTAATAACCAGAACCTCGGTTAAATTTTCAGTTGCGCTCTGGGAGTATTCGAAGGGTTAATAATAATTAATGAGAGCAAAATCCGGTTATGACTGGAAATACTATTATGTTGGAATATTAAACTACTTTAATTTAGTGGATATTTCATTCCGCTGTTATCTATCTGTAAACCCATTTAATAAGAGAATAGAATAGTGTAGAATAATTTATTCAGCTATTAAATAAAAAACCGGTCAAGTGCGGGTCGGACTCGCGCACCGAGGGTTCCGTATTTAAGATAATATGGTTGGAAAAAGCAAAAGAAAATACTTACTTTGTTATGAACTTTATTATCTATGCATTAAGGCCCATTTTGACTAGCCTACATTTTAATACAGATTTTTAAAGTTTTTTGATACTTTTCCCAAAACTGTAAAGTTTGACAACTTCATTTTATTTTTCCTGTAAAATATAAGTAATTATCTTTAAATCAGGATTTTTTCAGTTTTTTTAGTCCATAAACTTCGGAGATAAGGGGGGGGGAACGGTCATTTTTTGTACATTTTTGCCTATAAATCAAAAAGTACGTCCCGAAAAATTATAAAAAAAATAGTTTCAAAATGTGCAGACTGAGCCCTTTTATATGACACCCCGTTTGTTATAATCAAATAACTTTCATTTTTCAACCCCCATTTGTAGAGCCCTTAACAAATACTTAGAAAAATATTTTCATACTTTTTTTACTAAAAACAAATGCGGGCAAGCAAGTTATACAACTATGTCAAGTTTCAAATTGATAGCTTCTATAGTTTCTGAGAAAAACTGCTGTGACATACAGACAGACAACGAAGTCTCACTATAATGGTTCCTTTTTTACCATTTTGGTACGGAACCCTAAAAATGAAAACAAAAACACATACACTAATGAAGGAAAACTAGACAAAATAGCCTTAGAGCATCGGTGGCTTCGACTCGAGATCGGGTACGAGTACGTATAAAAAAGTTGATGACTTAAGTTATATTGTACGTTTTTTAAACTTACTTTTTCTTTTAATTGATCTACTTAAGGTCTTTTAAATGTATAGGTATACTTAATTCAATTATAGAAATCCGAGGCAGAGGAAGAAAAGGAAAAGTTTCAAGGACTAATTAGGGAGAATAGTTACAAGGCCCATATAGTATATGTATAGAAAGGTGAAGAAGCTAGCAGAGAGAAGAGAAGATTGGAAATTACTTTACCGACAGAAACAGGGCTCTGAAATTAAAAGAGAGATTTATACTTTAATAGCTTAGGTACGGTCACGGAAGTTAATTTGCTACCCATTTCAAATAAAATCTGCTTGAAGATGTCATTGTCAATAGAGATGCCAAGTCATTTGTAATTGATAGGAAATCAACCTTATTGCTGTAGAATGTCAGATTGGCTTTGGACAGTCGCCGTCAGATATATTGTAGCGGGCGAGGTACTCAAATATTTCGGAGCAGCATTACTTTTCACACTAGTTATGGTCAATAACACCAGAACGTACAATTTGTCATAAATATAAGAGCAGCTACTTTTCAATAAATTCGGAACATACTCGTATAACGATTTTCAATAAATTCGGAAAATATCAGAAAGCACAGAACGTCAAAAGTATCTACGCAGTCAGGGTGATCATAAAGATCGGAACATTTATGGAAAATATACCTTAAGTCTGTATCACACAGTTTAAATTCGTTACTATAATTATTATGCATGTCGAATCTACTCGTGACATGTACACGTCACGAGTACATTCGAATTCCAAACAAAAGATAAATACGTCATGCCAAAGATCGACATGCATAATAATTATAGTAACGAATTTAAACTGTGTGATACAGACTTAAGGTATATTTTCCATAAATGTGCCGATCTTTATGATCACCCTGACTGCGTAGATACCTTTGACGTTCTGTGCTTTCTGATATTTTTACCTCGTTATATGTTCCGAATTTATTGAAAAGTCGCTGCTCTTATATTTATGACAAATAGCATGTTCTGGTGTTATTGACCATAACTAGTGTAACGAATTTATTGAAAATATTTGAGTACCTCGCCCGCTACAATATATCTGATGGCGACTGGACCTAAGGCGGGTCACCAATTAAATTCCTTGACTGTACCTCGGGAAATTTTCGGGGACCGTTTCGTGGCATCTGGCATTAGGTCTGCCATATAGTCTTTGTATTTTTTTGTTTAGTTCTTGTTTTGTCCTTTTGTTCGATGTCTGAATAAACATTTTTCTTTCTTTTTTTGTTTATTTTTAAAATATTAAGGGATGAAAAGTAGCCTATGTGTGTTATACTTACAAGCTATAAGCTATCGCCATTTCAAATCCGTCCAGCCGTTGCAGCGTGAAGGAGTAACAAACCAACACACAAACTTTTGCATTTATAGTATACTAGCTGACAACAAAAATTTTTTTGGGTTAATATATAGCCTGTGACACTCACAAATAACGTGGCTTTCTATCGGTAAAAGAATTTTCAAAATCGGTTCAGTAAATCCAGAGATTACCCCTTACAACGTCACACACTTTACCTCTTTATAATATTAGCATAGATAGTATAGATATACACTAGCTCCTGCACGCGATTTCATCTGCGTGTACTTCTGAATTTGGTCTTACCAGGATGAATGACTATTTTTGTCCTAACCGAACCGAGAACGAAATAATATAAAGCTTATAATTAAGCTCTTTAAAGCTTATTAAAGTGGCGCCACCTTGTGAGAAAATTCACAGCTTTTCACGATTAATTTGATTTCCCGTAGGAATGAGATGTGTTTTCGGGATAAAAACTATCCTATGTCCTATTGCAAGACCTAACCTATATGTGTGCCAAGTTTCATCTCGATCCGTTCAGGGGTTGAAGCGTGATTGAGTAACAAACATCCAAACATACAAAAATCCAAACTGAACTTCAATGTGCACAATTATTATTTTAAATGATTTAAAGTCTCCAATTTCAAGTCTTTATTTGTTAAAACTAAAATGTGTCCGATACTATACTATGTTCCCCTAATATTAGTAAGATAAGATAGGGTTTTCACCCCGACAGTCCGTATTTTTTGTTATTTCCCAGACCGAACGTGATATTTCCCGTGTTCTGATAAACGGGGAGTTTTTTTTGTCGATTGTCGAAGGATATCTGGCGCTTTTGTCTCAGAATTTCATTTTAAATATTACTTCGTGTTTGAATGCATCTCAAATCAGTGCTTTTATTTCCACACTAACTTAGCATGCGAATTCGTCCGCGTAAAATTGATGAAATGTACGTACGTTTGTATGAAATAATAAGAAGTGTAGTTGTTTAGTAAAGACTTGAGTTTTGTTTTTTACCTAGATCAAAAATATAAAAAGGTAGAGTCAAACTATCCACTACACTAATATGATAGAAAGTTTGCGAGAGACCATGTTTGTTATTTTTTCACACTAAAACGGCCAGACGGATTGAAAATTGGGATGGAGATTTATCCTAAAAAAACTGTTTCTATGGTCTACGCTTACCAAGTTGTGGGTATAAGCTAGAATGAAATCATTAAATTAAGACGTCTTTAATGCCACCACTAAAGCAAAGTACTCTCTAGTAGTAACTGTAACCGCTGTTGCACGTATAATATAGGGGTGTGTCCTGGGTAAAAAAATAAATCTAATTAGTCCGTTAGTACGATTATCAAAAAATATTGAACACGTATTTTTTGGTTTTCCAAATCGATAAAAATTGACAAATATAACGCGCATCAAAGTTCGGGAGTGGGGGCTCGTGACGTCACAACGTGGTATAAAGTATGCCACGGCGTAACGTCACGCGAAACTTCAACGCACTGTATCTTCGTAATTTTTTGTTTAATTGACAAAATAAAAAATATGTGTTAAATATTTTTTGATAATGTAAATAACGGACTAATCAATTTTTTTTAGGACACTAGCCTATTGTGATGTGTTCTTCAATAGAAGCTCGTTACTGTATCTGCTACAGTAACAGTTCAGTAACAGCTTGCTAGTGCGTACCCGGCTTAATATTATCACCAATCCGCGTTATCTAACGCTCAGTTTGGGGGCAAGTGATGGGGCAATTTCGATACTCAGAATCGACAAAAATGAAGTTGATTTACTCAAAATATCATACTTAACAAAGCTCTGTTAAAATGATTTTAAAATTATTATGAAATTAAAGATCTTTTATTTATTTATTAATGATTAAATAATTCATAATAAATTAAAAATATTTTTTCCAAATGATATGAAGTCAAACTTTGTCGCCTGCTTGTAAAAATCCATTTTAAAAATGAAAATGATATTTCGACCTCTACAGATGTAACTGGCAAAAACTGTAGTTTTTTGTTATGCTCTATGCAGTTTTTGTAAACAAATTGTAAACAATCAATCAATCAATTTGAGCTTCCTTAGAAGAATTTTATCTTCATAAATAACGCTATAAGTAAATATGAATCAACCAATGATAGCAACATCACTATTTTAGCGTGCCCCCAAACTGAGCGATAGATAACGGGGTCTAATTATCACTTAAAAGTCTCAAATACAAACTTAAAACGCACCTGGGGGGGTTACTGTGCCATAGCCAAGCAATTCAGATTAGGATATGAGTGTAAGAGACATACCTATAGCAGTTACAGGGCTCTGTCTCGTTCTCTCACCGTAAACTGAATTGCTATGCCATGTCATAGTTACCTCCCTGAGCCTCTATTCTACCAAGTAAAACCATATTGCCTTTGACGTGTCATCGTATTGTCAACGTAAAGATAGCTCTTATTTACTTGACAGTAATGGCGGCCGAGTTAAAAACAATACCATATCATGTCAAAGAGAGCGTCGGTGGCCTAGTGGCTTAGAGGGTCGACTCGTGATCGTAAGGTACCGAGTTTGAACCCCCGCGGTCACCATGTACCAATGAGTTTTTCTAACTTAAGTGCATTACCCGATGCTCTTACGGTGAAGGAAAAACATCGTGAGGAAACCTGCGCATTCGAACAGCTGAGTGTGTAAGAGGGTAATTGCACAAAAGATCCTAAAGGGTCGAAGTGTATCCGAAAGGGCCCATCTGTAAGATAAGATAAGATATCATGTCAAAGGCAATATGAGTCGCTTTAATTTAAACTTGGATATCCTTGAAATTTGGTATACGAATTTAAGAGGCCGTATACGAAATTTTGCCGACCTTGCTGATTTACGTGATTTTACAGTGGAAATACTGTATTTCTACAAGTTTTAATGCACAACACGAAAGATAATTTCTAATTGTAACGAATGTAATGGGCATTTTTTGTTTTTATTATTTTATTTTGATTAATCGACCTGACACTGAATCGTGAATTTTGCTGGAAGAGGTTTAGAATGTCACATATTCATGAATCGTTTTGACGTCTTAACCGTATGAAAAATTTACAATGTATTACTGTGAAAGTCATCTAAAAAATGTATGAATTACTTTTTACCACTTTGATATAAATTTTTCGAGTAAAAAAAACATGGTAATTTTTTATAGAAAACGGGCAAAAAATATTTTTGAATTCGGCTACTCAGAACTCTCGTGCATAAAATTAAAACAACAGAAATAAACTTTAGTTCAAAATCAATCCATTACCTAAAAAAAATAACCAAAAAGTTCAAAAAAATTGGCAATAAATAATGTTTTAAAACAACCTAAATCTCGCATTATAAAACTCGACAAAAATTAAAAAGTGGCTCATTTATTCGTAGCTAATTTATTCGATCATAACTAAAATGACATTTAATGTTGAGCATTAAAACTTATAGAAAAGCAGTATTTTAACTGTTAAATCACAAAAGTAAGCAAAACCGGCAATATTAAGTATACGGCCTCTTAAAACTACATTTGTTTGTAAAAAGACGCAAATTCCGTTGTCCTTTGCATGGACTTATCCGAGTTTGAAGTTAAGCGACTCATATTGCTTTACTGAAGAGAATAAAGGCCCTGGCCTTCAGTATTACACTTACTAGTACAATCACAAACCAATTTTGCTAGAAACCTACAGAATGCAAATTAATCTTCGCTTCAATCAAAACAATACATAACCCAAATCACGCAACATACAGTAACAAACTGAGATCATTCCGATGGACGAAAGGTAAAAGCCTTAAGCGACATTTTGATACTTACAGGAGAATGTTCAAAATATATTTTTCCAAGAATATTAATTATAATATCTTTATTTTTTGTAAAAAATTGAGCGGTGGACTGTAAAACAGAGTTATATATATTTTTGTAAGCTTTCGAACAGTAATGAAGTCTTTCCCAAATAACATAATGGTACCTTAAATACCATAAGGGTGGGAAAAGAATGTGGTGAATCTTGTTTGGGACAGTATGGGCGCAGAAACCGTAGGGGCCAAATGCTGGTCAACTTCCTTAGCATGCAGGGGCTGTACTGTATGAACACCTTTTATCAGAAAAAGCCCCAACGGAAGTGGACCTGGAAGAGCCCCGACGGTGTGACGAAGAACGAGATTGACTTCATCATAGCCGACAAGAAGCACATATTTAGGGATGTCTCAGTGATCAGTAGGTTTAATACCGGTAGCGATCACCGGCTTGTACGAGGCACCCTAAATATCAATTTTAAGCTCGAACGTAGTCGCATGGTGAGGTCTGTTCTTCGTCCAAATGTGCCCCAAACTGGACATGATGCGTTCCAATTGGAATTGCAAAATAGATTCGCCGCACTGGAGACCCCGGCAAATGTTGACGAGGATCTGGACGGCTTAATCGGGGTGATAAGCAAAGTGGGAACGAGGCATTTTCGGAAAAGGCGAGCAGATAGGACGTCCAAACTTTCTGGCGAGACCCTAGATCTGATGCGATTTAGACGTGAGACACCTGAGGAATCCTTGCCAGATCCCCAGTCACTCCACAAGAAAATCAGGAGCTTGGTAAGACGCGACCTTCGCAGCTGGAACACCCGCCTAATACACGAGGCGATCGAGCGAAATCGAAGGTCTTCACCAAGACACTGGGGAGGAGTCATCTGACATAGCTAGCTACCTCAAATGGTGAAACCGTCACATCAGTCCCGGGGATACTCGCTGAAATTGAAAACTTCTACGGACACCTGTATGCTTCGCACGCACCAAAGCCTCCACCTGACGCGAGAGATCCTAGAGCCCCACTTACCCGCCACTTCACTGACGATCTCCCAGACGTAGGTGTCGATGAAATCGAGGCGGCTCTCAAACAGCTTAGTAATGGGAAGGCTCCCGGTGAAGATGGAGTAGCCTCTGAGCTCCTCAAGGCTGTGGGTAAACCTGTTCTGGAGGAGTTAAAGAGGCTCTTCAACAATGTAATTACCAACGGGACTACCCCGAAGGCGTGGAGCAGAGGTGTAGTGGCATTGTTTTTCAAGAAAGGAGACAAAACGCTACTTAAAAACTACAGGCCGATCACGCTTCTGAGCCACGTCTATAAGCTGTTCTCGAGAGTCGTCACGAATCGTCTGGCATCAAGATTAGACGCCTTTCAGCCACCGGAGCAGGCTGGGTTTCGTAAAGGCTATAGCACCGTGGACCACATCCATACTGTTCGGCAGGTTATACAGAAGTCCGAGGAGTATAACCAACCGCTGTGTATGGCGATGGTGGACTACGAGAAGGCCTTCGACTCCATCGAAACCTGGGCTGTTTTGGAGTCTCTGCAGCGATGCCAAGTCGACTGGCGGTACGTGGAGGTGCTGAGAAGTCTCTACCAAATGGCGACTATGTCCGTCCAAGTGCAGAACCATCAAACATGACCCATCCAGCTGCTCAGAGGTGTAAGACAGGGTGACGTTATCTTCCCGAAACTCTTCACCAATGCTCTGGAGGATGTCTTCAAGACTCTGCGGTGGAATGGGATGGGCATCAATGTCAAGGGTGAGTATCTCACACACCTCCGCTTTGCTGACGACATAGTGATAATGGCAGAATCGCTACAAGACCTGCAGGAAATGCTGTCCAGCCTTAATGCTGCCTCGAGACGCGTTGGGCTCGGGATGAACTTAGACAAGACTAAGGTCATGTTCAATGAGCACATCGTCCCTGAGCCCGTCTCCGTCGAAAGTGTAGCCCTCGAAGTTGTCCAGGAGTACGTCTACCTAGGACACAAGTTACAGCTGGGTAGAGATAACTTTGAGGGTGAAATCACCAGAAGAGTGCAGCTTGGTTGGGCAGCATTTGGAAAGTTGCGTCACGTCTTTGAGTCAACCTTGCCGCAATGCCTGAAGACCAAGGTATTCAATCAGTGCGTCCTGCCGGTCATGACATACAGAGCCGAGACGTGGAACCTGACAGTGAAACTAGCCCACCAACTACACGTCACCCAGCGAGCTATGGAAAGGTGTATGCTCGGAATCTCGCTAAGGGACAAAATCCGGAATGAGATGATCCGGCATAAAACTAGGGTCACTGACGTAGTTCAGAAGTGTAGCAGACTGAAGTGGCAGTGGGCTGGTCACATCTGTCGCAGAACCGATGATCGGTGGAGTAGACGGGTTCTCGAGTGGAGACCACGGCTCGGCAAGCGTAGCGTAGGACGCCCTCCAGCCAGATGGACCGACAATCTGAAAAAAGTGGCTGGTGGTGACTGGATGGCGAAAACGGGAGATCGGGCCTTGTGGCGAACCCTGGGAGAGGCTTACGTCCAGCAGTGGACTGCAATAGGCTGAAATGATGATGATGATGACCTTAAATAAATCGCTTAACTGCAATGACTATTACACAGTTCTCAAAAGAATCCGTGATGTAAAGCAATGCTACTAAATAACAATCCCATTTGTTTTGTAGAAAAAGGTTTTAAATATTATCACCTTTACTTTTTTATTAATTATGTAGGTTCGTAATTATGGCTCTCTGTTGATTAAGCTAAGCGGTTTTTAATATACATATATTAAGCGGGTAGTACCTACGTATAGAAAAAAGGAGATGGCTTATGTTACATTAGTCATATTGCTTCACATTGTACGTTTTTGAGTAATAGTAGTTTACGTGACGGTTGCGTAATGCCAATTCAAAGAGTCGCGTACGATACTTTATCTATACAAATATTATAAGTACTCTAAGATGGGTTCAGAAGCCGAACGGCAAATGACCAGCATTACCTGTGGTAGTAAGTGGCAGCGATGACAGCTGTAACGTAATTTCATTACGTTATCGAGCACTGTAAGGTAATGAGATCCAAATTTGGAACATCTGCCAAAATTAACAGGTAACGCTGGTCATTGCCTATGGGTTTTCAACGCATAATAGAGGGCTTATGATATGTGTGTAGATAAAGTAAATTTTTCCAATACCTTAAGCGACATCATTGACACGCAACGACTCGCTGATTTCAAATTTATCATCATATTTTACTTACGAAGTATGCTCTTGTCAGTAAAGTAGTTTCCATTCTTTCCTATTCCAAGCCTTCTCTTTAACACACTGACACGGCACGAAGCCTATTTTTCCTTTAATTTTACTTAAGGTCTTTTCAAATGTATAGGTATAGGTACTTAACTCAATTTAACCCGAAAAGTCGCTTGAGCGATTTTGCCTTCCTACCGTTGATTTGAATTAAGCCAATAATAATTACTATCCAATATCATTCCAATAATTAATACTCGCGTGTTTCTATTTCGTTTTTAATTACGTATCTGTTATACGGATATGACGTAACACAAAGAAACTCTTAAATCAAAAGGTCATCATAATAACAAATTATAGTCGAAGAAAATACATCCTTCTTAGTTAAAGATAAGGTCATATCTAAATTACCCGATGATTTGACTGATGCGTTTTATTTTATAACGTAGGTAGAATGTGATTATTGAGACAAAAGATAACATTTGTACTTAAACAGTTAAAGATGTAAACCGTATGTGGTTATTAATAGAGTTACAAATACAAAATTTGTTTCATTACATATGTGTTACATAGTGTATGTACCTTATTTTCTTTAGGACAGATTAAGTGGCACTACAACTAATTATATAGTTGCATTGTAAACTATGTCAGTAAGTATTATTGTTATATTACAAGGTTTTGTAACGGTGGAGATTAAGTACAGTCAAGTGTAAAAATGGTTTACATTCATCTGGCATTAATTATTTTGGCATAATCATAATTTGGCATATTCATCATTTGGCATAATCATCTTTTAGCATACAGTTTTTTTTTCTGAAACCGTATACTTCTCAGGATTGTTATAAAATAAACCTAACCTAACCTAATGGGTTCTATGCAATAATATTTTAAATAATCCTGAAAATTATACGGTTTCAGAAAAAAAGATTGTATGCTAAAAAATGGTTATGCCAAATGATGATTATGCCAAAAAAGTTATGCCCGATGAAAATACGTATCAAAGAATCCTTTCATAAATATGTCACGAAGTTCTTTATATTTTTGAGATGTTCCGTTCTCCTATACTTTTACACTTGATTGTACGTAACCAATCACGGGACTATAAGAGTCCCGGACCTTTGGAAGGCGTGCCAACATGGAGCCAAAGCCAACACGCAGAGATCCCATAGACAAGTTTAATTTAGTAAAGAGATGACACCAATCGGCGATTGTCCCTGAGTTCAAACTACAGAAGTATGCTCCCACGGACGACCACCGGTTAGTGTAAGACTATTAAATAATATATTAAATTTTAAGAAGGATGGGAACATTAATAATAGGCTCTATGAATTAACTGATATGGATTGGTGAACTAGGCAATTGATGAGAGGGCTAAGGGTATACAAGTGCTTCTGGACTTTAAACGAACAACCATAAGGTGCAAACTCGCCACTTATGCAACACTTCCGCCCTTCGAGCTTATAGCTCTTGCGACTCCACTCTGACCGGCCAATAACGAAGGAGTTTAAGCGACCATCTCTTAGACCAGTGTTTCTTAACCTGTGGTCCGCAGACCCCTGGGGGTCCGCAAGTATATGTACAAGTATAGGTCCGCCGCAGTCTCCCCATTTAACAATAATAAATAAATGCCACCAAAAGTCTCGTAATCGCTACGCGTACTAAGCACGGCGAACGAGCGCCAGCGAACGGAGTCCAAGACCGAACCAAATACCTCTGCGAAAAGGCATTCTCGTCTCTTGTATATATTAAAAACAATTACACAAACAGATTAGAAATAAATAAAATAAATAAATAAATAAATATCAAGGGACAATCTCACACAAATTGACCTAGTCCCAAACTAAGCTCTAGGCTTGTACTATGGGTACTAGACAACGATATAAATACTTACATAGAGAAATATATACTTAAATACAAAGAAAACATCCAAGACTCAGAAACAAATACTCGTGTTCATCACACAAGTATCTGCCCTTACTGGGATTTGAACCCAGGACCGCTAGCTTCATAGGCAGGGTCACTACCAACTAGGCTAGCGCGTCGTCAATGGAATCCGATTTGAGATTACAACTTAGTAGTAACTTCAGCAGCATCAACCTTCACATTCACGTATTTTTTCATGAATAAGTTTTATTTTAATTGCAGTAAGTGCTAAAATAAATGGTCATAAATGTATTGTTTTTTTTTTACTAAGGTTTCGGCTTGTGCTTTGTTTCCTAGGGGTCCGTGGACGGAAAAAGGTTAAGAACCGCTGTCTTACGCTATAACCCATGAAATTCGTTCATACTAACTATCACTTAATAAACTTACGGTTGAACCCTACATTCAAACCCATACAAAATGTGTCAAATTTTAATCCGAAGTAAGCCTTGTTCACGGTTTGAAAATAGGGCTCGGCCATTAATTTGAATCTTAGTAAAAAATACTACCATTCTAAGGGCCGAGTTTACCAACAATTCAACGGATGGTTAGCGGTATAACGGCTGTCAAATGTATTGATTAACAGCTGATTAAGACTTAACCGTCCGTTCAATTGGTTGGTGAACTCGGCCCTAATTTACCGCATCCCTTACAAAACAAAGCAATCGTTGCAAAATCCAGATGAACAAAACCTTTTCATGCAAAAACTGGTTAATTTTAAATAACAGGTCCGTAATAATTACAGCCTTACTAAGCAGAACGTATTGTTTAACCGGATTGCTGTCACGCAGTAAATCGTCAATTAATAAAGCAATTAATCATTGTTAAGAATAAACGTTGCAAAGGTTTTGTGCCACTGGCTAAATTAAAAACGCTTGTTTAGAATTCTGTTATGTTTGTAAAAAAGCATAAACATTTTTATTTTTTGCCCAAATTTTAATAATTATGCTGCGCCTGATTCAAAATTAATTAAAAATAAATATAATGTACAAGTAGCTACATGTATGTAAACTGAAGCACTGTTAAATCGTTTCTCGCCTTTGACGTTAAACAAAGAAAAAGGTCTTGTTTTATACTTTTCTATAAAATTGTTATGCGAAACAATTCTATTGTACACCACCGCCCATTCTCCTTTCCATTTAATGTGACAGAAGTGATTTAACTTTGTAAAATATCGGTTCGGAACTGAACAGCGTATTTTAATTCTTTTCTTTTGCTGACATCGTCACTATTTCCCGTTCAAATTTTGAATCTTATTGAAATTCTCGCAATGCAGTTCTGTGGAACCAGCTTGCGGCGTTATTTTCGGGTTAGCACAATATGGGAGAATTCAAGTAAAAAAAATTGCCTACTCTTTTCTTTGTAAAGCGCCACGTTTGTATGTTTTCCCGGTAGAACCTTTGTTCCATATTGTATTAGCCCATCGTGTTTCAATATTGTAATCATATTGATGCCATCTCTTATGTTAAATAACCTTAAAGTTAAAATTAAGGGTAAGGGATCAGAACCTGATTTTTTATAATTCCGAATGCATTGTTTTGGTGGTAATCAAACCTAACCTAATCTACGTATAGTAATCAATTATTTATAAATTTCGTTTAAAATAGCTCAGCATAACTTACCTTTCCGAAATATGAAAATTCGGACATATGAATATATGGAAAAAATAATTCGAAATTTTTGGGTGTTCCCAAAAAAAAATTTTGTAAGAAATAATAATTGTACCACTTGTCACAAATATCCGATTTACCATGACTGTTATAAAAATATAAATCAAATAAATAATACTTTACTGCATAACGCAATATTATCGTTTTATAGTTACAATTTTGGGGCGTAGTTTTGGGAATAACATATTTCTTAAACATTTTTATATTACCTAAATTGGCCCTTACCGACAAGAGGGTTCTTTGCTTATCGCCTACTTGACTTAACTCCAGAGGGCAAGGTTAAATATCTTATATTAATCTTTTAAAAAATGGGAAAAGGTTGTTTATAACTGCCCTTCATTTTATTATTAAAACTAGCTTTTGCCAAAATCTTTGCTTTTTAACTCGAAATTCGTATATTTTCATTTTTTCAGTTTTCATTAGTTATCAGTACATGCCCTTTAGGCGTCAAGGCGTTACAAGTGACAAGGTTAATTCGCTTTAAATTATATACTCGTACCTATTACCCGTACTTGCTATCGAGCTCCAAAATTTACATCAACATAATTATTAAAATATTATAAAGGGATTCGTGACTACTCATTTAGAAAACATTATTTTATTTAAATTTTCAACTTAAAGGTAAACGTAAGCCGAACAGAAAATTCACAAAAAAGTTTCATAGTTAGTTCAAAAACACGATTAACAAACAATATTAAAAATACGAACATTTAATAAGATAAAACTAAGTAAGATCTCGTGACGTCTCGTCATTATTGCGAAAACGTACTTGTGAAATTCTAAAATTCTAAGCGAGCTACTTTTTAAAAGCAATGATTTTTAAAAGCCTTAATTCGAAGTCTCTCTCATTTGCAGGCGTCTCGAACCGTTGGCTCGCGAATTAAATAAAGCGAAATACTCTAAAGAAAGTATTTATGTAAATTTGGACGGCATTAGAGTACCAATTTGGAGTTGTACGCACCACACAGGCTGGCAAGAAGCGGAAAATTAAACAAAGGGAAATTAGTGTTGTAATGAAATTTTAGAATGCTCTGTTCTTTTTTTGATTACATTTTTGCAACTGTAATTTTTTAAGAAATATCCGTAGAGTTTATTGAGAAATAATTTGTAGTTTCGATTTAATCATTTTAAGGTACCTACTACGTTTTATTAAGTAAGTCATGGCAAAGAAACTGTATAATGGGGCCATTCTACTTTTCGTTGTACATAAGTTTTAGCCACGTTCTCATTAAACTATTTTTATTTGAAAAAACGGTAAACTGCTGCGTTTTCTAACTAGAAACTCGAAAAGGGACGTAAATAAGCTTATATTTAGAGTTATCCTAATTCGTAAAAAGTTATTTGTAATAACTATAAAGTGAGTAACGCAGTGGACGTTGATGTCCCCGCCTTTTCTATGGAAAAAGTGCAATTTACCACTGAGTTACCAAGATCGTTCAACGATAATTGAGTAATTTATGAGTTATTTTTTTGAAAACCGTTAAACCAAAACATTCTTAGTTCATGTTATTTATTTATACGCGGATTCATAATTTGGTATACTTTTTATCGGACGATAGCAAAAATGTTCACTGAAAAGTAGAATGGCCCAAATACTAAATAAAGTACCTATCACATACGGTGATAGTGAAAGGATTTTGTTTGATTGTGTGAGGATAACTTGGCAGCGGAAAGGACAAATAATTACTGTAACAAAAGGATTTCCGGGAAAAAAACTTAACTATTTTTATTACAAGGATTTGTACTCCTGTAATTCGGTGTTTACGTTATTTAATTAAGTAAATAAATCGTTCACAGTTGGACCGACGGACTTTTGGGATGAATATTTCTAGAATAAGTATATAAAACCCTGCGGCGTAGCGGACTTCAGAATGCTTAAATATATTTTTCCTTTGAATGCTTGTTATTTTTATCAGTAATTTTACATTTGCAGCTGATAATTTTCACTTTTTGTTTATTTTTGTTCATTTGACAATGTTGTTGTTTTCGTTGTCTAGACAACGGGCAGAGACGATATCTTAGGTTTTATACTGTAGCACGGAGTTAAAACGATAGTTTTGGAATTGGAATTAATATATAATTTAGAATTTGTAAATTAAAAAGCTAGATCACCAGATACATAATCTCACGCCTTCGTACCCAGAGTGGGGTAGGCAGAGCTACAGAATTACAAACATTTCTAAAAACTTGTTGATAATTCTATAACCACAATTTGCACAATTAGGCTAAGATGTTTACCAGCGTATTAGTGACAGGTTGCAAGCCCATCGCCTAACAGTACTACAAGCCTTTATTCCCTTAGTCGTCTCTTACGACATCCACGGGAAGACATGGAGTGGCACTATTCTAACTCGGCAACCACACGAGGCTTTTACTAAGTAACGTGAAAATTTGATGTTACAACGGGTGTGTAATGTTTAGTATAAAAACAAATGGTCTTATTTTCATTTTACATAATACGAATTGCATAATTTCGATCTCTAATAAATCAACTATATAATAATCAGGATGTATAAAACGAAATGCATAATTTCAAAAACTATAATGTTCATAAATTAAAGAATAAATATTTCTAACGGGTTTCATTACTAATAATGTGGTCACAGTTCTAACCTAACCTAACCTAGTTAGAAGAAATTGACTAAAAATGCATAATAACATGGTTTATAATAGTTATAATAAATGAGTGTTATGTTATTCGATCGTATGCCTGATGAAATTATACAATTGGTTTTTATGCTAAACGTTCATTATGCTTTTCGTGGTTACTTAAATGAAATTATACAAAACGTTTTTAGACTAATTGAAGCGCACCCGTTACAGCCGTAGCAATAGAACAAGAAAACTTGTCAAGAAAGAAACCGTATCCTTATGCCTAAAAAAGGGATAGAACAGCACAAGTGTTTACAAAGTAAAGTGGTAGGCAATCTATATTGAGAAAGGCGGGTGGTTGTTTATGTATGAATATAGATTCTCACAAGGGCACGAGTTTAGGAGGAAATACGGGTAGAAAAACTTGGGAAAAATAGGTGTTTAAATAAACTATTGCTGTTGCTCTGGCCCTCTGGCCTTCAAAATCAGTACGATAAAGACAACTGCAGCTCTAAAGTGTCATAATCACACTTATATTTAATAAAAAAAATTGTATGTTTGTTAGTCATTCACTCTAAAAAGGATTGATGGGTTTGGATGAGATTTTGAATCTTGATATCTTGTACCATAAATTTGCGCTTAGGCTACCTTTATCCACAAAAAAAAAACCATTGTAAGTATATTTATCGTGAAAAAAGTCGTAAACGGCCACCATACAGAAAAACATAAGGTTGTTTAATGTATTGAAAGAAACTTGCTCCAGGATTGGTATAAATAAATCAGAGAGTAAGCAGTTAAAGGTATTAAAAAAATCATCAATACACACATACATTAAATCACGCGTTTCCTAGAGGGATAGGCAGTGACCACTTCTTTCCACCTGCTACGATCCTGACAAATCTCTTTCGCTTCTTCCACATTCATACATCGAGTCATGCATGCACGTCGGTTTCGGGCCCTTTTCGAGTATTTCTACGATTTGATTCGAAAAAGTACGCCTAGGGCGGCCCCTCCGACCCTCCCACTCACTTTTGCTCTGTATATCTAAAAATCATCAATATGCCTAAAATTATAAAAAAGTAGCTCGACTCCGGCCCTTTAGGAGATTCTGATACCTATTGCCGCTCGGGCGTCAGGGTTGTCCAAACTTGTTTTTCAATTTTAGTCACCTACTTGGCCATACTGTGATTTATAAACATGTTAATTTTCATAAATTACACAAACCTAAAGTAAGTATAAATATTGTTAGGTACCTAAGTACCAAATTTGAATTATTTTACTTACATACTTTTTATAGGTATGTAACGTGATATGTAAATTCCTTTTCGACCTTTTTTGACAATACCGCTTTCACGCAAGGCGGCTTCCTTTGACTACTTAGGTACCTATTATTGGCGGCACGCGCCGTCGCCGCGCAGCTTCCTTAGAGCATTGGCTGCTCGCTTTGGTTCTAGGCTTGTGCTTTGGGTACTAGGCAACGATAAGCATAATTATGTAGTGAAAAATACATACTTAATATGACTACATAGGTACATATAAAACGCCCAAGACTCTGAAACAAAAAATACCTACTCGCACTCATCACACGAATATTTTCCCTGACCGGGAATCGAACCCAGGACCGCTAGCTTCGTAAGCAAGGTCACTACTTACTTAGTCACTACCAACTACCTAGGCCATCCACGTCGTCACATGTTACCTGTCACGTCACACTCAATAACTTAAATTACCTACTTAATACTTATTTATTTCACCTAGGTATACTATAGGCAGGCCGGTACGAAATACCTTTTATTAAATCTGGATATAGTTGTTGTACCTACCTAAGCTAGGTTTAGAAATCCGTATACAGAACAATATTTAAGCGTTTTCGGCAGCGACATTGTCGCTCGATAGCTAAGTACGCGCGCTAAAACAAAACGTAACCGAACGCAATGACGCCGCGGCCCCGACAAAGTTCCCTCGAAAGTTCTCGAGATCTCGTTTCGTTTTGGTTCGCTCCGCCACAGGCCCCGCCCACAGCCGCAAGCCGCGCGATGTACCTTTGTTTAAAGACGATCTACTGTTCTCTATACTGTGCCTATACTAATAGTTAGAATGAAGACACTGCCTACTAAGTGACTCATTGACGCCGAGCCGAAAGTGCTGGAACAAGTAGGTAATTAGGGAATGCAAATTAACCGGTTATTAACCGTTTTTGTATGAAAATAACCGGTTAAAATCGTTTAAAACCGGTTATTTGAATTCCCTATAGGTCATTAAATTAGGTACCTATAAATTGATGGAATTGCTTCACAGGGCGTTTTTGTATTCTTACTTTAACAAAAAATATTTTTTGTAATTTATTTGTCAATTCCCAGATTAAAAGCTTTTAAATAATAATAATAAATCATTTATTTAAAAAAACAGGCATGTGATATTACAATTCTTCGCCAAAGTGCACAATCAGTAACAAAAAGTCAGTGGTTTCTTAGAGCTGTTAAGTTTTTTTAGTCGTCATGCTATTTTCTTCTTTGTTTTTTTCTACTTTATAATTTGTGCGTGCATTAACTTGTGGTAACTTAAATATGTTATGTTTAATTTAAGTTTAAATATTATATGTAAAATTGTACCGTTTGTTCTCAGGGAAATATTAAAACAAGCAAACACTACAAATATTAAATAATTAATCAGAAAATTATTTTGGTCTTGGTTGGTAAGCGATTCACTTGAGAACCCGGCTAGATGGATGTGACTCATTGTTTTTTTGATGTTCGTAATAGTAAAAATTGGGTCAACTGGGTATTAAATAAATATGAAATAAGTAAATTCAAATTCAAATTCAAAATCATTTATTTGTTCCAACACAGGTAGGTACATGAGGTTGTTAGCAGTAAATATTGTATCACTATGCTGAGCCGCAAGGCATACAAATTGTAGTTCAGTTAAATAAGGTACACATGCAGTTCTTATTAACTAATTGTAATTACTAGATATAAATTCATTAACAGAGTAGAAGGCTTTTTTCACTAGAAATTTAAATAATAGATTTTTGAACTCGGATACATTTTCTATTTCCATTAACTCATCAGGCACTTTAGTATATATTCTAGGGGCCATTCCGAGTATGTTCTTCCGCAGTAAAGCAGTTTCAGAAGGCACTACTTACTCCAATTTCCTATGTCGTAAACTGTTAAAGCTTTGGAATAAGTGGAGGTTACATCTAACAAAAATTATCATTTCACATATAAACTCGGAAAAGTTAATATACGTAATCTTTGAAAATGTGGTTTACATGAGTCAAGATTATTAATGCCGCATAAAGATCTAATGCATTTTTTTGCGCTCTAAACACCATTTCTCTGTCCGTTGAATTGGCCCAGAATATAACACCATATCTGAGAGAGGATGTGACATAAGCGTGGTATGCCGTTAACGCGACTGACTCATTGACAAGTTTTCGCAGATTATATAAGGCAAAAGAAAGGGCATTGGGTAAATTTGTTTAAAGAATATTGTCATATTTTTTTTCAGCGGCCACCCATGATCTTTACATAGTTATTTAGAGGACCTCTAACTACACATAGATATATATATAATTTATGGCGGTAAATAATATCGGAGCGGAGATTTTAAAGATTTAAGTATTCAGTTTTTAGTACAAATGTACGCCCAAGTATGAATATTTAAATATCTCGGCTCCGATGCACTTTATAGTATTACATTATATAATAAAATATGTTTGTTTTTAATAATTCTATCATAATTTACCACTTTTATGAATGGCCGCTCCCCTTGAAAATATATGAATTTTACAAATGACATCACTTTTACCCAAACCCCTTTACTTAGCTTCTTACATAGGTAATTATAATGTCAGTTTGATTTTTCCAAGTCAACTTATGGTCTAGATTTAATCCTAAAAATGTTGTAACGTCAGTTTGGTCAATCCGTTGTTCCTTATAAGCTATATTTAAAGTACGTACATTGTTCATTCTTTGTTGGAATGTCATAATTTTGGTTTTTCATAAATTCATTTTTAAATTGTTACTAGTTAGCCATTCAACAATTTTTTGCAGTGAGTCGTTTATTTCACTTTCGAGTATTTAATCAAATATATCATTTATCAAAGTGAATGCAGAACTCGTATATCTCACCGTCACATATCAAACTTGGGCTTAGAAGCATAACTTCCAAGTAAAACAAAATCACGTCAAAGACAGCGTTTAAACTCTTAAATAATTCAATGTTCCACCCTTTTTTCCTCGAGTAATAAATAAAAACACTCCATTTTGTTTTCTTTCCGTTAACAGGAGAGGCAAATAAAATGCTAAGGTTCGAGCAATTATTTAATATTTGCGTAAAAATGTTTTTACTGATACTTTTGTGAATATTAATTGAGCTTCAGCCTTTTTCAGTTTAACAAGTAAACAATAAACTTGAGCAATATTAATATTTTGTTATTCATACATCTATACTAATATTATGAAAGTAAAAGTAACTTTGTTTGTTATGCTTTCACAGCAAAACCGCTGAACTGATTCCAATAAAATTTAGCGTCGAAATAGCTTGAAACCCGAGAATGAAGTTATGAACATAGCTTACTTTTTACCGCTGCTAGTAACGATGATTTCTATGTGGATGGAGTCGCGGGAAACAGCTAGTAAGTAATATTTTTTTCTGTTTCATACCTTCTGTAAATGTAATTATTTAAGCATAGGTGTTGAACAAAATTCAAAATTCAAAATATTTATTCAGTAAATTGGCCACATGAGGGCACTTTTACACGTCGGTATCATGGAGTGAATCTACTAGCGCTTCGGACAAGACCATGATTGCGGAGAAGAAGCGCCGCAAGAAACTCCAGCAGAAGTTCATTTTTTCCAATCATAAAATACAATAATACTTAAAAGTAACATTACAAGGTATAAATAATTATTAAAAAGTATTAATTATACTAATGTAAGCTAAATTAAATTAAAAATAGTGTCTAGGAGAACAACATGACGAGGTCTCTACGTCAGGAACGATAATTAAAATAACTAACTGGAAAACAGGTCCTTGCAAGCGTGAACAGACCGGACCCCACAGACAGCACCCGTTCACGAGTATGACGCGTATCTCAGCCATCGCCTCCCTCAACCATGTGTTCGGGAAGGTGGGGACCCGATCAACGACGCCGCCGTAAGCAAAGACCTTAAATTGAGCATGGCATGCTCATGCTGCCGGACAAAATATATCAATAAAAATGTAGCTAATAGTAGTGACACTACAAGCAGCTACTTTACTTCGATACGTATGAAAAAACGCCTATAGTCTTAATATGTGCTGTCTTAACCTGACAAGTTCCAGGCAGCAAAAAACCGATATAGCCTTTTACTGCATGGATCTTGGCAAATGTAATACACCTCCTGTAGAGCTACTAGCGACATATTAATAACACACCGCAAAGAAAAGTAAACCACTTTGTAGCCCCATCGTAATAAACTTTCAAACAAAACGTAAAATAACAAGCACGATAATAAAAACAAAAAATATATGATTTGTCCGACCGATCTCGGTCACGGCGACCGTTTTAAAGAAGACCCTGTTGTCGCTGGTGAGCTCGCATGTGGCTTATGTAGCCAATTTTCTTTGTGAAAGTTCTTGTGCATTGCGGGCATGTGAGCTCACCATTGACAATATAATAAGAAATTGCCGCAGCTGGACGGGTGGGCGTCAAGCTCAGAGCGCCGTTGATTTTCAAAATCGTGGACTTTGGTTTGCACCAGAGTCTGCCACTCGGGTCGTTTGGCAGCCTGCTTCTCCCAGCGAGACGGCTCAATGTCGCATCTTTTCATATGCCGTTTAAGCACATTCTTGTACCTAAGGAGTTGTCCGCCATGCTTTCACTTGCCCTCCCTGAGCTCTGAATAGAAGATGCGCTTCGCCACTCTCTGCTCCGGCATCCTGGACACATGACCACACCACCGAAAAAAATAACAAGGCAACAAAAAGATAAAAGATATTTATTCATTAAGTAGGCCGCACGGGCACTTTTACATGTCCAAAGTCTTGTAACGATAGCATAAAGGGTTATTGTAGCTACGAACTTCACTAACGGCCAAACCCTATATTCAAACCGCGGATAGATAAGCCTTACTACGGGTTAAAATTTGACATTTGCCCATACAAAATGTGTCAAATTTCAATCCGAAGTAAGCCTATCTATCCGCGGTTTGAATATTGGGTTCCGACATAACGGGACCACTGTTTGTAGCTTATTAATGCTACAAGCGTAGACCCGGCGCTCTACGCACTTTAGGAGCGAAGCTACAAGTACACTCGATCAATTTGATTCACAGGCAGTATAGAACTACGTCAAAATGACGTTACTATATTTCAATTCTTAAGAATCCTTTACGATATTAATCATTTCATTACGTTGACTACAGTAAATATATATTTATATATTTATTACAATACCTACATTATTAGCTGTGTGGTTGCCGGCTTAGAATAGTGCCACTCCATGTCTTCCCGTGGATGTCGTAAGAGTCGACTAAGGGAATAAAGGCTTGTAGTACTGTTAGGCGATGGGCTTGCAACCTGTCACTAATACGCTGGTAAACATCTTAGCCTGATTATGCAAAATGTGGTTACAGAATTATCAACAAGCTTTTAGAGTTGTTGGCAATTCTGTAGCTCTGCCTACCCCAAACTGGGAATAAAGGCGTGAGTTTGTGTATGTGTGTACCTACATTATGTACAGGGTGTCCGAGAAACCAACGTCAACCCGCCTAGGGCTGATAGAGCAGCTAGAAAGCTATCAATTTACCTCATTTATGTATGTTCAACGATTTTCCCATGTCACGAAAAATCATTGCTTTCATGTTTTACGTATTTCATAAGTTTTTCAGTGGTATCTTACATAATTAGAATCATTACGAATCAGCAAAGTTTTTAAACCTATTTGCCCGTTTTTTTTTTTTTGAGTAATCACATAAAGCTGTTTTTTCCATACAAAGTGAAAAGCAAACACTGGGACACAAAACTGGGAGAAACAAAAATTATTTTATTACTTTAAAAAAAAAACGGCAAACACGTTTAAAAACTTCGCTGATTCATGATTCTAATTATGTAAGATACCACTGAAAAACTTATGAACACAAACTATGAAAACTTAGAGGGGTAGGCAGAGACCACTTCTTTCCACTTGCTACGATCCTGACAAGTCTCTTTCGCTTCTTCCACATTCATACATCGAGTCATACATGCACGTCGGTTGAATATACCTACCTATAATAATAAAAACAGAGACTGAAACATGATGAGATAAGCCTACGTGTATTCTACGACATGTCTTGTTCAAGAAAATGCTTCCGGATCATTCGCTTGAAAGTAAGCTTGTTAGGGGCTCGTCTAATATGGAGTGGGAGCGCATTCCAGAGACGGATTGCCTAAAGGGCGGTGAAAAGGCTATGAATAGAAATAAAGGGACGGGAAATAAGCTTGTAGGTAAGTACAATAGGGGTGTGTCCTGTGTAAAAAAAAAACTAATTAGTCCTTCAGTAAGATTATCAAAAAATATTGAACACGTATTTTTTGCATTTTCAAATCAATCAAAATTGACAAATATAACGCGCATCAAAGTTCGGGAGTGGGGGCTCGTGGTATAACGTGTGCCACGGCGTGACGTCACGCGAAACTTCAACGCACTTTATCTTCGTAATTTTTTGTTTAGTTGACAAAAGACAAAACATGAGTTCAATATTTTTTGATAATGTAAATAACGGACTAATTAGATTTTTTAGGACACTAGCCTATTCTGCCTTCCTAAGGAGAAAAGGCACAAATGCAATTAATTCATAGAAGCATTTTAAACTCTCAAAGGTTGTAATAAGGTTGGAAGTGCAATACAATTTATATAGTGGATGTGCCGTTTTTCCGTAGGAGGGCAGTATTAGTGTTACAAGTGGAAGTCCCTTTCAATACATACCTAATAAATATATAAATATCAGCAGACAAAATCACAAAATATTACCTAGTCCCAAACTAAGCTCTAGGCTTGTACTATGGGTAGTAGATAATGATAAACTTACCTATAAAGAGAAAAACGTAGGTACTTAAATACATAGAAAAAAAAACTATAAGGAACAAATACTCGCGCTTGTCACACAAATATCTGTCCTTACCGGGATTTGAACTCGGGACCGCTAGCTTCGTACGCAGTGTCACTACCAACTACGCTAACGTGTCGTCAATATTGTTTAAAAAGTGATTTCCGCTTGTAGTTAATACAAGCTACAAGCCTTCGTTCTTTACACCAGGGGCACGTTTTGTAAAGCTACAAGTTACAATTTTACAGGTCTAAACTGGCAACACTGCTCAAATGGCTGATCGTCATTGGTAGAGTTGGTTGTGTCAAATGGAAACTTGTAACCTGTAAATTGTAATTTGTAGCTTTATAAAACGTGCCCCTTGTCCCCCAATATCTCCTTTTTTTCCTCTAACACAGTGGTCCCCAAACTTTTTTAGCTCGTAGACCACTTGGCAATGTTTTCGGTTTTGGGTGGACCCCTGCTTACCTAATATTTACGTTGTCACGTACAAACTAAGCAAGAAATCTTCAGGATTTTTGCACGGATAATGTTGTAGTCGGTTAAAAATTGGCAGTCTTAAATGAAATATTTGCGTGGAAAAATGTTAAAAAAAAATTAAAACTTACACGCAGAGAGAATTAAAACATTTATATAGATAGATAATTATGTGTATATTTATATAGTATATTTTTATAAGAAAGTATTACGTAAGTAAGTAGGTGCTGCCTACTATCTGTGTATGAATATGGATTATTCCATTAATGGAAAGGCAAAATTAAAGTCACGACCTATTTAAATGGGATCCACTGTCATGGACCCCCATTTATTTTTTCCGCTCACATGGAACCCTCGCAGGTCGTCGTCGACCCCTGGGGGTCGATATAGACCACTTTGGGGATCACTGCTCTAAAACAAAAAGTATGACAAAATATTATAAGGAAAACAATGGGGATCGATTCGATATATAAAGTTCAAAATACATAATGGTTATAATTATCATGGTTTTATTTCTGAAACCGGTAATATTTCAGGTTTTAAAAAAAAAGCCATAGTATAAAAATAGTCGGTTAGGTTAGGTTTGTTTTATAACAACCCGAAAAGTTTACGGCTTCAGATAAAAAACAATTCTTTATAATGACTGATTATTTATTTTGAACTTTATAATTATAATATTATGGTACGCACTGTGGAGGATCCATATCAGCCTGTTGCAGTCCACTGCTGGACATAGGCTTCCCACAGGGAGCGCCACAGCGCCCGATCTCCCGCCCTTTGCATCCAGTCACTGCCAGCTGCCTTCTTCAGGACATCGGTCCATCTAGCCGGAGGGCGTCCTACACTACGTTAGCCTAAGCGTGGTCTCCATTCGAGAACCTTCCTGCTCCACCTCTCGTCGGTTCTGCGACAGACATGGCCAGCCCACTGCCATTCCAGCTTGCTACATTTTGATGATGATAGGGATGATGGGGTGCTATTCAATTAAACTTCGTAATTGTGAATTCTACATGTCATAAGGTTCTTTCTAGTTCTGATACATGACATCTATCTGTTATTTCCAGTCGTGTTCCTGTTTTAAATATTAGGTCATAGAGGCGACGAGGCCTTCAATCTTCATAGTACATAAAACAACATGGGATAATTAGGCCCTTTATATCTGTAGGTTGATGGAACCAGTAATGGACAAGGCACCAATAATAGACACTTGATTCTTATTTTACAGAAGATAATGGTTATTCATTTGTTTTGCAACAATCAATTTAGGACCGTATAAAATTTGAATTAAGAGTGAAGTGTCCATTACTGGTGCCTGTCAGCTAAAAGTGTCCATCATTGGTGCCGTCACCCTAGGTTAGGCAACAGTGTTGGACACTTTAAACTGACAGGCACCAATAATGGACACTTAACTCTTAATTCAAAAATCATACGGTTATAATTTGATTGTTTCAGAACAAATGAACAACCCATATATACAGAGTGACTCCTAAGTGGTGAATAAAAATCATAGTTTCTAACGCAGCATTTCAAGGGAAGTTCAGTGCATTAGGTCTAAAAGCAAACAATTGAACTTTAATGGTTCTCCTATGGAAGCCCTAATCGTCATTTGTCCTAATGCATCGTTTGTCCGAATTTTCATTTATGCTAACGCCATTTCTGCTTACATTTAAAAAAAAAAATTTGTTATAATACAACCCTAACCTAACCAAACCGCAGATATAATTGGAAAACTTCAAAAGTTGCCTGACTCATCTGAAAACCAGTTTAGGGCAAATGAAAATTCGGACAAACGATGTGTTAGGATAAACGTTGTTAGGGATTGTGAGGGACACCCAACTTTAATGACATTAAAGAAGAAGCTTAGTATGCAGGTAGGTCACATTGCTCTGCCTCTGTACTTTTAATGATTCATGTAGATTTTACTTAATCTTATTGATGGAGTTCTCACTTAGGCTATTGAAGTAGGGTGACCATGAAATCAGGTAAATTGAAAACTAATTATTGATTTTATTATAACAATTATTTTTTTACATATTGTTAAGTAAGTTTAAACTAAAGCTACAGAATAAGAAAAAACATTTTAGCTCACCACTTAAGAGTCACCCTGTATATCTTCTGTTAAATAAGAATTAAGTGTCCATCATTGATCCTTGTCCATTTCTGGTTCCACCAAACTATATCATTCAAATAATAACGCTACATAAATCCGTATCACGTCTTCAAGCCTTATGGTCTAAGATCCGAATAGGAGACGACCTTCACCTAGCTGTTTATTCGATAAAAAGTATTTTATATCAAATTGAATATGCTAAGTAATATATTTATAATAGGTTAACTGGAAAAATTCAGTCCAGTCCTTATAACTATGATTTAAAAAAAAAACTGAAAATGAACTTTTTTTTTAATTGCTATTGCTTGTTTAGTAGACCAATTACATACAAATCGAAAGCATGAATCCTATAGAATATGCAAACGTTAGGTTTAGTGCAAATTATTAGTACCGACTTACCTACCTACCCAATAGTTAAGATAGGAATAAATAGTCAACCTAACGTTTGCATGTTCTATAGGCAGCATACTTTCGATTAATATGTAACTGGTATATTAAACAAGCAATAGCAATTTAAAAAAAAACATTTTCAGGTTTGTTTTTTTTTTAAATCATATAAGGACTGAACTGAATTTTTCCATTCAACCTATTATAAATATATTACTTAGCATATTAAAGGGGTTTGGGTAAAAGTGTTGTCATTTGTAAAATTCATACATTTTCAAGGTGAACGGCCATTCGTAAAAGTGGTAAATTATGATAGAATTATTAAAAATAAACATATTTTGTTATGTAATGTAATACTCTTAAGTGCATCGGAGCGGAGATATTTAAATATTAATAATAATAATAATAATAATAATATATATCTATGTGTATTTAGAGGTCCTCTAAATAACTATGTAAAAATCATCCGTGGCCGCTGAAAAAAAAAGTGACAATATTCTTCAAACAAATTTACCCAATGCCCTTTGATATAAAATACTTTTTATCGAATAAACAGCTAGGTGAAGGTCGTCTCCTATTCGTATCCCCTACTATTATTACCACCACTCGTTTAAGAATCCAGATAAAAAGGTCGTAAAGGTACAATATTGAGCAAAGTATTCCCTTTATTTGACAACGGTACTTTGAGTGACGCTTAACCTTCCATTACTGGGAGGTGCTTTATCTAAATTACTGTGACATTTTTTGAAAGTAAATGCCGGAAAGAATCATTCGAGTTCGAGGTATATTTGAAACAGTTCTTAATCGAATTTCTCGTATTGAATGTAGGGGATTTTGGATAATTCTTCTCTTATTGCATTTGTACTTAGAAAAATAAAACGTGCTTTATGTGCTAACCCATCATTTAATCGAATTTTATTGTATCGATCGCTTTTTCCTATTAAAAGGGTCATACATATTAAGGTCTGTTCATTCTTACTTGTCTTATATAGTAAACAACTTTCTAACCTCAAAATGAACTATTTTTGGCTAAAACAGCTAGGTTAAACAAAATAAAGCAATCACTGACAATATATTGGCTAAGTGATGTCCAAAATGTTTACTCACTTTACTTTAGTTACGATAAAAGAGCTGTTTTAGCCAAAAAAGTTCATTTTGAGGTTAGAAAGTTGTTTACTATATAAGACAAGTAAGAATTAACAGAACTTAGAGAAACAGAGGTTGTCTCTCCTGTTGCCAATAGTCAAAGGCGTATAAGTTATGTTTTATTTGATAGGACTAAAGTGGACCTGACGGCGCTTATGCGGATGTGGGTTGGGCCAGTAAATTAGGCCTTGAAAACATTAACTTTGGTTATGTCCACACACAGGAAAGACGGTAATCTAAATCTTTGTATGACCCAAAACCATGATGGTTTCTGTTGGATTTATACAACAATATTTATAAACAAAAATTAATCATAATAATAATATAATCAAATGTAATTTGATAAGTACTTAATTAAGTCAATCGAATTGTGCATTGAAATGTATAAACACTACGTTAAGTTATTTTTTTTCTGTGGCAATACTCGCCTACCCTTTTTGAATTAGAACGGACGTATACTTGCTTCCCAGTGTTTAACAAAAGATAAATCAATATAAATTATCTAATCTGCAGTAAATCTTTTATTCCACGGCCCTAATCTTCCAATAGTTTCACGATATCTTGAAAATTAATTACATATCGCACCTTCAGAACAAGTGACCTAATTCAAAAATTTTAAATTTCGAGTTAGGTCTCTATAATAATAAATTTATGGCTTAAAGTTTGAAAGCCGAAATTTTGAATTAGGTCACTATTGTTCTAAAGATGCGATGGTCAATTGAAATAGACTTGTCTTATTTAGTAAACACTTTCATAACCTCAAAGTGCTGCCTTTTCGCCTAAATCAATCAATTTTGTCGTAAAAAAACTATCCATGATGTAAAACCAGGAAAATGGTGTGCAAAATGTAGTCACTAGTTGCTTTATTCAGCTGACAACAGGCATTTTATCCAAAAATGATGCATTTTGAGGTTATAAACGTGTTTACTAAATGAGACAAGTCTATTGAAATGGACTTTAGGTACAAAGGTTAAGTAAGGTTAAACGTGTGACTACCATAAAAAATAATTTATCGGGCGAGAAACGCATTTCGATGAAATTAAAATACTGCGTAATGATAAGTGCGTTGACAGGTGTTTAACGATAGCATAATAGTAGCTCAGTCCTGGGTTCAAATCCCGGTTAGGGCAGATATTTGTATGATGATTATATTTATTCCCGAGTCATGGATATTTTCTATGTATTTAAGTATATTTCTCTATATAAGTATTTATATCGTTGTCTAGTACCCATAGTACAAGCCTAGAGCTTAGTTTGGGACTAGGTCAATTGGTGTGACATTGTCCCCTGATATTTATTTATTTTATTTATGAATTTTTTTGACCTGTTTTTTTTAAATACTTATCTAAATCCACGAAAAATAATTTACTAGCTTTTGCCCGCGACTTCGTCTGCGTAGAATTAGTAATTAGCTTATTTTTTACCCAAGCTGTTTTTTTATACTTGCTTACTTTTAAATAATAAAAGAAAATGATGGTTTTGATTTGTAATGATCAATAATGCGTACAAAACAAATAAATAAATTATTAGTTACTGCGACATATAAAATACTTTATCACGTTTCTGTAAACTACGTTTTTTGTTTTCCCGTCCTTTGCTAACACGTGAAGATTTTGTGGACTTGAGACTCGTGAGCACGCCACATATAGTTGTCCATGGGAAAAACCGAATTTAACTAAATGTTCACCTGCAACTTTCAGTGTTTGTCCTTGTGACTTATTTATTGTCATCGCGAATGTTGCTTTTAGGGGAACTGGACTATTTTAAACTAGAATGGTAAATCAGTCGGGATTATTGGAATACGGGGAATTAGTACATCTTCTACCTTTGCTGTTCCTGTCATAATTATTGCTTTTACAATATTGCGTCCCAGGTGTGTAATTTGCAGTCGTGTGCCATTACAGAGTCTCGGTGCGTCAAGATTTCGCATCAACAGGACTGGAACGCCAACTTTAATTCTCAAATTATGGGAAGGCATTAACCAGCTTGAATAAATATTACCCAAGTAAGTTTGATGAACATTTATGAATAAGGGGGTACATATTTAAAATGTTGATTCCATTTTAAAAACTTCCTATAAGTGATGAAATTGTCTTGTAAGTGAAATTTGTAATTTCTTTAGACAATAAAGTTTCTTTAAACCGAAGTAGCTCCATAAAAATTTTAACCCCCCATTTCACCGGCTTAGGGGACGAATTTCGGGAAAAAACTATCCTATGTCCTTTCCTAGGATTCAAACTGTCTCTGCACCAAATTTCATCTCAATCGGTTCAGCGGTTTAAGAATCTCCATACAAATTTTAACCCCCCATTTCACCCTCTTAGGGGATGAATTTCGGGAAAAAACTATCCTATGTCCTTCCCCAGGATTCAAACTATCTTTGCACCAAATTTCACCTAAATCGGCTCAGCGGTTTAAGCTTGAAGAGATAACAGACAGACAGACAGACAGACAGACACACTTTCGAATGTATAATATTAATATAAGTATGGATAACATTGTTAATGGGTTTGTGTTCGTGTATTTTACTCTTAACTTAATTTTTTATTTATTTACATACGAGTAGTACAGTAGGTATAGTCTGTGCCAATTGAAATTGGCAAAGATGTAAACACAATCAAACGAACCAATTTACCGTTATCACTCGATAATCACGTGATTTTAAAGATCAAGTGAGGTTTAACAATGATTTATATAGTAAATCTTTACTTTTAAATTAAGCTAAAGATTGAATAATTATTAATTATACGTTATTTTACATAAAAGCTCCCTAAATGAATATTTGAGGTTATGTGTCAAACAGTACTATATTGTTTACATATTTGGCAATTTCAATTGACACTGGCTATACTCAAAATTACTTCTAGGCCTAACATGCAAAACAGCAAGAGCAAACTAGATGTATTCCACGACTCTGAGTCCAAATTAATTGCATCGGCTGTCGGTACTTAACCCGTTGTCACCGCAACCTCAGTGCAGGAAATTGGCTAATTAGGTATTTAATTATCTTGTTAAGAGCTATATTTACCTACTGTGGTTCATGTTTTTACTCCAGTAACAGTAGTTACTATGTTTGTCTCGACAGCAAGTGTTAGGGTGATGGAACCAGTAATAGACAAGGCACCAATAAGACGGGTGCGCCAAAGTTCATATAAAATTGCAAATTAGATTATTGGAAGTCCGAAAATGTATCTCATATAATTTTACAACCTAATGATCACTCTTCATAATCTTCATAATATTTTTAAATACTAATGATCGGAACTTATAATCATCTGAACTTATAACGCCAATATTCATGGAACCGTACACTTTTCAGAACTTCTTAAATATCTTACGTGTAGATAAAATTAGGTTAGGTTAGGTTAGATTTATAACAATCTAAAAAAAGTAACAGTTTTTGAAAAAATGCATTATGAGTTGCGATGATTATGACTTAAAAAAGTATGAACAAAAAAGTATAAGCAAAAATTTTCGAAGAAATGATGAGTATAGACACAAATCGTTATATGTATAAAAAATCTAAAGACCAATTTTCTATGAGCCAATATGGACCCCAATAAGACACTTGATTCTTATTTTACAGAAGATAAGGGTTATTAATTTGTTTTGCAACAATCAATATAGGACCGTATGAAATTTGAATTAAGAGTGAAGTGTCCATTACTGGTGCCCTAATTGTACAAAATAAATCATCATTATCATGATTACCTCACATTTCAGCCGAAAGACGTCCACTGCTGGACATAGGCCTCCCCCAAGGTTCACCACAAGGAACGATCCTGTGCCTCTTGAATCTAACGGTTTCCCGCAACCTTAGCCACTTCGTCGGTCCATCATGTTGCATCTTCCGGTACGCGGACGCCATTCGAGAAGTCTTCTACCCCATCGGCCATCTGTTCTGCGAACGATGTGCCCCGCCCACTGCCACTTGGGTGCCCTTACACTGACATAATGATTGTTTGTCATAACGATTGTTTTGTCGAAAATCGTTTGGTCAAAACCCTTTTAGATTGATATTGTAGATTTTATAAACATCTATTGTGTAGTTTAGTTAAGTTAGGTTAGGTTAGTTTATTATAACAATAAAAAAAACGGTTTCAATTGTTAAAACCGTTTTCGATCAAACGATTTTCGCCCTAACAATCATTAGGACAAAAAAAAAAAATCTTCTCTCGGTGTGTCCCAGTAGGTAGCAAAAAGTGACACGGTTAGTTTTGATACAGGTTGAGGTGTTTACGTTATTTATGTGTATTTATATCCGTGATCTTGGATGTTCTTTGAATACAAGTATTAAGAGCCTAGTCAATTTGGTCAATTTGAGTGAGACTATCCCTGAAATATATTTACTTATTTCTTTATTTCATTGAAGTAAAAAAAATAACTACAAAACTTTACAATTAGTATTTTACAAAAGGAATGCACTTAACCCTCATCCTGTTCACAATCACTGCAACCAAAGTGCAATTGTCGCGGCTGTATTCATTACCGGGATTGCATCGCTGCGGCACCGCGTAACGAACTCGCACTCAACTCGCTTCGTATCACGCTGCTGTAATTTGTAGTGTTCTGCGCCATGGATATACAAAATAAACAGTATAGAGTTTAATGAACGAAAGTGCGCCGTTTTCTAACACTTTGCTTGCTTTACAAGTAGTATATAGTACAGTATACGTACTGTACTATAAAGGTGCGACCCCACCGCTGCGTAAAATACCTCTACGGTGTCGATGCGTAAACAAAAAACGGGGTCATAGTAACAACATGGCGCCGTTTTTGACGCACCGTAATATAAGCACCGTTATGCAGCGTTGCGGTCGCACCTTAATAGTAGTTTCCTAATAGTGATCGACTGTCAATAGCTTTTACATTCATCGTCAACTGACAATATAATATTTGTGTTTGTGTTCTATAGGAAAACATAAATTGCCCTTCAATGTTAGAAACTGATGGTACACAAAATAACTTTTAACACTAACTTAGACTTTACGTTATTAATATTAAAATATGTTTTTACCAAATAATTTTATTTAACACATTTAAAAAAATTACGTAAGTTTACTTGCGACATAGCCCAAAAAAAGTGCTGTAAAAAAATTGCTTCATAAACCTGACATTATTATTTAATGAAAGGGATGTTCTAACTCTATGCATCCTGTTGACAATCACGGTGCAACCAAAGTGCAATTGTCGCGGCTGTATTCATTACCGGGATTGCATCGCTGCGGCACCGCGTAACGAACTCGCACTTAACTCACTTCGTATCACGCTGCTGTAATTCGGAATGGCTCAGTACGAGTAGTGTTCTGCGCTATGGATATACAAAATACCATCGAAATATACAATGAACAATTCTTTTTTTAAACGTACTTAATGATATTAATTAATAAAAAATCCTTATTATAAGACATTTTAATAGTAGTTTATGTGGCTGGTGCATAATAAGATCACACGTGTGTTTTAATGCCTAATTATGTATAGCCGCATACATAACTTTATCTACATGCATATTATAAGTTTTCTATAATAATGTTCAGATATGGCCTGTATTTTTATTAAGTTAGTATTACTGTTAACTAGTTTGTAGTATTAAAGCTTAAAAAAAAGAATAATAAAAAAACAAATAATAATAAACAAACTT
Organism: Acleris literana; assembly: GCA_946894065.1. NCBI lineage: Eukaryota > Metazoa > Arthropoda > Insecta > Lepidoptera > Tortricidae > Acleris > Acleris literana. Next base: position 5,663,309 of record OX335692.1, read on the forward strand.
TATTTATAATGTAAAGATATGGCTTGCATTTTCAAGTTAGTGGTACAGTATTACCGATAGTTTAATGTTTAGGTACCGACACTTTAATGTAAACATTACGATGCACTATACTTTAATGTAAACATTAGGATGCAACCACAGATACAGGTTTTTTAATATAGGCGATTTGCTTATCGCTTCTGAACATATTGTAGGGAAGTTATGAGAAGGATGTAGATAAAGTCATATACGATTCTAATATTGTATTACGTACAGTCGAGTTCATAAATAATGTAAACACTTTAGTACCTTGTCTATTAAAGATCATGTTTAAACTGCCATAATGAATTGTTACAGCGATTAAAGTATCTAGGTACTAAAGTGTATACATATTTATGAACTCGACTGTACCTGTAGTCTTAGATTATTTACACGATCTTTTAAAAAAACTGCAGCTGTGCAGTTTAACTAAGTTAAATTGTCGATTTAAGCGTCTAAACCTATGTTACAAGCCTAGATCATAGTTGGAGACTAGGTCAATCTATGTAAAGTCGTCCGTTGATATTTATTTTAAATGTGCTCATTTCTTTAGCGCCATAAAAATATAGTTCCAATTCCCCAAGACCTAGCACTTTATGAGTGCCACTGCATTGTTCATGGTCCGTGAAAATGCACCGCAGTGTAATGTTACTTTTATATTGTTGGTATAAGTGGTAATATGTCTGAGTGATGTTCACTTGTTCAGTGCTTAGTTTATAAAGGCAGGCCATTTAAAACCTTAACTCGTTGAGATAGTGTTCATAGTTTCCAAGCCGAGATTGTTAATTGGAAGTTTTATTTTTACAATGTGTAATTTAAATTTTGCTGTTGGTTTCAAGGAAAATGGAATAGGGCATTATTCAATTTGAAATACTCGTATGAATATCAGAGAAAGTAAACAAACATTTATTAATGATGTACCTAGTACTTTGTTTAAAAGTGGCTGTTACCCGCGACTCTATTCGCGTAAAAAACAAAGCCTATGGTGAAAGAGTTTTGAAAATCGATCCAGAAGTTTTTGAAATAATCGGTTTGTTTGTAACCAATAATTTCAAAAACATAAAACACAAATACAAATATTTTCTTGTTATCAATTATTATTATTAGAATATAATACGTCAGTCAGTTGTTTTACTTTTTTAGTTTTGGCAGGACCTCGTGCGTCGCTAACTTCTTACTTTAGCTTTTTTGAAAATAATATCTCTAAATACATAGACGGTGATGAAAACACCTGATTTTATATTTAAAAAGGCTTTAAAGTTTAACGGCGTTAAAATAAAGCGAAAATGCTTCCGTTTCAGGAGAACTATAAAATATTATGATCTTTTTCCTGAAGATGGAAATTGTAGAACCCTCGCGCTTAAAATAGCTCGTGTTATAAACTTTTTAAAGATTTCTTTCCAGAGGGCCCTGCCAAGATGCATTGCGCTAACTAGCGTTTCTATTCGTTTTGTTTTTAAACCAATCGCGTCACTAGTAGATCACGTGACTTTTCGTATTCCGTCATCTACCGGTGACTCGATTGGTTTAATAACCAATCGAATAGAAACGCTAGTTAGCGTAATGCATCTTGGCAGAGCCCTCAGTTTTATATTTTACTAGCTTCTGCCCGCGACTTCATCCGCGTATTCGATTATTATTATCAATTTTTCGGGATCAAAAGTAATCTATGTCCTATTCCAGTACCTAACCTATATGTATGCCAAGGTTTATCCAGATCCGTTTATTGGTTGAAGCGTGATTGACTAACAAACATACAAACATCCAAACTTTCTCATTTAGAATATTAGTAAGATAAGATTTTTAACGCCTCGTTTTGAAAAAAAAGACTCTTATGTGTTAAAAGCAGGAGGGGTTTTTGATAATACAAAAACCCGATTTTCAATGTTATTATTCTTATCAAATGTGCGAGGGCAGTCGCCGGCCATAATATAATTAGTATTTTTAATTTGGCCGCATGTTTCCTTGACGCAACTCAGCTAATTGGTTAGAAATACGCAAAAACTCTGGTAGAAATCTAGAAAGCATTTAAATTATTTTCGGGATGAGCCAATTGCACGTCTATGTACACTTGTACCCTGTGGGCAAACTACACACTGCGCTCGAACAACGCCGTCCGCGTCCAGTTTAATAACGCGATCAGGGCGGTGGTGGGGCTGCGGCGATGGAGCAGCGCTTCGGGCATGTTCGCGGCGGCGCGCACGGCATGTTCCCAGGCGACCATGCGCAAGCGCTGTGCTTCCCTGGTGCGCAGGGTGCGCTCCAGCTCCAACTGAATACTATCCTGGCGATGATTGCGGACAGGGTTGACTGTCCCTACATATTGCACTGCTCTGCCCTACTAAGCATAATGGCGTTATCTCAAACAAAACATCTGTAGAAATTGCAACCTAGTTACAAACAGAAGAGAGTTGAATCTGCTTTGGCTATTAAATTTAGTTATTGCATTTTTGCTTAGGAGGGCAGTGCTGTGGACGGCATGTGCGCAATTTTATTTTAGTTTTAATATTTACTTTAATTTTAATATTGGGTTGTATATTTAGATATTTTTACAATGTAATAATTGAAAATATTTTTTAATTTTGAATGTTTAATTTGCCTAATAATTTTGAACATGTGTTGAATTTACTTGAAATAAATGAATTTTAATTATTGTTTTTAATAAAAATCGTCCGTCGATTTCTTTGTCTATAGCAATATAACAAAATAAAGTATCCAAAATATAATATTCGGTAACTGACAGATTAAAACAAATTGTAATTTGAAAACAAACAGCAAAAATATGAATTTAAATTAAAATACCATTAAGTTCCCAAAAGCAATTTTCCTTATGAACACAACTCACGGTTTGAACTACATAAATTTTCAAGTAAAAAACGTTTCCGTTTCCTCAATTTACGATCCAAATATAAGTAAATTTTCACCGTAAATTTGTAAGCAATGAAAAAACGCGGTCACCGAAGGACGTTTGATACACGCTTGGCTACAAGCGAGCGTTTTTGTCATTATACGGCAAGGAAAAAGGTCGCGTTTATTGGTGTAGGTAAATGTGAATAAAACATTGTTACCTACTCTCTGACAAGATTGTTAGTGCGAGAGGAACGTATGCTTTATCGACATTAATAAACGTGATCGTGGGCCATATATGGGAGATGATGGATTTTGATATTTAATAGGCACTTAACAGATACCGAATTCACAAGATATAATTGACATTTGCACTAATGACATACAAGCAAGTTACATTCATGTATAAAAACGGGTCTATATTGACTAAAATAATTATTTTTAGTCATAATGTGCTTTAGGTCATAATCATCGCAAGTCATAACGTGTTTTTTTAAAGAAACTGTTACTTTATCAGGATTTTTATAAATCAAACCTAACCTAACCTAGCCTTGTCTAACGTTAGATATTTCAGACCTTCTGAAAAGTTTACAGTTTTAGCTGATTTATGACTATCAAAAATTATCTCAACAATTACATTATCACTAATAAAATTATGGGAAACAAAGGGCTCCCTATAAAAACACTTGATGCGATCGTTGTCGGTGTCAAACTTGAGTTACACTGTTTTATTTTTATATACTTGATTCTGACGGTTTTAATTTTACTTAATCCAGATTTTTTATACATAAAAAATTTACTCTTTAATCACTCTATCTATTGATGAAAAACGCATTGAAATCCGTTGCGTAAATAGTTTGAAAGATATAAGCGTACATACAGAGGGACGGACGACGGAAATCGACTTTGTTTTATATAATGTAAAGAAGATGCAATCACTGCGCTATCTATCGCACATTTGAGAAACTACAACGGATAAAAGAAAACCTAATCACATCACATCACACTAATATTATAAATGAGAAAGATTGTCCTCGTGTAAATTCGTATGATTGTTTCAGCGTGAACGAGTACCTTAAGGCTAAAACGCCGGGACGGGAGAAAGCTTATACCCTGAAATACATTACTATTCCCGTGGAATGGTGAATTACTAATTCTAAGCGGACAAAGTCAAGGGCAGAAACTTAAATGTATATTACAAATCCGTTTGACACTAGTGAACCCAAACAAGCTATATTCTGCAAACGTTTTCAAAAACCAAAGAATATTGTATTGAATTTATGTAGGTACATAAGCTATCGTATGTTACCTCCGAAAGTTTTAATAGATTTCCACAGGTTAAGTACCAATTTCACCATACGATGTTAAATTTAATCAATGTTAATCTACTGTTAGTTCATAAATTTTGACAGCTGTTAACGCTTTAATCGTCTCTTAAGTTGTTAACGTCGTTTAGTGAAATTGGTATTAGCCTTGTCATAAACATATTGCCTTTGATAATAAACATATTGCCTTTGATATGTTATCGTTTTGTCACCATTATTATAGCTCTCACTTACTTGACAGTAACGGCAGCCAAATTAAAAACTATTCAATAACATGTCAAAAGCAATATTGTTTCACCGCGTAGAATAAAGGCCCAGGTATGTGGGCCATCCGGCTGCAAAAAACAAATCCGCTCCGCTTCTCACAACCCCTAGCCTTACTCTATAAAATCTCCGCATTTATATCTAAGTCCCCAAACCAGCCGAATCACACCTGTCCTCGAGACTGACAACTTGATCTCGCAGATCCCCGAGATTATCTCAGCTGTGTCCAGTGACGTCACATAAAGCTCTACGTCACTCCTGGTAAACCCGCGGTCAGTTACTGGAACCATCTTGGAATTTAAATGTCATGTTTAGAATGACGTAATTAGGTATCAGGGGCTCTATTTAAGACGGTAAAAACAATATCGTATTTGATCTGTTGTCATCGAATTGTCAACGTTTTGATAGCTCTTATTTTCTTGACAGTAATGGCGGCTGACGTCATAACAATACCATAACAGGCAAACTACGATATCATTTTTAGCGCCTAGAATAGACGCGCAAGCCGATTCTCTCGAACTCGCCCGTGATAAACCGGCCAGTTAATGTCGTTGAGTGCTTCCATAGTTACGTATGATGGCTGTTACTTATGTAACCGGAATAGAAAAAATATGATTTATTGTTTTTCTAAATATTCTCCGCGATTATCGGTGACCGACGTGTAAAAGAGCCCTGATGTGGCCAATTTACTGAATAAATATTTTAAATTTGAATTTGAATTTTGAATTTTGAATTTGAATTTTGGTGCATCGTTGAAATCAATTTTTAAAGCACTTTCTCCTCTCTAAAATGTTTGTACTTTAGATGACCCGTTAATTCTATATTTTGATCTTCCAAAAATCGAGTAATATAATCTTTTCGCGTAATGTATGACAGCTGACATTGTCAGCTCATTTTGAAATACCCATACTGTTCATTGTTGTTTAAAAAAACACAATCCCTGTGGAATGGTCAACGCGGACAAAGTTGCAGGCAGAAGCTGGTTTATACTAGAATGAGGATGAATATTAGGTTTTTTAAAAATATTTTAATGTATAGACGCCAGCCTAGGAACAAATATCATGAACCCACAAGAGATGTAACTCCTCACTGCCAATTCATCTGTAAATTCCTGGACGCAACGGGCCTTTGCGGAGAGCTCTAAACAAAGGGCTCCTACAATTAGATCATTAATGCTTGAAGCGGCACTTAAGGCCCATCTCAACCCCCTAAACAATAATAATAGGAATAGGTGTTTTTATCATGTACCTACAATTTTTTATGGCGAAGAATTTCAAATCACTGTAAGAAATAATGGCCGAAATTTAAATTTCACAAAAGCATGGTAACGTTTAAACTCTCCCACTGTCTGAAGACTATAACTTTTTAGAACTACCCGCTATTAAAAGTTTTACAACTTATAATAACCTATCCGGTGGCATATTGCACGGTGAGAACGAAAGTGACTTAATTCAAAATTTTAGCAAATTGAGTTAAATACGTAAACTGACTTTGTGTCTCTTTCATTTCTGCGCGCCCCGCCTCTCTCGATATTGCAATAATGACGAATTTAGTATTGCGTCAGAAGTGTGTGCACATAATTAAATTTAAAAAAGCAGTGACCTTAAACTTAGTGCGTCGTTACATTATGTGTTATAAGGCAAGCTCTATGAATGGATTTAATTCTTAAAGTGACCGATGTCCTTTTTGAGTCATTCTATCGTTTAAATGATGCGGTTCGGACTGAATTAAAACTAGTTGAGTCATTTTTACACTTTAAGCTGTACCTAAACCAATGACCCTTTAGTCTTAAAGTGACCTAATTCAAAATAGGTCATTAATATTTATGTCAATTCTAATGTTACAGTGACTTATTTTTGGAAAGTTTTTTTGGGCAGATATTAACTTAAGTACATTTAATATTTACTACATTAAAAACAAATATAATCGGTTAAGAATTGCTTAAGGAACACAAAGAAGTTGTTTTTTTTTTAAGCTCTTTATTTTTGGTTTTTATAATATGATTAAGGAGAAACTTCCTAAAACGTAAAACCCATTATTTTTGTTGATTTCCCAAAAAGCTTGATTTTGGTATTGGGTCACTTTCGTTCTTACCGTGTGATATAGCTTATCGTTATTGATCACATGACTGATTTCCCCATCCTCCTTTGATGTTATTATTATTCTTGTTAAACAACGGTTTACTATGTCCAGATAATCGAGCCGCCATTAAGTATGATTCCCTGTCTAGCCATAAATCCAGACTTAGCTTGGACGCTAACTAGGTGATTGCATTACCGTCGAGAGATAACGGCTATAATGGCTATGGTAATAAATATGTTGCCATTGTATGGTTGATGGATGGTTATATCTTGAAGGGAAGTATTAGCGTGATGATTACGATCTTTGTAAGTTATCTTTTATCTAACGACGTGATTAGCCTAAAAACTAGGGTCACATACTTCAGTGGTGGTGGGACCTTGTCCACTTGTCCAGGGTCTGTCCGCATCACTACAACCATTTTTTAACTTACGATTTATTTCACCGGTTGTCTTAACCCCGCACCGTAACACAACCATGCGAACACTTCTGATTGGACGGACCCTGCACAATGTCCTGCCACCACAAAAATATAATGGTCCCGCATTACTAATACTGACCCATTAGTTGCTCATCCTGTATACAGTGAGTGTCTTCCATACGAACTTTTTTTAAGAGCTATAAGTACAAGCCCTAAGAACGTTATTAATTTGATATGTTTTGTTAAAAAAAAACATTATTTTTTCATACAAATTCATTCGGCACGCAATGTATCGGTAATAAGTTAACAACTCACATCATTAACTAAAGTAAACTTTAGAATTGAAATAAAAGTAGGTCTGCTTCTCAGAAGTATCATATTTTTTGCATTACATTGCTGCTCAAGAAAATTTAAAAAAATATTTACGCTTGATAATTCAACACTAAGTAATTGTTACTCTCTTGGTCTCACTGAAAACCAGCGTCACTGAATGTATCAAAGACATTCAGAGACATAAAGCTAAGCAGAGTCCATTTTGGGCCGTAATAAAAAAATAATGTATTTAGTTTAAGGCATTTTTATGTTGGTAAACGGTTTTTTTCATTTCATTTCATTTGATGGTATATTTTTAAATATTATAAAATCGTTAAGAGTTCTTAAAACTATCGTTAGTTAAAATTTATGTTCGTATGGAAGACACACAGAGTATAGCTCGCTTGCTTCTCCTTGCTCTAGTGATTTTAACACTAAGGAAATACAAACTTCCAAATACTTTACAAAAACCCTCAGAGACACAAAATCACCTTGCGATAACATCGTTTTCTAAGAGGAAAAATATTGAGTCAAGTATTTGTAGTCAATTGGTAAACATATTACGTAAATAGTGGAATAAGACTGTATTATTTGCTTGTGTGGCACAGATAAACACATCGAAGACTGTTTTCTTAACACTTCACTGTGTAAGCATAACAGATATTTTGGTTCTCACTTATATCGAAGTGAAACCCTTTTCAAAATACGCCTTACAAACATTTATTTAGTTTTTCGTGATAAAAACAACCAGGTAAAATGTAATTCTTATACTACTACTGCTAAACTACTAATCCTACTATTGGTACTACTAACTATTCAGTACTTACTAGCTACTAGAACTGCACGTCAAATTCAATAACAATGATGTATATATTGAATAATGGACAATAGACAACTTAATTGAGAACAGAGGGCCCTGCCAAGATGCATTGCGCTAAGTAACGTTACAAACGTTCTATTCGTTTTTAAACCAATCGCTGGGTACGTGATACGAAAAGTCACGTGATCTATCAGTGACGTGATTGGTTTAAAAATGAAACGAATAGAAACGCTAGTTAGCGCAATGCACCTTGGCAGGGCCCTCAGGGGTAGGCATGAAGTGCGGGGGTGAAGTACGATAAAGCTCGACTTGTCGCCGTTGCCTTCTTTCTCCTCGCACCTCATGCATACCTAGTCAGTTAAATTGTACGCCTATAACAAAGTTACAAAGTAGGTAGGTGATAAGTAGGAAGGATCAAATTAGGTAGGTAGTAAATTTTGCATAAAATTATTGGGTTTTTTACCTGTACAGTCGTGTTAAAAGATAAAAAAGATAAAAGAAATTTATTCAGTAAGTAGGCCGCACGGGCACTTTTACACGTCAAGAATCTACCAGCGCTTCCCAAAAGAAGACCACTGCCGAGAAGAAACGCCGCAAGAAACTCAGCAGTCAGTCATTTTTTAAACATATTTCTTATTACAATGGTACTACTTAGTCTAGCATTATATAAAGCTATAAATATTAAATTAAATATAGTATTAAATAACATGCGTAGTTCAGCAGGAAAACATGCCAATTAAGAATCTTACGGGAGAGATAGAGAAAAAAAAAACACATACTTATGTGTATATAAGATGGTGCGAGACGACCACATAAAAGTTTCGATATGTTTTCCTACATCAACGGTGTCCCCTAGACAAGATAAAGATTTTGCATTTGAATAAATTATTATTGACTAAGTTTCGGATTTAGGCCATGCATTTTTGTCTGTTAGATAGTCCTCGATCCTATAATACGCTTTAGACATTAACGACCTTTTCAAGTAACTTTTAAGTGCTGGAAAGGGTAACTTTAAAACTTCGTGTTCATAAGTAAGTGTACACTTTAGTAGCTTGTCTATTTAATGTCATGTTTAAACTGCCATATATGAATCGTCACAGCGATTAAAGTGACATAGTATAGGACCATTTTTGAAGAATTAGAATGCAAGCGGCAAATCATGTAACAGATGGAGTCACCACGTTATCAGAGGGTTTTGACCCTGCAGAATACGGATCTGCCTGTCGCCATTCCAAAATTTGAACCGGAAGTATGTTATACCGGAAAAGGTGCAGCACATACAACATTTTTCGTCGTACATTTTGTAAATCGTTGTTTCGGTTCCTTAAAAAAGTTACGATTGTTATGGTATTTTAATATGTTGTAAAGGACAATATAGCCATGGTAACCCAAAGTTTTCGGCCCTGTAGCTTTATTTATTTCTCCGCCATATTGCAAAAACTGACAATTTTTCTCTTTCTTGCCGATACTGTCGTTGAAGTTCATTCTAGTGCTAATCATGGTTTGGCAATATTGTAGAGTACAAAAATTGCTTAAATTTTTGGCTTCAAAGTTTTTTTTCCACGACCCCTAGGGATGAAGATATGAAATCGTCTATGGGGAGCTAGCGTTAAAAATTGGTACTGTTTTCTAGTTTTCCTTCCATATTTTAGTGCATTTACGATAGCTGTTACGTTACGATAGCTCTTATTTACTTAACAATAATGACTGCCCAGTTAAGTAAAATACGAAAACACGCCAATGGCAATATAATTTTACCGAGTAGAAAAGAGAACTGCGGGCCTAGTATTGGTTGCGTTTATCGCGTGACAAAATGTGGATAAAGCATCCGTCAGTGTCGTACTTATATACGTGTCAGATAGTGACGGATGTTTTTGTCACGTCCACATTTTTTCACGCGATAAACACAGCCATATTAGGTTCCATGGTGGCAATTGTGTGCTCGATTGCCTTCTCTGTTTTATGTACTCTATAAGCTAGGAGTGTAATAAGTTACGAGAAATGTATTCGTTACATTTCGAGCGAAAGCAGCTGTTTTCTATGGAGAACCAAATTTACATTCGAATGTGAAGAGATTTGTTACCATATCTACATTATTATCTTCACTTTTGGCATTGCCTTGATTTGCGAGAAGGAATTTTGAAGACGCAAGTAGTAATACAATGTGGAAGTAAGTAATTTTGATTTAGTTTTTTGTTTTTTTTTATCGTTTTTAGGGTTCCAAACGCAAAAAATTGGGCAAGAGCATGTTGGGCAAAGCTTTGTGTCAGGTTCAGTAGTACTAACTACAAGCAAGAAAACTATTTCCAATAACGAGAAGTATGAGTCAGTTTTCGTTTTAAAGTAATGTGCTATGAAGATGATTTCCAGAAGGTATAAACATTTTAGTTGGGTACGCCTGTAAGGTGATTAAAATAAAATATATATAGTTAAAGATTGTGTGACGATAGTTAACCTAGTAAGTCACGTCAAATCTCGATAGTTCGAAAACGAATCTTGTGTCAGTCAAGTTATGTTTGAAGTAATTTTGACAATTATGTCCTACATAAAGGCCTTTGGGCCTTACGAGGTGCATATTTATTTATTTATTTAACAGGTATACCAACAGAATATACAATGATGACATACCTAAAAGAAAGAAAGAAAGAAAATAAATTTATTCACAACAACAACAAATGAAGTAAAAAAAACAAGATTTAAAAAATATATAGTGTTCCACAATCAAGCAACAAAAATAATAACACCATAGACCTTATCTGGTTCAGTTATGTGTTTTAAAGGTAATTCGACCTCGTACCGTTTCCTGATACTGCTTTACCATCCTTACCTAGGCAAAAAAGAAGTACACGCGTATGGAGTTCATACTCTTTTACTACCTTTTACTACCTTTTTCTCCTGGAAACTCTGTTAACAAGCATGTTTGCGTAAAAAGCGGGGTTATTTTGTTAAGTGGCCACTCGGGGAAAAATTACTTAATTGCAAAGTAATAAAGCCTGTTGGTTTTGTGCACGAGTTTTTGAGCGTTTGGAACAGCAAGTGGTAATATGAAGAGGATTGTGGAGTTGATTGTCATACAAAATATGATAAGGTTTAAGGTTTAAAAGAAGACCCGATCAGATAAGTAAATATCACGAAGCCTGTAGTAGCAAACTCCGTGATATTAACTTACCTTCGGAACTCTCCGGCTGTTGCGATCAGCACTGTATGAATTTAGAGCACCGTGTACTTATTGATGATTTTTATAAAACAATAATAAGTTGCCTGCCAGATGCATCCTCTATTGGCTCTAGTCAGATTGTAAAAAGAAATGGGGGATATATTAAAGGATGGAACAAACATGTCAGTCAGTCGCATAGTGAGGCCAGACTGAAATTTCAGGAATGGGTTTTTCACGGAAAACCAGTAATAGGCAGCGTATATAGAGAAATGTGTGACAGTAGGAGAAAGTTTAAGTCTAGGTTAAGATGGTGTCAAAACCATCAAGATCAGATCAGGATGGATACTATAGCATTGCATCGTTCGAATCACGACTTTAAGAAGTTCTGGAAGTCAACCAACAACCTGAATGTTCGGCCTGGGCCGATCGGCAACTGTTAACGGCTGCAGCAAGCCTGAGGATATAGCCAACTTATTTAAGGAGCACTTTAAAGTCCAGTCTCCATTGGGTTGTAAGCAGCCAGTGTACGATGCTGAGGTTAATGAGGATAACAGGGATACAATGTTTATGGGTAAAGAAGTTTCTGATGTTATTAATAATATGAAGAGGGGTAAATCACCCGGGCACGACAGCCTCAGCATCGAACACTTGCAGATGGCCGGTGTTCAACTACCTAGAGTGTTGGCCATGCTATACTCGCTTTGCATTGGGCACTCGTACTTGCCAAACGAAATGATCAAAACGATTGTTGTGCCAATAGTTAAAAACAAAACAGGGGACGTTTCAGATAAAGGAAACTATAGGCCTATTTCACTGGCTACGATAGTAGGTAAAGTTTTTGATGGGCTGCTCGATATCCGATTCAGTAAGTACCTAGACTTGCATGATGCCCAGTTTGGGTTCAGGCAGGGGGAGTCGACTGAAACGGCTATTTTGAGTTTAAAACATACAGTCAAATACTATACAGATCGATCCACCCCAGTATACGCGTGTTTCTTAGACCTTTCGAAAGCCTTTGACTTGGTGTCCTATGGTATCCTGTGGGATAAATTAGCAAGTAGAAATGTGCCCTGTGAGCTAATAAATGTTTTTAAGTATTGGTACAGCAACCAATCTAACTGTGTGAGATGGGGCGATACACACTCTGAAGCATATAGGTTGGAATGCGGGGTGAGGCAGGGGGGCTTAACCTCGCCAAAACTGTTCAACCTATACGTCAATAGCCTGATTGAGGGGCTCAGTAGTATGCATGTCGGTTGTTACGTGGATGGCGTGAGTGTTATCAACATTAGCTACGCCGGCGACATGGTACTGCTGTGCCCTTCAGTCTGAGGCCTTAGGGAAATGATAGAAGTCTGTGAAGCATATACAGAGGCTCACGGCCTCATATATAATGCCAAGAAGAGCGAGTATATGATGTTTAAATCGCGCAGAATGAATCCGAGTTGTATTCCCCCCTATTTCACTTAATGGTAAGCACTTAAACAGAGTAACGCAATTTAGATATCTTGCCACATTGTAACTGGAGACCTGAAAGATGACTTGGATCTGGAAAGGGAACGGAGGGCATTGGCAGTGCGGGCTAATATGTTGGCTCGTAGATTCGCTCGCTGCTCAAAGCAAGTTAAAATCACACTTTTTAAAGCCTTCTGTCAAGTATTTTACACCAGCAGTCTATGGGTCAGCTACACTCAGAGAGCCTACAATGCCCTCCGGATACAATATAACAATGCCTTCAGGGTTCTGTTGGGGCTGCCCAGATTTTGTAGCGCGTCAGGGATGTTTGCCGAGGAACGCATTGATGACTTCTACGCAATCAGAAGAAAACGGATAGCATCACTGATGGGCCGGGTCAGGGGCAGTACCAATAGAATACTGAAGGTCATTGCTAGAAAGATAGATTCTTCCTTCCTAAAAGCTTGGATGGGCATTATTATTTTTAAATTATAATGGGCCAATTTTGAATAAAATAAAATAAAACAAAATTGAGTTCAATAAAAATAAAATCACTTATAATTGTTTGACAGTAAAATAAATTAATATAAATTAAACGTAAAAATTGTTGGAATAATTAAGCAGTGTTATATATTATTTAATTACGTATTGTGGTGTGAAAATTTCTAATTTAGGGCATAAGCTTTTTTGTTACTAACAAAATATGGATTTTAATTATCTGATAATAAATGATTTTAATTTTAATTTTAATTTAACTCTTCCTTTAAAATTTTCGAATAATGTTTTTAAGATTATGAAAAACTAGGTCGGTTTTCCTTTTCGATAAATGCCTTCAAAAAACAAATAAAAAATATAAAAACGTAGAACCTCCTTTTTTGTTAGGGGATGATAAACGTTTTCGCCTAGCTAGACCTAAATTTATTTGTTTTTTTTTTGACAGCTACTCGATTTCATGCGTCGCTTCTCAACCCTCTTAATAAGGTGTCGAAAGATTGTTACCAGTGCGGAAATCCCGTATCATGTTATTTAAAAAACTTGTGAACCGAGGTTTCCGTACCGCGCGACTCACACTTGGCTAGTTTTATTACGTGTTATATAGTATGAATTCTCATTAAGACATATCACTATACAACGCAGTGGAAAGCGAACGCGCACGTGCACGTGCACGTCACGCAAGCGGTGTGGCTGGGCCTTAAGGGTTCAAAAATAAACAAAAATTATTATTATTTATTTATTACTTATGTTTAGAAATCCAGTGTTTTTACCTTTTTTTTGTAAGGCTTTTAGCGACATTTTTTTTATGGCATCGAGATCGCGAACCCACCTTATGGTAAGAGGAATCTGTGACCTATTGACATTTGCTTTCTCAAGATTATAATATTAAGACTGTAATCCTAAGACCTTAAAAGCGCTGCTAATCCCGATCTCTAAGATGGAATTCCTCTATGCTAGTAATGTCTCCGGATGTCTTATTCCTACTCAGAAACAGGACCATGCGAATAAAGGCCCAGCCATACCGCTTGCGTGACGTGCGCGTTCGCTTTCCACTGCGTTGTATAAGTGACATGTCGTAATGATAATTCATACTATACAACGCGGTGGAAAGCGAACGCGCACGTGCACGTGCACGTCACGCAAGCGGTGTGGCTGGGCCTTAATGCTGCTTGGTGGTAGGTAGTAGGAAATGGTTCAAAAGTAGCTCAAATTTTGTATTCCATATCCGTACTAATTCAGACAGCCTTCGTTTATATTGTTCAGACGTAAACCCTTTAAATGATTCAGCTAATTCTGTAAAATAAAATTGAGTGACAGAGACAAAACGAGGTTGTTTTATAATACAATGGGCGCAGCCACAGGTGCGAGCAGTGACGTTGACGGAGGACTCGAGACTAAAATAATTCGCTTTGTGGTGTAAATGTTTTAAAACAGGGTATTATAACATTGTTATAAAGTGATTAGTTGTGTTTTATAACTTCTAGACAGAAAGATATATGGAGGGTTATTATGACATAGCTTTGCAATTCATTTTACGGCGAGCACAAAGAATATTTTTTTTTATTGGAGAAGCCGAGTTCTGTAGTGGAGACCACGAATTGGTAAACGTGGAGTAGGGCGCCCTCAGACTAGGTGGAGCGATGATATTCGCAAGCTGGTGGTAATTGGAGAAGAAGAGCTGAAGACCGAGCTCAGTGGCGTGCTATGGAAGAGGCCTAAGTCCAGCAGTGGAATGATGTGGGCTGATGATGATGATGATGAAAGGACAGAGCTATAGCAGTTATATAGCTGTCCTTTTCTCTCAGAGCAAACTGAACTGCATAGATATGTCATAATAACCGGTTTCTTATTAGTATCGGCAATATTCGTTCTTATATTGAACACGAATGACAAATATGGTGGCCGAGTTGAAACCGGTCAAGTGCGAGTCGAACTCGCGCACCGAGGGTTCCATACTGCGGCACTGTAGGTATTATTATATTCCAATTTGATTTATATTTCAAATCGAATCAGCGCGAGCCAAACTTCACCATTTTTTTGTAATTGTTTTTTTTCCGAGGCTTGTACTACATACCAGATGCTTGTATGTTTTAACGTTTTTATGATACAACAAAAATAATATTATGTTAAAAAAAACTTGTGCCTATGGAGGTTTTTTTTGTTTCCCTATTATTATTTAATAATAGGGAAACAATACGAAAATAAAAAAAAGTGAAATTTTCACTTTATTTATTTGTTTGTTAGTAAATCCGCCGTTATAACACATAATTATTCTGAAAAAAAACCACCCGCTATCTATTAGGTACGGTTCAAAAGTTACATCTCTTTAAATTTGAGATGGACGGGCGGACGGACGGGCCGCGTGCGCATACTCGTATTAATAGGGTCCCGTTGTGCTCCCTTTGGGCACGGAACTCTTAAAACAAAAAGTGTCGAAGGCAAAATGGTTTGACCCAATAGAATAGGTCCCAATACACGTTACCTACTTACCTACCTACTAAAGGGAAAAACAAACACGTACACTTAAGCCGTAGTGTTTGCATTATTAGCGGCCTTTACACGGCACAGTTCGGACCGCGGGAAACGCCACGCGCCATTCCACGCGCCAGTCCGAACCGTGGGTTTTTTACAATTTCACTATTACAGTTGCATTTACACGTACGGTTTGGCGCGAAGATTGGAATGGCGCGTGGCGTTTCCCGCGGTCCGAACTCTACGTGTACTGGCCGCTGTTGTGTTTCGGTATGGGAAAAAGACTATCGGCAAAATGTCTAGCATAGAGTTATTTACAGGTATTTAAGTAAATATCTCCATGCTTACAGTACCAAGTTAAAAACCCCTGATGCGAAAACATAAACTAAATTTTGTGATAATTTTGATTGACACTAACGAATTAATAAAACTTGAATAAAAACAGTACCAGGATTAAATCATTTACGCTTCGCAAGAATACATCATAAGTATTTTTTAAGCGAAATTTACAGTCACAGCTCTTCACACAGGAGTTTATCAGCTACTGAATATTAAATACTCACTTATATTTTCTACTACTAAGTAATAAAACATTTTTATATACAAATTAACATGTTTAATCACGTTTCCCTTTACCTTTTCAATTCAGAAAGTACCTATTCGTAGAAAAGCTTTCATAGCCGAATTAAATTCAAATGGGATTGCCTTGTACCGACAAAAATTCGAACAGAGTTTTTCAAATTTAGATTAGAGGGGAAAAGTTTTTCGGCGAGTATTCGGTGAATTTTTCGATTGTTTTCGCAGAACACTTAATTAGGGATTTGTTCGTTACAATGTCGTTAAGGAAAGGGTATAATAATGTAATAACATTGTCTTTTCTGTAATTGGATTTTTTGAAGATTGAATATCGAAATAATACTATATATTATTATTATATTCGTGAAAGTGTCTTCTAATTCTTTAATATCTGTAAAAATCCTTCCAATATTTTAAATGAGAAAGTTTGAATGTGTTAGTTATTTTTACTCTTTCACGCTGCAACGGACGGATTTGTAGTACAGATACCTGATACGCTGGATTAACATATCGACTAGGTACTCCATATCCCGGAACTTTTTAAATTTCTCGGCAGAAACTAGTAAAATTATGAATCTTAAACTCTATTATTGTTAGACTAGAATCGAGTTTCATGTTGGTGAATTTAGGTGTACAGATATTAAAAATTTGAGAGCACCAATCAACATTGGTCGTATTATTATAGTAGTATGCGATAAAGGTGCGTTGCGTAGATAAACAAAAGACGGGGTCATAATAACAACATGGCGCCGTTTTCGACGCACCGTAATATACGCACCGTTAAGCAGCGGTCCGGTCGCACCTTTAGTCGGTGGATGAAGGCCACATTGGAACGTTTTCGTTGCCAATCAAGGCAAGGAAGGCCTATATTCACTGGACTACGGGCTGAAATAATGATATGCGATAAGAAAGCGGTTTTTAACTTTGGACATGAGTTCCCGTTAAATATAATATCGCAAAGATTGAAACTTCAAACTTTGATAATCATTTCGTCATTATTGTTTTATAACGAGAAAAAAAAGGGATAACAGACATCTTTTTAACCCCCTACAAAAAGAGGAGTGTTAAAAGTTAAGCGTGTATGTGTGTCTCTGTGTCTGTATGTGGCATTGTAACTCCCAATTCGATATACCGATACTGGACGTAATGTTTTTCTTAAACAAAACTAGTTAAATCAAGATATTTTTTACACGACTGTTCACAAAAAGGAGTGTAATGTTTTCAGGGTTCATATATGTATGTACGATTGTTTATTCCACCATAACTTCAAAACGCCTGAGCCGATTTAGATGTGTGTGGTATCGTTAGAATCCTTTCACCATCCCGGGTGACATAGGATACCTAAACTGTTAAAATTGAAATAACACCAATGTCTTACCAAAGGTCAATTATTAATATAGATAGGAATGTCGACGACAATAGTAAAAATGTAGTCATGACAATCGGTTTAGCCGTTTATGAAATATTAGCGCTGAAAGTGTAGGTTGCATAAGTGGAAGTTGTAATAATTAATTTATTGTTTGATTGTCTCCATACCTAGGATTATGTTTTGGGTGGTAGGCAAGTTCTATCGGAAAAAATGATTTTTTTAATTACAATAGAACTGTCATAATGACGTTATAAATCCAATCATAAAAAGTGTAAAACGATTTGTTTTTTAATGTCACTGTGACGCAGTTTCCTAGTGGGTCAGGGTTCCATCTTGCCGATTAAACAATAAATTGTTTCCTCAAATGAAAACACAAACTAAAAAGCACTTATAACCATCCATAATTATCTATAATTGTTTCAATTCCATCCCTTAATAGTCTAAGATTTTAATAGCTGAGGCATACGGACGAGTAGATAGACAGATGAACACGGAATATCTGTAAGAGTTTCTTGTATAGGATGATGACGCGGTTAGCCAAGTTGGTGGGGTCCTTGACTACGAAGCTAGTGGTCCTGGGCATGATTCCCAGTCAGGGCAAATATTTGTGTTATGAACTAAGTAATTGCTCCCAAGGCTTGGATGTTATCTACGCTTTTAAGTATCTATATCCTACTAATATTATAAATGCGAAAGTTTGCTAGCTTGAAATGGAGATAGCTTATACCCTGGATTAAAACATAGGCTACTTTTTGTCTCGTAAAATTAAAAAGTTCCCGAAGGAATTTCGATAATTATTCTACGCGAACGAAGTCGCGGGCAGAAGCTAGTCTATATATAAGTCTGTTTATCATTGTTTAGGAGCAGGTCTTTTTTTTTTATCAAGTAGGAGGCAAACGAGCACACAGGCCACCTGGGGAACGTTTTATAAAGCTACAAGTAACAATTACACAGGTCTAAACTGGCAACACTGTTCAAATGGCTGATCGTTATTGGTCGAGGTTGTGTCAAATCGAAACTTGTAACCTGTAAATTGTAATTTATAGCTTTATAAAACAGGCCCCTGATGGTAAGTGGGACTGAGACCCATACTGCCCTACTAAGGTAATAGCAGTATCCCAAATTTAATAATCAAAGTAGTTTTAATTCTCTTCTGTTAGTAATAAGGTTGATATTGCTACAGGAGTCTTATTTGAGATACTGCGTATTAGATTAGTAGGGCAGCATAGACATATGCATTCATTCTCACTATACTCACAATACTACAATCCTAAGGATGCACATACAAAAAGGGAGGGGAAGTTACGGTATAATCTTAGTGAGAATCGCTGTAAGTGAGAACAGCATTGCCTACAAAATGCCAAGAAACCATCTGTTGTGTTAGTTGCGGAGCACCAAATTTGATCAGAGGCCCTACTTTGAAATTCGAAGTTGGAAATTACGTTACCTTCATCCCTTTCTCTCGATTTAGTCTCGAATGACGAGTGACAGGGATGAAGCTAAAGTAACTTCGAACTTCGAATTTCAAAGTAGGGCCTCAGAGCCCGGGCCAGTACAAGTCACCTCACGTCCCCGACAGCCCTCCTGGGAACCGCTGCAACCGCTGCAACCGCGCTACCGCGCGGCCGCCACCTCGAGGTGCAGCTGAGCTGAGGGTGCAAGGCGAAAGGCGAATCTTCTGCGCCTCAAATCAGAACCAATCTCACTAGGGAGGAAACCCGAAACAAAACCGAGCACACTCGCAGGCTCTAAGGTGGCAGCCCCACCAGTGGGATAGGGTAAAGTGGGCTAATCACTCACTTACCTGAACCAAAAATTTATTACTGAAACTAAGTTAAACTAAACTGAGGACTAAGTTGACTTTTTTCTATCTATGGACTCAATTTGAATTTGTGTGCGACGCTCGTTTTTTTTATGCTCATGTTCAGCACTCTATTAAGCAGTGTGTCCTTCAAAGTGATTCCTAATTAAATGTTGTCCCAGCCCGACCACTTAGTTTAGACTTCACTTAGACTAGGGAAATTGTTATTTGAATATTGCTTGAATAAATCTGGTGTTTTCTTGTTGACAATTAGTGTTTTTGACGTTCGTAGTAATTTCTTTACTTACCCCGAGAAGGCACCTTTGTCAGAAACAACTCTGTCGTACAATTTTAATTTAAATGTAGTATTCCACTGGATTGTTTTATTTTTATGTTGAGACATAAATTAAACTTTTTTAAGCTTTAAATAAGAAACGAAACTTAAGCATCACAGCTACCTGTGAAATTAAAGTAATAGGATTTAACTTGAAACTGTGATTTCTCATTGAAACTTTAATAAAGAATGCAATTCATGTGAAAATCTTTGCAATTTTATTCCAGTATATCGTATTTCTTCAGAAATAGTTTTGCAGAGAAACTGAGTTTTTGTTACATATTGTATTATGTGGTACTAAATTTAATTACAATTATCACAACGCAGTCAAATTATTTAGGACTGTTAAAAATATATTCAATAAAATATACCTAAAATTAACTTAAAACTACACTAATCTAATAAACCGCTGCCAGTGGGCATCGTTCCCAAAATGCTGGCAGCATTGCCACGTTGAATGGCAATGCTTAATCTTTGTGCCAAATATAGGCCAGCATTTTGGTCACGAGATGTGTCGACCAGGCGCTTGGAAAGATCTTTAAAAAATTTATGAGCTCCTGGTCCCCACGGTCCTAAAGATTCGACCCCAAAAGGCTCAAATACGTAGCTTCTATCGAGCTGACTGTACTTGCGCCTTTTGAGGGTCTCCGCTGATTCTGCCGCGGATCCAGCCTTAATTCTCGAACCGGGAAGGTGTGACGGCGCAAGGGTGTCCACGCAAGTAGCATCCCACACCAATGGCCGTCCCAACTTCCACGGAATATTATTATATATATCGTATTTTATTTTAAATGCAACATTTTTTTATCAATCTGTTTTCACAAAGTATCGTATAACTGATCAATGTCAATAAACCGGTAACCTTAACTTAATTATTAAAATCCATACTAATATTATAAATGTAAAAGTCACTTTGTCTGTCTGTTTGTTACGCTCTCACGGCTAAACTGCTGAACCGAATTTGGGACGGATTAAAAAAAGGTGTACATAGTGAAAGGTTTATTTACCTTTATTTGTATAATAATTTATAATTAATTCTCATAATCAATATTAGATTTAATGTTTAATTCAAAAAGTAAAAGAAAATTTGATTGGTTTATATTGTGACAAGCAAAATGGCAAATGGGAGCACAGAATAAAGACTAAAGGCATAGAAACCGTACTAAATAAGCAGAAAATACATTATGGTTCACTTCTTTTTTTTTCTTATGGTTTCATAGTGAGTTGGAAAGAGATGAATCTATAACTGTTCTTTCGTTATTTGGTACATCGTCACAATTACTTACGGTGATTTGGACCTATAAGCACCTATAGTATTTGGACCTATAGACAAGGAAAGACAAATCCGTCCTATAGGAAGGACAAAGAAGTCCCTGTGTAAAACCTTGTGACAATGACAGTTAAAGAAAAAAAAAACAGCCTACTTTTTGTTTAATTTTTTCTCATGTAATGCGTAATCTAAAAAGTAGAGAAAGATAGCTGACGCAAAGTACGTCTTATAGTCCGGTTCTATGCTATATGTTCTTATTCTGTAAATGGGAGTAACCGGCGCGTTGGCATGACGGTAGGTCCATGGAGGACATCGGAGTTGGAACTCTTTAGACTTACCCTTATAATCTGTGGTTGACACGGAGAAAGGACTTGTATTGGAAATGTATAACGGACTTGACTGGAGTTATGTCTCAGTATTACTTGATTGAATAAATGTGTAACGCTGCAGTTTTTTGAAAAAAATAAGCGGTAAGTAAAGAAGCGGTTATTTTTTATCCTGAAAAAGTAATAGTTCCTTTAAAAAAACACGTTATGACTTGCGATGATTATGACCTAAAGCACATTATGACTAAAAATAATTATGTCAGTCAGTATAGACCCATCTCAGACAAAACTCCTGTTGCAAGTGCGACCATATTTCTAACGGTTGAGGATTGAATTTGCTTCGTTTATTTAATTTGAACAGTACATAAATGTGACTAATTTTCGTGATGAAATCGTAAAATAACCGCTTCTTTACTATAGTGCTTATTTTTTTCAAAAAACTGCAACGTTAGACATTTATCTATATTGACTGACATAAGTATTTAGGTCATAATCATCGCAAGTCATAACGTGTTTTTTTAAAGGATCTATTACTTTTTCAGGATTTTTATAAATCAAACATAACCTAACCTAGCCTTGTCTACACGTTAGATATTTCAGAACTTCTGAAAAGTTTACAGTTTCAGAGATATAAAAAAATATGACTATCAAAAATTATGTCAACAATTACATTATGACTAATAAAATTATGGGAAACAAAGGGCTCCCGTCTGAGATACAACCATTTGTCTTATAGCAGTACTGTTCATTTTCGTGACGCAAAGGTAAAGTTAAGTCACCGTTCTTTAATTTTAGTCCTTAATGTACCTAAACTTTTTTTTTAAACCACCCTGCGATGAAATTTAGTCTGGAAATAGCAAAGCACCAAAATATACGATTTCAACCAGGCATCTAATACTACAGTTAAAATGGAATTCACGGCGTTCATTCTGACGGATCCAATTTAGGGTCCCGTTGGATCAAATGAAACGAAAGGCAAGGGTCCTCCCTGGACCCTTTATCATCCAGGTACATGATCCACTACAGGTGAGCAATTAGACTAAAGGATACAGTGGCTGATGCTCAAGAGTCTGATCTGTGTCATAAAACAAGAACTTAAGCGGTTCTTAAATGTACCACTCACACGCCAAACATGTTTGTTATGCTATGCAAGTTACACCTTATTGATACGAAACAAAGTCTCTTTTAATCTTGAACTTGTGACGGCTGCAGCCGTCGTGGCGTCAATGGCACGACTTTTAGTTGATGGCCACAGCCGTCTGTGGCGTTCAGAAGGTTATGGCTTAGTTTTATAACGCATGTTTTTCGTGATACATTGCGTCGCTGCAATAGTTCTTGACTCAAAAATGTTAAACCAACCCGTCAATGGATTGCTACAAGCATGCGGGCTATCGACCAATGAAACTTTAAGATGCTACATAAGCTGCCACGCCCAGACAAGAATAAAAAGTATAGATTTATGTGCTTCCGCGTTGTAATGGAAGAGGGTCCTGGTAGGGACAATGAGCAACGCTAGTTGGTAGTGCGTATAAGAACTTTTATTACATATAATGTATGGCTATATATTCATTCAGGTTAAGTTGACGCTGAGACAAGCAATATGCGTTTATGTTACAGTAAACTATTGTGTTACTGTACAACACTGAAAGTCGCCGATTGCCATACTTCAGCGTGAAGAATGTCAGATGGAGATAATTTGCGAACTTGATAGCGGCGTCAAATTCAAATAATTGCAGTTTACTTTAAAACCACCAATTAATAAAAAAATAGGTTTACCAGGATTAAGAAATTACAAGTACTCAACTATTGAATGAAAGATTCATCATCATCATCAAGATCATGAAGGTTTCGAAGATTCAGCCAAAAACATGCGTAAAAGTTATGTTTTTTTTTATCGAGGAGTTGATTAATCGTATTTTCACGTGTAAGTCTCAATGAAATAACCTTAACAAACAACATTTGATAAGTTTTGAGTTTGTATCCAACTTTTAAAAATAAGCTATTTCAAAGAAAACATTTTTAATAATTTATGGCCGACTATACGTACTTCTTACAGTAAAAATTAATTAAAAAATTTCGACCCAATAAATTTTCGGACAAACGAAACATTTTTTGGGATACAAAACTTCCAAAGGTAAAACTACATTTGAATAAGGCGTGATAGAAAACTCACCGGATAATCGCTTGCGCTTGTAACTTAATCAACAAATCAACCCTCGAATGCTAACGTGACCAATTAGGTCAAGAGAACAACTCGCCAAGGCTCATAATATAACTCAGAGGGTTAAATTAACTTAGTCTATTTACAATGTTACAAATTTGCGGATGACCGTTGAACAGCTGAGTTGCGAATTGATTAAATACGTCTTAAATCTTGTAGGGTATTAGTGGTTTCAGTTCAGTGGATTGGAGCTTCTGGTTCAGTAGGCAATAGCAAATTTTGTACGTAGAAAGTTTAGGTGTTAGAAACATAAAAACATCATTATGTTGAGGTAATAGGTTAATTGTGTAACTTCATCTGAGTAGATTTTTTTCCGGAAAATATGAAATTTCCTTTTCTGAATATACTCGTAATGTATAAGAAGAGCAAAAGGTTTCTTTGATCAAAATCTATGCTACAATTTACCCGTGATTGAGAAATAAACTTCCAAACATCTATTTTATACATTATTACATCCTCTGAAGTATGAAAACATTCATCAATTGACGTAGAAAAATATTTCTCTCACAAGATTTCTTCTCTAGACCCTCTTGCCTCTTGTTTCAAAGAAAGATGCTATTTATTCCGAGAACCTTCGTGTTTTTCGCGTTCACGGATATCAAACGAAACCCTTGACCTAGTGAGAGAAATCTACTAATTACTTTTTTAATATCATAAGTCGACAACATGTTTGCAAGGACTTTCAACTTTAGGTCCATAGAGCCAAAGTATTTTATGATTTGTAGTGCTTGAGGGAGTTTTGTTCTTCAAAGTAACGATGAGAAGGCTCTTCTCAAGATTCGTCTGCAAGAGTTTGCAACTGTGCAAAGTAAATTATTTTATTAAAGACGGTCAAGAGATGTTGAGTTTTAACTAAAAATTTCGTAATGTTTCGATAAATTGTTGTATATCAATATAATTTACGACTTTAATAGTTTTTAACATGTAATTAATAACAAGCAAGGAAACTGTAGCTCAAGTAAATGACACTAAACAATATTGGCAAGCTTTTATCCAGGGGTAGAGTACGGGTGAAACTCTTTTGACTGATGATGATGATGATCATGATGGACAAAAATTAATATTACTTCCACATGCATATCATATCTGCAGTTTCAAAGAGTGTTTAAAGGGACAATAATATTGTTAGTAGGGGACCGAATAGGCGGCGACCTTCACTTAGCTGTTTATTCGATAAAAAGTATTTTATATCAAATTTTATATTAGCATATTAAATTTGATATAAAATATTGCTTGTTTAATAGACCAATTACATACTAATCGAAAGTATGTTGCCTATAGAACATGCAAACATTAGTTTGACAATCTCAAACAAAACATCTGTAGAAATTGCAACCTAGTTACAAACAGAAGAGAGTTGAATCTGCTTTGGCTATAGAATTTAGTTATTGCATTTTTGCTTAGGAGGGCAGCATAGTAGTAAAGGGAGGGCACACAAGGGTTGTATGCGCGTTGCATCCTTGCCGTTGCGTTGTTCTACATATACATTAGAACAACATGTTGCATTGAAACATTTACGTCGCTTTATGTTAAAATCACAGCGTTGCCACGACGGAACGCACCGGCAACGTTCGTGTAATCGTGTGGCATCGCTCTATGTTGAAATCACAGAGTTGCGACGACCGTGGAGTCGCTCTTAGGCAGATGTAAATATGGCATTAGTTAGCCACAGCAGCTTGAAACTAGCTCGGCGACCACAGCCTTAATGGTCTTCTATTTTTAGTAAACTTATAAATCGTCGGTGTAAAGGTAAAAATCACTAACTTACTCGTATTAGAAAGTTATAATAATATGTACTTATGGCTGAACCCTATATTCAAACCGTGGACACATAGGCTTACTTTGGATTAAAATTTGACACATTTTGTATGGGCCAATGTCAAATTTTAACCTTATCTATCCGCAGTTTGAAAATAGGGTTCGGCTGTTAGTTAGTTTTTCCTTTAAACCGACGAAATATAATCATAATCATAATTTGTATGCGTAAAATGAAAAATATTACAAGTCACAATATAAATTTTTTTTAAAATACAACCTTAATCATTATAAAACTAGCTTTCGCCCGCGACTTCCTCCGCGTAGAAGTCGTTTATCACTGCTCCCTCGGGAACTGTCCAATTTTCCGGGATAAAAACTATCCTATGTCCTATTCTGGAATAGGACATAGGATAGCCCCAACCTATATGTGTGCCAAGTTTCATCTCGATCCGTTTAGGGGTTGAAGCGTGAAAGACGGACAAACATACACACTTTCACATTTATAATATTATTAGTATATTAGTATTAGTATATTAGTATATTAGTATTAGTATATTAGTATATTAGTATTAGTATATTAGTAATAATGATAATGAATAACAATAATGCATGATGTCAAAAAAAAACTAAATTGAAATATCGTACCGTTATTCAGCTAACGCTATACAGTGCTAGTAATAAATTTGTCGTAACTATACAACGACTGCTCAAGCAGCTCTTTAACCTTATTTTAAAACTAGGCAAGCTCGGTGCATCTGTTACTGATTTTGGAAACTTATTGTACACTATTGGGCCCATCATTATGGATACTTTATCGAGATATTTTTCCCCGGGGGCAGGTATAGCCCTTCTCATTAACATATTATAAACATCTTCTATACTAGTAATTTTAGTTCCAAACTAGCCTGAGCTCTTTCCCTACCGCAATTTAAACTTTGCTCCATACCAATTAAAAATTTATGCATTACGGACAAAGTTAATACAAACTGTATAATCATGTTCCAACAACAGATAATTAGGTTTAAAATATAAATTACTGGGTGACAGCGACTTTACTTTTATCAGTTTGTCACCTGGGAATTTAAAAAAATATAATAATAAATAATTACTGCACTTTTGTTGCCGTCATCATACCAAAAAGAAGTTAACTGCATAGTAATGATATAAGCATTTTAAATTTAATGGCATATAGTCTGTCAAATGAAATTGGAAAAGATGTAAACAGGGAGTACGGTAATTGTAACTCATAGTAAGGGTACTGAGGGCCCTGCAAAGATGCACTACGCTAACTATCGTTTCTATTCGATTCGTTTTTAAACCAATCGCGTCACTGGGAGATGACGTGATACGAAAAGTCACGTGGTCTACCAGTGACGCGATTGGTTTAAAAACGAATCGAATAGAAACGTTAGTTAGCGTAGTGCATCTTTGCAGGGCCCTCTGGACTTGAGAGAAGCACGTGGGTCTAACTCCATGTGCTTCTGTTTAGAGTATATACTAAATATTTAACTGAGCAATTTTTCCTCGCATGTGATATTGATATTCATGCACTAGTTTCTTAAATAAGTTCAAGGCTGTCTGAAACTGACATTGTCGGAATACACGTTTGCAAAACCAGGGGTGACGAAAAAAGAGAGGTCTGATATGTGGTAGGAAATGTGGATGCAAAACTGAAGTCACAAAGATCTCACTAAATTTAATGCTAGTAGTAAATACATGTTAATAATAATACGAAGTCACAAAGACCTCACTAAATTTAATTCTAGTATCTAATTCATCTTATCGTGCTTCCTCTCAATCCATAATCCATAATCGTGTGTATGTTTGTCCATCTTTCACGTTTCAACCACTGAACGGATCGAGATGAAACTTGGCACATAAATTGGTTAGGTCCTAGAATAGGACATAGGATAGTTTTTATCCAGAAAAATTGGTCAGTTCCCGAGGGAGCAGCGATAAACGACTTCTACGCTAACGGAGTCGCGGGCGAAAGCTAGTATATATAAATGAAAAAGTCTGGATGTTTGGATGTTTGTTACTCAATCACGCTTCAACCACTGAACGAATTGTGATGAAACTTGGCACAGATAGGTTAGGTCCTGGAATAGGACAAAAAATAGTTTTTATCCCGGAAAATTGAAAAGATCCCAAGGGAATAACGTTGATCAAATTCATCGCGAACAAAGTCGCAGGCAGGCTAGCGTGGTGACCTAGCGACATCTAACGGCAACTTGTATCAACCAACTCGCTACCTCGCTAGCACCACCAGCGTCAGACAGCGCAACTTAAGTGTTCTACAACGCGCTAACGAAGTTTCTCCAGTCAGATGACATATATACAACTTCCAACTTCATTCCAATGGACTTCGGTCCCCAGGCATAACACCCGCCTGGAGAGAGATCTCTCTATTGTCCTCTCCTTCCTACACTAGTAAATAATTTTTTGACTCAAATTGGAACAATGCTCGGTGTTGCTCTTTTCTTTAATATGCAGTTATTAGTTTTACACAGTTACAAATTACACTAAAGTTAAACTTTTCAATAGACTTTACAGAAGCTTCACTTTCTTCATCATCATCATCATCATGTCAGCCGAAAGGCGTCCACTGCTGGACATAGGCCTCCCCCAAGGCTCTCCACTCAGACCGGTCTTGTGCTTTTCACTTTCTTCCTCGATATTAAATAAGCCTGCATTATGAGTAGGGTAGTCAAAGCGGTGAGGTAACATGTAGTGAAGGCTATTAATTCCTTTCTCTTTATATTGTTATTTCGACCGTTTATTCTTGAATTTTCGACACACATTTCGTAGAATGTTTTACTTTGCCAAATTTTTATTTCATCGACAGGCTTACATACATACACAGTACACGTGCAGGTGTTTTATTTTTTTGTGGTCACATATCTTACCTAACCTAAAAACAATAAGGTTTCAGAAGAAATTAGCTTTCGACGAAATGAAATTCGACCAAAGTAGTCTTCTTGATTCAAGAGGATCCTTGTTTCGACATATTCTTTCTTTGACACATTCTAGTTTGGACACATTTTGTTTTGCCTAGGAATGTTAAGTAGTTGAATTATAATCTTTAAGTGATTGATTGATAAATGATTTTATTTAATTATTCAAGCACTTTACAGTCTGTGAGCACTCATAAGATGCTTCGGTTTTGTACCTCTCTCTCACTCGCTCTTAATAAGAAGACATACCCGAAGTACCTCGTGAGAGCTGTCGCAATACATATTTTTAAGTACAACTTTGACATTCCGATTAAAACAAAATGTGTCCCAACAAGAATGTGTCAAGATAGGAATGTGTTGAAAAGAAAAACGATCAAATTATAAACATTCTTTTGTTTTATTGTAAACGGTGTTCCTTTATGTTATGTCTTTATTTTCTTCTCTTTACATAGTAAAAAGCAAAGTCGCTTTCTACGTCTGTCTGTCTGTCTGTATGTCTGCTAACTTCTCCTTAACCACGCAACATGCAGATTTCATTCATTCATTTGTACAACAAAACAAAATCCTTCGGTTTGAAGACAATATTTTAGTTTATTATATTTCGTTAGAAAACACAAAATAATAGTAATGAGGGCACCATTTGACGCTCGGCGCAGTCTTAAAGGGTGACGTCGAAAATTATGACTTTACTAGCTTCTGCCCGCGACTTCGTCCGCGTAGATTTCGATTATCGTCATTCCCTCGGAAACTTTTAAAGGAGATTGACAAGGTTTGGGCCGAACGCTGCCCAGACGTGAAAATACCTCTAACGAGTTTCTTACGTTACTATCTATTATATTTAAAAAACACATATTTTAAAAATTGGTTCGAGAGAAAAAAAAAGTTTTGTATTGCCGTGTTCGTTTTGTTGATGACTATAGATGTTATCGTTGATGCAGTCATCAACATAAAGCAATCTTCATGCTAGGAACAACTGGCTGATGAGTGCATATTATGTGCCTAGTTTGGTTTTTAGGGTGGGCTAGGCACCAACTCATTGTTAGACGCCCTGCTCCACTCTTCGATATAATTATTATCAACCAAGATGACGACCATTAGTAAGTACTGTATATTGATGATTGATGATTTACTTCTCTACAAAAAGTCTTTTTTTTCGTGACTCCTGGGGTAGATCTTGAAGCGATTTAGTGTACCGTCTCGTGATAGCGTAAGGAACATAATGCACTATGTGTTCATTCTGGTCAATCTCCTTTTCCAGGATAAAAAATAGCCTATGTGTTAATCAAGTGTATAAGCTATCTCCATTCCAATTTCATCCAAATCCATCCAGCTGTTGCAGCGTGAAGGAGTAACAAACTAACACACACACAAACATTCGCGTTTATAATATTAGCGAGATGACATTATAACCGCTGGATGGCAGCAGCAGAGGACCGATCGTTGTGGAAAACCTTGGGGTAGGCCTTTGTCCAGCAGTGGACGTCTTGCGGCTGATGATGATGATGATGATGAGATTATAAGTCACATGAGAGAAGACTTGACGGCAATTGTCGCGAAACATCGCAATATAGCTTACGGTGCGGGCTTTAAACTGGGTACGTATCAGAACGCTTAAATTTAAAAAGCCTAATGTATCATAATCCCTAAAAGTTCATAATACCTAAAAATTGTTTTTTCTGAAACCGTAAACTTTTCAGGAATTTTGAAAACGCCATTGTATAGAACTCATTAGGTTAGGTTAGGTTTGTTTTGTAACAATCCTGAAAAATTTACGGTTTCAGAAAAAACAACTTTTAGGTATTATGAACTTTTAGGGATTATGATACATTAGGCTTATTAAATTTAAGCGTTCTGATACGTACCCTTTAAAACTCACATTATAAATGCGAAAGTTTGTGTGTTAGTTTGTTACTCCTTCATGCTGCAACGGCTGGACGGAAATAGATGAAATTCAGAATGGAGATAGCTTATATACCCGGGACTAACACATAGGCTTGATTTTCTTAAATTTTTCCGAAATCTACGCGAAGTCGCGGGCAGAAGCTAGTAATAAAATAAAAGTTCCGAATTCATTTGCGTTGCCAACGCTACTGGCACGACTGGTAACAGTCGATTTCCGCCATGATTATCGGCGTATCAGACAGCAGGGCGGTAGGTCGCTGCCACCATCACCTCCTTAAACGAGGCTAGGGAAATACGCACCAAGCATTGCTGTCGCCGTACTCATTATTAATTCACAAGAATGTTAGTTAAAAATAAAATAGTGAACTTAGAAAGCCTGGAAGTAAATGAGCGGGCGATTTGGTATTATTATGACAACTTTATAAATAGCATCAAGAAACATAGGTATATGAATCAAATATGTGTGATCTACGTGCGGCATGAGTCCATCAAGGCTGTACCATATTAATGTATACATCCAGATCCAGAGTAATGTATACATCGGATTCCGTCTGGCGTCATGAGCTGAGGTTTCTGAGCTGAGCTAAAACCAGTCCCTTATGGGACTCTGAGCAGTCGCCTCCATCCACCCCTTACAGCGACCCCGATCCACGCACTGAGTAACCGAGCATCTGAGCAAATCACGACCTGAGATGGTGACGCTGTCCCGCAGGACATGCCTTCACTCAATGACAACCACATGATGTAAACATGCCACCCATATACCACTACAACCGTATAACATAAATTGTAGATCAGAAGACAAGGATATTAAAAGTACTCACCCAAATTAATATCACCACACACAACTCACCGGCACAGTGTCACGAACGCGTCTACCCTCGTCATTAGAACATACCCGCCGCAATGGCAGTTTCCAATGGTTGTGACGTCAGTAGTTTAAAGGGTACGTATCAGAACGCTTAAATTTAATAAGCCTAATGTATCATAATCCCTAAAAGTTCATAATACCTAAAAGTTGTTTTTTCTGAAACCGTAAATTTTTCAGGATTGTTACAAAACAAACCTAACCTAACCTAATGAGTTCTATACAATGGCGTTTTCAAAATTCCTGAAAAGTTTACGGTTTCAGAAAAAACAATTTTTAGGTATTATGAACTTTTAGGGATTATGATACATTAGGCTTTTTAAATTTAAGCGTTCTGATACGTACCCGTTTTAAATGTCAGAACTTGACAATACCCGCATTTTCGTAGGCGTAGAATTAGTTTCCATTTCGCATTACTTCCTGTTAGGGGTTAATTTTCGAAAACTCCTTAGTAAGTACCCCAGTATATGTTTTTTTATGATGATGGGTTTGCCCTTGACTAACTCTTGCCTTTAGAAGAAGAAGATTTTATCGACGATGAAGCGAGGTCACCTTGAAGATGCCTATTAAGCCTAGCCTATCTATATCCCACCTAAATTTCAATTCCGTAGGTTCAGCGGTTAAGGCTGTTAATTATATAAATTATCTCAAAAAAAAATAGAAGCAGAAATAAATACGCGCCCAGAGTTGCGGGCTAAACCTAGTTAGCAGATTATACGAGTGTTTATTTTTATTTTTCTTTATTATCTAGAGAAAACGAATGAAAGTGAAGTCTCCGCCATCTAGTAATTTATATAAACCTTATTATAACTGCCGTAATACCAAAAGAAGGCAGTTAATTGAATATAAACAGTATAAGCATTTTAGATTTTATGTGGTTGCCAATAGAGGATAGAATGGTTCAAAAACTACATTTCAGTTAGCCATCTTTGATATTGAAGCAGATCTGTTGCTGTAACATTTTGATGCAGTTAGTAGTTTAAAACCATTTCGCTTTAATTTTAGAAAGGCTTTGCTAGAATAGTATAAAGTCCTTAAAAAAAAATTGTGCAATATTTATTAGATATAGATAACCTATTCTAATAAAGTAACTGACTAAATAATACATTGCTAAAATAATTATAAAATATAGCAGCGTATCTCACCATAGATTTTATTTTCCGACCGTACCCGGCCGTGTCTTGCGGATATTACCACTTACTTTATAAAGTTGCATCTTCTCAAAGTCCCAAACAGAATTTTATTTAGCAGTAAATGTCGTGAAATTGCATCTTTTCTTGGAAATAAGAAATAATACAGAGAAATAATTATTTACCCACGCGATTGTGAACACATACTGTTACAAACCTAAAACGGGACTACAAACATCGAAATATCGAGGTATTTTTAGATTCATAACCAGAGATCGGACAAATGGGTGTTATTACTCGAAATAATGTGGGCATGACTCCAAAGATTTTAATTAAACAAATTAAATTACATTAATTGATTACTTACCCTAAAAATAATTTTGATCCTTTGCAAGGCAGTAATAATACAAAGAGTTTTTATTGTTAAAGCAAATAAACACTATTTTTTTATAATTTTTCCAAGGTTAATTTATTCATTTTCACGGCTAAAATAAACTTATGAGGTGAAAAGCTCCTTTCAAAATCCGCAGATGTTAATAACTAGAGCAAACTTAAGTAGATTAATATAATATTAATTGCCACTGCTCACGTCTTTGTATTATTTATTTATTACTGTCCTGCAAAGGATCAAGATTAAAGTTCAAGTAAGAAATCAAGTAATGTAATTTAATTTGTTTTATTAACATCTTTGGAATCATGTCGACATCATTGAGTGTAATGACGCCCATTTTCCGATCTCTGTTCATAACAGTGTGTGTGAAAGTTTATAACAAACAATGATAGTTCACTAGCGTAGCAAATTAATAGTATTTTAACAATACTGTTAAACAACTACATTTGACCAAAATTAATAATAAACTAGTGAATACACGAAGCCAACGAACATTGATAAGCCAAAAGCAACCAGGAGCACACGAAAGCTCAAAACCACATTTTATAGACAAGCCAAAACTTCAAAATCATTCTTAAGAAATTGTATAAAATTCTACAATAAAATTCAAAAAAAGAAAGAGCTAAAATAAAATCTAAATCTAAATAAAACAAGAACTAATTTCCCGAGCATATTATAAAGTAAACGATTATATCATGGATAGTGATGTTTGGCAGTGAGTCGTCCTGCATGAGTGATCTACGCTTAAATCTTCGCTTAAAAAAGGTACCTACTGTGCAAAAAACACTGTGATATTGTACATTTATGTATAATGTAAACGTTTTTTTTAACGAGATTCTTACGCCGGTTCTTCTCGGGGCAAAGGTTTTATTTTTCAAACCGGTGCTAATGCTTTTTGACATTCATAGGCGCATTATTATTATATCTTAATTGAAGAATAAAGAACATTGACTTTGATTTTGAATACAACAAAAAACTGGGTTCAAATCCCGGTAAGGGCAGGTTTTTGTGTTATGAGCACGAGTATTTGTTACTGAGTCTTGAAAGTTTTCTGTGTATTTAAGTATGTTTTCCTGTGCACAAGTAAGTTTATCGTTGTCTTTAGATTAGATAGGATTAGATTAATTTATTGGTAAAATAAATGTAACACGTCATATTTTACATTAATATCACATTTTTTCACAATCAATTATATCATTTACAACATAATGAAAATATTAAATTTCTTATAGACTTGTTGCATAGAACAAGCCTAGAGCTTAGATAGAGACTAAGTGACATTTATTGTCCCCTATTAATTATGTATTTATTTAATCAATAACGAAAACTAGTTAAAATTCACTAACTTAATTTGTACTACACAAACATACAAATCGTCGATGAAACTGCAATACCGCGTAACCAACAATAGCTAATGCCGCGTAACTAACAAATGTGTCAAATTTGAGTTTTCGCGGCTGTAGGTAGAGCACTGTGATAGGCTCCAGACGGCATTGACAGCTGTGTTGATAACCAATCAGAAAGCTCCAAAGTCACGTCATGTCGATACCGCGAGAGAGCATGTCGTTTTTACAATTATTCAATTGTGTAATACCGCGTAAGTGCTTTATATAAATACATACTGGTAAATTTGGATGCTTAATATAATAAACAGCTAAATTATAGGGTTAACAAAGTTTTTTAGCGTTTGGGTAAGTCTAACCTCAATAAACACAAAGATATTCAAATTTAATGCTCTCCTGTAAAATTTGCCACAAGTCAGTTACGCGGCATTAGCAATTGTTGGTTACGCGGTATTGCAGTTTCATCGACGAAATGGTACAGTAAAATAAATGAACAACTTGCCAAATTATTATATTTGCAAGATTTTTAAACTCACTTAACAAAATGTTGCTAAGTTACATTTTAATATCAGGAAATAACCCAACAACCCGATATTATTTATACCAACAACTTTGGCCCAAACGTTTGCCCTATATGAGCCGCGCTAAACTCCCAGAGGTACCGTAAGTCTCCTATAACAACAAGGGAGGTAATTGGATACCAAGTTATTATCTCGTCATGATGAGAAAATTAATGAAGACATGTGATTGACGCCGACGATATAATAATTAAGCTGCAAACACACTTACCGAGGCGGGGCGGTGTGATGCGTTTTCATACAAAAACGCCTCGGCCACGCTTTGGAAACGCTTTTAAGTATGGGAACGCGCCACACTGCGCCCTCTCCGCTTTCAGCGCGTTCGCAGCTTTAATGACAGGGGGATAAGTACAAAATAAATATGATTTTGAGGGTTCTCCTATGGAAGCCCTAATCGTCATTTGTCCTAATGCATCGTTTGTCCGAATTTTCATTTATCCTAAAGCCATTTCCGCTTAAATTTTAAAACTTTTTTGTATTGTTATAATACAACCCTAACCTAACCGAACCGCTGATAATATAATTGGAAAACTTAAAAAAGTTGCCTAATTCATCTGAAAACCAGTTTAGGGCAAATGAAAATTCGGACAAACGATATGTTAGGACAAACGTTGTTAGGGATTGTAAGGGACACCCGGTTTTGAGGATACCGCATACAAACTTTTAAATGTTAATGTCTTCTTTTGTGCACCAACTGTATTTCTGTTTTAGATTGACCCCATCGAGTAGACCATCCATGTGATGGAACCAGTCGAGTACAAAATCAAATGTAATGTTGTCAAAATCAGTAACAGATGCAACGAGCTTGTTTCAAAATAAGGTTGAGGAAGTAGTTGCTTGAAATAAACGC
The DNA here is from genome assembly GCA_946894065.1 of Acleris literana. Taxonomy (NCBI): domain Eukaryota; kingdom Metazoa; phylum Arthropoda; class Insecta; order Lepidoptera; family Tortricidae; genus Acleris; species Acleris literana. Next base: position 5,698,645 of record OX335692.1, read on the forward strand.
ATTTTGATTTTGATTTTTGATTTTTGATTTTTGATTTTGAGCAGTCGTTATAATATGGTCTAAAATCCGAATAGGAGACGATTTGCACCGGGCTGTTTATTCGATGAAAAGTATTTTATATCAAATTTAATACGCTAAATAATATGTGGCGAATAGCTAGGCTGAAAAAAATCAGTCCAGTATACCTATCAGTATATATCTTTTTTTTTTTATTAAAAATGTTTTTTTTTTTAATTACAAATACTTGTTTAATAGACAAATTACATACTAATAGAAAATATGAAGTCTATAGAATATGCAAACGTTAGGTTTGGTGTAAATTATTAGTACCGACTTACCTGTTTATACCTGCCTACCCAATAGTATGACGGGAAAAAAATAGTCGACCTAACGTTTGCATATTCTTTAGGCTTCATACTTTCGATTGGTATGTAATTTGTCTATTAAACAAGTAATTGCATTTTTTTTAAACAGAGTTAATTTTTAATTTTATAATTAATTATGTACTGCACTGAAATTTTTCAGCCTACCTATTCGCCATATTAAATTAAAGTGCATTGGGTAAATTTGTTTGAAGAATATTGTCATTTTTTTTTTCAGCGGCCTCGGATGATTCTTACATAGTTATTTAGAGGACCGCTAAATACATATAGTTAAATAATATCGGAGCGAAGATTTTAAAGATTTAAGTGTTCAGTTTTTAGTACAAAAGTACTCCCAAGTATGAATATTTAAATATCTCGGTTCCGATGCACTTAAGAGTATTACATTACATAATAAAATATGTTTATTTTTAATAATTCTATCATAATTTGCCACTTTTACGAATGGCCGCTCACCTTGAAAATGTATGAATTTTACAAATGACAACACTTTTACCCAAACCCCTTTGCAATTTAATTAAATAGCATATTCAATTTGGTATACAACACTTGTTATCGAATAAACAGCCCGGTGGAAATCGTCTCCTATTCGGATCTCCTACTAATAGTTCCGATGAATTTACTAACTACAGCGTATAACATGTTTTACATATTAACCGAGCGATATTACCTTGATCCATTGATGCGTATGTTAATGTTAGTGACCATACATTTGTTATGATATTATTTGTGCTAGTTTTAATATTATTTTTAACTTTATCATCGTGTAATGTTACTTACTTTTAAGTATTATTGTGTATTATCCTCGTAAGGCCCTCCATACTACAAACAGGGAGTTTTTGTGCGTGGGACTTTGAATCTACCATCAACGCAATAAAGTTCAATTACGTTTGTTCGATAATGCCATTTTCAGTTTATGAACATAGGAAAATAAACCTTATTCTTATTGCAACAAAGTTCAAATTAAATTTATATCCTATTGCACAATGGTCCTTACGAGGTTATAATTGAAAAGCTGACCTTGTGCTGGAGTTTATCGCAGTGCTACTTCTCCGCAATGATGGTCTTGTCCGAAGCGCTAGTAGATTCACTCCTAATATCTGTTTTTGTATAAGCGATGTGTTTGTTGGTGTCTTTGACCTATGTCATTCATCAGTAACTTTTTTTCCATCTCTTCTAAAGTAGTTCATAATATTACCTACATGATACATTCTCTAAATTAAGTAATGATTACGTGATAAAATGGAGTCTAACAAGATTGCCTAACACCCGAATATTGATAAACCCTTTTCTTATCCTTATAAAATAATAAATGTATAATTAAAACACTTAACAGTCTCCGAATATTTTACCGAAATATAGCATTTTAAATGTCGACTAACATTATTTAATCCATCAATAGTTATCAAATTTATTGAACATAATTAACGAAGAGTCTACTTTCACGCTGCCCGGGGAATTTAAGGTATCGAGAATTATGTATTTTGGTAACCAAATTAATTCACAGTTAAGTCACTTTTAAGTTAAGAGACCACATTATTAAATTATTTTTGCGGCAGTTTTTTGAAGTAGCCACAGTTTTGGTTGGCGTAAAAGTAACTATTTATGGCCGAATACATATCGCTTCAGATAAACACTTATATTTTATGAATATAAGTATTTTAAAGACGGGGATTTAGAGGGCTATAGTCGGGATCCCGAGTTCCTTATACGGTTTACGAATACGGCGTAGACGGTATTTTTTTTAAATTTGATACAGGACCTTACGTCTCAGTCACAGAAATATTTATACTTTCCGAGGTAATAAAAGAGTTACGCGGACGAAGTCGCGAGGAGAAGCTAGTATGAATATAAACTGCGTACAACGACGAAATTATCCCCTTAATAAAACTTTCTTATAAAAAAAAACATTTTGGCACTGATTTTTAACCGGCAGAGCTAATACTTTCCTTAGATAAAGTTTTGTTAATTTTACAATTACTAGAGACCTCCCGCGACTTCGTAGAATTAGTTTCCCGCTACGCCCCCTGTTTTAACCCCTTAGAGAACGAATTTACAAAAATACCTTCTTATGCACTAAGATATAAGGAATATTTCCCCCAAAGGGGTTTGGGTAAAAGTGTTGTCATTTGTAAAATTCATACATTTACAAGGTGAGCGGCCATTCGTAAAAGTGGTAAATTATGATAGAATTATTAAAAATAAACATATTTTGTTATGTAATGTAATACTCTTACGAGGGCTGCTACTTATGTAACCGGAATAGAAAAAAAAAACAAACGTAACTATATGACTAAATATGGTTTTATTGTTTTTCAAAATATTCTCCCTTATGATCGATGCACTTTTGCATACTTTGAAACCAATTTTTAAAACATTTTTTCCGCTCTGACTGAGGTATCTCCAAAACGTGCTGTTTGAACGCGTCGACTGCATCTTCACGGGTCGAACATTGTTGACCACGTAATTTATTCTTTACATTTGGGAATAAATAAAAATCATTGGGTGCCAAATCAGGGCTGTACGGACCTTCCAAAAATCGAGTCGTTTCGCGTGATGTATGACAGCTGGCATTGTCATGGTGAAGAACGTTTCTGCGTCGCTGGTTGTTTTTACGTATTTCTTCAAATACCTCCGGCAAACAAATGGTCGTGTACCATTCCGAATTAACCGTTTTATGATTCTCTAGTGGCACTGTAGCCACATGGCCATTAATACCGAAAAAGCAGGCGACCATTTGCTTCAAGGTGCTTTTTGCACGAGTTACTTTCGTAGGGTTCGGCTCATTTTGAAACACCCACACTGTTGATTGTTGTTTAGTTTCCGGATCATACGCATAGATCCAGGATTCGTCACCTGTGTAGATATTATAAACAGCTTTTGAGTCACCACGGATATATTTTTTTAACATTTTTTTGCACTATTCGACGCGAGCCTCTTTTTGATCCTTAGTTAAATTGTGAGGGATCCAACGGGAACAATTTTTTTTTACAGCTAAATGATCATGTAATATCTTATTAATGCTCGTCATACATATGCCCAGAGTCGCCTCTATCTCGCGATATGCTACATGACGGTCATGCATTATAAGTTTTCGGACAGCTTCAATATTTTGTGGTACAACGACCGATTTCGGGCGACCTTCCTTAACTTCGTCCGTGAGCATACTACGTCCACGATTGAACTCACTAAACCAGTGGTACACAGTGTTTTTCGATTGAGCTTCATCACCAAAAGTCGAAGTTAATTGATCTATGCACTGTTGTTGCGTTAAACCACGCCGAAAATCATAATAAATCATAGCACTCATATTTTCACGAGTGAGTTCCATTCTTGCAGCGAGATGACATTTTGATCCCGCCAAAAACAAAAGACTAGCGTACATAAGAAAAAAAATTATAGCGGCCAGAATTAAAAAAAAGTTCAAATTTTACCATGGAGGTCAGATATAACGTTTATAAATGTTGGAATCCCAGATTCCGGATACATAAGTAGCAGCCCTCGTAAGTGCATCGGAACCGAGATATTTAAATATTCATACTTGGGCGTACTTTTGTATTAAAAACTTAATACTTAAATCTTTAAAATCTCCGCTCCGATATTATTTAACGCCATAAATTATATATATCTATGTGTATTTAGAGGTCCTCTAAATAACTATGTAAAAACCATCCGTGGCCGCTGAAAAAAAAAAGACAATATTCTTCAAACAAATTTACCCAATGCCCTTTCAAGTCCCTAGGTCCAGCGGTTTCAGATGTTCGTTGACCAAGCAGCCAGCTAGGCAGTCAGTTTCTTCTTTGATATTAATATAGATTACGCATAATTATCTTTCAAATAATGTTTTACTCTATAAATCACTTCTTTATTAGGTACCTAATGTTATATATTGATTTTAAAAATATTTCTATCGTAGTTGCAGCACAAAATAAATTATGCATGTCTACTGTAAGCACTTATAATATATTTACATCCTATCAGAATACCACTAATAATCTTTCCAAGTAAATCTCGACAAAAACAGCTGAGCATCATTTGCTTCGTATCTTTTTGTCTCTTTTTGTCTGTCAAAGAGTCTTTTTGTCGGCATGGCGGTCGTTTTGTCGTCAAATTCCTCGAAGAGCAAATATGGAGCGCATCTGTGCTCGTAAATAATTTCTGTCTGCGGACACGTGTCCGAAATAATGTGGATGCACGGAATCGAGACGGGTTTGCGTGGAAATGTTTAATACATTAAGAGATGACTCGACGATAGTTCAAATTCGATAGTTTTGTTGATTCTTTGTATGGGTGCAAAGGAAAAGGATGAAAAAAGAGTACTTACTTGTAGCCGAAATGTGAATGTTTAAATCGATGTGTGCTGTAACAAGAATAGATATAGTATATAGTATGTAAGAGGAAACTTAAATGTGGCACAAGTGAAAGACAAAATGAAAGAGATTGTCATGGTATGGGCATGTTATGAGAAGGAATAACTAGGCTGACAGGGATAGAAGCTTTACCTCCACATCTCGATAACACTAGGTAGCAAATACAGCCTTTGTGCCTAAATCACTATACGAGCAGATCGCTTTGCGACCAAATCTCGAAGCTTGAGTCGCTAAATGGCTACATTGTTTTATTCATCTTATGTCTGTCTTAGCAATATCGATGCAGCCCCGCATGGCGGGGCTCCTATTCTTGGGCAAGTTGCCCTTCGGGCATTTGAAGTTGCCTAACGAACCTAAAGTAACTAGTAACGTAAACGAAGTGGTCATTTTGCAACTACAAGATGTGAACCTAAAGCTTCTATACTGGCTAATCGCGTCGTCAAAATATTATACACCGGTTGCCCTTAGAAACTATCCCATTCTACAGAAAAAATGTACCCTGTGTTCTTCCTCGGCATTCAAGCTATCTCCACACCAAATTTTATTAAGATCGGTTCAGTGGTTTAGTCGTGAAAGCACAACAAACAGATGGACAGACTTACACAGTTACTTTCACATTTATAATATTAGTATGGATAATTTCCTATTAAATAGATTACTTCTCACTATTAGACATTTGAGCTTCAGAGAATATTTGGATGTTAAGAGATCTGAATAACTATCTGTCAATCACATGTCATAAACCACTTAATTTTTTTTCTTAAGTGGTATATCGTGTTTATAAAAAAAAACTATTTTTTTTTACAAATTCCAATGACGTCTGTGTCTGAACTCTTAACAATTTTGACGTGTTTACTCTCGGACTACTCCATAGTTTAATGTCAACTGTCAAAATATAACATTATTTATTGCTTGTTAAGTATTCCTTATTTTATTGCTCAAGCTCACGGACACGTAAATTCACTTTCAGATGTCCATAAATATTCGCGTCTTATTTTTATTTTAACCGACAAATTTAAAGGAATTAAGTCCAAGTTACTAATTTTTTTTCTTTATCTTTTTATAATATTCTAGAGTCCGCACGAATGTGCTTATTGTTCCAATTATTTTCGGTGGCAAAGGAAAGCGCGACTACCAGCCCCCTCCCCTCCCCCAACATGTCACCCCGCTGAACGATCGCGCAAAAACTTGTCGGGCTAGAAATCCTGCTAATGACACTGTGTCCCTAACGCCCTCATAATTCAATACCTTATCTCTAGCACTAAATTGACCAGCATTTTCTTGCATAAAACGTTAATACAAAAATGCTTTCATAACAATGCCTCATATCGTCGCTTTACTTTCTCAACCTCGTATCTGCTCGAATGGTTAGATAGGATAAGCACTCATGTTCCCTAAAGAATAAAGACTACTTTCCTATCTAACTATTCGATCAGATACGAGGTTGAGAAAGTAAAGCGACGATATTGATCGCTTTTATTATACGGTAGAACAATCGAATTGAATGCTAAAGATCTAATAAATTGTCTTTGGTCAACCATTATTATCACAGATAAAGGAAGTTTATACCGAACGACAACGATTTGGAATTTCATGAATAAAAAAATCATGTAGACTATAAGAAAGACAATATTTATGCTTTCTACCTATTTATATAACGCAACGACATTAATTAATTTAAAAAAAAATACGGTGCAAAAGACAGCAACATTAAAAATAAACATTATCGTTATAATGTAAAATACCTTTTACTTTTTAGAACCTGTAAAAAGCTTACTCATTAAGCCATTAAAACCAACATTTCAAAACAGACAAGCAATGGTTTAATAGTAGATTATACACCGAGGGGATAAAGCACTGTTTTATGTCACGGGCGCGATATTGAATCCTGAGCTAATGAGGGACTCCAGAATTAACTCCAGAGCACAGCAAGGGTGTTAAGAGTTAATTCCTGAGCGTAGCGAGGGAATTGAAACGGAGTCCGGAATGCAGCGAGGGATTTAAGCTCGCCCAAGACGAAAACAGCTTTATCCCAAAGCAGAATACTCTACTTTTCTCAACTTTTGTTTTATTTTCTTTGTTTTGCATATAATAATAATAATAATATCACGGGACGATCTCACACAAATTGACCTAGTCCCAAACTAAGAAATACTCGTGCTCATCACACAAATATTTGCCCATACCGGGAATCGAACCCGGGACCGTTAGCTTCGTAGGCAGGGTCACTACCAACTAGGCTATCGCGTCGTCAAATGGCTTGGTAGTGGCCAGTTCGATTTTCAAATAAGTTCGTTTTGCTATAGGTTTCTTTTGGAACAATTTTTCGTACGAATTCAAATCTCATTATAACCCGCTGGTTAGCCGATGGCTATAATGACTTACTTTGTGTTTGTGAGGTTTGCATGATATATAATTGGGCAATTTCGAGCACGTGGTGTGAAAAACATATTTTATTACACCCTTTTTGGATCGGAGGTTAGAAATCGTATCGTAATCGGTCACTATAAAGGGGCTACGATTCCAATAAAAATTCCTGCTAGTCATCGACATACTTGCTCATTCCGAAGAAATTCCTTAAAAGAATAATGGTTTTTATGTACAAAACAGGGCCTGTCAATATAAATTAAAGGGTTTTTACTTACCGTTACTAATATTCGCTATTTTAGATTATATAAGTTTTTTTTTTGAGCGAATCTGCCATCAGTCGCTTTCGGCAAGCCTATGAGCAGATGAGTTAAGTGCAGTAATGACTTTCTCGGTAAATAGGGTCACTGTCCTATTTCCCCTTAAATTAAATATGATTCAAATAAAATAACGAATTAACTTTATAATGCTATAAGACTGTTGGATTTCGGTTTTCGTAGAATTTCGTGTTTTTTTTTAAATTGACTCAAATGAAAATTTGAACTACAATAAATCACCACTTAACCAATTTTTTGCTGTTGAGTCAGTGGCATGAACAAACACAATAAAAAAAAATAAGTTCGTAAACCGTGTATAGCTTTAAAATAGATGTAACGATGTCGTCCGTTTATTTATTTTAAGACGCGCTCGCTATAAAAAGGCCATGTCTATGGTAGTAATAAAATAAATAAACCAACTTCTTTCCATTTAAAATAACACAGTTTACGCGTCAAAAACACGGTTTAATTTTTAACGACATAAAACACCACAAAATCGCTCCCGAAACATTTTAAGCTGCAAAGTTAAATAAAATTGCTGCTCGAAACCCACTAATCTCTCTTTTATTGCTTTATGAGAGTTTCAGCGAACGTATTTTAAAACTTAGACGCCTTTTTGATGTCACAGTACTTAATTTACAAAACGTCAGTACAAATAAAATTTACGTCCAAACAATTTTCAACCTTTCAATCCTCAGCATACGATCGAAGTTGTTATAAATGAGGCTAGTATAGAATACCAAATGGGGGAAGCGTTTGCTCCTATTTAAGACAGAATTTATGGGTCGTGAAATCGTTGTGTACGTTAGCTATTTTAGTTATTTTGAGCCATTAGCGGTCTTTTGGTTTCTTTTTACACTTAACCACTTTTTAGACGCTGTAAGTGACGTTTATTTAAAAACCACTCGCTTTGATGTACGGCGTTGGTTTTATTAAATAAAATGAGCATTTCGTGTGTTTATAGTTTGTTGGTTTGGAGATAGCGTTTTATTTTGGAACTTCTAAAGAGTGTTCGAGTTTTGCTACCTTCGTCTATACTCGTATTTCCTGAGATACAATTTGGGTGTCTTCAAATTAGAAGTCAACAGGGTTCTACTGGAAGAGCGAGCTTCATCCTAGACTTTATCATCATTTACCATCGAGATATAGAACTCAGTCACAGGCCAGCGAGAATTTAAAAAAAGTAATAAAACCCGCAACTCAAAAATAAAAATGACCGTTTTTGGACTGTGAACTATACCTATTGTTACGCCGATGAGATACTCGTAAGGCGTCTAATTTCCAATCGTGAATTTTGGTGCTTTAGAAGCGTTTTCAGCAGGCTGAAATATCGTTTCAGTCCGTTTGGAGCCACCCTCTATCAGATTACGCGATAACCTGAAAAGCCATATTCAGGCGTTTTCTGGACCCCTTATTGGCCTTTGAAGTACATTTCAGTATGTGGCAATTTTCCACTAAAAGTGAAAGAGATAGCATGATTAGAACGAGACAGCGATACTGAGAACCTTCCAGAAGCGTATGTACGAGATAACATGATTGGGAATGAGACAGCAATACGCGGAACATTCCAGACCCATGAGTCAAGGACATCGCGATTGTAAACAGAACAAAGTAGCAAGGTGTAGAACATTCCAGCAACAAATAGTCTCAATCATCCTCGGCGGGTCAAAGTACATCGATCATTCTGGAACGCATTCTGGAATGATCGGACACGGGGACTATAAAAAGGCGGTTCGGTTGCGAGTGATTCAGTCTTTACTTGGAAAGCGAACAGTGCGAACAAGAGCTGCTCTATCAGTTACCTACCCCCACGTACGTAATACCATCTTTCACGTCGATCAATTAAGGTGCTGAACCGTATTGACAACGAAAACACTATCGTATTTATTATATCAGTAAGGATATCTCCTTTTATGTTTGAAATATTATCAGTATTTGTACAGTTTTACAAATAATAGAAAACTTCAACCAAAATAACGCCAAATATACCCTTTTATTTCATGCTCGCGGAAACCCCACCAATTCGTTATATTCAGCGCAAAAGCGTCGTTCGCCATTACGAACAATTCTTACGTAAAAGCCGGAAAGGTATTTCGCGAATAACAAGGAATTCTTATAAACAATGGTTACGTGTTATTTGGTACGTTTATTTACGGATAAACTTGGCATTGTACGCGCAGATAACTGCTAACAGGAAGAGTGTTAAGTTTTTGCAATGCAATGGTTTTTTTATTAACAGCCTTTTTAGTATTCTATTTTTCAATGGTACTTATAAGTCTTCGAACAAATAAATTGTAAATTTCGTTTTGTGCAAATTGTGGTTATAGAATTATCAACAAATTTTTAGAGATCTTTGTAATTCTGTAGCTCTGCCTACCCCACTCTGGGAACGAAGGCGTGAGATTATGTTATGTGTTGTAAGTCTTCGAAATATCAAAATAAAAAGGGTGTCTAGTGTACTCCGTGTATCTCCTCCGTTCTCACTAGAACCGATACCCCACTGCTGGGAAACTTACCTGACTTACCTCTCTTCCTTTCACATAGCCCTATCTTAGGCAGTCTTCCACCAGTCTTGATTCGCTGACTGAAGCTTGAAGCTATCTATCACGTCTCACCAACGTCGCCTTGGCCTGGTGCTATACCGGATACCAGTGAGGGATGCGCGAGCAGGCCGCTGGAGGATAGAGGATCAAAATCAAATATTTATTCAGGTATATTGGCCTCATAGTTACGGGCTCTTATACACGTCGGTAGTATAGAGAGAATCTACTAGCGCTTCAGTCAAGACCATCATTGCGGAGAAGAAGCGCCGCAAGAAACTCTAGCAGAAGGCCATATTTTCAAATATAAAATACAATAATACTTAAAAATAAGTTACATTACAAATGTGAGGCCAATTACATTAAATATAAAAAAAAATACTAGAAGAACAACTCGACGAGGTTTCTACTTCAAAAGCTATTTCTAGAATAATTATCCGAGCAACAAGTTCTGCAGACGTGAACATACCAGACCCCACAAACAGCCGGTAGGTATTCCTGCCACTCTCGGTTGGCGATGCCCACATAACCTTGGGCCCCCAAGCCCAGGTGGCAGGTATGCGTAAAAGGATATTTTTTTTAAAGTCGAATCTACATTCAATGTATGTGTTGTGCCTTTTAAAATAAAATACAAAACATTTTATTGTTTATCTACATCCATATCATAACTTCCCTACAATATGTTCAGAAGCGATAAGCAAATCGCCTATATTAAGAAACCTGTATCTGTGGTTGCATCTTAATGTTTACATTAAAGTATAGCACATATAATTTTTATATTAAAGTGTCGGTACCTAAACATTAAAGTATCGGTAATACTGTACCACTAACTTGAAAATGCAAGCCATATCTGTGCATTATAAATAAAGTTTGTTTTTAATTATTTGTTTATTTTTTATTTAAGCTTTGGTACTACAAACAAGTTAACAGTAACACTAACTTAATAAAAATAAAGGCCATATCTGAACATATTATAGAAAACTTATGATATCGACAGTGGAAAGGTAAAAACGCTTAAGCGCCATATTGGAAACTTTACAGAAATGAGGTTTAAAGTTTTTTTTTGAGAAAAAAAATCATATCTCAAAAAGTTTTACGACTATTTCCATGAAAATCAAAATATATAAGTTAGAATATGCCAGCTATTTATTTATGAAACAAGTTCTGACCTAGTCCTTCTAGTTACAGAGATAGATGTCGCTTAAGCAATAATTGTGTGGCTAGTTCCAAAAATGACAGTCAGGTAAAAATGCTTAAATCGCAACTAACTATAAACCAAAATGACTAACGGTACATATTTTTTATGTCTAGAAAATACAAAATTTACTTATATTACTTCATCTTTCTAGAAACTGGTAAAGTAAAAAATCTAACGAATGATAATTACTGTTATCTTGGATGGTGAATTTACTTAAAGTCACTAATTATTTATTATTTATAAATTATATATCACTTAACTGCCTAATTTTACTCATTATTCAATATAAAATGGTTTAAAGCAAGCATTTTTGTTTCTACACGGACTACTAAAAGCTTAAATTCTAACTAATACATTAATACTTAGTGATTTTGACGTCATTTAAGAAAGAGAAGTACCAAAATATCTTTTAACGGGTACGTCTCATAATATATAAAGTTCAATAATAATGGGATACATAATGGTTCATAATATAAAATGGTGTTTTATCTGAAATCGTAAACTTTTCGGGATTGTTATAACATAAACCTAACCTAACATAATGGTTTCTATACAATGACCTTTTAAAGAATCCTGAAAAGTTTATAGCTGCATAAATAAAACCATTATTATTGGTAGGAGTTTTAGATACTTGCAAAATTTTACTGAGAAAGAATAGTTGATTGACCCAGATACGTGTCGAATTTTTGGAGTCGGTTGAAAAATAACCTTTTCATTTTTTTTGCAGATTGCAATTAAAACATCATCAAAAATCTATTGAATCGATAGAATTCCTTCTGCTATCTTTAAGAATAATTATTAACAGTTCACTAGGTATCTAAGTTATACCAGCCTGAATTACCAGTCTACCTGGAACCATTCAAAATAGGATCTAACATATTTGCTATAAATTAAAATGACATAGAATTATATTCTAAATAGTCATATGTTTTTAAATCTTTGTTACAAAAGCCATGTTCTAAAACTTTTAGAAATTATAATTTTAATATGTCTAATATTCATAATACAATACAATTACAACCTATATCATTATTTTTTATAATATTCACAATGTTTAATCGTTTAAACCTAAAACTCAAACAAATGCCAATTTTCACACTATAATGAATACGGTTAGAAGTGATAATATGAAACCTCACTCATATATTTATTATTTTCTTTATATATTTGTGTTTGACGAGGCCCTTTTGGCTTTCGGCTCCTATTTCGTGCTCTGAAGAACAAAATAATATAAAAAAACCTACCTCACAATTTTTTTTGGTAAAGTTCATTTTTCATGGCGAGCCTTGCCCTCCTATCTCCGTTTCAATGCGGGGATTACCCTCCGCCTTCCACAACCACTCGCTATGTTGGTTCCATTATAGCAAGTAAAAATTCCAGATTTGAAGGTAATATAGGTACTAAATAAATCTTATGGCTGATGATTAGTAGACGAAATGACTTTGATATAAAATTTATGCTAAGCGAAGATTTTAGAAATTAACTTTTATAACATTTGAATTTACAGCAAATTAATTAAGAGGAAATGTAATTGTAGTGTTTGATTTTATAGCAAATAAGGGGATACGTTCACAAAAACGTTGATTTTATACCCACTAGCCAACATTCTACTTGTATTTACTTCGAAAGATAGGAACTGAATTCCGTTTTTTTAATTTAGCATAATAAAATTTAAAAATTACATACGTAGGTATGTACTGGAAGGAAAACTTTGCAAGGCGTACATGGAGCGGAAGCCAACATGCAGAGGCCCTTTAGTCAACATTAATTTAGTAAAGTGATGGGACAGTAACTGGCATTTGTCCCTGAGTTCACACTATAGATGTATGCTCCCACGGGCAGACACCGGTTAGTGTAAGACTAAATGAGATGGACTGGTGAACTAGGCTATTGATAAACCTATGACGCCAATGCTAATTACTTTGGTTGAAATGACAGACAGTGACTCGCCAAGTCAATGGAATGGGTCTCCTAAAATAGCCTTAATACGTAGTACCAGACAGGCAATAGTTCCAGAGGGGTTGATAAGGTCGAAAAGGGGCATCTGGACTTTAAACGACGATAAGTTGCCCACTCACCACTTATGCAACATCCGCCCTTCGAGCATATATAGCTCTTGCGACTCCAATCTTACCGGCTAATAAAAGATAGCCAGAGGTGAGAGTCTATTCCTCGTCATCGTACACTCCAGCGGGCCGGTGAAGGCAAGCGTGAGGTGAGGAACAGGACCTTCCCTCGGAACCAAAAGCTCGCTACTAGCTGTTGCTGTGGCGTGACGTATTATTATTATCACACAAGATGCTTGATATCGCAAAGTTCACAAGATATGCACTTACTTATTATATACATCATCACTGTCGCGCTCGTCGTCACCGTGGACTGAGTGTCCCGATTCAACAGGTTTTATGCGATAAACGGGAGCTTACACTCGAGCGAAGTTTGTATTCTCTTAAATGTTTTTCGAATTTTTTCTTACTAGTAATGAACACCCATATTTTTATAAGAAACTAAATCCGAAATAAGACTTAAGCAGTGTAACAGTCTAAAATGAAATATGTCTACTTTCACTAAATCAAAGTAAATAGTATTTTTTTTTTTATTTTATATTCTACTAACATCCTAATTCTACAGATTGAGATGACCTAGATTGTGCTTAAACACATTTTTCTTTAAAAACGTGGAATAGCATTTTTGCTTAAGCGCCAAATAGTAAATTATTGCATGGAGATAAAAATTCTAATACGAAAAAAAAATATGTACCTATCACAATAATTTGAAATTGCTAACAGTAATAACTCGACTAAAGATAAGAATAAAAAAAATCTAATACGTTTGCATCCCAAAATTTTCCCTAAGGTTAAATGACTAACATGCTTCAACACGAAAAACATCAAAATAAACGTCGCTTTAGCTGTCACGTTCTCAAAAAAACGTGAAAAATTAGCCTGCTTAAGCGCCAAAAAAGTGCTCCGATCGACGTGGGTCCTAGACAGATCGACGCAGAAAAAAAAAAGAAATTAAACTGTATATATAACTAATTTTCGGCCAAAGTGGCGCTTAAGCATTTTTACCTTTCCACTGTCGATGCATGTAGATAAAGTTATGTATGTGGCTATACATAATTAGGTATTAAAACACTCGTGTGATCTTATTATGAAACTTGCCTTCGGCTCGTTTCATAAAACCACACTCGTGCTTTAATGCCTCTTATTTTGCACCAGCCACATAAACTACTATTACCTAACCAAAACATTATATGTATAGAAACCGCACAATTTTAAATAACACAGGTAAATATCAAGCAATCCTAACGCTGATTAGCGGTCGGATATGGTGTCAAATTAAAACATTTTTCTCAAATATGCAATGAAATATTGATGTTATGTTCCTTATAATAGGCCGCCAAGTTGACGTTTCCGGTGCGGCTAGGACAAGAGCTCGTTAATGGAATTTCATACAAATCGTGCAGGCCTAGGGCGGCAAAGTCCTCTTTTTTAATTTCCATTCCACATGAATTTGTGGCACAGGCACCATGACATTCTGCCACTATGCGTATTAAAAAAACAATAAACGTTTTTTATTTTTATTTTGGTGTAAACATGGCGGCTGTGTTTATGAACAGGCTAGATAGCTGTTTTTTTTAATATACTGAGCCGTGCATCCAACCAAAGCGTTTGCATGTACCAGGAGAACAAAGGTAATTAGGGGTGCGTAGCGCAACTTAGATCGCAGGCGGTGCGCTGCGGGGCACCGGCGGGCGGGCGGGTGCACACGACACAGCGCGGATGACTGAGCACTGTAGGTTACTTTTAATGTTTATGCACTCCTAGTAATTTGACTTTGTAATTTTTGTTTTAATTTTTTTAATGAATTATTATTATGTTTGAGAAAAGCACTATACATACCTCGGCGGGAAATATGGGGTGGCCCGCCTCAGACCTATCTATATGTCTTCGGCCGGCAACCCCTTTTGTCCCGGCCTCTGTAGTAATGTACTATTACACAATAGGCGGTGCAGACTTCTCGCGAACAATAACAAGAAACTAAACGTGAATACTAAGCAACTAGAAAATATTAGAAATATAAGCTGACCAAACAAATCAATACATAAGTAAACATTATAATAGAAAATTATAAATAAACACATAAAGAAATATCAATACATCGACATCATTAATGCAACAAAAAAGTTTATTACTCGTACTTCTTACGATATAAATAATTATGTACAGTCACAAACTTTAATTTGGGACCCACCTTAGGTCCAAAGTCATTCTGACATTCTACAACAATAAGGTTGAGTCTCCTATAAGATACAAATGATTTGGCATCTCTAATGACATTGACGACTTCAAGCCTATTTTTCTTGAAATGGGTCATAAATTAACGATCGCGATAGTATATGCATGAACGAATTTCCCGATAATATTTTCATGAATTGTTTGTTCGACGCGAAAATCTCCTTCAATAAGATTTTTATTGACATCATTAGATCTATTTCCGGGAACGTGATAAAGATTCCATAAACGAACAGTTATAAATATGTGGCCATGTGGTATAGGATAAATAAATCCATACTAATTATAAAATGTGAAACTAACTTTGTCAGTCTGTTAGTTTCGCTTTTATGTGGTATTTCATCGCAATATGGTTTCGTGACCGTGTCAATAACGCGTGTTAGTACCGGTTATGGGGACGGTATTTGTCATGTTACGACGTACTGTTGCGATGTGACCCATCCAGAGCACATGATTTACACTATCCACATTTAGCGTAACTCGGACAGAGCCCGACCCGATGGAGCCTTAGAGCTCGTTCCCACTATGTCGTAATTCGGACGGGATTTTAATCGGTCATTCCAGTGGCAGAACGTTTTATATGAAGCTATTCACACTCGTCCGACAGCGATTTTGTGTCGGATCCGACCAAAAATATCGTGTGTTTTGCCAGCCCTCTCGTCCGGATAAAAATAGTGTCGGAACTCGCTCGCCTTTAAGTAAGTATGACGCTGTTCACATTAGTCGGATGTCCGCCCCGCCCGCACCCCTTGTTCCGCCTACGCGTGGCTGCCATAGTGGCTGACAGCCGACTAGTGTTAACAGAGGCGCCGACATCTGATTAAAATCGGAATCCGACATACGACATAGTGGGAACGAGCTCTTATAGGGCTTATTGCCTAACGCACTCGCAATCGCAATCGTTTTCATTTTGACAGCCCGAATGCGAGTCTGCTTACAAAATGAAAACAGTTGTTCCACTTTGAAGCCAATTGTGATTGCGAGTGCGTTCGGCAATACGTAAGTCGACACCGGTTTACCCTTAAATCGCCAACACTCATTTCAAGGTATGCTTTATTTCGCCGAAGTTTCATTTCATCGACAGGCATTATTTACACGTCGTCGGTTAAATGCGCAACCCTCGTAAGTCCATTTGGCTCAAGTTTACAGGAGACACAAAAAACAAAATTACAGCATGTAGTTGCAGGGAAGCTTATTAATGTTATGTATTCATAAAGGTAAAAAATAGTGAAGTTATTATATTTTTAGCTCAAAATACCTAAAATGTTTCTAAAACTATAAAATATCCCTGCTGTAAATTCGCTTCAATACAGAAAACCACGTATCTCCGAAATGAAATGTAAAGCAAAACTCGTAAGTCCATGCTGTCAAATCATATCAACACTAATTACTCCATACCTGGAGGGGAGTTACAAGTTTTTCTATTTGTAGATTTGTAGATTTTTTAAATAACGGTTTGTTTGACGTTTGAATGCAATATAATATAGATCGATGCGTTTGGTGATTGGCTACACGATTCAATAAAAAAATCATTTTCGCAAAAAATGGACTTACGAGGTTTGCAAATTTAACCGACGACAGGAGCCAAAAATGTTTGGTGGTCACAAGTTTAACCTAATCTAATCTACGAAACCCACGCCCAAGATAACCTAAAAATAAAAAGGTTGCAGCAGAAATAAGCTTTCAATGAAATGGAAATTCGGCGTAAAACATTCCATGAAATATGCAATTAATTGTTTTCTCCGTAACAGGGCAGAGCTACCGTCCTAACTAAATAGTGTTTTTTCTCATCTGACACATTTCTTAGGTAGGTATAATATTCAAAATATGATTAAAGATTGACATTATATGACTGTATCAAACGATCGTTGCGATTGTAGACAAAAAACCAAAGTAAACTCAATTGGTAATGCTGAATGTTTCATAATTTATTGTGTGTTCATGCTTAAATTAACAACTTGCAACAGATGATTAGTACATATCCGTTAGTCGATAGAAGGATGTATGCCGTTGACAAACAACAGTGTCATGAATAAATACAAACGGTTGCGTATCAGAACGTCTAAAATTAATGAGCCTGTATTTCATAATACCTAATGGGTTTTTTTTGTGGAACCGTGAACTTTTCAGGATTTTTAAAATGGCAATGAAAAGAACTCATTAGGTTAGGTTAGGTTTGTTTTATAACAATACTGAAAATTTTACGGTTTTGGAAATAAAAACCATTAGGTATTATTAACTTTTAGGGATTATGATTCATTAGGCTTATTACCTAATCCTCGTGTGGT
Organism: Acleris literana; assembly: GCA_946894065.1. Lineage (NCBI taxonomy): Eukaryota > Metazoa > Arthropoda > Insecta > Lepidoptera > Tortricidae > Acleris > Acleris literana. Next base: position 5,716,406 of record OX335692.1, read on the forward strand.
TGCCGAGTTAGAATAGTGCCACTCCATGTCTTCCCGTGGATGTCGTAAGAGACGACTAAGGGAATAAAGGCTTGTAGTACTGTTAGGCGATGGGCTTGCAACCTGTCACTAATACGCTGGTAAACATCTTAGCCTAATTGTGCAAATTGTGGTTATAGAATTATCAACAAGTTTTTGGAGATGTTTGTAATTCTGTAGCTGAACCAAGAACCAAGTGGGATCTCCCAGTGGAACATTCTCAAGGCTATAATCTCAAGACTCCAATTCTAAGACGGCAGAAGCGTTGCAAAGCCTGAATAAAAGATAAACGATGTTTATTCAGTAAGTAAACATCTTTTACACGTCAAACTACTTCTACATGCAGTAGCAGCAGATAGAGACGAACATATAGATTGCTAATATGTTTTACCAAATAGCATAGATCCACAAATGCTCAAATTTCAGTGTTACTAAAATCGGTAAAAAAGACGAAGAAATTGTGTTATTTACAATTGAAAAAAAAACTAACGGCGAACCACATAAAAATAAAACGTTGCCAATGCATATGCATGCATATGCATGCATGGACAAAAGAATTTACTTGTAGCGATATTTTTCCTTTAACTGTGTAGTGGTCCAGTAAATGGATTTAGGAACTCTATAAATGCTAATTCCTATACGGAGTTACATTTGATGAAAATCTACGCAAAACGGTTAGAAAGTTGCATGCGAAATAAAAGTTGTTATTTTTTTATTACCGTAATAAAACTGTTACAGCCTAACAGTGTTAGTCTTCGTTGACTAGGCGTATAAAGCCTATGTCGACGTGTAATAATAAAACACTCTTGGAGCGTATTTGGTATAATTATTATATTTTGTAAAATTATTTTTCTCAGACATGCCATGAAATATTGATGTTATGTTCCTTATAATAGGCCGCCAAGTATGACGTTTCAGGTGCGGCTAGGACAAGAGGTCGTTTATGGAATTTCATACAAATCTTGCAGGCCTAGGCCGGCAAAGTCCTTTTTTTTAAATTTTCATTTCACTTAAATTTGTGGCACAGGCATCATGACAATATGCCGGGAGCGCCAAAGTTCAACTAAAATTGCAACTCCTATTATCGGAACTCCGAAAATGAATTTTTTATACCGCTGGAATCGTAAACTTTTCAGAAGTTCTGAAATATTCAATGTGTAGATAAGACTAGGTTAGGTTAGGTTTGATTTATAAAAATCCTGAAAATGTAACAGTTGCTGAAATAAATACGTTAGGAGTTGCGATAATTAGGACTTATGAGTCGTTATGAGTAAAAATAATTAGGTGAGCCAATATGGACCCCATTATGCCACTATGCGTATAAAAAAAAAAGACGTTTTTTTAAAAATTTTAGTGTAAATATGGCGGCTGTGTTTATGAACAGACTAGATAGCTGTTTTTTTTTTAATATACTAAGCCGTGCATCCAACCAAAGCATTTGCATGTTTATCTAAAGTACTAGGAGAACAAAGGTTATTTAGGGGTGCGTATCGCAACTTAGATCGCAGGCGGTGCGCTGCAGGGAACCGGGGGGCGAGCGGGCGCACACGACACAGCGCGGATGACTGAGCACTGTAGGTTACTTTTAATGTTTATACACTCCTAGTAATTTGACTTTGTATTTTTTTTTTAATGACGTATTATTATGTTTGATGTTTGAGAAAAGCACTATACATACCTCGGCGGGAAATATGGGTTGCCCGCCTCAGACCTATCCGGCCTCGCTTTGCTCGGCCGTCTATAATTATGTCTTCGGCCGGCAACCCCTTTTGTCCCGGCCTCTGTAGTAATGTACTATACCTGAAGCAAATTACCATAGCGTAATAGCGCACTTCTTTGTTTCTTTGCTAAATGCTGGCAATCGGCTAGTCACGGAAAATATGTCAGGGTTCTCAAAAACAAAATGCAAGTAGGTACAGTCGAGTTCATATGTTTACACTTTAGAACTTTGTCACTTTAATCCCTGTGACAATTCATACATGGCCGTTTAAACATGACATTAAATTTACATGGTAACTACTAAAGTGTACACATATTTATGAGCTCGACTGTACGTTTCTACAGATTGATAATGTATGGTTATTCCCAAACTAAGCTCTAGGCTTGTACTATGAGTACTAGACAACGATACAAATACTTATGTAGAGAAATAGATATTTGGATACATAGAAAACATCCAAGACTCAGAAACGAATACTCGTGCTCATCACACAAATATTTGCCTATACCGGGAATCGAACCTGAGACCGCTTCGTAGGCAGGATCACCAACTACGCCAACGCATCGTCAAAATTAATGTTACATCTTCGCGACGAGCCGAAGTGAGGAAATAAAACGCAAGTTAAACCTCCATTTTTTTTCAGTTGCTGAATCACATTTGCCACATTTGCGCCATTTATTTTATAGTGAAAGATATGAATAGTGTTTTGTGGTGTTGTAAGATACGAAAAAAAAAACAAGCATTGGCCTGGATTGGAGAGCTCTTACAGTACATACTAGTATATGTAATATATACATTCATTTGAACAGCTATACATTATCAATCTGTAATGTACGTACGTGTTATTTTTTTCTGACAGCCCCGACACAATATCCGTTCCTAGCTGATTGTGGGTATTGAAGGCCGAAACAAAGGAGTGCGCTCACTATTAATAATTACTACGCTATGCCCTGTACTAAATAACAATAACACGGTTACTGTAATACTGCGTGTATTGTCGGCAAATAATTATGTCCTACATAATATAGGTCAGTTCGAAATTTGAAATCGTTAGAAAATGTATGCCGCAAATATTAAATTTGTCTGTTCAGCATCTGTACAACAAAAAATAAACTGGGACCCGTTCCAGAAAGCCGTAACTGTTGCACTCCACAAATCCCACTCATCACGTATTTCTGTTTCACAAAGCTATTGCAGAGTTGAAGAGGCAGAGTCAAATGCAGAGTGTAGATTTGTGGATTTGCAAAGTATTTCTGTCCCACGAGACAATTGCAAAGTTCAAGAGGCAGAGTCAAATACAAAGTGTGGATTTGTGGATTTGCAAAGTATCTTTTAGGAACAGAATCTTTGCAGAGTTTGTAAATTACGCAGTGTTTTCTGGAACACGTTTACTCTGCACTTTGCATTATCGTGGATTTGCAAAGTGCAGAGTGCAGAGTTGCAGAGTGGCTTTCTGGAACGGGCCCCTGGACTGTAGGTAGGTATTTAGCGTCGAAACAGTAGTGCGCATAATAATTTATTTAGTAATTATTATGCGTCCGTACAAAATAATAGTATCACTGCGGCCTTAGACAACATGTATTGCGAGACCGTTATCGTTATAGACAATGTATATGATTGACGTAAGCTGCCAGATGGTCGCGTCAAGCGCTCATGACGATTCCATACATTTTGACAGTTTTCGAAAGTCATTTCCGATAGCGTTATGCATATTGTCTAGGGCCACAAGGCTGAGATTTATTATTGTTTTTGACGTGTTTTTGTATTGTCAACGTTTTGATAGCTCTTACTTACTGGACAGCAATGGCGGCCGAGTTAGAATCATTACCATAACACGTCAAAAGCAATATGGTTTGACAGAGTTAAATAGAGGTACTGTTATAATGCGTGTACTGTTGCCAAATTCTCATTCAATAATATATGAACAGTATGTACTTCCGTGTGTACGAATAAGACGTATAGTTGCCTTGATACGTTATTGTTAATTAACGGAATACGTAATAATGCCTAATAATACTATTCGAAATTGTTTCCATTTAGGTACATTAAGATGTATTAATTTCGATTAAGCTGATTAATGTATGTATGTCTATTCCTATATGCTGTGTATATTTACGTCATGTTTAAATTAGCAATACATTATGTGAATTGAAATAAATTGTGAGCTTGTATTGATGATATTTCGTTGCTATTGTAATTATGTCCACAATTTAACGTTGAAGGGTGTTAATATTCATTTATTTTGATTTTATTGCTCTTTACACAATAAAATACAAACGGCGCACTGTACAATAGTATTCTCTACCAGTTAACAATCGAAGAAACATAAATAGTTTCAAGAACAAATTAAAAGAGCTAGCTTTGACGCTACAAAAAGACGGTTGCACGGATCACTTTTTGTAATATTTTTTTTTTGTTGTTGTTTGTGTTAAAATATTACCATTTTTCTTTTATTTTTGCGTTTGGTGAATATTTCGTTATCAGTTTCAACTTTGATTATATGTATAATTATGTAAGCAAATAAAAATGCGCTTAGAACGCTAGATCTCACTTTGTTGTAAGTTTAACATTTTAAATTTTATTATTGTTAATTAGGATTATTTTAATTATTTGTAGAATATCTTTTATGCGGTGTGTTTTATTATTGATTTATTTCTTTTGTTGTTTTTGGTTTGGTCCAGCTGAAAGTCAGCGTTGCGGCTCCGTGCCACAGCGCCACGCTGAGCTGGCACACCGTTTCGGCTATTTTATGTTAGTTAGAAAGGTTAAGTACTTTTGTTTTTTGGTTTTCTCAAATGTATGTGTTTTTTGTGTTATTGAATAGCCGAATAAATGATTCTATTCTATTCTATTCCATAAGTTCACACAAGTAATATTAAATAAGTACCTGTCAAAAATTTCATTTTCGAGACAAGCTTTTGTTGCTGACTGTACTTTTTCCACAGTCGTCATCTACTCGTCAAGACGATTCTAACGAGCCCTAACACGACGGATTTATCATGTGTAATTAAGGAGTTCCTATGGTCACCCTGAGTCTCCATCATCAGACCAGCTCCATGGTACTATATTATTGTATTGTCATCAGAACTAAAGGTGTATGCAAATTTTCAGCTTCATCAAAACCCGGAACAGATGTAGTGAAATATCCTTTCACATCGAATTTTCTCGGAATTGTTCGTATTTGTCATGCTACTTCAGTCTGACTCAGTACCCATCAAGACAACGTGGGGGAACGTCGCATCGCGAGACTGATAATCGATATAGAGTGGTTAATACCAGAGTTTTTTTTTTTAAATATGATTAAATTTGTTTTCAGTTCTTTTTAATAGTCATGCCGAAAGCATTAAGACCTGGGAAACGTTAAGATCGACAAGAATGTGAAATTATTTTCAACATTTATTTATATTTATTTTTGTTTACCTACACCTAATTTCTATATACTTGATCGTGGTGGTTTTAACATCTCGATGTTATATACTTCAAACTCGTGGTTTAACATTTGACACTGATAACTAAAGTACTCTATTTATTTAATTCAAACATGTCACTTAATAATGCAATAATTCATAGACACGTCGGCATCATTCGGAAGTAGACGTGAGTTCCGAGTTTTCACGATGTGAAACGATTATTCACTAGATCAGTGGGTCAAAATTAACTAGCAAGATTTGACCCGTACGTACATACATACATACATACATACATTGCAAGTTAAGCTAAAGCTTGAAAAAAAGAACACACACCATTTGTTCCAGTACAAGTTTAGATATTCAAATGTGGTCTTGAATTATTGTTCTATTCTCTACATTATCTAAACTATTAAGAGCCGTGTTCCTTTTTACCCGACTGCCGAAGGAGGAGGGTAATGTGTTTCACAGCCTATATATGTATGTTCGTTCCTTTGTGGCACTATAAAAACTAAACCCGTTTTCCGATTTTGATGATTCTTATGTCAATCGATTTGTCTTAATCTGGTGAGTGTCACTGACGATATGACAGTGATCAAAATTCAATATGGCGGCAACCAGACGCCATATTGTGCAAATTTAAAAAAAAAGTCGACCAAATATGACGAGTGGGGTAACATTGATAGGGATTTAAAAATCATCTTTAGGTTTCTTTCATCATTTTTCATTTTGAATGATCATTTAGGATTTATGACGATTTAAAGTTGGTTAGCAATAGTCGAGTTTCGAAAGCTTGCTTTTTGTTAAAGTTATCTAGATTATTGACTGTGATGTTGAGATTATTGATTAAATCAAATTGATTCAATATTTCGTTGACGTAACATAATTGGGACAAAATATTGCATTACACAGACTTAATACTACAAATCTGTAACCCTAGTGAAAAGGATACAAGATACAAGTCACCCGAGATTTAGATGAAGAACGTTATAAGTTAACTAAATTGATTAGCATCCGTGTTCACTAGAGCTACATAAATTACACATAGTTTTTTATTTAATAATTCGACTTATTAAAAATCAGTTTCAATATTAAAAGAAAACGAAAAAAACTAGGGTGACGGCACCAATGATGGACACTTTTAGCTGACAGGCACCAGTAACAGCCACTTCACTAATTCAAATTTCATACGGTCCTTAATTGATTGTTGCAAAACAAATGAATAACCCTTATCTTCTGTAAAATAAGAATCAAGTTTCCATCTTTGGGTTCTTGTCCAATACTGCAATACCACCCTACGTTGTCAGCTAGCCAATACCAGGTCTCTTAACGTTTAAAAATAACCTTTCCAACTCATTTGGCATTAAAAATTAAAACAACGGGAACCGATGACACGCCATCCATCATAATAATCGGAACAAGTCAAGTTGACGATGATTAATACGTCATCTCGTTAAACCAACATGGCGGTTGGTAAAATTAAAACCGATCTTAATTGCTACACGCGAGCATAATGGAGAGAATGCTTGTGCTTAATTACGAAACGAAATGGTAATTTGAATTAATTTATGGATGATTGGAGCTTTCTGCTATTACTTCATCTTTGCCGCAGGGGTTGAGTTTCGAAAATTACACCTCTACATTACTAAAGATAGGTTATACATGAGTAAAAAAATAATTCTACATTGACGTATTAACCCAAGGCCCTTTTCGTTGTGTTTAAGACTAAGTTTTAGCTCCTACACTATTTCTTACGAGTTAATATCTGTCTTTATACAGTTAACCAAATTTAATCATAGGCCACAGTGCAATTATGTCAAAGTAACGTAAATGAAAGGAAAAATCTCGAAAAAAACAAGAATGAATATTTTCTCTACTCGTTGACGTACCTTACCTTTCTTCCTTAAACAAAAACACTACAGTTTCTTACGTTATTAAAAAAAACGCATTGCTCAATGGCACGTCGAACGCAATCTTAGAAAAAAATCTTTAAGAATTTAAATTTCCCTCTTGTTAAGTAGCAAATTCCTTGTCCTACATTTAGTCATTGTCATTCTGTGGTCAACGGATAAAAATAAGGGTTCTCTTTTTCTTACGTAACCTTTACAATATTTTCCAATGTAGAGAGATATAAATCACTAGGCTTTTTTTAATTAGCAACACCTGTTTTTCATTATTTCTGATGTCCGTTACGAGTAGAAGGATAAAGAAACAAACACTCATGTTAGCATAAATTTTATTTGAAGGTGAAAACTGTAGTAATTTTATTTCATACTAGCTATTTCCCGCGACTGTCTGCGTAGAAAAATAAAATAAACTGTATGTTACTCGCTAATAATTAAGTATTCTACTGGTGGAAGAATTTTCAGAACCGGTCCAGTAGTTTTCGAGTTTATTTATTACAAAAAAAATACAAATGTCCTATAATTATATAAAAGTAAACAAGGAAAATACATTATTTTTTCTTCTTTTTTGCAAAGAAAACAAACCACATAACATAAATAGTATGTAGCGTTGATAGCTATAATAAACGATCCCCAAAGTTTTAAATCATCATTTGCGAAGCCTAGCCTTTTCCGAACTTGCTAAGCCCTTCTTTATGGGTACAACATATGGCTCCTTTACCCTAACGTATCGCGCCACAGCCTAAAAATAAAGAAGTAGTTTTTCCAGATACCAGCTGATTATTCCAAATTTTTAGCATTACATTTTACAATCCGTGTGCTATAGGGTAAATGCATCATTATGTCACAGTTCCGCCTTGTTTGTTCGGCCATTTTGAAAATTTTAAGCCCTCTCGGAAGAATAATGTTAGGTTTAACATCTCCTACGTTTTTTGTACAGAGCGCCATTAGTCTAAAGTCTTATAAATTACTTTCTTACGTGCTGTTTGTTTTTGTACAAATGAAGCTTAAAAACGGAGGGTAATAGAATGCAATTTAATTGCTGTAGAGAAAAAAACGTTTTTCATACTTGCAGGGTTTTTTTTACGCTTTAAAAAGAAAACGTTCAAGTGCGAGAAAGACTCACGCGCTCAGGATTCTATAGAGGATTTAATATGGTTCATATTAGAACTATTTTCGATTTTTTATGCCATATCAAAAATGAGTACTGCTTGCGCCACCTCTCGTCAAATAGCTAAATGAAGTTCGTTAACAATCATGTTGTTTTTGTTTCATATGGAAATTTTGCCATATATAGGGCTAGAATGCAATAGAACTTCAATTCCAAGTTTTGATGGCGCTAGCCGTACACGTTTCCGTAAAAAATACTTTAAAACCATATCAAAAATGAGTACAACTTGCGCCATCTATCGTCAGATAGCTAAATTACATTCGTTAATAATCAAATTATTTTAATATCTCAAAGTCTGTTGATAATATATCAGTCTGAATTATGTCGAGCGCTTTTTATATGCCTTACATGTGGATGTTTAGAAAAAAACTTCAGAGCGGCTACTGGATTTGCATAACCTGGCAGGTGAGACTCTTGAATAACTCGCTCTTGAACCCGACGGAACGTTCAGTTTAAAGCTGTGTATTCTCATCTTACCCGCTTTACCCGTCAAGTAAGCCCGCTTGTATGACTTCGCTCAGTCGATACACCGTTCGATAGAGAGCCGTATTTAACCACGGTCAGGCTAACTAATACTCGTCCAGCAACCACTTGCTTTCTGGCATGTACAATAATGTACCAATTACACTATCTTTGCATTTCTCTGAGTATAACGATAAAATATTACTTAAGAATGATTAAAGTTAAACATACTATTATAGTAATATATAACACGCAAAAAATAATTTTCTACAGTTGAAATAACTGAACGCAACGTTACAACACGGTCTGCATGCTGTTTAGCAAGTAAGTAAGTAGTCTTACATTTTTATCTTTCTCTGTTTATTATTTGTGTGGTGCTCAGTAAAGCATACTTGCATTGAATTTTAAACAGCATGCTTTAGTCGTAAAATAACAAACGAGATCTAACAACCAACTAACCAACCCGCCAGGCTATGAATAGTTGGTGAAATATTCTAATTCTTGCTGTGAATATAACTCTTATTTAATTTTCTATTAAAATTCGATGTACATTCATCTTATCAAAACTCAGAGGACCAAAATAATATTTAATAAAAATATTTAAAGACATTTTTTTTTACTTTAGCTTACAAAGCAACCGCAGTTGAAGTCTCTCCTTATTTCCAAAACTAATTAGTTTAACTACTATAATATAAGCAAGTTTATAGTTGTCTGGTACCCATAATAGTACAAGTGGCTTAGTTTGGGACTAGGTCAATTTGTGTGAGATGGTCCTATGATATTTATTATTGTTTTCTTTTATAATAATTTATAAAGTTTATGAATACAAATTTTGTCACTGATCAACGTCAGGTTAAGGTAAAATAACTTGATTTTATAACGCAGTAAAATGCTAAAATAATGAAGAGTCCCATTAGTCCCGAGACTTTATTTGATCTCGGCATCCAACTAGATGGTAAAAAAATAAAACATATCGAGTGTTAAAGCTTTTTCTCAACATTTAACCTCTCCAGTGACGTGAGAAAACCGTCACAGATAATTCAGGGCTAGACCAGACAGCCGAGAAATTGGAAAGGCGATATTGTTCGCGATACGCATAGATTACAACAGATTTTCCAATTGAAGACAAAAAACGCTGTTGATTTACATATTATTCTAGCACAGTGATGTAAATTGTACCACTAAAATAACTTCAAATATTTTCTAGCGATCTGCCCCAGCTTCAGTGATGAAATGACAATATTTCAAGGTAACGTAAACTACTTAAAAAAACTAAATAAAACTACTTTCTGAGACAGTAAATATGTAAAACACATCCAAGTTTAAACAAGACCAAGTGCAGGTAGGTCGAAAAATTCGCACGGCAAGGTAACGAACACCCTCCACTTCAGTCTTCTCGTGACCACGGCTGTTGTAACACAGTCGAAACGTCGAGGTAAATGTTTATTTTATTACGCGATTAAGTCCCGTTTTATAGTTTTAGTATGTGTGAAAATCGTGTTAGTTCAAAGCAAGTTACATCCAAGTTTAGTAAAAGTCATAGAAAAGAGTAGTCGCGTTCACCAAACAAACTTCTGTCCTTACCGGTAATCGAATCGAAACCAGTAAATTCGTACTCAGGGTCACTAGGATGACCGCGTCGTTTTACAGCATTTTATTACATAAAAAGGACTTTCTTTTATTTAAGAGGCTACATGTTAGAAAGGTCAGCGGTTTCAGCTGTCATGTGCCAATAGTGCGTGCTCGGATAAGACGCCACTCGCTATGCTTCATTAGTTTAATCGTTAAGTAGAGATCAATCGGATAGACACTAATTTGATTGTAGTTTTAGACGTGTGTAGGATTAGGAACAGTGTAGGTAATAAGAGAATGTTGTGGTCAAAAAGAAATTGGTCATTTGGAGCGAATGGATGAAGTGAGATTAACAAAACAAATAAATGAGGAAAGAGTAAATGGGTATGTTGGAAGGGAAATACCAACGCGAACGATCCACGGTCAGATCGGGGACGTAATAAGAAAGGGCCAGGTCAGGAGACTCTAAACCGACGCGCGTGTTTGAAGAGACTCATGAGTATGGAGAATGCGAGGGAAGGTTGTCTGGATCGTAGCAAGTGGAAAGAAGTGGTCTCTGCCTTACTCTGACTGAGTAAAAAAATAATGAGGTGCACTATTTTTGTTTATTATACTTCATAAATTTTAGGTTACAAAGGTATAAGGCATAGAGAAAGTGCCATTTCATAGAGCAAACAAGCACACAAGCCAACTTTTACTGGTAATTGGGTTCAAGACTGCAATTGAATTGCCCATTCTAAGGTCTAAAATGGAATGCTTACATGCTAGTCAATTCATTAACGACAGTCTTGCCCGTATAGTGAAAAATTACAGTGCAAACAAAGCTGCTTGGCAACAGGTTAGTTTAGCAAGGTAATGCTAGTGATACGGACGGATCCCGCAAAGAGTCATATCAACTCCGTATTACGTATCGTTGTATTAAAAATACCCTTAATTTTTTATCTCTAGGAAGAGCCAATATAGCAACAATAACAATACAATCAAGAAACTTCGGGAACTGTATATAAAAAGTTCAATGTAACGGAACCTATAGATTTCCCTGAAGTGTCATTGATGGAGCATTATAAAGAAAAATGGCCTCTGCCGTCTGTTACAGCCACATAAAGGTTTTATTATGCACAGACAATAAAACAATAAGGTGTGACTTATTTTAATGGGCACGAGTAATAAAAAATATTTTTATGAGCCTCATTCGTTGGGTTGGGGACGATGAAATGCGTTTCGTCATTTGTAACAGGTAAATAATATTGTGGGTAAGCGATATGGCGGGAGAGTATGAGGCCCAATATTCTATTAGATATATATTGCTTTGTCATTTTTCGGTTTTTAACTAGGCCGCCATACTGTCAAGTAAATAAGAGCTATGGTAATGTTGACAATACGATAACGTGTCAATGACAATACCATTATAACCAGGTGGAATAGAGATTCTGGCCCTTTATTCAACTCGTTAAAACCATATTTAAACCTATCACCCAAACAAAGCCATTATACGAGGAAAAAATGATGTTTGGAAACGGCAAAGGTCATTTCTTCCTCGTACTTTGGAACTATGGAATGAATTTCCCTTCTGGATGTTTTTTCAGCACTGTATCATGTCCTTCTTAGGGATCAGTATCCACCAGAGCTGTGCGAGATAGCGAAGCGGTGTTCGAGGAAAAAATCAACCAATAGGAATATTTCATTTTCCTACACTCGCTCAGCGCAGCTTTCCTATTGCTTGTTTCTTTCCTCTCACACTGCTCCGCTATCCTGCACAGGTCTAATGGATACTCCACCCCAAAAAAGTACATGATACAGTGCTGAAAAAACATCGAGGAGGGAAGTTCATTCCATAGTTTCAAAGTAGGAGCGAGAAATGACCTATGCCATTCACAAAGGTCATTTCTTCCTCGTATATGGCCATGGTTGGATGGTTGGTTCGAATTCAGTTTTACTTAGTTCAATAAAGCCCCAGAATCTCTATCCTACTCACCCATAAATATAATTTTAAAAGCGTATTCACTGAAAGGTAAGAACTTGCTGATGTTAATGGGCGACGGGACTGCTAACCGGCTAGTCCATCAACTCGTTTGCCTTTCATGGCTATAAAACAAAGTTTGATATACACTCATCAATTTTGACCCACTTTTGATTTTGCAATGTACCATGACGGACATTATTGATTAGCCTGCACGAGAAAAAAATACACAGGGTTTTGTAGTGGCTCAATATATAAGGTCTGGGTCGTAAAAGGCGGCGGGTTCTTTGACCCTTGGACTTCCAGCCACTTTTAGTGTCTCTTAATAAATAAACTGCTTCGTCTGAGCGCTAAGTCAGTCTATCTTAATTGTAGAGTAGTTATAGTAGTTAGGTAAACTGCAATTCCTTTTAAAACGTCTTTTGAGCTTGGTTCTTCTTTCTTATTCGCTCTTATGTGCTCTTATGATAGTCTAATCGACTTACCTGAACCAGAAAGACATAGAACATTGATAAACAAATCATTACTTATACTTTAGTCAAAGAATAATACTAGTAATAAGCTACCAAGTGGGTGTTTCTTGACCTGGTAGGTCGCCTAAGTTAGCGTAAGGACGGCGAAGCAGGCCTAAGTGGAGATACAGTAGGTCTTAAGACAATTTTCTGGAAGATTGTCCTAATTTTGCAACGGACAGAATGTTGAAGAAGTGGATTAGTGGGACACAATAAATAGTTATGCAAATTTATTTAGTAGAATTAGTTTCCCTATACTCCCCCATTTTAACCCTAGGGGTGAACTAGGGGATGAATTTCAGAAAATTCCTATTTAATAAACTCCTAAGATTTCCAACGAATGTTCCCTGCAAATTTCAAGTCTCTAGGTCAAGCGCTTTCGGAGGGGTGTCCCTCGGAATAAATAATAACATTTGTTCTAACGCTTAGTTTGTCCGAATTATTGATTGTCCTAAACTAGTTTTCAGCTGAGTCATACAATTTCTTAAATTTTCCAAAAATAACTGCGGTTAGTTTAGGTTAAGGTTAGGGTATCACAACACTAAAAAGTTTTAAAAAACAGGCACAAATAGCTTAAGGATAAACAAAAATTCGGACTAACGATGCATTAAGACTGTGGCTTTTAAATATTTATAGATTTGCATTTTGTCAGTAATAGATTCAATACTTTTGGGTGAGTACCAAAAAGTTGGACCATAATTAAGCGTAGTTAACCATACAAACGATAAAAACGAAAAAAGTTCCGTTGTGCGACGATAACTAGTTATCCTTACAACTGTATGGCTAATTTTCGTGCCACACAACGGAAAAGTTTTATAGATAACTTAATTGCGTGAGTTAAACCTTGCTCTTTTACGACTTTTAAATGTCTTTTTTCAACAAAATGCCATCTTGAAGAAGATATTAAGACATTCCTTCGCATTTGCCAATATTGAAGACGTGCTACAGTTCAATGCAACAAAATGCAATTTCAAATTCCACCTCCTTGGATCGTAGTTCGTACTTTTGCCGTAGGTCGTTTGCTTGTGCATTCTACCCGAGTCCAGGAAATAGGGTCTAAGAATTTTGTTACAGGCTTAAGGGAAGAGGATGGTTAGGAATTGAGCTTCCACTTTTAGTTGTTTTTATAATTTCTATGATTTCTATGCAAAATAAAGTATTAAAAATAAAAATTATAAAGCTTTTTGTTTACCTAGGAATTATAGATACCAGCATCGATAGGATACAGAGAGTCATGTTACTATTTATCAAAGCGAAAATTAAACGATGTGTAAGATTTAAATATTTTATAAATAAATAAATACGTAAACTTTATTTACATCCAACTAAGTACAGAATTCAAAATTAATACAATTAAAAATTAAAACTAAACGTATTAAAATTAAAATTAAACTAAGCTACTCAAATATTAAAGATATAAATAATAATCACCACTATAAAAAGAACACCCCCTCTAGCAGGTCCGCTCGCGGCATGGTCCCCATGACACTGGCTGCATTACCTCTCTGGATAGCTAGCCCAATTATAACTATCTTATGTAGACACAGAATCAACGTTTCCAAAGAGAAAACTGATTCAAATTACTCGTCCTGTCCGATGTTTTTAATAAGAACAAATATATTTAGAACGTTCTGCTCGGTAATTCAAATTATCTCTTCAAAAATTTCCTTCAAAGAGTAATAGAAAATTGTTTAAACGCTTGGGTAAGCCGAGGACATGCTTTTGAAGATCTTGCATTTCTACTTGAGTCGCGTAACTTCAAACTCGGATAAGTCCATGCCAAAGGACAACGGAATTTGCGTCTTTTTTCAAACAAATTAAGTTTTAAATTCGTATACCAAATTTCAGTTGGTAGTGACCCTGCCTACGAAGCTATTAGTCCTTGGTTCAAATCCCGGTGAGGACAGATATTTATTTGTTTGATGAGCGCGAGTGTTTTTTCCTGAGTCTTGGATGTTTTCTATACAGGATGGAAAAAACAAACGCCACATGGACGGCAACTATCTTAAATATTGGAAATAGCAAATTCTACGCAAAGGAGACTTACTTTTATTTATGAAAAAAAATATTACTTCATTAATTTATGGATTTTAGAAAGTTTGCCTGCCTTAACCGGGAATCGAACTGGTCAAATATGACAAAATAATAAAGAAGGGTTTTTTCTAGCTTTTTCCATCCTATATATTGAAGTATGTATTTCTCTTTCCCATAGTTTCCCATAGAACATGCCTAGAGCTTAGTTTGGGACAAGGTCAATTTATGTTACATTGTTGATTATTAATTTATTTACGTGTCTATAATGATAGTTTTTGCCGTCTGTTTCCCATATAGTAAATAAATAACGAGCAACCAAAAAGTAGACTAATTCTGAACGTGGAAATCAGCGTTGTGATCGTAAAATTTTATTGTCGTGACGAACGCAGCCCGATAATTTTATTTGCCACTCGTGTACGTTAAAATGAAACAAGTACCATAAAAGGCAATGGCTTGTTAAAAAACGCCGACGCGGATTTAGCGATCACATGGATTTACACTTTGTTGCAAAATAAAGCATTTAGGAGGCTCTGAAAAAATGAGAGTATTGGAGAACATTTCGATGTAGCTTCGATAGGGGAATTATTTCTAAATGTGGTTGCGCAATATATGTTATAGAGTAAAGGAAATTTTTTATGATCTTGACTTTGAAATTTTTTATGCTTTTAAAAAACCGAACAGTTGGGTTTGGTTTTTTTTAAATGATCAAATGTATATGTTTATATGGCGCCAACTGCAATCAGAGTAGTGCAAAAGTCATAAATAAGAGTCAAAGTTTGACATTTGAAAAAGCCCCATACAAATTGATACTTATGCAAAACATAAGATTGTCGCAATCTTGCTAGTGTTAGAAACTTTTTTTTATCGATATCGAGTAGACCTCCCACTAGATGGTCCGACGACCTCGTGAAGGATGCGGGAACTTGGTGGATGCAGGTAGCACGTGACCGGTCGTTGTGGCGATCCTTGGGGGAGGCCTATGTCCTGCAGTGGACGTCGTTTGGCTGAAATGATGAATGATGATTAGAAGACAGTCACTCAAATTGGACCTAATGCCAAACTAAGCTCTAGGCTTGTACTTATGGATAGACAACGATAAACTTTCTTATTTGTTTAGAGAAATATATACTTAAATACATATAAAGCATCCAAGACTCAGGAACAAAATACTCGTGCTCACCACACAAATATCTGCCCTCACCGAGATTTGAACCCAGGACCGCTAGTTTCGTAGGCAGGGTTACTACCTACCAAAGAAATAGACTAATGAGTCGTCAATTGAAATAAAAACAAGTGTTTTGTTAATTTTGGCTTTAATAAAATAAAACTGTGTTTAATAGTAGATTGTTACCGTACCATTTCTTTTTTATTTAAAGGAAAGAGTTCTGATAGTGCCACTTAATTTACTATTGGACGAAAAAAACAAAACAAACAGGCAGACAGACAGCGGAGACTTACTAACAGGGTACCCTTTGGCTACGGAACTCTAAAAACATCTATTTTCACGGGGATCCTATCATTTTCTCGTCAGTCATTTAGCATCGTTTCGCAATCGACGATGGACAAATACATCGTTCATCATTTTATCTTTTTACAGCTATAGATTTAGCAAATAATTCATGTGTTCGAATTATAAATTGTAATTTTTTAATTTTATATTGTGTAATTAATTTATTTAACTATTTGACATCAATAATATATAGATTATTTATTATTGATGTCAAATAGTCAACTAACGTACGTCCTAAAAACGGTATATTACTTTGTTTGTCATAGGTTTCATGTTATAAAAGCTTTAGTATAATTATAATACTTTTATTGTAAAGTTTGGATAGGCAAAGCCACAAAAGTGGGGGGGGGGCAAAGCCTCTCAGTTAATATTGTACCTTTAAACACCTCTATTGCTTAAGTAGGGTTAGGTTAGATTAGGTTAGAATTGTGCCAAGGCGCGAAGCGCCATAAATGCGTGGAATAGGAGCTCCGCGAAGCGGAGATCCATCGACTGTAAATGATGTAAACGTAGAATATCAAAAATACTAAAGACATTTTTAGATATAAAACAAGCTGTTTTTACTAAGAATGTAAATCGACGGTCCCCGCGAATAACCGTGTACGAGCTCTTACACAAAAAAAAATTTATTGCATAATAACGTTGTTTTACCTATAACGCACCTCCTAGATTTTTTTCAAGCAAAAATAATGATTAATAACCTGTTTTAAGGTAACTTCAATGTTTTTTCTAGGGAAAATACAATTATAGAATACGCAGCAAAATAATAATAAACCACTATGAAGCACAGATCTCGTCTGTTTTAAACAATAAGAAACGTGTATCATCGGACGGATCACTTAGTGGCTCGTGTAAACTGCTTTGCACGTTTATTCGTGTAATTTATTTCATCGTACGTTTTCGTATTGTCTAATGCAATATGAAAGCAAATCAGTTTGCTTATGTAATAGCCTATGTTGATCACTCTTGTAAAGTTTTAGTGTGTAAAAACTTTTGCCCCTGTATAATTCTATGCTAGTGCATGAATGTAAATTATAATGGGTAATACATTTATTACAGCAAATAGCTTTAATCTGCAAGCATGCAGTATCTGTTTTTAAAACTGTATTTTGAGCGTCTACTACTTGGGTATTGCCCTAAAACACACGATTTGATGTGCAGAAATTTCCCGTTTTGCTGTAACACCTATTATTGCGTCAGTCCCGCGTAAGCAGTCTATTTACAAACAACGTGTTGTGGACTTGTGACGTAGTTTTATCGCGTATTAATCAAAACTACGTGTATTACTGAAACCATGAATCGATCAAGGTGCAGAGGGATGTTATGGGGTGCGGATGAAGAAGATAATACGGGAAATAAAGGTAAGGTGTAGCCCATAATTTGTCTAACTTTTTTTGTAATAGGCACCCTTGAATTTCATTACCCATAACTTTCAATTCAAAAACAAACAGGGTGGTCGATTAAGTGTGACCGAAAGCGAAACATTAAACTTAGCTTAGGCAAGTATACGTGTACCTAAATAACCATTGTATTCTATGGCAGTTAGCAGCGTACGTATAATAATATAATAGGTATATCGTGCAGAACTGATCAGAGGAACCCGTAGTGTTCGGCGTGACCTCCGGAGCTCTAACACACGCCTAATTGAGCAGGCGATAGAGCAAAACCGAGGGTCCAAAGTATTCACTCAGCAGCTTGGAAGGAGCAACCTGAAGAAGCTCTCAACACATGAGTGCAGGGCCGTGTTGTCAAAGTCGGAGATTTTTGCTAAGATCGAGGACTTCTATGGGCGACTTAACGCCGCACATGTCCCTCAGCCGCAGCGTGACAGCTGTGATTTCAGAGCCACACTGACACGCCACTATACCGACGAACTGCCAGAAATCAGCGAGAAAGAGAGCGTGTTGGCATAAGGCAGCTTAAAAATGGAAAAAACCCCCGGTGAAGATGGAATTACGTCAGAGCTTCTGAAGGCAGGAAGAGTCCCTGTTGTCAAGGAGCTTCGAAACGTATTTAATTCCATCATACATTGTGGAAAAACTCCAAAGGTGTGGCATGGTGCAAAAGCGGTATTGTTCTTTAAGAAGGGAGACAAAACACTTCTTAAAAACTACAGACCCATTTCTCTCCTAAGCCATGTCTATAAGGTAATCACGAATCGTCTTGCCAGAAGACTTGACGAGTTCCAGCCTCCAGAGCAGGCCGGGTTTCGCACGGGGTATAGCACCGTATGGACCACATCCACACAGTAAGGAGGATTATACAGAAGTCCGAAGAGTATAATCGGCTAATACTTTGCTTGGCGTTTGTGGACTATGAGAAGGCCTTCGATCCCGTCTAAACCTGGGCTGTTTTGGAATCCTTACAGCGATGCCAAGTAAACCGTCGGTATATCGCAGTGTTGAGATTCTTGTACGAATCTGCGTTTATGTGTGTACATGACAAACAGTCTGTACCAATCCAATTGCGCAGAGGGGTGAGACACAAGGAGACGTTAATTATCTCCGAAACTGTTCACAAGTGCATTTGAAGATTTGTTTAAGACGTTGGACTGGAAAGGTAAGGGCATTATCATAAACGGCGATTTCATTTCGCACTTGCAATTCGCAGACGACATAACTAGTCTTGATGGCGGAGTCGCTGGAGGAGCTGCAATAAATGCTGGACAACCTAGCATCCGCGTCAGAAAGCGTAGGTATCAGCATGAATTTGGATTAAACTAAAGTCATGTTCAATGACCACATTGATCTGAGACCAATTGCTGTGAATGGTCATCTTCTTGAAGTTTTTTCTGAGTACCTATACCTACCTCGGGCAGATCCTGCAACTAGGTAAAAATAACTTTGAGAAGGAGGCCAAGAGAAGGATCCAATTGGGCTGGGAAGCATTTGGAAAACTACGTCAGGTCTTCTCTTCACCCATCCCGCAAAGTATGAAAACGAACGTTACGGTGCCGAAACGTGGACACTAACTGTGCGGCTGGTCCACCAGTTTAAAATCGCTCAGCGAGCAATGTAGGATAAAATCGGTAACGATGTATCCAACAGAGAACCTAAGTAACCGACACAGCACAGAGAATTAGCAAGCTGAAGTGGCAGTGGGCTGGCCATATCTGTAGAAGAACCGATAAACGTTGCGGTAGACGTGTTCTTGAGTGAAAACCGCGACTCGGCAAACTTAGTGTAGGAAGCCCTCCAGCAAGATGGAGTGATGACTTGCGGAACGCTGCTGGCATGTTGGTTGCAACAGGCCAAGGACAGGGTAAAATGGCGCACTTTAGGGGAGGCCTACGTTCAGCAGTAGACTGATATAGGCCTTAAACACGGACTAAATTGGTGTTACAACTTTTGTTATTTGATATTTTAAAGTATTTTATGCTAAATAATGGTTCAAGTTAAATTTAGTAAGTGTTTATGTTATAAATAATTTTAAAAACCATACTAACATTTATTTTTGGCATGTTAAAATATGAACCAGGAATAAAAAATGCTTTATCCCGATGTACAAGAAACTCACTAAAACACAATACTAAATTAATATGTCATATAAATTCCCATAACAAAATCGCAACAATCGAATAACATAACGGATGTTACTTAAAATACACAAGAACACCCATGCAAACGTTTATTAAATATAAATATCAAAACTAGTTTCTCACTTATACATTAGTATATTGTTGACATACCTAGTCGATCGCTTATCGTTTAAACACGAATAACAGTGTAAAGGTTTTTGATATTTAGGTTACAAATGAATTTTCACACGAATAAAAAAATAACATGATTTTCTCACATTTTCTTGAAAACCCATAGACTTAAAAATGTATTTAGGTCATAAATATATTGGATTATTAATTTCCATTGGTTTCTCTCTACATTGTTTTAAACTAAATCCATCAGGTGAAGAGATATTCAAGTTTTTCCGTATTTTATTTTTCCTGTAAAGTTGGTGTTTTGATAATACACGTTTATTCGCGGGGACCGTCGAAATGTGTTTGCCTTACGAATCATTTTGTGTAAATGAAAAATACATAAATGACAATAAATTTTTGATACATTTATAAAATTATAGTGTTTGGTAAATGACTAGTTGTCAAACGATAAGTTTTAAATCGAAACATTTCTCGCTACAACATATTTGTGAAATGAATGGTATATGAAACGTTGCTTGTAAAATTAACTTTTGTCAAACAAGTTTCGGTGAAACATTAGTGAACCATTTTCACGTCATAATCGTATAAAATGTAATGCTCTATTTCCTTACTAAGTTGACAGTGCCAGTTTCACAGTAAGTGTCTGCGTCTAGTGTTTTTACTAACTACGTCCCGAGTATAGTGTTTACCTCTCAGGTCCTTACAGTTTCAACCCTTATAATTTTATTAAAGACCAGTAGACATCTGCTACAAATCAGCCCAGTCACAAACTATCATCTAGTCTGGTTCCCCTATGGAATCCCTACGCATCGATTGTCCGAATTTCCATTGATTCTGAAGCAATTTCCAGCCGAATTTTAGAACATTTTAGTGTTTTTAATAATATAACCCTAACCTAACCTAACCGCAGGTATTTTAGAGAACTTAAAAAAATGTTTCAGCTGAAAATCAGATTAGGACAAATGATAATTCGGATAAACGATGCGTTAGGACAAAAGTTATTAGGGATTCCGTAGGACACCCATCTAGTCATGTACTAATGGGTCAACAATATACAGATATAGATAGATAGAATTGAGAGCCGAAAGGCATATTAGAAAAAAAAATGCAGACTGTCAGACAGACAGTGGAGGTTTTTATAACAAAAAGCACCGTTGGCTACCGAAACCCGAAAAGAAATCAAATTTCAATGTACGCCATAATTATATTAAATAAAGTGCTCTATTTCCTTATGAAGTAGACAGTGCCAGTTTCATAGTAAGTGTCAAGTATTTTTACTAGGTGCCGAGTAAAGTGTTTGTTACCTCTCAAGTCTTTAAACTTTTGTAATTAAATACATAATTGGAATCACAAATAATACTAGCGTAGTGTATATGTATATTCCTCACTGAGGCCGCATTTCACCAAACTGGAATAAGACTTACTCCGAGATTAGTCTATATAAATTTCGCGTTTAATCTAAGAAGTAAGTACCTATAAGACCTTATTCCAGTTTGGTCGAATGCAACCTTATTATTGGTCTACTCGACGCAAAATAACTTTTCTCTTCTCTAAATGTCTCAAGGGTTAGCTGGAAGAGATCTCTGAAAGGTCACCTTTGTAATTATTTTTAATCTTCATTGTTTTGATTTCGGTTTTTCTCTTGGTCAATAAAGTGTTTACATACATACATACATACAATCTCACACAAACTGACCAAGGCCCAAGCTCTAGGCGTGTAGTATGGGTACGGTCACGGAAGTTAATTTGCTACCCAATTCAAAGAAAATCTGCTTGAAGATGTCATTCTCAATAGAGATGCCAAGTCATTTGTAATTGACAGGAAACTCAACCTTATTGCTCTAGAATGTCAGATTGACTTTGGACCTAAGGTGGGTCACAAATTAAATTCCTTGATTGTACCATAATTAAAACGATAAACATACTTAAATAAATACTTAAATGCTAAGAAAACTGTAGATTTAGAAATAAATAAATAAAAGCGCTCATAATATAAGATACTTAGATTATTATTCATTACTCTCATCAGAAATTGAACCCCGGACCTTAATTAATGAAAATTAAACCTTTAATTCATGCATTTATAATTTTAAATGAAATACTTGACTAATAACCGTAGTGTCTCTAAAAGACCTAGTTTAGGAAGACCTTATCTTTTTTAATACCATTTTTTACTGTCAAAACAAAATAAGATGATTGCTATTCGTTAAAATCATTATTACTCAAGCAAAGAAAGCCAAATTTAAATAACTTTTGTTACTTGTTACAGCATAAATAGGATCACTAAAAATATAAAATCAAATGAATGTTTAAAAACACAGAAACTGAAATTAATGCTAGAACATATTCCTCTTTGCATTTATTGATGAGTTTTTCACTTGAACTTCAAAGACAAACAGAAAATTGTTTACAAACAAGCTCTGTAGATATTTAACCAACAAATGCTACTTTTGTTTGCAAGAGTTATTTGATGACAATGATGGCGAACAGTAGGTAATTGTTAATTAATGTTAAGCAAATTGTTAACTATTATCAGAGATTATCGCTATTGTAATTTAATTTTTACTATAAACGTTTTGTAATAGGTATGCCAAAACAAGTACTTAGCAAATAAATAAATAAATAAATAAATAACAATAATAATAATAATAATACTAAGGACAAGCTCAGCAAGTACCTTGACTTGGCTCACGAGGTGACCGCCATGTGGGATGTTGACTCGACGATCATTGTCGCGATAGTTGATTCGGCAAACGGTCTTATTAGCGAAGAGTCTCGACCAACACCTCAAGAGACTCTCGCTAGATGGCTGGATCAAGGGCCAGATACAGAAGACAGTACTCCTCGACACGGCACGTATTGTGAGGAGGCTCCTTTCCCTGCAGCCCTAACCACTGGTAGCTTGAGCCCTGCCCCGCTGCCGGCGGCACTCGTAGGTTAGGTTTTTTATAATGTCTATTTTTTGTATTAGTATTGTTATTTTACTTTTATATTTGAATATTTGTTATAAAAAATCTAATTTACAGAAAATTAAATAAATATCTAAAATAATAACAATAATAATAATAATATTGGAAATAAATGGCATTAAGGATAAAACTAGAAATATCATAGGTGATCATAGAGATACTATTTTACAGTTTGCATAGGAATATGGTTTTTCCGATTAGTATACAGACCCTATTTGGACGTATGACCTTAGTCTGATTGGCACAGCATTAACGAATTATTTAAATAACCATACTCGTACCAGTGATTCTTTAAAGAATTATTTTTTACATTTGAGGTAAGGTTTAGAAAGACCCTCCTCTGCAAATGAGGAGGAAGGCTGTGTACACACGAGTTAAAATTACTGGGAATTAGAGCAGTTGTGTAAAGGTTAATGGATTACTTGCTTGCTATGACATTTTATTTGTCCTCGTATTTGTTACGTGGATTTTGTGTGGAAAAGTATTGTTCATAATAGTACATTACTACAGAGGCCGGGAAGTAGCGGGGTTGCGGAGTTACGAGGCTGGCAACCGCACTTCACGCCGAGGTTTGTATAGTGCTTTTCTCAAACATATAAATAATTAATTAAAAAAATTAAAACAAAAACTACAATGTCAAATACTAGGAGTGCATAAACATTAAAAGTAGCCTACAGTGCTCAGTCATCCGCGCTGTGTCGGGTGCGAGCGCCCGCCCGCCGCCGCTGCGCCGCCGCGCGGGCCGCACCGTGCTACACCGCCTGCGATCTAAGTTGCGCTACGCACCCCTAATAACCTCTGCCCTCCTGGTACCGCTACTGCCGCTACTGGAGGTGTTCCGCCCGCAACGTGATACTTTGAGGCCTAAAATAACTAACATAACGCCAACATTCCATTGCATGTTTGAGAAAAGTACATTTTTGATATGTGCCATTTTTAGATGACTATACGGTTTTGTAACTGCTCATCGAGACTAAACTTATCTAACAATTTATCTACGAAAATACTTGAGTTAAGATTGAATAGATAAAACTTGGTTGAAGCTTTGTTTAAATTTTGTTTTCGGCTTGCAGGCCTCTTAGACATTTTTTTTTGGAAACCTCTGACACTGCCTTCTTATAATTATATTATAAGAATAGGAGACGACCTTCACCGGGCTGTTTATTCGATAAAAAGTATTATATATCAAATTTAATAATGCTAAGTAGGGTGGCGGCAGCAGTAATGGACACTTTTAGCTGACAGGCACCAGTAATGGACACTTCACTCTTAATTCAAAATTCATACGGTCCTAAATTGATTGTTGCAAAACAAATGAATAACCCTTATCTTCTGTAAGATAAGAATCAAGTATCCATCATTGGGTTCTTGTCCATTACTGGTTCCACCACCCTAATGTATGGCGAATAGGTTAACTGAAAAATTTCATTCCAATCCTTATATTATCATTAAAAAAAACTGAAATAGAACTCATTTTTTTAAATTGCTATTTCTTGTTAAATAGGCCAATTGCATACTAATCGAAAACATGAAGCGGTGAAGCCTATAGAATATGCAAACGTTAGGTTGACTATTTTTTCCCGTCATAAATATTGGGTAGGTAGGTAAGTCGGTAATAATAATTTGCACTAAACCTAAGGTTTGCATATTATATAGGCTTCGTGCTTTCGATTAGTATGTAATTGGTCTATTTAACAAACAATAGCAATTCAAAAAAAAAAGTTAATTTTCAGTTTTTTTTTGATCCTACAGGGACCTATTCCCCATATATTACTTAGCATATTAAATTTG
This sequence comes from Acleris literana, assembly GCA_946894065.1. Lineage (NCBI taxonomy): Eukaryota > Metazoa > Arthropoda > Insecta > Lepidoptera > Tortricidae > Acleris > Acleris literana. The sequence goes on from OX335692.1 coordinate 5,741,091, forward strand.
ATATGAAATACTTTTTATCGAATAAACATTATATTATTATTATTATTATTTTATCGGATTTTAGACCATGTAGTCGTAAGGTCATCTATGAAATGCGTGTACTGTAACTGTAACTGTACTACCACAAAACTTGGAACCAAATTAAAATTGCCTATTCGAATTATAACGTCAACAGTGCAACTTTTCTTTAGTCTATTCTAAAATTCCTAACTAACAAAGACATTTCCCCAACTACAAAACCAACCCATGACGTCAGAACTCAGTATTCTAAAACTGCGTCGCGAAATAATGGAATCATCTTAATACCGGTGTTTGAATGGACTGCGTCGAACAAAAGCAAGTCTTTCAGCGGACTGTACGCCATTGTTGCCGTGATATATAGCTGTTGGTAGTGATGCGACGAGGTATACCGCGGTTAGCTACAAAATTGTGGAAACTTGTGGATATTACGGCTAGTTTGAGCTTGGTACACAATAGTTAAGATTTTGTCAAGTTGCAGTAAAGTTGTGACGTGAAGCTTATCAGTTACATGTATGGTTTTTAAGAAACTCAGTAAAGATTTTAGATAGGAAAAGAGACACAGCAATTAATATAACTACTATAACTTTTTTAGGCAGCAGTCTGTAAGGGAAAGGTACACTGTTATAATGACTGCTATATTATAACACTGCTGATCTCTGTCAGGAACTTAACAGGTGTTCACAGCTCACAATAAGGTCTTTGGAGGTGTGTTGTATTGTTATGGGATATTTTAATTGAACGGTTTCTATTTTGATACTGTGTCTTAATCATACTCAAACTCATAGTCATACTCATTTATTTATAATATTATTAATCTTAACCCACTTATTAGCGGCCTTTACACGGCACAGTTTGGACCGCGGGAAACGCCACGCGTCATTCCACGCGCCAGTCCGAACCGTAGGTTTTTTACTATTTTTAACCGACTTCAAAAAAAGGAGGAGGTTCTCAATTCGTCTGTATTTTTTTATTTTTTTTTTATTTTTAATGTTTGTTACCTCAGAACTTTCGACTGGGTGAACCGATTTTGAAGATTCTTTTTTTATTTGAAAGCTGGTGCTTCCAGATTGGTCCCATTTTTTTCAAAATGAAGATCTGATGGTGGAATCCATGAGGAATCGACGGAACTCTTCAAAATTTATAGGCACGGCACACCTATAGCGATTTTGGTATTTTTCATTGTAACTCGAGTATTTGGTCTTGGAAACCACTATTTGGTGAAGTGGAACTGATGATGAAGACCACAGATGGCCACCGGAACTCCTAAACGGTATATATTTCGAGGGTGGCGGCAAGATATTTCGATTAAGATAGTTGAGCGACTATGACGAAGCATATTTAGGTTTAAATATATGACTATGACTTTCCCACGGCGTTGCTTGCGGCGAGATTGAAATGTTCTATTGTTTCTTGAGAAATGGGAGAAAAATGGGAGAATAACAGCATAATTATGATCACTAAAAAGTATAAAATAAAAACAAAGTTTAAAAAAACAAAAACCCGCCTTCAAAAAGCAAAAAATAACTTCTTTAAAATGGTAGGTAAATAGGTCAGTCCAACTGAAGTCTGCTTTTGGTTAAAATATTGTTGGACGCAGACTTCATTTGGACTGACCTATTTACCTACCATTTTAAAGAAGTTATTTTTTGCTTTTTGAAGGCGGGTTTTTGTTTTTTTAAACTTTTTTTTTTACTATTACCAGTTGCATTTACACGTACGGTTCGGAGCGAAGATTGGAATGGCGCGTAGCGTTTCCCGCGGTCCGAACTCTACGTGTACAGGCCGCTATTACTACCGGCTTTTAAAACGCTGGCAATTAAGCGTATTTATTATTTTTCCCATTACTGCTTCATTTTACTTAGTGCAATGTATTTGAAAAAATGTGCAGTACAAAACATTAAAAAAATCAGTAATTATGTGCGTTAATACGTTAGGAAAGGAAAGAGAAGAAAGTATTAAAAGGTTACTATCGTCTCTTTGCCGAATTGTTTCGTCAGGTCTCGCATTTTTTTATTTTTTATTTTTATTATTAATGGTATACAAAGCTCGCATACTACCAACGCATATACGCGTTCAAAGCACTGAGTAAAAGGCAGGAAAATGGTTATGTGCATCTGGCAGTAGATGCGTTAAACGCAAATATAAGGGTAATAATAGGGGGGCTAAATATATTTTACTGCGTGCACTAGAATCTAGTTTACTTAATATTCTTTAAGTTTCTGAGTGTTCAGCGCTGTTCAACCGGGTAAAATCATATTGCCTTTGTCCTTTCATAGTATTGTAGCCATTACAGTCAAGTAAATAAGAGCTGTCAAAACGTTGAAAATACAAATACAAGTCAAAAGCAACATTGTTTTACGTCGCAGAATAGAGGCCCAGTACGAGTAAAATGGTTCATTGTTGATTGTTAGAGTTTGTCAAATATTTGTCCAATAACAATGCATGATTTAATATGCATCGTTTTTACAAAACCTCATTATCGCAAACCAATGGTTGAGTAATAATTAATGATTAACGTTAACATATTATTTTCGGGCAAAATGTTATTGAAATATACCCACTTAAATGCATGCAAATAAGTAAATTAACAAATCCTATCTTCTAAACTTATAAAAATAGAACAGCAAACTTACAAACAATGAACCCTTATTGTTTTGCCACTCCGTCTGTCCATCGGTCCATGGTTTAACGCATTCACTGCCAGTACTGTTTTTTAAACTTTCGCCAGGTGCCACATCTTTTGTTTTATACGGTGCTTGCCTACTGAAAGAACGCACATATGCGTTGATGGCACTTGGTGGAAGTTACGGTGACGCATATATGCGTCGGTGGCAGTGAATGCGTTAACTCAAAGATTCTTAAGACTACAAAGCTGTAATATTCATACATTGAAGTTACACCGACAAAGTTGTAAAATAACATGAAAATCAGTGTTCGTTCGTTATTGAAAAGATATAAGTTGTTTTAGTTTTTTGTGTTCGTAGTAACGGCTACGGAACCTTACTTACACTAAGCATGATCCGACATGCTCTTGCTGGTTTCTTACTAACTTTTTTTCAGTAGGGGAAGAAGGGGCTTCGTACACTTTTTACTCTAAGCCTTGTAAAAAAAAACTAACCACTATTTTTAAATGAGATGAATGTCTTCATCTTCCACTTATTTGGCTATAATAATTGTGTATTTTAGTTTGGATACAAAGCAACTGTGCCAAAATATAATGGTTTTCCCAAAAAGTGGGAAACGTACGAATGCACCCCATACGTGGGGTGGCTCCGTAAACTATTCGTTTTTTCCCAGGATTCATTGGATTTTCAGCTATTTCACCTGTTTCAGTCGCCTTTTAGGCATATCTTACTGACCTGGTTTTGTGATTATAATTATTCTTGACAAACATTTTTTTAAAATTACACACATTTTGACTGTACGAAGGTACCCCAACCAAAACGATACGAAAAAAAACTAAATAAAAAATAACAGTTAAAGTAATCCCAAAACCATTGTCTACATATTAATCTCAAGCATCTAATTACAAACTATATAAAAAAAAACTAATTCGAGTAAAACTTATTAGAGACAGACGCATTCAAAGAGAACCAAAAATTACTTTCGGGTCGCGAAAACACATATTAATTATTTCTGGCGAAATCTGCTGCCGCACTGCCATCGCTTTTGGAGGGTAGCCTATGCATATGAGCGGCAGTCACGCATACAAATATGAACGTTTCAGCATCTTGGATAGTCGAGATATGACCACTGTTCGAATGCTCCCTTTGTACGAAGCCACCCCATCTTCCCCTACTATGTCTGTGTCGCGTATTAAAAATAATAATAAAAAAACTACATTTAAAATATTACACTCATTGAATGTTCAAGTCCCTTTCCTACCGCAAATCTCGATGGATTCCAGCTGTCAACATGGTACATCTATCTCAAACTATAGCCAGAAGGTATCCTTCTGAATGACGTATTGCCTGTCGCAGCCAATATTCAATAGCCCAAGTATTTCACAACTCAATGCCCGAGACACCAGATCGGGTCCGTTTTTACATACAATTGAGAAATTCTGGCACTCGACGTGTTAAAGAAGATCCAAGGCCTTTTTTTGCGATTTCAAGATTCAGTGAAGATAATTGGCCAAGTTTTTAAAAGTTATTGGAATCGGCTTGATTTGATCGGGCCATAAATTTTAAAAGGTATTCAAGTGGAGGGAAAATTAATGGTTTAATGGTGTAAAAAAGTTTTGTTTTTCGAATTGGTGAGTTTTATGGGTCCGATAGATATGAAGTAAAGAAAAGAAAGAAATGAAAAAAACATTCCTATTCATGACAAGCAGACAAACAAAACTCAACAAAATACTGACATAGACAAAATACCTGTTGTCACAAAATGATTCCAACTCAGCGTTATGCTGGCATTAAAACCAGCGCTGGTCTTTCGTTGGAACCATGGATATGAGTTTAGAATTTTATAACAATAATTACTTACCGAAATAATAATATTTCCGGGCGGATTATGTGAAGCAGACGTAGGTACCGAATTTTTTACTACCATTATTTAATACGATCCTTCCAAAAATTCAATTTGCGTTTTTTTTGTTAATTGTAGTGTATGTTGCAATAAAAATACATTAAGTAAGAAAAAAGCAATCCGAAGCTTGTTTATTTGACAAAATTAAGGCTATTGACGTATATTTGTTTAAATAGCGCCCGAACTTTTATTTAATTAGATGATCATTTCTCAAAATTTTGCCACTTTGAGTGACATCTCCAAATGAATAAAAATGGAATGTAGGTAAAGAACATCAAACTATGCAATAATTAAATAATATTATAATGTGTCCCAAAATATTTGTATGGAAAGTTCCTTTTGTGTTACCGATATTCATACGTTTTTGGTAACACAAAAGGAACTTTCCATACAAATATTTTGGGACACATTAGAATATTATTTAATTATTGCATAGTTTGATGTTCTATACCTTCCTACAATTTAAAAAAAAAAAGTGATGTCACTCAAAGTGGCAAATTTTTGAGAAATATTAAGATATAATAGGTATAAGAAATGTTATTCTCTTAAAAGGGGCTCTCTGTAGATCGAGTATGCTGAGAATGCACGCCGTTAAATGTGGTGTTACGCTGACGGGACAACTCAACTTGTCGGTTAATGGTTTGTGCGTCGATTTCAAGTCGTTCAAGAACGAGTTGTTCAATAATACATCCTACAATTTCGGCATTGTACATCCTTATTTTTAATGTAAAACAAAAGTCATCGAATGAGAATTCGATAGCTCTTAAAAAGTCATTATGTACATGTCATTATGATCGATTTTTAGATTTGGGGTTCAGTAAAGTTTAGGACATATTAAACTCGAAAAGTGTAATTTTCGCTAAAGTTACGTCTTTGAGTAAGATTTTCTACTAATATTTATTTGAATATGACGTCAAAATAAAAAAAAAGACCTTAAAACATTCAAGTTTTATGATATTCAAACTTCGATTAAATATTGAATGGAAAATCATAAAATATTAGTTTACTGATGACACAATTTTATTACCTTAACTGACCAATCACTAAGTTGATTTTATTTTCATAATGATGATAAATTCAATTTTGCGAGATGAAAGTTGTTTTCATAATTTTATACATATGTAGATCAATTTACTTCCGCAGTTATTACCAAAATTACTTATAAATTTAATATTTAGTAGGTCTAATACAAAGCTAAGAGCTCTATGACTGCTAAATCTCATTATTAAATCGAGAAATAATGCGCGCCGAGGGTTCCGTGATTAAGGTAAGGTAATAATTATGATTGGAAAATGCAAAAGAAAATACTCATTTTGTTATGAACTTATTTTTTATGCAATACGGTCCATTTTGACTCACCTAAACTTTAATACCGATATTTAAACTATTTGATAATTTTTCCAAAACCGTAAAATTTTACATATTAATTTTATTTTTCGCGTAAAATAGAAATAATTATTTTTAAATCGGAAATTTTTCAGTTTTTATTTTAGTAGATCAAAAGTAATAGTTGTTTTTAGTAGATCAAAAGTACATCACGGAAAATAATAAACAAAATAGTTTTAAAAAGTGCCAATTGAGCCGTTTCATTATGAGACCCCGTTTTCTATTATCAAATCACTTTGATTTTTCAACCCCTCATTCTAGGCTCCTTTTTAAATATTTAGAAAAATAATTGCATGTTGTTTTTACTGAAAACAGATACGGGCAAACAAGTTTTACAACTATGCCAAATTTCAAGTTGATAGTTTTTATAGTTTTAGAGAAAGAGTGCTGTGACGTAGGTACTGAGTTGGTACAGTCAAGGACTTTAATTGTTATGCCACTTTGGAACTCTGTCATAATGACAGCGTCAAACCACATGACAGAAATTACGCTTAAATGAATGATTAACGTTATGCGACAGGGTTCCATAGTGGCATAACAATTAAAGTCCTTGACTGTAGGTATATGCTGAGTTGGGACCGTTTCGCAACAATTTCTCTGTGTCTTGTTCTTTTCGTGTCTATGGAGTGTGATTTTGTATTGTTGCGAATAAAAATGTCTCTTTATCTTTATACAGACAGATAGACAGACACACACTGAAGTCTCACCATAAGGGTTCCTTTATTACCATTTTGGTACGGAACCCTAAAAAAGTTAATAGGAGGTGACGACTGTCTTCGAAAAATCATACAGTAAGATTTTGATTGCGCGTGCTAAAGAATTAAATAAATATGTAAGTATGTCCCGTTTACACAGTCATGATTTTTTATCGCTATTAAAAATAGAAAGCTCATTTTTCTGAACTTCCATTTTATTCGCCAGCTCACAGAGAATTTTAAAATATCTAGTGGTTATGCCCGTCTTCCCCGTTTCGCGACTTTCCTTTTTGCACATTTTGTAGGTTAGATACTTTGCATAATGCTCGGATGCCCGCGAACCTTACCTATGCTAATTTTTCATCTTGTATTTCATGAAATAATAAACGGTACATCTTGCAGAGAAACTGTAATAGTTGCTGAGAAAATTCAGATGCACTTTAAAATTCAGAATGTTAAATGAGAGTTATCGATGGTGATGGATGAACATTATTCTTCGTAAGCCAAATGTATTTTGTTACAAAATCGATCGTGTTTTTCACTAATATTCTAAGGTCTGTTAATTCTTACTTGTCTTATATAGTAAACAACTTTCTAACCTCAAAATGAACCTTTTTTGGCTAAAAAGCTCTTTTGTTGTAAATAAAGTAAACTGAATAAACATTTTGGACATAATTTGGCCAATGTATTGTCTATGATTGCTTTATTTTGTTTAAAATAGCAGTTTTAGTCTAAAAAGGTTCATTTTGAGGTTAGAAAGTTGTTTAATATATAAGACAAGTAAGAATTAACAGACCTTAAGTAAAATTCGGATCTAAGGTACGAATATATTGAACTTTTTGTACAGCATTAAGACTTGAAATATTAAATAAACAGTTACCAGCTTGCCTAAACAATGGCAATATTGTTAAATATCATTATTTGCATTGATAGTACAAATTAATATGTAGGTAGTTAATAATAAGCTAAATGGAGTTTGATTTCAATATTTTTTTTTGTTCAAATTCAAAACAAACTCAAACTCACAAGATTTATTTCACAAAAACACACTGCAACACAACAAATATATCAAACATATGTTCATGTTGAGACTTCTGTGTCTGTCGATCTGTATGTATGTCATGAAAGATTACCTATACAACTACAGAAGCTATCAACTTAATATTTGGCATAGTTGTTTGAACAAGTTTAGCAACATCTATTTTTAGAAAATAGATAATAATTTGGAAAGGGTTCTCAACACAAATGAGGGGAGCAACAATGAAAGTTACTTCGCTATACATAGTAATGGAGTGTCATTATGAAGGGCATAAATTGAAAATTATTGACCTACCCCCTTACTAATAATCGTTGAGTAACGGTGGTATAGCTATACAATGATTTGTCCTTATCTGTCAAATTCAAATGTCACAATGACATGGTTTATGGTGTATGGTGTATGGTAGTGTGCTATACCACCGTTACTCAACATTTATTAGTAAGGGGGTTATTCTATAATGTCGCGTCACAAACACCATACGAACAAATATCACCATAATGATCCTTAAAAAAAAACTCGGTTTCTCCAAGATTCTTTGCCTCTTAAAATTGAATACCCTCGTTTAACGACTCTCTCGGGTCCTCAGACTAGCGTCTTTATGGTGTGTCGACGTTTCGAGAAAACCTTGGCTTATCAAAGTTTTACTGTCGCAGTATCGGTGGGATAGCCGACGTAACGCGAGCCTCGGGTTACCAGTAAAATAATAGAAATTTCGTACAAAGCTGCAACTTTTGTAAAAGAAAACGGTTAAATAAAAACGTACAAGCCTACGTACCTTGTACAACCGTAAAAGGTTCATTGTGGAATCTTATAAACAAAATAATGCCTAAGTAAGTAAGTGATTAAGTATTTATTATTACAATAAATCACATAAGCACGAAGACTTAATTCAGTACAGTCAAGGAATTTAATTTGTGACCCACCTTAAGTCCAAAGTCAGTCTGACATTCCACAGCAATAAGGTTGAGTTTCCTATCAATTACAAATGATTTGGCATCTCTATTGACAATGATATCTTCAAGCAGTTTTTCTTTGAAATGGGTAGCAAATTAACTTCCGTGACCGTAGACCGTTGCAGTTGTAGAGGAATGCATATATTGTAAATAGTTTTATGCCATTTGGCTAAAATATTTTAGACCAAATACACCAACTCCCAAATTTAATTTGTTATAAAAAACTCATTGCTGCTGTTAATTTTCATAGTCACAAGTTTGATTTTCCGCGGACGCAATTAAGGGGTTTTGGTATCCTGGAATTTAAAATTAAATATTTTGTTTACTTAATATTTTTTCATCCTGTGTATTTAATCCCAGAATTAGCACCGTATCCTACAAAAAATCCGGATATTTCCGGAATATTCCGGATGTACAGCAAACCCAGCTTAGGCCGCGTCGATCAGAGGTCGTTATTGAATACCCCGATACTGGGAAGAGTAAACGAGCAATTTTGATTACGATTTAAATGTACGGTTTACAAAATAAGAAAGTAAGGTTTTTTTTTTACAACAACGATAAGTACACCGCTAGGACAAAAAAAGTAAGACTGAATAAACATAGTCTACATTGTTTTAAAATACCTACTGTTTTCTTTAGACGTTCAATGGGGACAGCCACGGGCAGAAGCAAGTGTGAAATAAAGGAAAAGGAAAAACATTTATTACGCTGTGGTTGATAGTGTAATAAAAACGGCAAACCGCTAGATATGAGTAGGTAAAGACAAAAAGAAGTTACTAAAGTCCGGCTGACTTACGAAACAAATATGATACACAAATCAAATAAAAATTTTGAGACTAGTAAAAATAGTGCAAAAAAGATCCATAAACTTAAATCTATAACAGCACAAATAAAATTGAACTACGAATCAAAGTATCATCAAATTAACTGATTGAATATCGAATTCCAAACTGTTTGCTTTCCTAGTGAGTAATGTTATTCACACAGAGTTGGCGCGTGTCTGTGGTTTCATTGCGTTAGATATATCTGACGCAACCAGTTTTCAACATCTGCGTCCATAAAGGACGCGAACACAGCTTAATACCCGCAGGAAATTATACCCTTTTGTAGCTAACAATAAAGTTGCTTATGCAGTTGTCATCTTATGATAGATGCGCTGTTTTCTGGACAAACTGCCCCTAAGAAACAAGAACGCAAGCGCAAATTTACTGCCATAGCAATTTAATCTTTTAAAAGTTAGAAACAATGGCCCAATCACAATGGAAGTTACAACAGATACGTCCTTCTTTTTAAAGAAAGGCACAACTCTGAGGACACTTTATCTTCGGCGCACGTGGCTTAGAATATGTGTGAGAATGCACTTGCAATATACAGATGTTTTTGTTGAGATTGCTTCTAGAAAACTAGCGGCCAAGTGGACCATACGTTTTCTCTAAGGAGAGATTTATACCGACGACGCATGTGATAGTGGTTTAGGTGCCGTGTTTTATGCGGGCAAAGTTTTGGTAGAAACTAGGCAAAGTACGAAACGCGTAGTTTAGTTGGTAGTCACACTTTCTCTTTGAAGCCAGATTTGATCCTTGGTGAGGGCAAATCATCAATCAAATATTTTGTCTCATGAACACGAGTATTTGGGCCTGATTATTTAGGGCAGTGGTTCTTAACCTTTTTCCGTCCACGGACCCCTAGGAAATCAAGCACGAATCTATGGACCCCTTAATATAAAAAAAAACAGCAATACATTTCAGAGCATTTATTTTAGTACTTACTTCAAATGCTAAAAAAAACTTATTTATAAAAAATACGTTAATGTGAAGGTTGATGCTGCTTCTTCGCAACTAAGTTGGCGATATTTGGATTGACGTTACTACTAAGTTGCAATCTCAAATCGGATTCCACTTGTAATCTGTTTCTGTATTTGTTTTTAATACAAGGGAAGAGAATGCCTTTTCACAGAGGTATGTGGTTCGGTCTTGGGGGCCGATTTTTGACTTTCGAGCGCTCGAAAGTTTCACTCGGAAGTGAGCAAAATTTTCGAAACCGTTTTTTGAAATACGAGCGGTAGAATTGAAAACGAATGGTGTGGACCACTCGTCATTAAATTTTCTATCGCTCGTAATTTCAAAAATTCGGTTTCACAGATTTTGCTCACTTCCGAGTGAAACTTTCGACCGCTCATAAGTGAGAAATCAGCCCCTTGGACTCCGCTCGCTGGAGCACATCCGCCATACTTAGTAAGCATAGCGATTACGAGACTTTTAGTGGCATTAATTTATTATTGTTAAATGGTCCATAGGTGAGACTTCGGCGGACCCCCGGGGGTCCGCGGACCACAGGTTAAGAAGCACTGATTTAAGGTATAGTTTTCATCTAGTACCCAGACCCCAGAGCTTAGTTCGGGGATAGACGAGGCTAGACGTGTGTAAATTGTTCCCTCATATTTTATTAATAAGCACCCGTTTGCACCTGTTCGTGAAGCTAACCTAAAAATAAATTAGAAATAAATAGTAAAGCAAAGGTAAAACGAGAATCGAATTTCATTACGTTTTAATAAAATTTTCCATGAATTTTCATAAACTGATTTTGTTAAATCTGCTCGTCCAACGATATTTTAAATAAAGATTTTATCGCACGTAAAATAATAACGAAGCACGTAAAATATACTTATTTAAAATATTATTTTCACGTGCTCCGTTTATTCAGTAAGGTTTTCCCCGAAAGGTTAAGTAAACATGTATACGCATTGTACTTTGTCGGATATGTTACTATAAAATCATGTTTATTTTAAATCTTAACTAAAAGGTTGGTACTGACAATAGTTACTCAAGCTACTACTGACTACAAAGGCAAAATAAGGTTAGAATTTTCAACGTCGAATGATAATTTACTACAACTGTACTTTATGAAGATTCCGTTAACATCTTCATTAAAAAAACTGGTCAACTTAAGTGAAATTTTCAATTTGTGCTTGATAATGTGAAGATGGGGATGGGTGGGAAACATTAATAATAATTACTAAGGAATATGAATTACTCCGAGATTAGTCTATACAAATTCGGCGTTTAATCTAGGTGTAAGACCTTATTCCAGTTTGGTGAAATGCAACCTAAAGCATTAAAACACCTGTCCACGATCGTTTCTCGCGGTATGAGTAAATTTTTATTCGTAGTCACATATTGAACATTACCTAACTTAACCTCAATGGTTTCAGCAGAAAATATAGGTAAAAAACTTAAGTAGAGCTCCATGTAGTAGTAACGCATCTGTATAGACCGTTCGACATTCTATATTTGAAATTTGACGTAAATTCCATATAAGTTTTTTACACAACTACATGCAAGAGGAGCTTTACTTAATTTTTTTACCTATAGCCATAAGAATAAATTATATCTACACGTAGAAGCGAAACTCCCGGCTCCCGACGCGCGCTAGGCGCGTTAGATACCTACCGCCTGGCGACACCTGAGGTGTCTAGTCAGTCAGGGGCGTCACACACGGAATATATATTAAACAAGATATTGATATTGTGTCTTGAATTGGTTTTCGTATTGGTGTCGATTTTAGCGTTTATGGTTGAACTAAGATAGTGTTTTAAACTGTGAACCACTACTTACGGCTACTTAATATCATCAAAAAGTATTATTACCTAATGTAACGTAAATGTAAAAAACTCATTTTGCAACAATGTTTCCACGTTGAAGTAAAACATTAATAACATTTCGTGACTAAACTTGTATACTCGTACCACATCCATAAACCGATTATAATATTTCGAAAGTGACAGCCCTAACTTTGGACTCGGAAGACAGAGGGGCGTAGTGGGGTGAAGGGGGAAGTAGGTATTTAAAGCGCGGCATTTGGGGCCTGGTCAAAGCGGATTCGCTTCTACGTGTAGTTATTATTTATTCTTATGCTATAGCGTTCGATGAAATGATACAGTTAATGAAGTGGTTCAATAGAATTATGGGATGAAATACCTGTAAGGATAGGTCTTTAAGTGTTTTTAAAGTCAGGGGAAAGGCAAACACACATTTCAACTGGATGTTAAGTGCATAAGGCCCGCGTCGCTATTGCCTAACGCACTCGCAATCGCAATCGGTTTCAAATCGGAACAATTGCTTTTATTTTGTATGCAGACAATCCTTTGATTTTCAAAATGACAACGATTGCGATTGCGAGTGCGTAAGGCAATAGCCCCTCAGCAGGCCTTTCGCGTAACTCACTCGCAATCGCGATCGGCTTCAAAACAAAACACTTGGTTTCATTTTGTATGCAGACAAGCCTTCGATTTTCAAAATAAAAACGATTGTGATTGCGAGTGTTGTTACGCGAAAGGCCTGCAGGTCCTGATATTTATTTGAATCTTAAAATTACCGCTTATCCTTGTATCCCCAGTCTACAACTCACAAATGTTATGCCCACTAAACGCGCTAACAACATTAAGCTACCCTCCTCAATAATGCACAAACCACGGGCCTGTCACCCCAACAGTAACTGTCAATTCTGGTTAGCTCACCCTCTTCATGCATATTAGCTCTATAATGTAGAATGCATCTACCATATCTGAAGGTGTATTTATCTGTGAGGGTTCCCTCTACTTAATATTCTGTTCTTGTTCAACAAAGGCCTTTTATACCATTATATTGCTGAATAAAATTGAACCTTGTGTGGATATGTTTATAAAGTAGGACTTGCTGTAAGAGTCCTGTGATAGATGTGCTGTTTTTTAAGAAGGGACGCATTAGGGTTTGATGTTACGCCATGTTGTTGCAATATGGCGTGAAATACGGTCGGTAGAACAATTTGTTGAATAGCAGTTGGTGTTGTAAACATAAAAAAATGCATACTATTAATCCACTGATTAGGCTACTGTTAAACTACACCAAGTGAATAATGTTTTTGGCATCGAGTTCAATAGTTATGTATAAGATCTCAAAACTGGACATAGTGTATGTTGTCCATATGAAGACAGAAACCAGGGTTATAATAGTAATTTATCTGACTGGTGCATAATGAGAGGCATTAATACACGAGTGTGGTTTTATGAAACGAGCCGAAAGGCAAGTATATATTGTAGGGAAGTTATGATGGATGTAGATAAAATATTGTTATGTCTTTAGTTGTGATCCAACGCTCAGCCGAAACCAAGGACCGAGGTCTTGAAATTTGGAAGGAATATTCCTTGCATATTCTAGGGGGCACTAAGAAGTTTTCAAGAAATTTCAGCCCCTAAAGGGTTAAAAAAGAGGGAATAACGGGAAACTAATTCCACGCAGGCTTTCTCTTGTGTTTGTATAAGAAAACCTTTAAGAATATTTCTTTAGAATAGATAGTCAATGGAGCCAAAGAAATCTTAAATGGTCATGAATGAAAACGCAGCCTGTAAACTTTCCCGATAAGGTTAGCCGACAAGCTGGATAGACTCAGAAAGACACATAGCTGATCATTGCAATCCTTGGCAGGCTTCTCACAAGGTGCTGACAATCTGATAGCGGTCTTAGAAAAGGCACAGGCATAAGACCGATGTCGATCTTTGAAAAAGGCAAATGACCAGTAGCAGACATATCTCGGCTGACATAATGATGATTATACCTAGAGATTTTCCTAGCACGAACGACGTGTTGTTAGTGCTTTACATAATAAAAGGATCGACAATCTTGGTATCGATAAGTGTACCATTTCAATGTCATAGACTGATTTTCACTGAAGTATGTGAAATATGAATAAATTGATAGTTTTGTTATTATTCTTTTATTTTATAACCAAGGATAGGAAAAACGACCGTCATTTTGAAAACATAACCCTGTTCCGTATAGCAGAGACTTCCTTGATATTAATTAAAAATATTATTAGTTATTGTTTTATAGATTTATTATACAATAATTTATATGTACTTAGCGACAATTCTATTAATGAATGACACCGAAATGTTAATTAGAAAACACAAACACACAACCAAACAGTAAACCAATGTCAACGATTGCCCCAATGTCCTCCGTAAACTGTGAACAAACCTTTTCGACTCATAAATAGGTCCTAAATTCACGTCGTTATGGAATAACAGGCGAAAATTAAAAAAAAGACATTCTTTTTGATTGGCGAAAGTGTTTTTTTCCCATAACCATTATGGTTTTTATTCATTAATAATATTGTTGCTGAATACATATAAATAATGGTATAATAAATGTAAAATACCTAATAATATTTTAAATTAACATCAGAAGGAAGTCTCTCCTGTACGGAACAGGGTTATGATTTCAAAATGACGGGCGTTTTTCCGATCCTTGTTTATAACGCACCATGTTGTTATATGAGTCATATGACATGATTGTAATTTTTCCTGGATGATAATGATTTCGCTATGTTCTTATAAGGTACTTCAATGAGTTTTAGGATATTGTGTTTTTTTATAACTATATAATGAAATGGTGTACGATTATTTCCTCTATGACGTTGAAGTGGTGGTTATCGATAAAAGATTTGTCGATATTATAATTATGTCAAGAACTAACCATGTTGTTAAAAAACCATGTTGTTGTTGTTGTTTCTGCTAGGAAAATATCTAGGTATAATGATGATAAAGATTGAAGGAGGCCTATGAACAATGCTACCGTAATATTAAAGAAGGTGCTAACTGCAAATGTAGTAGTCAAAGGATTCTATATTTTGTTGGTAACCACATTAAATTTAAAATCCCTTACTATTGCTATGTAGTTAGCCGCCTTTGGTATTATGGTAGAATGGTAGGGGATCCTCTTGAGTCACCGACACTCATTTGATTGAGTGTATCATTTTATCATACTTACTTTCATCGGAAGCTATAATACCTACAACCTTAGGTTAGGTTTTAGCTTAGATCTGTAACCACCACAATATCAAAAAAAAACATCGGTGAAGGAAAGCCATCTTTGAAATGTGTCGATATTAAAAGAGTAAATCCAATGGTAGACGTCTTTCAGCTGATGAAGTCATCTCTCCATCTCCTCTTTGGTCTGTTTTTCCACTGGTAGCTTATTATAATAAAATAAAATTTTAAATGCCAAATTTAAAATACAGAGAGCTACATCAAACCAAGCTAAATCCCTCCTACGTTCAGTGCTCCCAACATAACCAAAACAAAATGATTATTCCAGTGGCTCAAGCTCTAAGGTATTCCCGTAATGGCACATTATGTCGATCCATCAAATCCAAGTGTAGCATGCGCATATGTGCAAACGGATTTATTACGAAACAACTGGAGCCGGTGTCCGTCCGTATTTGGAATGCTAGAAAACTACTAAATATTATGTTGTTGATAAATTAATTGTTTTTTTTTGTGGTGAGTTATTGACGTGATGATTTTGTAGTAGTAAATCTCAGGTTTTACCAGATTTAAGCACTTAAACCTAAAACTGTAAGTAATAAATGAGTGACTTATGTATTTAAGGTATTAAGAACATCTATGTACTTTTGAACTGAGCACACTCAAAGAGCAAAAATGAGAGCCAACCAAGAGCGATTTTCTCTTAGTTGACATAAAATGAATACAATAGTTATGATATTTGCTATGTCAACCAAAGCTGTTAGTAACAACAGCAAGTTCTTTGGTGATTCAACTTACATCTTAGTTGATGTATCTAACGTCTTGTTAAGCTCGGATGGAATCAAGACGCCTACGCATAACAATCACAATCTCGTTAGAAGCGACCAATTTTTTTTTTCAGTGCAAAGACGCTACAATTAGAAAAAACATTATTTTCAAGATTAAAATCTATCAGTTAATTTTTCGTGTTTTATTTTAGTATCTTATATCTTATAAGTTAAGTAACGCAATGAAATAAAAAGAATATCGCTTCACTATTTTAGATTTGGTTTAGTGGTTGAATGGCAAAGAATGTAAAACGCATAAAACCATTATTCTTATTTAATTTATCGTGAAATAAACAAAAACAAAAACACTTTACATTACCAAGCCAACGTATGCACCCAAATATACTTGTTTCAAACGTTTGCCATACTAAAACTTTTTAAAGTAATTATCAGTGTCTATATCCGTACGCGCACCGCAGCGGCGGAGTCGCTCTGTCATTCATCATTTTCATATCTGCGAGATATGAGATATTTTTGGCGACAAAAACTCAGACAAAAGCGAATCCAAGCGTCCGCAGTGAGCATTAGTTTTCTTTGTGCCGTTATTGTGGCTAAATTGGAGTCGTTTTGAGTTTGGGTCGAATGCGGGGTGTGTAATGAAAGTATACATTGGTATGTGATTTTTTCGCGATTAAAAGAGCATGTGAGTTGTGACTTTTGTCAACTGAATGTTATTCTTCTTTTAGATTCCGTTATGTTTTTTTTTCCTAAAACTATTTTTAATGCACCCTTAGTGTACCGTTTGGCTTAAAGGTACTCTTTAGTGCTTTATCACTTTAACGTGATATTTGAACTGCTGTACTAATCTATACCCTTCGATTGACCTAAAATTTTATGTGCTAAAATTTTTTGGTTGAAAATGTTTCCTATAATATTAAATGGCATAACTCTTTTTTAGCATAAAGATTTTTTTGCATACATATTTTTTGTTCTAAAGCACATTTGGTCTAAAATTGTTTTGTCTAAAATTTTAATTACTAAAATGCTAAATCTTTAATATTGTATAAAACACCTAGGTCTTACATAATTTATAGGTTAGATTAGGTTAGAATTGTGTCAAGGCACGAAGCGCCACAACTACGTGTAATAGGAGCTCCGTCGACTTCGCCTCACGGTCAGGGTTATTCCAAACAAATGCTACTAAACAATTTTTCGACCAAACAATATTATGCAAAACAATTTCGATCAAACAATTTTCGTCATTTAAATCATTAGACGAAACGTTGGTATGCAAAAAATATGTGGCGAAACAAAGATAGGCCATACAATTTTAGACCAACCGATATACACCCATAAAAGGCGTTGGAGGGACAGGGTACAAACGTGTGCAGCGACTTAGGTATAACCGTACATATTACGAGCTATTATTAAGGTTATCTGGCAAAGATCTGTACGTAGCTATAACGGGTCTATATTGACTGACATAATTATTTTTAGTCATAATGTGCTTTAGGTCATAATCATCGCAAGTCATAATGTGTTTTTTTAAAGAAACTGTTACTTTTTCGGGATTTTTATAAATCAAACCTAACTTAACCTAGCCTTGTCTACACGTTAGATATTTCAGAACTTCTGAAAAGTTTACAGTTTCAGCGATGTCAAAAATTATGACTATCAAAAATTATGTCAACCATTACATTATGACCAATAAAATTATGGGAAACAAAGGGCTCCCTGCAATAACACCTAAACGTCACGTTTGAACTGCTGCAATAATCTCTCAAAGGCGTTGGAGTGACAAGGTACCAAAGTGTACAGCCGACTGTACTAACAGTACATGATTTTACTAATCCTACTAAATACTTATAAATTAATAGATTTTGAACTAAATTAAGCAAAGAGCTAGTAAAATCGTCTCTCATCTAATTCATATCATTTGCGTCGAGTTACAGAACTAATACACTCAATTAACCCAAGACGTCGTCAAACATGCGCCAGATAATTACTTAAACTAATTAATATTAGTTTGCATAATTTCGCTAATTACAAGGATACTGGAACACTATGAGCTGGTTATAATATTCATACTACTGGGGCTTTATTCTCCGCGGTAAAACCATTATTGTCTTTGACATTGATAGTTTATTATCAGTAGTAGGAAAGTTTGGCCGAAATATTTTTGTGCACAATGTCATGTTTAGCCGAATTTCCCAAAAAACAATTTTGTATTATTATTTGTTTGTGAGATACGCAAAACCGTTGGTTACTTGTGTTAAGTTAGGTTAGAGATGTGACTACATAAAAAAAAACTATTGCGGTGGGTTTTTTTTCTTGAACATGATTCATTAGTTATATTATTTATTATTTATTTTGTAATTATTGATATTATCATTTAATGAAATTGTGTACTGAACATGAATGACAATATATAATCCTTACTGAATAAAGATTTATGAATTATGAATTATTCGGGCAAAAATGTTTTACCCAAACGGAATAGACCAGTGACATAATATGGATAAAAATATTATAGTACGACGAAATCATAAGGGTTTTATACTAACACTTGGCTACGAAACCTAAACAATTGTGTATGAATAAATAACGTACGTATATAAAGTTTTTTGCGCACAATTATGATTGAATAAAGATTAGAGTGATATTGACTATTTCTTCCCAAGGGCAAAATATAACTCGCATCTTCCTAGAAACGTTTTTCGTATGTTTATTGTGTTCCTCTCTAATGAGATCCGTGTATAAGCTAATAGATAGTTTGATATATTTATTTTCTCGTATTTGAAGAAGGCTTGTACATTTACTCAGTAATCATTTTTCGAAAAGTTCCTTAGCCTTGTCAATCTTTCCTTTATTGCTTTGTAAATCTCTATTGACATAAGTAATACCGCTGTTTCAGTTCAAAGGACTTCCCTACTTATTATAATCATGTTTTTAGGGTTCCGTACCTCAAAAAAAGAAACCCTTATAGGACCACTCGTGCGTCTGTCTGTCTTCTCAAGTCTTCTTCAAAACTGTTTATGTTAAAGTTATAAAACAAGTTATAAAACAAACAAAGATATTTGAGATGCTCACAACAAGCTCTTCATTTGACTAGACACACAATAAGGTTTGCGAAACTTTTTTTTTAAATTTCCTTATTTATCCCCCCTTGTTCAAAATTCATTTAGTTACGTTACGAATCCGTCTTTGAGTCACCGACTTACATATTTGTACCAAATTTCAACTCGATCGATCCAGTAGTTTGGAGCAAATCTGCTGTGACAGATGGACAGACAGATAGACAGACTAACAGACAGGCATATGGTTTGTAGACGGAACCCTCTCCTCGCGAGTCGAACTCGCACGGCATGGCCGGTTTTTTTAAATAAGAATTGCTATTTTGCCTTTTAAAAGAGTAATTTAAAAGTTATTATATTAACCGATACTAACTAAGATAACGCATTCTTTGATTATTTTAGAAGCCTGTATGAAACACTTTTGATATATTGCATGACGCCATATTTACAAAAATCCGTCCAAGGTTTCAGAAACTAGAATAAATCACCCTGTTTTCGAGCTTCGAGCAGTCGTGTAGATATCAAAAAAAGACTACTAAAATGCAAGCTTTGAAAACCCGACTGTATTTTTTGGATATTATCGTCTACGTGATGTATACTTAAAAAAAACCTAAAACTGAACTAAAAAGGATTTCGATAAAAATAGCTCTCTTTAAAACACCGTGTCCAAATCTGCCTATCCGTTTGGACCTACGCTGCCACAGATACAAAGTTACACACTTAACTTCTCTCTTTTTTATCGGTGGTTAAAAATAAAAGACATTCGTCATAGAAACACAATGTCACACAAACATCTCATCCGCGTCACTTATACAGTGTGTTACCAGCACCCTGGCTTTTTTTAAAGGAGGTTAAAATAACGTATACCTATCTGTAACGTAACAATGACATTAATTTAATTAATATACTAATTTTCAGGCTTCGTTAACTTTCTAACAAAATTTTAAACACTTGAACACGCAGCACATGCACTACAATAAAAATGGACAGTATCTAAGTAAATTAATTTTGAAGTTATTTTAATTAGTTTTTAATTGATAATACTTGTAAACAATTGCTAAAGCAACATATTATCGACAGTTTTAATAAATGCCCGCATGCCGGTAACACACTGTACTCGTATACCAAATCCTTATGATTTTACTACTACACTCAAACACCGTAACCCTCACCCGATTTTCTCCCTTATTGAGTGCCCATGACACGTCTGTGCGCTCAATCTCTATACAATTTGTCATCTAGCGGCATTGAACGCATAAAGCGAGTCCATTATTTTGGCTAGCGATTACACATGATTAATGCGAAAGATAATCCGTGTATTGTTCCCAAAGGACTGACACGTGTGTCGCTTCTGCTAAATTGCGTACTTCTTTGTCAATTTATGTTTTGACCAATTATGTATGCTAAACCAGCTACTTATGAGGTATTTTTTATTCCGGTAATAAAATCGTAATAAACGTGTGCGCCGCGCCGATTCGCCGGTGCCGCCGATATTTTTTGGACGCCGCCGCCGCCGGTCTACGTATCGGCGTAAAATCGGCGCCACTGGCAGGGTGGTGGATCCATACCATCAACTACAATATCAACTACAAAAAAACATAAATTGATATAAAATTCTATTTAGAATACTTTTCTAACTTATCTACATAAGAGTTATTGTTACCAAAATATACTTGACCTCATGTACATACTTGCTTACTAAAAATTTGTCAATTTTCTTTAATAAAGGCAAACCGGAAGACATGAAAACAATAGGTAATAAAAAAATTGCCAAACACAAGGCAAACAAACACAGGTCGCCTGATAGAGTGAGATCTGAGACCCCATCTTAAGACTGCAATCCTAAGACTGCAAATGCGTTGCCAACCTTGAGGACCAAGGTGGAATTCAATTAAACAATTGCAATCATGCTCGAGTGCCCGATTACAGCATAAAGGTGTAGCCGAAAACTTGAATTCCCTATCGGATGAAGCTATAAAATATCTCAAATTGTGTAATCTATCTGTTTAGTCTATATCTTAAAGTATCTCTCTACAGTGTGTGACATCCATAAGAACATAAATTATGTAACGATGGCTTTAAGTGTTGTGAACCGTTTAAAAAAGGAATTAAGTTAATAGCTCCAATAAATTTAGTGTAATTCATTTTTAAAGGGTCCATAGAGCAGCAATATGTACAGTCAGCTGCAGAGATAAGTATACCCCCCTCGGCTGTCCCAAACCAAAACCTAGCAAGAGCCAAATTTATCAAAATTCGTTTTTTTACACCACACGTCATCTTTAAATTTAGTGCTGCATGTAATGCAAAAACACCCATAATTCTATCGCGCTTAGTTTCGAAGATATGAGACCCCCTAAACCTAGTAACTCCATCTGCTACTCGTCGATACCACAATCAAAATCCTAGCAAGTTACATATCCAAATCCAAACAATTAGTAACTGCGGCTTATACTAGGTTTTTGATTCTGGAATTTGCACTTACTAGGTTTTTGTATTTGTTAAAAAGCGCGAACTAGGTTTTTGAATTGAGAAATTATTCACACTAGGTTTTTGATTTATGAAACGGACGGCTTATAGTAGGTTTTTGATTTTGGAATTTGCACTTACTAGGTTTTTGTATTTTGTTAAATAGCACTCGATAGATTAATTTGATTGGTGAATTACTCATACTAGGTTTTAGATTTACGAAACGAACTCTGCAGTATTGTAGAATTTGTAATTTATTCCTATACAAAATCTAGCAAGTCGATGCATAAGGAGTGCTGCGGGGCGAGCGGTGAGGTGCGGTGCGCGGCGTTGCTTGGGGAGAAGGGTCGTCAACGCGCG
This sequence comes from Acleris literana, assembly GCA_946894065.1. Taxonomy (NCBI): domain Eukaryota; kingdom Metazoa; phylum Arthropoda; class Insecta; order Lepidoptera; family Tortricidae; genus Acleris; species Acleris literana. The sequence goes on from OX335692.1 coordinate 5,763,181, forward strand.
CCGAACAGTTACTAAGTTTGCTCTGGCGCTGAACGATGTGTTTTTGTTTGTTAAAGCTTTACCAAAATAAGTCGAAATCAATGATATAATATAAAAAGAGGTAGATATGTTACCTATACGGTATTCCGCGTGTAAAAATGGCCCGGCTTACGCACACATAACCAATAAATATTGCAATTACACACTAATTCATAAATGACAAGTGAAAGCAGGATGGTATGCTAATTTCCGGGGGCGAAACTGAGACGAGTGTATGTTGGTCTGCTGACTAGTTCACGGTTCCGTTGACGGCGCAAGACTAAGTAGAGGTGTACCAATTGGCTTGGTTTTAGGGTGCCACTATAATATATAAAAAAAAAAAAAAAAATTAAAGGGAGAACGCCGAAAGCATGGAACAGAAGTGTGGTGGTTCTTTTCTTCAAGAAGGGTGATAAAACTTTGCTGAAGAATTATAGACCCATCTCACTTCTGAGCCATGTTTACGCGGTGTTTGTTTAAGCGGTTTTCAAGGGTCATCACAAATCGTCTCGCGCGCAGGTTTGACGATTTCCAGCCTCCCGAACAAGCCGGTTTCCGAAAAGGCTATAGTACGGTAGACCACATACATGCGTTGCGGCAGGTTATACAGAAGACCGAAGAGTATAACCTCCCCCTTTGCCTTGCATTTGTGGACTACGAGAAAGCCTTCGATTCGACGAGACCTGGGCTGTACTGCAGTCTCTCCAGCGGTGCCAAGTTGACTACCGATATATCAAAGTGTTGAAGTGTCTGTACGAAAACGCCACTATGTCCGTCCGACTACAGGACCAGAGCACGAAGCCTATTCCTCTGCAGCGGGGAGTCAGACAAGGAGATGTGATCTCTCCGAAATTGTTCACCGCTGCATTGGAGGATGCTTTTAAGGTTCTGGACTGGAAAGGACGAGGCATCAACATAAATGGCGAGTACATCACTCAACTTCGATTCGCTGACGATATCGTAGTCATGGCTGAGACCATGGAGGACCTCAGTGCAATGCTCGCTGACCTAAGTGGAGTTTCCTACCGAGTTGGCTTGAGGATGAACATGGACAAGACGAAAGTCATGTCCAATGTCCATGTCGCGCCAACTCCCTTGATAGTCGGAGGCTCTCCGCTCGAAGTTGTTGACGACTATATTTACCTGGGACAAACGGTCCAGTTAGGTAGGTCCAACTTTGAGAAAGAGGTCACTCGTCGAATCCGACTCGGCTGGGCAGCGTTCGGGAAGCTTCGCAGCACCTTTTCGTCTAAATTATCGCAGTGTCTGAAGTCAAAACTCTTTGACCAGTGTGTGTTACCAGTGATGACTTACGGATCTGAGACGTGGGCGCTAACAGTGGGCCTTATAAGGAAGCTCAAAGTCACTCAGAGGGCTATGGAGAGGGCTATGCTCGGGGTTTCTCTGCGTGATAGAATCAGAAATGATGATATCCACAGTAGAACTAAGGTTACCGACATAGCCCGAAGAATAGCCAAACTTAAGTGGCAGTGGGCGGGGCACATTTCTCGCAGGACTGACGGCCGATGGGGCCAGAAGGTTCTTGAGTGGCGTCCGCGGACCGGGAGACGAGCTGTAGGTAGGCCTCCAACAAGATGGAGTGACGACCTTGTAAGGATCGCGGGAACGCGGTAGATGCGAAAAGCACAAGACCGGTCTGAGTGGAGAGCCTTGGGGGAGGCCTATGTCCAGCAGTGGACGTCTTTCGGCTGACATGATGATGATGATGATGATGAACAAGTATTTACTTAAAATATTGCACACTTAATTTTAAACTTCAATGATCACAACACACATACTTAAGTACTAGGTTTTTACATAAGAGAAAAACGCTCGAACCGACCAACTAATCAGATCAAATTCCCAGTAACAGACTATGCTAGGTTATTGATTTTGGTTTTTGACACATTTCCAGCGACAAATCTACTAGTAAGTCTCATAAAACTGGCATTTACAGTGTTTTTTTAATTTTTTTTTACTAATCTATTAGAGTCATTTATTTTCATAATTTAGCACTAACAATCAATTACCTAGGGCTTATAGTTTTTAAGAGGGACAAAAAAAGGTTTGTTTTGTTTCTCCTGTAAAATTTTCTCAATGGCTCTTACTAGGTTTTGGTTTGGGACAGCCGCCCTGCATACAAGTTTCTTAGCAAAGAGGGTTACATTTCTCTGCAGCTGACTGTACAACATTAAGTCTAAGTTAATTGCAAGTTAATTGAGCTATTTTTGATACATTGCGTGGCGAATTAGTAGGATGATGAAACCAGTAATGGACAAGGCACCAATAATGAACATTTGATTCTTATTTTACAGATGATAAGGGTTATTCATTTGTTTTGCAACAAATGAATAACAATCAATTTTGGTCCGTATACAATTAGAATTAAGAGTGAAGTGTCCATTACTGATGCCTGTCAGCTAAAAGTGTCCATCTTTGGTGCCGTCACCCTAAGTATGAAAAAAAGTACAACATATGTTAACAATACACATGTTTTTATGTTAATTAGGATGCCTATTAACTTTTGTCAAAATATATATTCGTATGGATGTTACACACTGTATATGCTATACGATAAAATAATAATCTGAACCATTTGACACATATCTCTCGGATTGAGACTGCTTTGTTTCCAGATCTTAACAAACAAGCCAGACGAATTACGGTTCATTAACTTTAAATCCCTTTTGTTTATGACGAACAAAGGAACAGACTTACGGCTGTGTGATGAGGTCGCTATTGAAAAAGATGATCACGTTGTTCAAAAGTAAGATTACGCCGTGTTAACAAAAACAAACGCATTGTCTTGTTTATACAAAATCTTATCCTATTCTACACTTTTAAATGAACAATATTTACGGTATATTTTTGTCAATGAAAAGGCACCCGAGAACTCAGGTTACATGGGCTAATTAAACAAGTTAGGTTAGGTTAGATTTCTGACCACGTAAATTGTAAAATGGGGCGGGAAGTATTTCTCTGCGAAATGAAAGTTTGTGAAATGATATAGTTTGCCAAATGATGATTTGGTAAAAAAATTGTGAACCTAGAAACACATGCTTCAATACAAAGAAACATCTAGGACTCAGGAACTTAGAGCATAATTCTCAATCAAATGTGAAATTGTGTTTTCCTTAGGGTGCGCATAAATACAGGGTGGTTTAATGAAAGAAAGAAAGAAAGAAAAATCATTTATTCGTGACATACATAAAAAAAAAAAAAAACAGATTAACACGTACAAGAAGGAAGTAGCCACGAAATGGTCCCAACTCAGCGTAATGCTGGCATTAAAGTCAGCGCTGGTCTTCCGTTGGAACCATCAGGTGAAACCACGGAAGGTTACACACACATAATTATTTGAAAAACAAGGAATGATTGCAAAATAATAAAAAAAACTAGAGAAAAAAAACAATAATAATAAAAAATATATAAAAAAAACGCAAAAGTTTTCCATGGCCGTCCTCGATAGCGGAAAGGGCAACAGTCCCTTAGCCTTACATGGTTCAAGCACAGAAAACCGACATGACCTATTCTATTTTATCTATGGCAGCGGCAGCGCTGACAGCACGCGACATAATCTAATCTGTGACTTAGTCTCAGTAATCTGTGATGATTAACCATGCAATTGTTTTATTTTGATGCATGCAAAAGTGACAATAAGTAACTTAACAACAACACGTAGTGATTAAACTCATATTAGAAATTGACCATGACAGTAATAAATCTCATACATCACATCATTATGATAGCGACTCAGTGAAGTACGTTGGTTTTGGAGTAGGCAATACTGGTAAGTTGGTTTGTATACAATACAATATTTGCTTTTTATATATATAGATAAGGTCGTCCTGACTTGGGTGTTGAATGAAAACCCCGGACAATGCATGCTGCGTGCGACACCAGAACTATTATTTTATTAATTTAGTTTCCCAGTACATTTTAAATTGAATAATGTTTTGTACAGGAAATTATATATACAAATACAAAATTGTGGCGAACTGAGGTGCAACAAAATGCGGAAAACCACCGTTTTCGTCGGGGACAAGAAAATTAAATTAAAACAAAAGTAAGAAGTTAAAAAGAAGTAGACAAATAAACCGGCTTCTACTTAACAAATATGCATGGCAATGCAGGCAGATGGGACATAAACCATAGGTATGTATGTACTTTGCTCAAAGCTTACAAATTGTAGTGACATACTCATGCTTATATTCAACTATGCATTTAACCCTTAATTTGATTTTGTCCGGTGGGACGGACAACTCATAAAAAAAATTATATCAATTTACTACATCATATTTATATCTCTTGCTCTATAAAAATCGGTAGATAAATAAATGATTTTTGGTAGAAAAATAATATTGAAGCATTAAAACCATAATCATGCGAGTTGTCCAACTAAATGACACAAGGTCGGACGTCAATTGTTTTTATTGAAGAATTAATGCGTTTATCTTTTGTTTTTTACTATAAAACCATGTGTGTTTGTATCAAAACAATAAACAACATAATATTATTGAAACATGAAGGTGTAATACTAGTGCATTTTACTACTTTTTCTTATTTCAAACTTCCGGTGAATGTGTTGTCCGCCACACCGGACAATGCCATAGATTCAATGACTTATGTAAATTACTGGTTGTCCGCCGTGGCGGACTTAGCCAAAGTTGTAGACTGATGAGTTACAAATAAGATTTAAAAAAAATCTTCAAAATATGAATATTTGTATGCGTGTACTGAAATCTGTGGTTAAATTTTTCATTTCGTTTAAACCAGTGATTGGTGTGGGACCATTCTGCATTTTTTTTACGCAAATGACATGCAAAGTCTGAGTCAGGTGAACCTCCTGCTGACGAAAATTTGTCATAGAATATCCCTCCGTGTGATTCAGTTAATTATCTATGTATGATTAACTTCTTTGCACAATACACTTTAATTATACATATAATATGTAAAAACGGCGGACATAATCCTACGGTACTAACTTCCAAACAACCGTTTGATCTTAAAATTTCGTCGCGCGTTAATTTGTTCATTACTAACAGCTTCTTTGGCATCACTATTATGATGCCTCGATATTTAAAATATTACCCAATTTAATAACGAGGTACAAAATTACGATCCGGCATGCAGTCTTGAAGTAACATGCAAGATATGGATGGTTCTTTGAACAAATAAAAATTACAATATTCTGTCTATTTTATCATTTCCATCTTTATCTACACTGACAAACACAACGAGAAAAACTCGATCAAGGTACCCCAACGTCATCAGCAAAACACGTAAATTTGTAAAAAGTATTTGGAAATCCTAAATATTTATTGAGATCCCCCCAAAATCCATTTCTCATGAGCCTTTGAAGATGTCTAAGTGTACCTCACGAATTTTAATTTTAGTCATTAATATCCACGGATCAAAACAGTATTACAAAGTTCGCACACAAAACTGTCAATTACGCTTTCATAGTTTCATACAATATAAATAATATACTCCTTTTTTATGTATTTCTTTTATATCTAATAATTTGGCATTGTCCGGCACGGCAGACATATAATAATATCCCGCATATTTGGCAATGTCCGGTGTGACGGACATAGTTTTTCTCAAAATCTAAAAAAACTAGATTTTTTTAAATATTTTTTCTGTACTCCTGAAACTTCTATTAATCAACATATTTAATGAAATTTGTAATTTTACGGTATCGAAGTCTCTGCCAAATTAAGGGTTAAGATAAATATTGAAATTTGGTGAACGAAACAAGAAATTAGATTAATTTGGTACCTATTAAGCTACCAAACTACAAAGAAGAAGAGTAAGTGGTCTTATTATGTTGAAAAAAGAAAACTGTCCTGATAATATTAACCATAATAATATATAATACATATTATATAATATAATAATTGTAAACTGTTACAATAGTAATTGTTTGTAATTAATATTATGAAAGGATTATTTTTTTAAAAGCAACTAGTGTCAAGCCTTAAATTTTCCTCTGCTACTTGATGTTCAAATATATATTTCTTTATTTTTATTCTGAAACTATGTATATTTTGCAGGTTCCTTATGGGAGGCGGGATATTATTCCAGCACTTGGTTGCTATGTAACGGAAACTTCCTCGAAAAGCAGCTGAGGCATGTCTGGGTGTCAACAACTGGATTCCACATTGACGAGTCCCACGAAGCCTTTGACTAGACAGCTTCTCAAAGAGATACGATGGTGCTTTGTGGTGCAGTACTCCAAAAAGCAGACAAGCCAAGTGCAGCTTGCGACGGTGTTGCATCTTGAGAATTGCATGTTTATTTAAAAATGGAGTGACATGGGCCCTTAACGGAATGCTGAAACAGAAGCGAGCACAGGCATTTTGAACGCGTTGAATGAGTCTTTTTGTTTTTGCAAGTATGCGTGAGCCAAACACAGAATCCATATAATTTAGTTTTGATAAAACAAGTGACTCTACTAGTTGAATGCGCAATTTTTCATTTATAAATGGCCTAATCTTGTATAACACTTTAAGTTTATAGAAGCAACTCCTAACAGAATTGGAAATATGCTTCTCGTATCTAAGTTCTGTATCCATTAACAGGCCCAAGTTTCGTGCTTCATACACTCTCTCAATGGGTTCGTCCTTTAACATGACAGGTCTTGTTGGACTGAGACCAGCTAACTGTTGCCTACTGCCAAAAATAAGGTACTTAGTTTTACTTGGGTTTAGCAATAAGCAATTGTTTGTGGCCCAAGTAGCTATTCCCGAGAGGTCCATATTAAGCTTTTCTATTGTACTATCAATCTGAGATGGTTTACACGAGATGTATACTTGTATGTCATCAGCATAAATATGGTAATTGCAATGTGTGATTTGTGTCTTTATATCAGCAGAATATAAAATAAACAGTATGGGACCGAGAATTGATCCTTGAGGGACTCCTCTAGTAACTCGAACTTTTTCCGAGATCTTCGAAGAACCACCATTAAGACTCAGCTTTACGTACTGGTAGCGATTGTTGAGATAACTGTCGAACCAGCTTAGCGTCTTACTTTCAAAGCCATAGTAATTTAATTTAGATAGCAGTAAGTTGATGTTCAGACAGTCAAATGCCCTGGAGAAGTCCAGCAGCACCAATAAGGTACACATTCCTTTATCCTGAGAACACAAGATATTATCAGTAACATCCAACAAAGCAGTTGCTGTGCTTCTCCCTTTTCTAAAACCAGATTGTACGTCAGGCAAAATGTTGTTACTTTCGAGATAATCAGTTAATTGTGAACAGACAGTTTTTTCCATAATTTTAGACATACATGGTAATAAGCTTATTGGCCTAAGTTCCTTAAGCTCACATGGATTTGGGATCTTAGGCAGGGGCCGCACTATAGCTAATTTCCAGGTGTCGGGAAAGGTGGATGTTAAAATAGAGGTGTTTATTAAATTTGTAATTATGTCAATGGTGTAAGGAAATGTTGTTATGAGCATGGTCAGGTTAATGCCATCGCAGCCCTCTGCATTTGATTTTAGACTGTTTATAATTTTGATAATTTTTCCTGAGCTAATTGGTTCTAGACGAAAAACAGAGTCATTAAGCCTATGAAAATGAAAGTAAGTCAGCTGTGACAAAGAAACCTCTGAACTGCCTGGCAAGCTTAGAAAATGGTTGTTTATGGTATCAGGATCGTTAAAAAAGGTAGGTAGTTCAGTATCATTTTTAGGCAATAAAGTAAATTTAAGGTTCTTCCATAGAAGTTTTGGATTATGAATTTTGTTATTTATATTATATTTAAAGTAGGCTGCTTTCTCAAAAAACAGTGCTTGGTTTACCATGGATTTCAAATCCTTGTAATATTTTTTTTTACTGTCCGACCCAGTTTTATGATATTCAGCTGCTGCTTTGTCACGCAATCGCATCATGAGCTTGACTGTATCCGTGATCCAGGGGTAAGAGCGGGCCTTAATTATAATTGACTTAATAGGCGCATGAAGGTCAAAAAGATTAACAATATTCTTATTCAGCGCTCCTAGCATACTGTTTACATTTTCCAGGTCAGATATCGAATCCCATCTCACACTTTGCAAGTCCTTGCTAAAATTCTCCAGGTCGATGTTTTTAAGTGGTCTGTATGTTATTGTGTAAGGTTTTGGTTTATCCCGTTTTACATTGAACTGTCCAACAACAAGGCAGTGCCCATTGAGAGAGCCTACATGATCGATTAAAATGTTTTTTGCGCGCATATCCGAACAAACTACGTCGAGCAACGTTCGACTGGTATTTGTAAAGTGTGTTGGCTCTGATACCAATTGCAACAGACTAAAACTAGTTAAGAAATTATTAAATTTTGCTATTTTTATGTCATTTTTGGCTAATAAATTAATATTATAATCACCTAATATAATTAAATTATCATAATTGTGGAAAGAGCTCACTGTATCAGAAACAGCGTCAAAAAATAGATCGACGTCCATCCAAGGCGGTCGGTATGCCGTCCCGATCACGATCTTCCCTCCGTTAAGGGTCAATGCAACCCACATTTGTTCGACCGAACTGTGCCGCGGGTCCACCGGGTGGGGCAAGGTGCGAGCGCTAACGCCGCGTTTTACGTAAAAGCCCACGCCTCCGCCACGAGACCGGATACTCTGCGGTCTAGGAATATGGCGTAATCTGTATCCTGCAATGACTGGCGCTCGCCCCTCCTCCCCCGCCCTCAACCAGGTTTCGTTGATCGCCAACACGTCTAAATCTTGTCGAGTACAAGCTACTATTAAATTGTCGTGATTTGTGCCAAGAGAACCTGCGTTAAACAGACCAATTTTCAACATTTTATTAACCATAGCAAAAGGTAATTAATGTTGTAAGTACAAAATATATTGTAGAAGTAAAAAAGTAGTTAAAAAACAATAAACAAATAAAATTTGAACAACGATTATAGGACGATAGGATTTTTTTATAGGACGATAGTTTTATAGTTAAATTGGAATATAGCATATAGTTTTGTTGTTGTTTGTTGTTGTAAAAAACAGTAAATATAGTATAGTATAGTAGTATAGTGTAGTAGTTTTGTACATAGTTGTAAATATAAGTACTTGTAGTGTATAGTAGCTTTAGAGCAGTGCATCGCCATGTCAAACTAATAAACAGTTTTACAGGTATGAGTCCATAACAGGGATGAGACAACCAGTCAAATAGGGCTCCCTCCAAAAACACGCTGGATGTCTGCGTCCGAACGAATGCCGTACGCTTGCTTGCCGTCGCTCTGCCGGGCATAGACTCGCCCTCTCTTCGTCCAGGCGAACCTCCACTGTCTCTTCCGACACTCCTCCCTAACCTGGTGGAACAGCTGCCGGTTCCTCCGGGTGAGCCGCTCGTTTACGTAGACGCGGCGCGGCGCGCCCGCCTGGCCGGCATCGGCCGAGGTGAAACTGCGTCGTACCCGGGCAGCCTGCAGCAACTCGTCCCGCAGCTGCCGACGAGCCAGCCTCACGACGACGCGGCGAGGACGCCCACCTGCTCCGCCGGCGGCACCGGCCCCGGCCGCGTCGGGCGCGCCCACACGCTCGGCAAACACAATATCCCGCGGCTCCAGAGATACCCCCAACTTTGCGGCGAGAACGGTGACCGTGTGGACGACATTTTCTCCGGCTTCCTCTGGGAGATGACCCACGTCCAGGTCGGCAAGCAGCGAGTCCTGGTCTCGGTCGTTCAGCTCCAGCTGGAGGCGAGCGACCGATTGCTGCAACTCCTCGACCTTGCCACTCCCGGGAGTCTCCTCAGCCTCTCTCTTTTCGACTGCCTCCAGTCTCCGCTCGATGTCGTCCATCCGCTCGCCCATTTGTTTTAAAGAGGCGCGGATCTCCACCCGAAACTCGCGCTGCTCGGCCATATATTCCGCCAGCTCGCGGCGCAGGGCACAAACCTCTGTCTCCTTTTGCTGAGGAGGCTCAGGGCTGGTGTGTGGCACGGACGGGGGCGCTACAGATGCTCCGCATATGTCCTTAACCGGAGTACTGAGGTTACCGGTTTTCTTCTCCTTCGCCTTGCACTCAGGGCAGAACCAGTCCTTAGGTACTACGAACTTTTCCGGAATACCTATACAGATCCTGTGATACCTACCGGGACAAACCGTACAGGTGACGACATCTCTTGTCTTAGCGCCATCTGTGGTAGGCAGGAATCTCTTACAGGCCATACATTTTTCTTGAACCATCTTTGCGCTTAGTTTCTAACGTGAATCGCTAGATGGCGCTGTGGTAAAAAAATACTATTGATCGGTTTTATATTTATCAATCTATTCCGATTAAGCTTAAAATTAGACGTTATGAAAGTTCCCAGTAATTGTATCCGTTTCTACTAAATAAATAACTCCAATCCTTAGTCTGTATTTTTTGTGTAAATGTTATGCACCTACCCACACACGCAGAATATCAATCACTGATTATAGGGCCGGCAATAAAGCTATAAGCTCACGATCACAAGAGCGCTGCGAGTTGCGAACACTCCCACACCTTTGTTGGTCGTTAAGGTAAACACTGACAACACAGACACGGGAAACTTTAACAAGATAACGAAAATGGCAAATAATTTGGCGCAAGCGTATACTGGCGTATCACCTTCCGTGACGTCACACCCTATATAATGGTTTCGTGTAAATTCTACTCACCTTCGCAACTGGCTGTACTATAATTATGTCAATCGAACCTGCCTACTTTGACAGTTAAAGAGACATAAATCGAAGCGTAACATGCAATTACAGAGTGTAAAATCTATTTCTGAAATAACCCTTTTATTTTTAATTGCGAGGTAGCGCGGAAGGTATAAATTATTTAAATGAATGCTGTGGTTTGTAAAACATCGATACTTTGAATAGCAAAATCATTTTAGTTTTTTTTTGTTGAGTTTACTTATATTTGGTAAGAATGAACAGAGAATGAAAAGAAATTTTGATAAATTAGACAAAGATTCCGAGTTAAAACAAATAAAAAAAACGTGGACAATAGGGTATTTGCCTGATATTAAATTTCATATATTAATTTGGATAATATACGTAGTATGATAAAATAATTCAAAATCAAATTGGAAATTGGTAATAAAATATAAAAGTTATAGCATTTTAAAGTTTTTTGTCTATCTCTTTCTCACGAAACGATGTTTTGCGTGTAATTCATATGGCGGTTGAGTCGTATGACATCATATTACTGTATTTTCCTCTCTGTCTAAAAGCAAGTTTTAAACATTTATATCTTTCTTATTTTTAAAGATATTAAATAACTATTTATACTAGGCTATTCGGAAGGTAAAAAAGATTCAATTTTAATAATAATAAAAAAATAGGCAAATACCCTATTTGTCTATCGTAGTTCCCAAACTAAGCTGTAGGCTAATACTGTGCACTAGTCATAATATTAGCCTAGAGCTTAGTTTGGAACTAGTACATTTGCGTCAGATTTTGTCTGAAATTTATTGAAATACGCACTGCTAGATCAAAACGGATGTAACTCAAAATACAACTGTATTTTAAAATCAACTTTAATACCACTTGTATGAACTTGAAACAAAACGACGAAGGATTTTGAGTTGATACTATTTTAATCTAGTAGTAGGATATACATTAACTGTAACATTATTCCGTGTGCTAAGTGTGTAGTACAGTATTGAATTTTAATTTCCCTGTTAAAAATAAATTGATCAACAATATTGATTCTGTTAATGAAAACAGAGGTGTTTGAATATTAAAACCATGCCGGCCACGGTAACCATGCGGAGGGAAATAAATTCATAATGGTGGGAATTCTACGGCTGTTAGGGTTTTTATTTGTTTTTTTCGTTGACTTTGACAATTTGTTTATTATTGGAGCAATCATACAAAGTATTTTTAGTTTCTAGTTTTTTGTCGCTCAATTGTGTTGGTATTTAGGGCATTGGTTCATTTTTTGGTTAGATAAATTAGCTATTCAACTACATAATATTCAATATTGTTGAAGTTTTGTCTTTTGTACAGTACAGTTTGGCTATAAAAGAACTGATAAGTAAACATTGCTCCAAAAATAAAAGATAAACTGAAGCAACTAAAACGGAGCCAGGAAAATAACATAATTATAAAAAAACAAATCAAAAATTTAAAAAAAAAAGTTTCTTAAACCGATACTTGCCTCTAGTACCAACAATTTATTTCATTTTTTGTCAAAAATTGAGTAATGCAATTTTAATCACATAAAGCTCTATTATTTTCCAAATGTATGCCTCAAAACCTTATGTTATACCTAAAATATTTGAAAAATATCTTATACTTACTTACGTACGTACCTAATAATACATGCGCCATATCAGCCATGTTAGATTGAATATGACGTCACATGATCCAACAAAACACGGCATGCGGGAAACTGAAACAAAACCAACGACATCTCAGAGCAAATTGCTAACCTTGCCCTTTTTAAAATAGAAATAGGCTTAAAATAGATGGCAATTACAATTGAATGAACACTCAATTACTATATAAGAAAGTAGAACTATTAAACTTAAAGCAACTATACACCTACACAACATGCATTTTTATAAGAAAGATTCTAACAAGTAAAATACATTCAGACATCTGTTTCACACAACGAAAATTCAAACACTGTTTAAGAAATACAAATAAGTTAGAACTGCGAAAAAATAGAACCGGTTACGGTAAAAGTAGCATAATGTATGAGGGGGCTCGGATGTATAATGAATTACCAAGCAATGTGAAAGATTGTGAGTCCCTCAGTGTATTTAAAACCAAATTGAAAGAACACATATATAAAACTGTATAACAAATCTCTAGCGATCACGCTAAACATGTTTTAATTATAAGGAATTCTAGTATGTAAGCTCATTTTAAGTGAACTGTATTGTTCTTATGAGTAAATAAAGCATCTCTAAACCTAATTAGAAGCAAGAAACTTCGTCTAAAATTGTACCTTTAACTTTAAATTTTACTCTTTTTATCGATAATCGATAACTACCCCTCCTGTCCCTACTGCATTAACTTAACATGGTTGTTTAGTAATCACAAAGCGAGTGAAACTAGTAATTTAAGTCCCGGCTCGAATTAGTTACACCCCTCTCAAATTGACGATAAAATTACTCATAATACAACAGTTGTGCAGTCATAATGACATCACTTACTGTTTAAATTGAGTTTGGAAGTGCATTGTTGTCTAAATGGAGTTATTTTATGGTACAAATAGTTATTTACTTTTTCTCAAAAGTAACTTAATTAATGCGTTAAACAATTATTATAGCTTTGATCAAGTCAAATAAAAGTCCATTATCATGGTATTTTGATTTTAATACAGTCAAAGAATTATCAATCCGAATCTATTTACACTTTATTGGAATTAGTTCCTGTATAGGCAATACGGTATAAATCCCAACAAAAACGCCTCTAAACCTCATACAGTAATATTATTACAGTAATTTCATTAAAACAGTAATTTACTAACAGTTATATTACAATAATCGCGATGTGTAATATAACGCCTAAGGGAATAAAAATAAACGGTTTCATAAGGATTTATTATCACACACTTTATTCTTGTATTTGTTTTCAATTATAAAGTAAAAAGCATACCGAACCCTACCTACTAGGTTTTTGCTTTTTATTTATTAGAAATATGTTTTGTTTTTTTGGAATCATTTTAAAAGCTTTTATCTGGAACGCTTCGAAAAATGGCGGATGCTGGTTGAATTTATTTGGATATGTCCTATATCCATATCCAATTTTAGGGTTCCGTAGTCAAACTAGGAACTCTTTGTTCTATAAAGCTGTAATTTGGCATGAATATACGAGTGATAAAATAAAATGCGTGGGTTTTTTAGCGTACCTCCTCTACCCGTAGCGTGGGTTTGTTTTTTTCTCGTCTACGCCATGGTGTGGGATGTTGTTGGATAGCCTTTTCAAAAATATTGCGGGTTTAGAGTCGAGTGTCCCCCCCCCCATACATATATAAAGCCAAAAATATCAATACTAAAAGTCTGATAAATATAACGAATTTAAAAGAAAACTATCACAACTAAGTAGAACTAATTAGTTCCTGAGATATAGGCGATTAAACTGTTTATACCTACTTAAAAAAAATGTACATAATACTCTAGGGATATTCTACTTTTTCTCTTTTGCAACAGAGATCTATTGCAAAAGAAAAAAAGTAGAATTTCCCTTGTTTTTATGACTGACAATTAAAATAGAAAATGACTTTTTTGCAATTATGATATATGTTCATTTTCCTTTGGCAAATTTCGTTGTACGGTGGGTCTTAGGAGGGAGCACCAAATAACTTTAAGTAGGTAGAACATTATTTCATTCCTACATGTTGTTTTTTGTTTGTCGTAACGGCTTCGGAACCCTACACTGAGAATAGTCCGACATGCTCTTATCCGGGTTTTATTTTTTATTTTTAGAAAGGACTTTTTTTTCAATCGTGCAAAAGTTTTTTGGTAAAATTGAAGGCGATTTTTACGATTACACATCGGTAACTTGAAACTTTGCAATGATATTTATTACACAACGACACAGCTTACCTAGGTCACAGTATAAACAGTAGATCGTCTTCAAAGGTACAGTGCTTCTATTTTCTTAATGTAGTTCGGTAATCTTCGTTTTTCTATTACACACGAGTGACAAATATACTGTCAGTTGCGAGTGCAAGCGTGATAGCGATAGCTACCCGAAAGCTGGGAATCTATATATATAAAAGGCAAACCTGACTGACTGACTTAGATATCAACGCACAGCCGAAACTACTGTACCTAGAAACTTGAAATTTGGTACAGGCGTTCCTTTCATGATGTAAGTGAGCATTAAGAAAGGATTTTCCGAAAATCGACCCCCAACGGGAAGAAATAGGGAGACTAGCGGGAAATTAATTCTACGCGTACGAAGTCGCGGGCGTCCTCAAATACTGTATATGGCACTGGTTGCATGTGTGCGTGCATCGACCGTACGCGCCGCGATCCGCACAAGCAAACTCAATAGGTAAAGGAAACTCTTATAGCGCCTGAGACGAACTACTCTTCCATATATATTATGACTAGTAGGTAGTGAAGCAGGGGCCTACAAAGCTAGTCCTGGGGTCGATTCCCGGTTGGAACAAATTTTAATGTTGTGTAATAAGAGCTCCTAATAATTATTAACCACCGACGCAAAAAAAGGGGTGTGCTAATGTGTGTGTGTGTGTCTGTGTGTCTGTCTGTCACACCGTAGCTCTTAAACGGGTGAACCGATTTGGGTGCGGATTTTTTATTTAAAAGCAAGTTTTCTAGCGGTGATTCTTAGCTAAGTTTTATGAAAATCAGTTGGGCCATTGAAGAGATATCAGGTCTGAGGGAAGGGGGGGGATCTCCATTATAACGGGGGTTCTCATATATCTGTTATTGATTTACTACATATGTATGTCATAAAAGACATAAACTACCAAGTTTTCACTAACATTATGGAGCAAAACATTTATTTATGGTTTAAATAACTAAAACATGCCACAGCCGGTGGCCATTTGTCATTCTGGTGACGTGATTTATTTATGAAACAACGTATTTACTAAATGTATTCTAGTGTCGTCCGCAACGAAATTAGATTAGGAAGTCGTTTGTTTTACTGAAATTAATACTTTCAACAAAGCAATTACCCTAGTAATGCTAACCCTGCCTCCCGGGTTCGATTCCCGGTTAGGACTACCACATTGCGTTTTTATTTATTTTAATTATAAATCACCAAATAAACAAATAAAGAAAATTGATCTGATCCAAAATTAAGCTCTGGGTTTGTATTATGGTAAGTAGACAATGATAACAATATTTACAGAAATACACATCATCATCATCATCATCATAATCATGTCAGCCGAGAGACGTCCACTGCTGGACATAGGCCTCCCCCAAGGCTCTCCATTGCATTGGCACATTGCTCGCAGGACTGATGGCTGATGGGATCAGAAGGTTCTTGAGTGGCGTCCGCGGACCGGGAGACGAGCTGTAGGTAGGCCTCCAACAAGATGGAGTAACGACCTTGTAAAGATCGCAGAAATACACACATAAATAAAATTCATAAACAATGTTCAGGACTTAGGAAGAAATATTTGCAATCTTCACACAAAATCACATTCATTTTTAGAAAAAATATTTGATATTGTTTTTACAAAAAACGGATGAGTGCAAGCAAGTTATACAACTACTAGCTTCTGCTCGCGACTTCTTCCCCGTGGAATAGTTACTTTGGTCTAACGCTAACTTTAACCTGCGACCTTGTCTACGTAGAAAATTGAAACATTCTTCATTGGTGCTCCGCTCCTATTGGTCTTAGCGCGATGATATATAGCTTATTACTTGATAAATGGGCTATTTAACACTGAAACAATTTTTCAAATTGGACCAGTAGTTCCTGAGGTTAGCGCGTTCAAGCAAACAAACTCTTCAGCTTCATAATATTAGTAATAGATGCCAAATGTCAAGTTGATAGCTTCTATAGTTTCCGAGAAAAACTGCTGTGACATACAGACAGTCAGAGAGACACCGAAGTCTCACCATTCGGGTTCCTCTTTTACCATTTTGGTTCGGAACCCTACAAATTAATGCCAACTAAGACCAGATTAATCTGTCTGTCTGTATGTCACAGCAGTTCTTCTCGGAAACTATAGAAGCTATCAACTTGACATCTGGCATCTATACTAATATTATAAAACCGAAGTGTCTCTTACTTAATTAGTTAAAATGGCACAGCTTACGAGAATAACTATGGCAACGAAAGCTAGTTTATAATTTATCTTTAAATCTTTGTGAGTTTATTAGATCTTCTTGGGTATATTATGATACGGAATCAAGACGCTTATTCAGAATAATCACTATATACGGTCGTCGTCAAGATATTTTTTAATTTTAGTCCTTATTTAATTGCAATAAGTACCAAATATTTTTTTAACGGGAGCTGTATAGATTGGGATGCGTCTACGTTTCCTCTATGGAATTGCATTCAAATTAGGAACAAGGAATATTTTCTGAGGTTTAAGTATAACAGATGACTGTCAAAGGCAAATCTTTAGGATACATCATCTAAATAAGCTACAGTGATGTTTGGTAATATTCATCTATTATATCATCTATCTACTTCAATAAAAATATATGAAATTAAATGATGTTGGTGAGTGCATCACTTGACAAAACGCTGGACAAAATTTGGCTATTTTTTTTCGTTATGTTTGTAATAATCCTATAATAACGTTCTTTACGTGGGCGGAGCACGTTGCTCGCCGAACAGATGGCCGATAGGGTCCAGCACTTCTCGGTCTCCAACAAGGTGGACCGACGACGTGGGTAAGGTTACAGGAAACCGAGGGATGCACCGACCGGTTCTTGTGGCAAACCTTGGGGGAGACCTATGTTCAGCAGTGGACGTCTTTCGGCTGAAATTATGAACATGACAACGTCTGTCAGGTCAGGTGTTTCTATTTCATCAAAATACTGTGCTCAGTTTTATTTAAGTACGCCCTGCACCACAGACCCACAATTTTAGTTGCATATTTTATTTTGTTGCAACTGTTCGTTGTTATATTAAAGCTTAGAATAGTGTCTGTATGCACACATGCTACCAGCTGGGGTATTTTATTTATTCACACGCGGCGCGACATGTTTGCAGGGACAATCTCTATTCGGCCCCAGTTTAGTTTTGTTAGCTATTGTAAATATTTCCATAGTTGCATTGGAACAACAATATAATTTAAAAAAGCAAAGGCTTGAAACAGATTCGAGGGCCCTCTATTCTAGGCGGTAAAAACGATATCGTATTTGACCTGTTATGGAATTGTTTTTTACTCGTCCGCTATTGCTGTTAACCTCCTGAGGTTCCTTGTACTAAAACTAGTACAAAATACGGAAATTCAAATAAAGATCTAGTGTAAAGAAAGAAAAATGTAATTTCTTTTGTTTTTATGGCATAAGATGAAATTGGAAAATTGACTTTTTGTCATTTGTAATAGATTCATATTCCATTGACAAATTTCGTTGTATTCTGGGCCGTAGGAGGTGTAAAATAAGAGCTATAAAAACGATGACAATACGAGAACAGCTCATAGATGGTTTTTACCGCCTAGAAATACCGGCCCTTATTATTATTAACTGTATGGTCAAGAGTCGATAGATCATATTTTGTAACACATGAGATACATAAACTAATGTAACAGCTCTAGGGGTCGAGTTCACCAACAATTAAACGGACGGTTAGCGGTTAGCGGTCTGTCAAATGTATTGACTAACAGCTGATTAAGACTGCCGTCTGTTTAATTGGTTGGTGAACTGGGTCCTAACTACTAAACCATAGTATAAACAGTAGTTAATCTTTGAACAAAGGTATATCGGCTTGCATGTGTGCGTGTCTCGTCCGTACGCGCCGCGAGCCACCACAAGCAAACTCAACAGGACGGCCAGATGTACGTCTCTATCGTTACAGACTAGAAAGAAAAGGAGATCCGAATGACAAACAAGTCGCGGACAACATGTGCTAGCCGTGATGAGTAGCTGTGATGTCTTCTTTTTTTTTGCATTTGATAAGTTTGGAAGAGTACCAAAAGCTTAGGGGATATTCGTATGGTCGAACTCATAAGTAGCTGAACATTTTAGTACCATGTCGCAGATATTGATATACTAAATTCAAGCGACTTTCAATTTAATATGTTATTGCGACAAGGTACTAAAATGTATAGCTACTTATGAGTTCGACTATACTTCGCATAACCGAAACAAGTAAGGTTCACAGTAAATGGGGACGACGCAGTTAGTGGTAGTGTGACCCTACGAAGCTAGCGGTCGCGGGGTCGATTCCTGGTCAGGGCAAATATTTGCGTGATGAGCTCGACTATTTATTTCGGAGTCCTGGATGTTTTCTGTTAATTTAAGTATTATTATTTTTCAATTTATGTTTGTTTATCGTTTTCCAGTACCCATAGTACAAGCCTAGAGCTTAGTTTGGAGCTAGTTTAAGGACACCGCACGGAAAGTATGGAAAAAAAACAGATGTATTTTGATTAAAAAAAAGTATGTTACGTCTTGGTCAATATATGTTTACACATACTTGGTAGGCAATAAAAACCCATAACTTTATTGAGAAAAAAATAGTTATTAAAAAATCCATACTTTCCGTGCGGTGTCCTTTATGTGAGATTATCTATATATATATATATATATAATCTCACGCCTTCGTTCCCAGAGTGGGGTAGGCAGAGCTACAGAATTACAAACATCTCTAAAAACTTGTTGATAATTCTATAGCCACAATTTGCACAATTAGGCTAAGATGTTTACCAGCGTATTAGTGACGGGTTGCAAGCCCATCGCCTAACAGTACTACAAGCCTTTATTCCCTTAGTCGTCTCTTACGACATCCACGGGAAGACATGGAGTGGCACTATTCTAACTCGGCAACCACACGAGGCAAATTATCTATTATATATATTTTTATTATAATCGTCACGTACCGCAGTTCTTTTCACTATGCCTAGAACTTGATAGTTCATAATACAACCTCCGATCCATTTTCCTCATACGATCAAACTACCTGACAGCCTGTCGTGTGTAAACCACAAAAAGAAATCAATAATGTACCTACTATGAAATTCCAACGTAATTATACATTTAATCTAGCCGCCATATTGGTATAAATCCCACGTTTCCAAGAAGCTGATAAACCGTTGGCGCCTGAATTTGAAATTGGAACTTCAAAGAACTGCAACCGGATGCGGCACGAGGCGTGCGTCGGCGCAGGTAGCGTTGGTGCCTTGATAGATAAAGTTACGTTGTAATTAATCATGCTGTCAGAGTATAGTGAATTGTGTCGATGAATAAGACATGAACCATCCCTACTGATATTATATATAACTAGAAGTACCCGGCATGCCATGCAATGCTACATAAAGTAAAAAAGTTGACAGATTTTTTGGGCCAGAATTAGGGAATGCAAATAACCGGTTTTAACCGATTTTAACCGGTTATTTTCATACAAAAACGGATAATAACCGGTTTATTTGCATTCCCTAGCCAGAATCTCTCGCGTTTCGTCCTCAAAACATCCATGTGTGTGAATATCCTAACAAAGACAATCTCATTGGTTTAAGAACGCATAGAGAACAAACATACAAACATTTATTTTAGTTATATAGACAAATAATAACCATTTCACACCAGTGGACTAGTCCCAAACTAAGGTCTAGGCTTGTACGATGGGTTCTAGACAATACAATACAATACAATACAAATACTCTTTATTGGACACCAAAAAAAACAAAACACGGAACAGTATATTTTAACTATAGATATACAACAGGCGGTCTTACCGCTAAATAGCGAACCTTGGACAGAGAAAAAGACAAAAATACATAGCCAATGCTATAAATACGTTTTATATAGAGACATAAATACCTTATATAGAAAACATCCAAGACTCGAATCAGGAATCGAACCCGGGACCGGTAGCTTCGTAGTCAGGGTCACTACCAACTAGGCTAAACACGCCGTCAAAAAAACAAAAGGCTGTCTGTACCCTTACCATGAGTTACAATTTCCGTACTCTCTAGCGACTCTGCCGAGTCGAATGCTCTGTCCCTCGCACTCTATAAGAACACTGCGATGTCTGCGAGGGACAGAGTTTCGACTCGCTTGCGAGTAAGTGAATTGTAACTCATGGTAAGGGTACCTACTGTAGATATAAGCCGTAACTGATCGAAATTCGCCGGGTGATAGATCCAACCTCACGGTAAAAGACAGACTATATAATTCAATTAAATTTAAAAGTTTCTGGTAGCGCTCAGACAAAATATGGTTAAAAACTCTTTTAAATATCGGTAATTTCAGTTACAAATATGTCAATCTGTAATTTTCAGAAGCTGACCTTATAGTTTCTTTAAGTTCCTGGAAGTATTTCATATCGTTTAATTTCCGCGATAAATTGGTCTTTTTCTGGCAAGTAAAAGTTGTTGTGTTGAAATAAATGTCTTCGTTAATATAACTTTTACTCGCCGTAGGACACGACCTTGCTAAGTCCATATTTAGCCCGTTACAACTCAAAATTACAAGTATCCATTTAAAATTAATTGTTGAGAGCAAAAGAAACTAAGCAAGACGAAGCATTGTTCAAATTCAAAATATTTATCCAATCCAGAGTATTAAGTGACACGCATTGAAGCAAAGCCAGCGGGCGAGCGGCAATAGGTATCAGAAACCTAAAGAGCCGGAGATGACCTACTTTTCTATTTATACTTTGATAAAACGGTAACTAGGCTTGCAAATGCTTTGCAATCCCTCAATATCAATACTGAGATAAAGTTCTTATGAGAAAGTATCGATGTACAACCCACCACAAAGAGATGTAACATAAACATGTATCCAATTTTCAACCTTACTATTATCTGTTCGTAGTCGACTGTACCTGTTTTTTTGTTTTAAATATCAGGGATTATCTGCAAACATAAGGACATAGTTCACCGATACATGAAAAAATTTATTCTTATGTTTATTTTGCGTTAAGGATAGTTTTTTTTTTATAAAAACCTTAGGTGATAAAGTAAATTATTTCTCGCAAAATATATGACCAGCTCAGTACAAATAATAATCTCATTTTCACTCATTTCAAAGTAATATTTCCCTGGATTTGACGTATGAAGCATTAAAACCGATTTACTTATCAAGGGCTGAAGCTTGGATATAAGCCAAAGATTTAAGTTTACAAATTAGAACTAATATTAATACCAGTTTATGATGCGTGGGTTTATTCGCGACATGTTTATGTGTGCTATTGAATAATGAATTTTATGCGGTTGTTTGATAAAAGGAATGTGTTAGTTTCTCCTTGGCAATATTTTATAGTCATTTGCTTCTGTCACAGCTGCTGGCATTATGGTCCCGTTTATTGAAGTGGATAAAAGTGGATAAAACATCTATTTCTGATACCCTTTGGGATATATTGTGCAATTACGCAATTACACAGCTGTTCGAATGTGCAGGTTTCCTCACGGTGGTTTTCGTTCAATGTAAGAACATTGGGTAATTGACATTTGTAGCGACATAAGGAACAACGGTAGTAAACGAAGCGCGCGGGCTCGAATACTATCCCGCTCGCACACTCACTTCCTATCTCGCTCGGCTGACGGACCGACCCGAGCGCATACGAAGGCGGCGCTCGGAGGGTATAATAAGCTGCGCACAGCCGTCCTATTATTCATCCACCCGACGGGCAGGAGCCCTTCAGTACGGCGGTTGCCGCACTGACAACACACAGGTTCGGCGTGCCTGAGGCACGCCACCAAAGGCCACAGTGAAGTAGTGACGGTGAGGAACCCACCAACTACGCAGATCAATTCCAAAAAGAAAAAAACCTATTGTTCATTCCTTAGCTAGCGGTCTAGCTTGAGAGACGGCATCTGCTATCCTCAAGTGACACCGACGAGTGGGTATAGGGAGAAAACGCCTATGGGGTCCTCCCTTAAGCTCATATTGTATATTTTGCCTTACATAGGATATTCGACTAGACATAGTTCCATCTCTGTTTTCATAAGTTACTGAATAAACCTTCCGATTGTCAACTTGGCGTCTCATTCACCTTACACATTTAAGTTATAAACACCCATTCATTACTCGTGGTGACTGCGAAAATCCGAACTTGGTACCTTACGATCACGAGTCGACAACCTGACCCACTAGGCCGACGCTCTGACCTTATCAACATTACTTCATGAGATGGATGTGTTAATTGATATATGAGAAACAAGGAAGTAATTACTGATATAACAACTGATAGGGGTGCTTGGAAGAAAAGAGTGCACCGACTTCAAATGTTTGGGGTAAGGTGAATAAGATGATGACCTACTATTACCTCGTGTAAAGAATCATTCATTTTTATTGAAGTGGAGTTTGAAACTCACCTCGCTAATATCTACGAAAATTAAAAACAAAGGGGCATTGGGTAATTATTATTTTTTGAGCTGCCATGTTGGATTATCTACGCTTATAATATTACGATTATGATTACGATTTAAGTTCTGTCGTTTGCAAAACTCCCGTGATTATTAAAAAAAAAACTAGTATCATCTTAAAATATTTGAATTTAGAATTCAAAAACAAAAGAATGTCTCGAGATCGGCCGATTCGTTTTAGTACAGCGTCGGTTCAAAGTTGACAAGTCGGTTGTGAAAATGGAAATTTCGAAGGAAAATTTACGTGCGATAATATTTTACAACTTTAAAAGGGGTTTAACGCGTCTTCAGTGCTTTGAAGAGCTGACTACGGTTTTTAAAAATGAAGCACCATGCATCCGGACTGTGGAACGTTGGTATTTGGAATTTCAACGTGGTTGCTCTAGTCTTAGTGATAGGCATCGTGAAGGCCGACCAAAAACAGCTGTAACCCAGGAAAACATTGATGCTGTACGGCAACTGATCGTCGATGATCGCCATGCGACATACTGCGAGATAGAAGCTTCATTAAGCATTTCAGGGACCAGTGTTCAAAATATATTGCATGATCACTTAGGTGTAAAAAAATTGATCTCACGCTGGATACCACATTTACTTAGTGAAGACAAAAAAACGGCTCGCGTTAGATGGTGCCGCAAAACTCTGCGGCAATTCAACCGAGGAGGCTCTAAACACGTTTATGACATTATCAGTGGTGACGAATCTTGGATATATGCCTACGATC
Organism: Acleris literana; assembly: GCA_946894065.1. Taxonomy (NCBI): domain Eukaryota; kingdom Metazoa; phylum Arthropoda; class Insecta; order Lepidoptera; family Tortricidae; genus Acleris; species Acleris literana. Next base: position 5,786,884 of record OX335692.1, read on the forward strand.
CGGATTCTAAACAGCAGTCGACTCTTTGGGTGTTTCAAGATGAGCCAAAACCGACCAAAGTAATACGCTCACGGAGCACTTCGAAAAAAATGGTCGCCATGTTTGTAGCGAAAAGTGGCCACGTTGCGACCATCGTGCTCGAAGATCGTAAAACAGTTAATGCTGACTGGTATACCACTGTTTGTTTACCAGAAGTTATCGGCGAGTTCCGAAAAAATAACCCAAGACGTCGTATAGTACTGCACCACGATAATGCTAGCTCGCACACCGCCCGGCAGACAATTGCGTTTTTAAAAGAACAAACCGTCGAAAATTTGGATCACCCGCCGTACAGTCCAGACTTAAGCCCTAATGACTTCTTCACTTTTCCAAAAATCAAGCAACGAGTTCGTGGTCAACGGTACCGGACGCCTGAAGAAGCGGTTGAGCCATACAAAACGGTCATTTTGGAGACCCCGACTTCGGAATGGAATAAGTGTTTCGAAAACTGGTTCGATCGAATGAAAAAGTGTATTACATATCACGGTGATTACTTTGAAAAACATTAAATACCATTTAACACTTAAATTGTCTTTAGTTTTTTCAAACGACAGAACTTAAAAGGCACCCCTCGTATTAAGAGGTAAGATTTGTATATTTTGCATGTTTGTAACGAATAAACTCAGAACTACTGGACCGATATTAAAAATTCTCTCACCATTAGAATGCTACATTTTCCCTGAATAACATAGTCTTTGTTTTATTTTTCTGTGCTGACAAAGTCGAAGGCAACAGTTCATCTTATGGTCTAAGATCAGAATAGGAGACGATTTGCACCGGGCTGTTTATTCCATGAAAAGTATTTTATATCAAAAGGCTGAAAAATTTCAGGCCAGTACTTATTACCATTAAAAAAAATTTTTTTTTTTAAATTGCAAATGTTTGTTTAATAGACAAATTACATACTATTCGAAATTATGAAGTCTATAGAATATGCAAACGTTAGGTTTAGTGCAAATTATTAGTACCGACTTACCTGTTTATAAGGTGCCTACCCAATAATTTGACAGGAAAAAAATAGTCCACGTGTAACGTTTGCATATTCTATACGCTTCATACTTTCGATTGGTACCTATGTAATTTGTCCATTAAACAAGCTATGGCAGTTTTTTTTAATGCAGTTATTTTTTTATTTTTTATTAATTATATACTGGACTGAAATATTTCAGCCTACCTATTTGCCATATATTACTTAGCATATTAAATTTGGTAGTAAATAAGTTTTATCAATTGAACAGCCCGGTGCAAATCGTCTCCTATTCGGATCTCCTACTATTAATAAATAATAGATTAGAGGACCTCTAAATACACATAAATATATAGTATTATTAATGTGTTCAATAATATCGCAGCTGAAACATTGAACATTTAACCCCTTTTTTATTTATAGACGCACTGCAAATCAATTTTGGTTAAAATATGCGTTGTCCCTTTATGTCAAGTGGAAATGTCACAATGACAGATAACGACAGAGTATATTTCAAGCACGCTTTAGCTATTGTGAGTTTATGCATAACAGGGTTAAGTTTTAGTTTTTGGTACTATAAATACGCACAGATATCAATAGGTATTTCGCGGATCCCACCGTCAAACTGTGAAAAAAAAAAAGAATTATGTCGACTCCGATGCACTTAAGAGTGTTACACTGATAGAATAATATGTTTATTATAAGTAGATCTATCATTATATATCACTTTTATTAATTGTGGCCGCTTACCTAAAAATACATGATTTACAAAAGACGACATTTTTACTTAAAAAAAATTAAGTTAACAAACCAGGTTTTTCTTAAATTAAAATTAAAATGATTTGCATTGAACCAAATCACAGTTTTCACACAGCCATTTCATCTAAACCTACCTCAGCTAATAAAGCAGATAAATCAGATTCTGCTTTTAATTAATCTGAACAGCGGAACAAAGCATTTGTTCCAATACATTACGGCGACCATAAATCTAGCGGAATATAATTCTGGATCCCCTTGGCTTCGATATCTTAAGTACGGTGACAATTATTCTAGTGACTTCATAGGATTAGTCCATTTAGGTACGTTGAAGAAAATAAACATACATACATACATAATCTTACGCCGTCGTTCCCAGAGTGGGGTAGGCAGGGCTACAGAATTACAAACATCTCTAAAAACTTGTTGATAATTCTATAACCGCAATTTGCACAATTTGAAAGAAAATAAACAGGAAATATTAATTATGTGATTTAGCATTTTTACATTAAAACAAGAGTACCTAATGTGTCACTGTCAATTAAAATGCGTAAAGATGTAAAAAAATAGGTGATTCTTGACATATAACCTTAAATTTTAATTGCGAGGGTTTTAAAAAAGAAGTATAATTTTATAGTAATTTAATCTTTGACTTAATATAAAAGTTCGTAATTTATCTTCAAGAGTAGGTAAGTTTTAGTTAGTTGTAAAGAAGTTATAACGGAGAATTATTTTATTTGATTTTGTTTACTTGCTTCATTGTACATTTCAATTTCTACTACATCATAATTAATGTTATCATTTTAAAACATTACTATAATATTATTATTACTTATTTTACTGATAGTGGAATAAGTGATTTTTAATTCGGAATTAATTAAAACAAAGTTTTGCTACAAATCGACTTTACTTATAATTGGTGAAGCATTGTAAAATTAGGCGGCATCGATACTTAAGAATTAGAAAAGCCTTAAGAAACCTCAAAATTAAGACAAGGTTTTATTTAAAAATGTCCCACAACTTTTAACTCAAGCCCACGTCACCCCACTGTTTCACCCTAAACTACTAAAATTTTAATACCTCTCGATTCATAGAACTAATTTAGTAATGACAAGGGTGATCACGCGTCCATTTTAATGAGAACCCCAAATTTGCTAACGAATCACTAATTCCATGTTTCACCCCAATGTTAAGTAGGGACGAGGGGTCATGTTTCGATGGATACAAGTATGTATGGTATGCCGTATGCCGCCAGCGGATTAGTGGCCTCGATTCGAAATTAAATTTTATTAAAATTCCCTAGATGCAGCCATTGTTAATTATGTTTTGAACAAAAGTTGTCCTGTTTATTTAAAAATCATTTTTAACATTTTTAAAGATGTTTACAAATCGTCATGCACAGAAAGACAAAGACAGAATAATACAAATTGGAGATAGGACCAAAGTAAGACTTGAGTATTTTTTGAGCAAAAAGCAAGCGAAGGACTCAATAGCGGCCTGCACACGTAGAGTTCGGACCGCGGGAAAAGCCACGCGCCATTCCAATCTTCGCGCCGAACCGTACATGTAAATGCAACTGTAATAGTAAAATAGTAAAAAACCTACGGTTCGGACTGGCGCGTGGAATGGCGCGTGGCGTTTCCCGCGGTCTAAACTATACCATGTAAACGCCGCTAATAACTTGATGGTAAGTTTTCTGTTCATGAACTCCTTTAAAACAAAACGATTGTAGATGCTTTGCTGGTGTTTGTTGAATAAGTTGAGCCATTGAGTAGTAGAAAGGGAAAAAAGGATTTAGGCATAGACGACGCGTTGACCTAGTTGGAAGAGACCCTGCCTACGAAGCTAGCGGTCCTGGGTTCAAATCCCGGTAAGGGCAGATGTTTGTGTGATGAGCGCAAATATTTGTTCCTGAGTCATGGATGTTTTCTATGTATTTAAGTATATATTTATTTATATAAGTTTTTATATCGTTGTCTAGTACCCTTAGTACAAGCCTAGAGCTTAGTTTGGGACTAGGTCAATTGGTGTGACATTGTCCCCATTTTGTTTATTTATTATTTTTATATATAGGTACAGAAAGTACAACTTAGAGGTATTATATCTTGCACAATAATAGTACCTAACTGCATTTATATATCGACAATTATGTTTGGCACAGCGGCTCCTTACTGTTCATCTATTTTTAACTTTTTTATTCTTTTAGAGCAGTTTTTAGGGTTCCGTATTTATCTTAAATAACTTGCTGACCAGCTGTGCTTAAAATGTAAATGTTCGTGCGTGTCGCCAACCTACTTCAAGCAATGAGCAAAGGCAGAGAGGTTCTAGAATCTACTTTCTAAATTCTATTTTTATGACAGTAAACGGGTTAGTTTTTATTTTTTATATTAATGGACTATTCCAGTCGATTCGTCGATTCGTCATATAGAAAAAAAAAAAAAACTATGTACAAGACTGTCAGTGTAATGGTGTTTTCAGCGAATGTGCTTTTCATCAAAAAATACAATATTAAATAGAGATTACTACCTTAAAATGGACATGAAGACAATGATAAAGTGTATAAATAAATAATACGATTATGCTCAACATTCAAAAGTACGCGAATATGGAGTTATAATGGTAAATTGATTTTTTTATAAGAGTGACGGAACGAGTAGGAACAGACTTTACATAGGTACTGTACTGACCTCATCTCGAGTCAAACCTTCAAGCAAGAATTAAATTGTCTTTGGTATTTGACTGGTTAGAAAACAGAGAGAGTGTGGGGGTTGCTAGGAAACGGTGGGGAGTTGACGGGAGTGATCGTCGGGCTTGAAAAAAATGTTTTCTTAAGATTTTTATTTGCTTTTCTTTGTAATAATAGTGGTGTATCCACAAAATTTTCCTTTTATAATTAATAATGTGCGGTGTGCATAATTGTGAATAACATATAGGAGGTGATCTATAGGAATTTTGCAGGGAGACGTTAGGAGATTTTCGTGAGTTTTCATGTAGACTAAGTCTACTTAAAAAGGTAAATATTGTAGTCCTACCGTTGTTGGAAACACTTATCTATAAGAAATCATGTTTACGAATAATTTGGTTTATGGTTTGAGAACAAGAAAATCGAACTAGTGATTTCTCATAGGTATTTTAATCTTTCGTATATGTCTTATCATTTAGAATAGAGAAGCTTGGGGATGAGTGTTCTGGTTGAGGATCTGAAAGACGAATGGAAGGGTGATAGTCGTTGTTTAGAAAGGGTTCCGTATGGTGTTTGATTTATTGTGAATGTTTGTTGTGTTTCTAGGTATAGTAATAGAGTAAGGAAAACTTTCGTAGTACAGGGAATCCTTAGTTGCATATTTAACCTTTCATTTTAATACATTTCACGCGGGAGCATGACCCTGAGAGCTCCGTTGCTTACTACGAGGGCTTCTAAGCGGTTTGGTGTCGCTGTCGGGAGAGTTCGGTTTGCGGCTGCGCGGCCTTGACATCTCGTCGGGACCCGAAGCTAAGTGTTGTCTTTTAGTGGTTACTCGATGGGTGCATCGTTGCACGTAGGGTAGTAATGCAGCTGGTTACGAATGACATTTGATGTCGTCATTTTCAAAATATTTTGAATTATGGAAGATGTCATTGCAATTTTGACAACAAGGCTATTAGATCATTCGTAGCAAAGCTGTCCTTGTTAGAACATGTTTATTTGAATATTTTCCTTTGATTTTGATTTTTTTTTTTATTTACGAATATTTTCAAAATGTCTTGAGTTTCGAAATTTTATATTTTTTGGAAGGAACAATTTATTTAAAAAACAGAACAATTTTTAAAAAATAAATTCTTAGAAGCAAATCATATTGAATTTAAAAGTGATATACGCTGGTCGTCGGAAAACCAAACTAGTTATAAATTTCTTTGAATTATTTCACGGGATTTTAATTCTATTGCGAAACTAATAATTATTTAAAGGTAAATAATTTTATTGTTCATTTGATATTCTTTTATAAATGTTTTTAATCAAGGGAATTCAAAGGTTTATTAATAATTCAAGACTGATCTAATTCTTTTGGATCTTGTGTACCTTTTAGGACTCCATGTCTAATCTTCAGTTTATTGGAAGAACTTTTCTAAATTTTCCCATGCTGTTTGGCTAAGATTATTTAGTTCTCTTTCGGCTCTTATATTGGGGTTTACAGTTTTGCTTGTGTCCTGGCAATTTAAATTACAATTTATCTTTACCTTTCTCGTTTAATGCATCGGATATTATACATGTTTCTATTCGAGTCGAAGAGGGTTTAGTGTCTTGGTGAAAGTTATCAGCGGGTCACAGACGTCGATGACATCTTACCGCCACTAAACATCTTGGATTAAAATAGCAAGCAGAGACACTTCACACTGTACGCTCAGTTTCCATACAGACTGCACAGACTGCTTCAGTGTGTTAAAGGTTCAAGGTTAATAGCTTCAAAATTTATCTTGGGGAACCGGGGGTCGGATTTGAGTTGCGTCAAGAGTCGATCTCACCTCTGGTCGAAAGACGTTAGTTAGTTGAGGTGACTTGCTGGCTTGGTTTTTATGATCTCATGTCAGCAAGGATGCCTGCGAGTTTAGCTCGGCAACTGCTTTCTACTCCCGGCTCTCATGTCGGTTCGTGGGGACTCGACTAAGCGAAGCGAAAGCTGAGCGTGTGATATCGGGTGCCTTGACGGATTCGAAGGGGAGGAGACCTCTAACATTCTGGGTTTACTTTGATACCTGTCACACTGGATTGCAGAAAACACACACATTCCGTCGTCCTAAATATCCGAGGACACAAGAGGGGTAGTCCAGGTCAATAGTCTCTCCATCTAAATTATTAGGAAAAGAATTAAATCCTGTCTCTTGGAGTGACTATAATTTGTCGGGCCCTCTGCTCTCTTGGTTACGAGGACTTACTCAGACTGACTTGGCGACGTAATGGAAGCTCTCCCCAGACAAGTTCGGGACAGGCTGGCGGAGTGTGTCCAGCCTGGAGTCGAGCACACGAGCAAGAGCGGGGAGGGGCTCTGCTTTTACCAGACCACAAAACTTGTCGAATTTCCATAAACTGAAGTTCTCTAGACGTTTCCTTTCTTCAACTAATACAATTATTTGAATTCCCTTATTCTTGAATATCTCTTTAATCAGAAGAATCTGTTATCCCTCATTCTCGCCCTAGGAATCATGGGTTACTAAAACATTTAAAAAAAAACCACACAACGTTACTACCACTATTTCGATTGGCAAATATCTTTTGTCTACCGGTCCGCCAAACAGATTAAATAAATTAATCTTTCTTTTATATTTTATAAGGCCTGCCCCCTGGGGTCAGCACAATTGATGCCGCGTGACCAGGATACTAGGGTATTAAGCAGATTGAGGGGAAGAGATATTGTGAATTAAGGGAGAGGCATTACTTTCGTTTCTCGAGAATTATGAATAGTGCAATTTGAAAGGTTGAGGTAGCTTTTACTATTGCGATTGAGGGAATAGGGTTAGGGAAAGATGGGCATGGAAATTTATATCTCATATCGGCTAATAAAACTTGGTCAGATTTTGGTAGATGTGGTTTTGGGGATGAGAATAGAGTTCAGAATAAGGAAGTTAAGTTGAATTTAGATGCTTTTCCAAATCTTTCCCCAAGTTTATTAGATCGGCCACGTGTTTCTGAGTTTTTACAAACTTTTGTTGCGGCATCCTTGTTTGATGAAGAGGTATGTTTTGATGAGGGTTCTCGCAAGGTTAGAGCGGAGATTGTTATTGAGATATTAGGGAATACAATAAATGGGTTGATAGATACTGGGAGTGAAGTGAGTTGTATTTCAGAAGAGCTTTATGAATCTTTACAAATTACTAAAGATACAAGGTTTCCATCATTACCAGTGAAACCTATACAGATTAGAGGAGCAGTAGGGCAGAAAAGTTTGAAAATACAGCAGCTAACATCTGTTGAGTTAAAAATTCAGGGGATAAGTTTCGATACTGGATTGTTGGTAGTTCCAAAATTGACAGTACCGGTGATATTAGGCTTTGACTGGTTACTTTCCCATGATGCTGTTATTAATTTACGAGATCCTAAGTCTTTAATTCTGCCGGGTAATGGGGAAGAAGTTAGTGTACCGTTTATTGATGAAGGTCAAGAGAGTGTAAACGTTAGAGCTCTACGAGTCGGTCAGGATGATAAAAGGGATTCCACTGGGAAGAGTGAGGATTTTCTGGATAGACTTAATGTGGGAGTAAAATTGACTGATAGTATGAGGATGGATTTAAAGCAAGTTTTAGAGAGTCATAAGATAGTATTCACGAAGCAAATTGGTAGGGCAAATTGTTATGTTCATCATATAGAAATGTCTGAACACACTCCGCGAATACATAGATCCTATCCGATTCCGTATGCTTATCGTAATAAGATTGATGAAAAATTAAATGAGATGGTAGAGTTGGGGATTATTTCTAGAGGGGCAACTCCTTATAGTAGTCCTTTAACATATACAAGCAAACCTGATGGGTCTATTCGTATTTTACTTGATGCTAGAGAAATTAACAAATACATGGTGGCAGAGTCAGAGGCCCCACCAATGCAGATAGATGTTTTAAATGCATTTCATGGTGTAAAATTTATAACTATCGTAGATTTAAACAATGCGTATTTTCAAATTCCTATATCAAAAGAGAGTAGACAGTATACCGGGTTTACTGTGAATGGGAGGTCTTATATGTATAATGTTTTGCCACAAGGTCTGAAGACGTCTGTGGGAAGTTTTAGTCGGGCGATGGATGTAGTGTTGGGGCCAGGAGTTAGAAGTTTTTGTGTAAATTATTTAGATGATTTGGCAATATTAACGAAAGGGAGTTGGGAAGAACATTTGGAGCAATTAGACAAGGTCCTAGAACGATTAGAGAATGCGGGTTTGACTTGTAATTTAGAGAAGTGTAAGTTTGCTTGTCGGGAAGTGAAAATGTTAGGACATATAGTTTCTACTGAAGGGATTCGGACTGATCCAAATAAAGTCAAGTCGATTCAAGAGTTTCCAACTCTGAAAAAGGTGAAGCATGTGCGAGCATTTTTAGGGTTATGTAATTACTACCGGAGATTTATTCCAAATTATAGTACTTTGATTATACCTTTGACAAGATTGTTAAAAAAGGAACAAGTTTGGTATTGGGATGAGGAGTTAGATACGGCATTTAAGAATTTGAAACAGGAGTTTTCTACAACTATTATGTTGTCACATCCAGATGTAAATAAAGTTTATTATTTGCAGACGGATAGTTCAGGGGTAGGAATTGCGGGAGAGTTATATCAATATGACGATGAGGGTAATAAACGGATTTTGAGTTTTTGTGGAAGGTCGTTGAGGGGATCAGAATTGAGGTGGACAGTTACAGAACAAGAATTTTGGGCAGTAATTTATGGGGTTAAGAAGTTTGAGACTTATTTAAGGGGGGCGGAATTAATTATTAGGACTGATCATAAAGCTTTAGTGTTTGTAAAGAACATTAAATTATTTAATAGTCGGATTACAAGATGGATATTGTATTTAGAACAGTTTAATTACACAATAGAGCATGTTAGGGGGGTCGAAAATGGGGGAGTGGACGTTTTGTCTAGATTTCCAAGGGATGGGGACATTCAAGAAGGGAAAACTTGGTGTCCATCGATAATGTATATGGGGGTGCAGAATAATACTGAATTAGAATCTAAATTAGAACAGATGGTTCAGTTTCAGGATATGGATAATGTAGTTAAAGGCATTAAAGAACGCGTGCTAGGGCAAGTGGAAGGAGGAAGTCGATTGTCTAGGATAGCGATGCGTTGTTCAGTTGTCGATGGTGTGCTTTATTTTAGAAAACATGTCAACGATGTTGAAGTTTTATATTTACCAGAAGCTTTGCAAGCTGAGGTGTGTAGACAAGTTCATTTGGAGTTAGGGCATTTGGGGATTTATAAAATGATGAAATATCTAAAGCAAAGATTTTATTGGCTTGGAATGAAGAGAATGGTAGAGAAGTTTGTTAGGTGTTGTCATATTTGCCAATTATCCAAAGTGGATAATGTTAAGTATGTGGGGGCGTGTAATTCTATTGTAACGGAGAATCCAGGGGATTTAGTTATGGCAGACCTTTATGGACCCTTACCAGCGTCTAGGGGGGGAATAACATACATATTCGTAATACAAGATTCTTTTACTAAATACATTAAATTATATGGGTTAAGGGTGGCAACAGCGAAAGCGGTTGTGGTTAGGATGCAAAATTTTGCATTAACAATAAAGCCGAAAACTGTAATGACTGATAATGGAAAACAATTTATAGGGAATACATGGAAATTAGGATTACGGAATATGGGAGTTAGGGCTATATATACAACTATTAGGAACCCTAGGCCAAATACGACGGAACGTGTTAATAAAGAGTTGGGAAAATTCTTTAGGATTTATTGTCATGAAAGGCATAGAAATTGGGGTTTATGGTTAGAGAAGATTGAGGAGTTGTATAACAATACATTTCATTTAAGTACGGGGTTTACACCTAATGAAGTTCTTTTTGGTAGAGTGACTCATTTATCAATAGATACCCATTTGCCTTATCTTGTACGTAGTAGGGATATAGGAGAGATTCGGGAGCAAGCTAGGGTTAATTTACAATTGGCTAGTCAACAGAGAAAGACTAGGTTTGATTTAACTCATAAATTAATTCAGTATCAGGTTGGAGATTTGGTTAAGTTGCGAAGATTGAATAAGTCTGACTCTATGAGTGGAGTTACTCGGAAGTTTGATTTAACTTATGAAGGTCCATACAGGGTAGCAGCAAGACAGTTTGATAATGTTTATGTTTTGGTACACCCCGAAACTTTGCAAGAGAAGGGGATGTTCAATGCAATACATTTAGCACGATATTATGTTTAATCAGGAAAATGAAGTTAGAAGTTGGGGAATTAGAAATTTTATAGGGACGTTGATGTCGGTTATGAATTTCCATGCAGAAGCATTAGTGAGTGTTATGTGGGGTAGGATTAATTCGGAGTAATTTTGCTTTGGAATATATTTGAGTATTAGATTATATGGTATTTGGTGTTTAGTTCAATATTATAAGGTTTTAGAAATATTAATAAAGTATTTGCTTACTGGCTAGTGGTTTTGAATTCATATTTGGTAATGGAGGTTTAATTTAGGAGAGGGGGGGGGGAAAGATGTAGCATAGGGGAAAAAGGATTGGGGGGGGGAAGAAAGATAAAATAAGTTAGGGGACTCCTTAAATAGTTTTGGGGTTCAGTTGGTGAATTGGTTATGAAATTTAACTCTTGTTTGGGATTGATTGGAGACAAGGAGTTGGAATAAGAAGGTTAAATCTTGGCTCCGTTGAATATCGTCAAGATTTAGGGGGGGATTGTACTGACCTCATCTCGAGTCAAACCTTCAAGCAAGAATTAAATTGTCTTTGGTATTTGACTGGTTAGAAAACAGAGAGAGTGTGGGGGTTGCTAGGAAACGGTGGGGAGTTGACGGGAGTGATCGTCGGGCTTGAAAAAAATGTTTTCTTAAGATTTTTATTTGCTTTTCTTTGTAATAATAGTGGTGTATCCACAAAATTTTCCTTTTATAATTAATAATGTGCGGTGTGCATAATTGTGAATAACATATAGGAGGTGATCTATAGGAATTTTGCAGGGAGACGTTAGGAGATTTTCGTGAGTTTTCATGTAGACTAAGTCTACTTAAAAAGGTAAATATTGTAGTCCTACCGTTGTTGGAAACACTTATCTATAAGAAATCATGTTTACGAATAATTTGGTTTATGGTTTGAGAACAAGAAAATCGAACTAGTGATTTCTCATAGGTATTTTAATCTTTCGTATATGTCTTATCATTTAGAATAGAGAAGCTTGGGGATGAGTGTTCTGGTTGAGGATCTGAAAGACGAATGGAAGGGTGATAGTCGTTGTTTAGAAAGGGTTCCGTATGGTGTTTAATTTATTGTGAATGTTTGTTGTGTTTCTAGGTATAGTAATAGAGTAAGGAAAACTTTCGTAGTACAGGGAATCCTTAGTTGCATATTTAACCTTTCATTTTAATACATTTCACGCGGGAGCATGACCCTGAGAGCTCCGTTGCTTACTACGAGGGCTTCTAAGCGGTTTGGTGTCGCTGTCGGGAGAGTTCGGTTTGCGGCTGCGCGGCCTTGACATCTCGTCGGGACCCGAAGCTAAGTGTTGTCTTTTAGTGGTTACTCGATGGGTGCATCGTTGCACGTAGGGTAGTAATGCAGCTGGTTACGAATGACATTTGATGTCGTCATTTTCAAAATATTTTGAATTATGGAAGATGTCATTGCAATTTTGACAACAAGGCTATTAGATCATTCGTAGCAAAGCTGTCCTTGTTAGAACATGTTTATTTGAATATTTTCCTTTGATTTTGATTTTTTTTTTTATTTACGAATATTTTCAAAATGTCTTGAGTTTCGAAATTTTATATTTTTTGGAAGGAACAATTTATTTAAAAAACAGAACAATTTTTAAAAAATAAATTCTTAGAAGCAAATCATATTGAATTTAAAAGTGATATACGCTGGTCGTCGGAAAACCAAACTAGTTATAAATTTCTTTGAATTATTTCACGGGATTTTAATTCTATTGCGAAACTAATAATTATTTAAAGGTAAATAATTTTATTGTTCATTTGATATTCTTTTATAAATGTTTTTAATCAAGGGAATTCAAAGGTTTATTAATAATTCAAGACTGATCTAATTCTTTTGGATCTTGTGTACCTTTTAGGACTCCATGTCTAATCTTCAGTTTATTGGAAGAACTTTTCTAAATTTTCCCATGCTGTTTGGCTAAGATTATTTAGTTCTCTTTCGGCTCTTATATTGGGGTTTACAGTTTTGCTTGTGTCCTGGCAATTTAAATTACAATTTATCTTTACCTTTCTCGTTTAATGCATCGGATATTATACATGTTTCTATTCGAGTCGAAGAGGGTTTAGTGTCTTGGTGAAAGTTATCAGCGGGTCACAGACGTCGATGACATCTTACCGCCACTAAACATCTTGGATTAAAATAGCAAGCAGAGACACTTCACACTGTACGCTCAGTTTCCATACAGACTGCACAGACTGCTTCAGTGTGTTAAAGGTTCAAGGTTAATAGCTTCAAAATTTATCTTGGGGAACCGGGGGTCGGATTTGAGTTGCGTCAAGAGTCGATCTCACCTCTGGTCGAAAGACGTTAGTTAGTTGAGGTGACTTGCTGGCTTGGTTTTTATGATCTCATGTCAGCAAGGATGCCTGCGAGTTTAGCTCGGCAACTGCTTTCTACTCCCGGCTCTCATGTCGGTTCGTGGGGACTCGACTAAGCGAAGCGAAAGCTGAGCGTGTGATATCGGGTGCCTTGACGGATTCGAAGGGGAGGAGACCTCTAACATTCTGGGTTTACTTTGATACCTGTCACACTGGATTGCAGAAAACACACACATTCCGTCGTCCTAAATATCCGAGGACACAAGAGGGGTAGTCCAGGTCAATAGTCTCTCCATCTAAATTATTAGGAAAAGAATTAAATCCTGTCTCTTGGAGTGACTATAATTTGTCGGGCCCTCTGCTCTCTTGGTTACGAGGACTTACTCAGACTGACTTGGCGACGTAATGGAAGCTCTCCCCAGACAAGTTCGGGACAGGCTGGCGGAGTGTGTCCAGCCTGGAGTCGAGCACACGAGCAAGAGCGGGGAGGGGCTCTGCTTTTACCAGACCACAAAACTTGTCGAATTTCCATAAACTGAAGTTCTCTAGACGTTTCCTTTCTTCAACTAATACAATTATTTGAATTCCCTTATTCTTGAATATCTCTTTAATCAGAAGAATCTGTTATCCCTCATTCTCGCCCTAGGAATCATGGGTTACTAAAACATTTAAAAAAAAACCACACAACGTTACTACCACTATTTCGATTGGCAAATATCTTTTGTCTACCGGTCCGCCAAACAGATTAAATAAATTAATCTTTCTTTTATATTTTATAAGGCCTGCCCCCTGGGGTCAGCACAGTACATAAACGGAGTATACTAGACTTAAACCCTATTTCACTTGTTCTTCAGGAGACTTATTACCTTTTTCACTAGGACCCCAGCATTAAATGTCTGTTTCTTTTTTTGCTACCCTTGTTATATTGTGAAACAAATAAATTTATCAGCTATTTTTAGCCTTTTTATAAAGTACTCGTTAAATAAAGGGAGAGAACCCCTTATTTATATAAAGAAGGACACGCTTCTTAAACTTTTAAATTAATTCACGCTGTAATTTTACGGTTGAATGCTTTGAGTAACGCTGTCAATCTTTATTATTTAAAGACTCCAGTTATTTCAGAATATAATTCAAGAGTTTCTTTCTTGTTAGTACTTGAAGATATCAATTTTAATTTAATGGAAACTGTACCTGGCAATATAACATTTCACATTATTTTTGTGTAGCATCTACCTACACTTTTTTATTAATTTTTAAGGTTCCGTACCTAAAAAGGAAAGAAGGGACGCTTATAGGATCACTTCGTTGTCCGTCTGTCTGTCTGTCAAAACCCTTTTTCAAAGAAACGCGTGGAGTTATCAAGCTCTTTGCTATATTTGCATTTGGTTACCTACTTGGGCGGTTTTCAAAAAAGTGTAGGTACATAGTTAAGGCCTAAAAAAAAACTGTAATTTTAGTCAGTTCACGATAATTAATCGGATCCCTATTGGATCGCATATTTTTTTTATGCATAACGTACTTTAACCATAAAATCGTTTGACCTAAAACGGTTTTTACAATAGAAATGGTTTTATTTTAATTATTATAAAAAACTAGCCTACCCTAACCTAATCTACAACAAAGACGTTTATTAAATTCTGTAAAAGCCTAAAAGGGTGTTATGCGAAAAAATATATATACGAAAAGTAAATATGTGTAAAAAAATATGCGTTCCAAGGGGATCCCTACTTTAATCATTCATTTATATACTGCCCACATAAGCCAATAAGAGATATCTCAAATTCAATAAACGAAGCAGATTCAAGCTTCACCCGTTAGTAATATGGTCGCACTTGCTACAGGAGTTTCTCCTGAGATACCACCATTTGTTTTATAACGGTATAGTTAATTTTCGTGTCTCACCTGACTAAAATTACAGTTTCTTAATTTTAGTCTTAACTATTTACATTTTTGAAAGCCGCCCTCTTCCCGTTTATCTAGAATCATGAGGCAAGAAGATAAAAATATGGGGTCTATATTGACTGACATAATTATTTTTAGTCATAATCATCGCAAGTCATAACGTGTTTTTTAAAGAAATTGTTAATTTTTCAGGATTTTTATAAATCAAACCTAACCTAACCTAGCCTTTTCTACACGTTAGATATTTCAGAACATTTTACAGTTTACAGTTTCAGCGATATAAAAAATTATGACTATCAAAAATTATGTCAACAATTACATTATGACCAATAAAATTATGGGAAACAAAAAATATGTCTTATAGCACAAGTAAAAGAAAAAGTGCGAAAACTGTAAATTGTGTAGGGTGACGAAACCGGTAATGGATAAGGTCCGATGATGGACACTTGATTCTTATTTTACAGAAGATAAGGGTTATTCATTTGTTTCGCAACAATCAATTTACAACCGTATGATATTTGAATTAAGAGTTAAGTGACCATTACTGGTGCTCAGACCTTTATAACGTTATATTTCGTTAGTGCTCCAAATTTCGTTTAAATATATCGATATTTTTTCATAACGTTACGCTACACCGTAACGAAATCGTAATAACGTTACACTTAAATAACGTTATAATAACGTTATGAAACTTATGAACTACGCGCTGTTGCCGCTCCTTAAGAAGGCATTTTGCGTGACTGGCCGACGTCCCAAAAGAGACGATATTTGTCCGTTTAAACATCGCAACCAACGTCCTTTCGATGTCCGTTCATATATTCCGTCCTTTTTCCGTCCCTTTTCAAATAGCCAGCTAAAATACTTTGCTTTTATAATAAAAAATGCATTTTAAAATGCAAATAACAAACGCAGATTGAAAATAACGTTACACGAAAATAACGGTTATTAACGTTATTATAGCGCTTACCGAAGTATCGTTATAGGTATAGCGTTTTGTTTGATGACGTTATAATGGATACCGCTACAGGTTAGGCGTCAAATAACGTTATTCGTTCATGATAACGTTACACGAATATAACGGTTATTAAAGGTCTGCTGGTGTCTGTCAGCTATAAGTATCCAACACTCTGGTGCCGTCACCCTGGCTATATTACAAAAAACTCTATTTTAAACCTGGAACGGATCGGATTTTTTAATTATATCAAAAGCAGACGTCAACGACCTGAAATAAATCTAAAACAAAAACACCTACTAAACACCCTGAAAAAAAATCCGTCTGGAACAGCTAACAATAATGAATAGAGTTGCACAGTGGTGTAGTTCCATTCATTCTGCAATCATCTAAAATGTTCTCACCATCTGAGACTGGAATAACATCAACGTCTAGACTAATTTTATTATAAAACTTTTCCACGTTTTTAGTATTATCTTTACAGCGAGTTTTGCGATTTAAATTTAATGTTTACGTGACTTTATTTCATTTGAGCTTGACAAGTTGGCCAGTTTGTGTGAAGATTTAATTTATTCAACTTTACAATTTACTTGTCTGTGTTAAAATTAAAGTTGTTATTTCTGAATTTGTCGTAGTGTTTCAGAAATAAATGGCAGCACATTTCAATATCTTCTTTACTATAGATACCTACTTTAAATTTAGGAGCCTCGATTTTATTTATGAAAAAAATACCTTTTTAATACTTTTTATATTGGATTGTCATTTCGTTATGCAAGGCGAAATTTAAATAAAACTCTCGTTGAGTTACAAGGAGTAAAAAAAACGTTTTCTGTCATAAATTTAGCTTAATCGAAAACCGAAGATTAAAACTGTTTAGTTAAATATAAATTACTAAATCATTTTTACTTCTTACCTGAAATAGTTATATAATTTTAAACATCACAATTTTTGGAGTGGCTTCCATTTGTTTATACATTTAACTACAATTAATACCTCTGCAAACAGTAATATAAAAATATACGTATATTCATATCGTTATAAGCTAAATATTACCTAAACACTCAAAGCACTCTATTAAACGCCCTCTCTAAATCTATGGAAATGGGGCATTCAATTTGAAATCCAGAAACAATAAGGCTTAGAATACAGGGGTGCATAAACTACCATAGACAAAACATGACGCTAATAATGCTTTTGTGAGCGTGTGGAACAGGCTTTAACAGGGATTAGGGTGAGCTCAGGCGGCTTATTTGTTAAAATATTGTAAAATGTTTTTTAAAGTGTATTAAAGTGCGGTTGCCGGGTTAGAATAGTGCCACTCCATGTCTTCCCGTGGATGTCGTAAGAGGCGACTAAGGGAATACGAGGGGTGATCCATAAGTTTTGAGAATCAGTAAGAACCATCTACATAAGGATATTCTTTTAATGTGGACTATACCATGGCACTAATGAAACTTAAATTAGAGAAAAAAAATGTATACATTATTCATTTGTTTTCCTGTGATAGCTAAATAAAAAACATCTGTATTAACAATTTTACAAGACGGCAAAAATAAGAGTTAGTTTTGTAATAATTTGGAGCTGTGTGGAAAAAGTTCTGGTACACTAATAAAAATATTGTTATTGAAAATGAAACCTTGATTTATCATTATGATTTAAAGGATAAATAAGTTATCATTGCAGTGGATTTTTTTATCTCCAGCTCTGTCACCAAAATGTAGGGTGGTTTTGTCGGCCTTTTCCAGGATTATTGAGGCCTACAAATAAATACTGCGACATTAGTTTTCAGCAATTGAGTTCAAATAATCTAGGAGAGTTATATAACATTAATTCTATCCTAATTATGGCAAAATAATAAAAATAAGCTGAAGAAAAAAAATTACAAATTTTCGGCAGGAATTGTGCTTCAGAGCCTTCTAATTGATAAGGGTGCTGCTCGTCGACCAAAGATCAGAGCTGATAACCGCTCTCCCCGTTATTTAGCCCTAACTTTCGACTACTACTTCTCATTCACTAAAGTTCATAAACAACTACATAAAAATCACGAGCTGTTGATGACATAGTGTGTGTACAAAATTTGGCCATTTTGACCTCCAAAAGTAAAATTATTTTTATAGTGGTAAAATAAAACAATTGAATGACGTTAATAAGTGTTCGGAAATATAGAAAGTGTGCTCATTCCTATTAAAATATAACGATTTACATATCTCCCATTTTTAATACCGATTATAAAAACTTATGGATCGCCCCTCGTATGTATGTTATTAACACTAAGTTAAGTACAGGGAGTTATTGAAAAGTGAAAAACAACAGTTTATTTATAGATTATTTTGGTTTAGTAATCATTGCAAGACCTAAAATATTAACTAGGTCTGAGGTTTCTTTATAAATTGGCAAAGTTTCAGTTCAATCCGAGAAGCTGTTAAAAAATTCAAACGTCATTTTTTTTAATAGGGTCGGGAGAATAATCTTGTTTCTGAAGTTTATTTTCTAAAAATAAATAGTTTGAGTGAAATTAAAAAACTACGAAGATGGACCGAGTAATTGTGTTTGAACAAAAACTTTTAAACTGAGAATGTTTATTTTGCAAAAACATACTAACTTTAAAAAATCTTCAAGATAAAATAATAAACGAAATGTTTGCAATGTTTTTCTTGAAAACATGTTTCTAAATTAATAACCTAATGAATACTGAGCTTTTTTCACTAAAATGTTTTATTCATTAATTTCTTTCGAAACAAAACATATTGGGATGTCTGTGAAGTTCACCTTTCAATAAAAAAGAAAATTGTATTTAAATTGACCGAAAACGAATTCTTACATTCGTCTTTAAGGTTTTTTTTTAAATAGCACTTCTTTGGTATCTTTAAATAAACATTAAGACGTCAATGCACTTATTATTAACACTTTTTCAGCTCTTATTAACCAAGCAAACAGCCTACTACAACTATTTTATTTATTTATTAAATAACAATTATAAAATCTAGCCTCCACTTGCTTCAATTTGTATATCCATTATAGCTTATCTTTATTTAATCTTCTGCAATAAGCTTAGAGAAATATAAACTATACAGGGCGTCCCAAGACTATGGGACATGAAGGGAAAGTACCTTAAATATCGTACATAGGATATTTTGCTGAAAGAAGACTTTATGTTAATTTAAAAAGTTAGTAATACTGCATTCAAAGATGTTCTAAAAATTATTTGCTTCGTCTGGGAATCGAACCGACCTAAATGTGAAAAAAAAATCACCCATATTTTTATGATGCCAATCGAAAGAATGAACAAAAAATAATAATTCTTCTTAAGTAACATAGTATCTTAAAAGAAAGGAACAATGTGAAATTAATCATTTTAATCAAATTAAAAACATACATGAAACTGCCGAAGTCAGTAGAGTATTTTTTGTAAATTAATTAATTTCTTGAAAATTAATTAATTAAATGCTCAAAATGTGATCCCTCTTGTCTTATGCAAATTGCCAATCTTTTAATAAGTCCGTTGCCCGTTGATTTTCTAAACATATTATGGTGAATACTCGATATGATTTGGCTCAATTCTGTTTGTTACTTGCCCTCGTTGTCGTATTGCTTTTTGTATAGCAAATCTTTCACGTATCCCCAAAAGAAGTAATGTAACGGTGAAGTAATGCACGTGCACCTATAATAAGAAAAACTATGCCAGTAAGTCGTTTATTAAGTGGGTACTTATTTGCGAATAAGCAATTCTATCTATGGAATGATAATATCGCTATTTTTCGGACGTCGTCGTCGGTAATAAATAATGTTCTTGAAATTTGAATCAAACATTTTACGTTATTCCTTTCTTTTAAGATACTATGTTACTTAAGAAGAATTATTATTTTTTGTTCATTCTTTCGATTGGCATCATAAAAATACGGGTGTTTTTTTTTCACATTTAAGTCGGTTCGATTCCCAGACGAAGCAAATATTTTTTAGAATATCTTTGAATGCAGTATTACTAACTTTAAAAAATAACATAAAGTCTTCTTTCAGCAAAATATCCTATCTATGATTTTTAAGGTACTTTCCCTTCAGGTCCCATAGTCTTGGGACGTCCTGTATACATTAATGTGACATCAAGTCTGAAACACACAGCCGAGAAAAAAAAACCCTAAAACAAAACAAAATAACATTATGTCCATGATATTAAAAAAGAAAGTCTTAATATTTAAAGTCAAAAATATCTTTAACCATTAATCATTTCTGATATTTTTGACCCTCCATGCAAAAGAGGTGAAAAGAGTGTATCTGTGTATATGCGTATCTGTATATCTATGTATCTGTGTGTCTGTTTGTAGTGTAGTAGCTTCCAAACGGATGGACCTATTTGGACGCGGTTTATAAAAGTAAACGAGTTTCATCGGGATGTTTCTTAGCTAAGTTTCAAATCGGTTGGGCGATTAAGGCATTATTCGCTCTGAAATTCTTGAAAGTAGGAGTTTTCATTATGCCACTACGAATTTTATTTAATTAATTGGCTTTAAGGAAATGTCGGAAAGGCTTATAGACACAACCGGATACCACAGAGCCGGCAGCTTCCTTAGGCAACGCCTAAGCATTGCTATACAACGAGGAAATGCTGCCGGCATCTATGGTACTTTGCCATGGGAGCCCTCTCTTTATCCGGTTTTATTAAGTATTAATTTAATCGTGTTTATTTAAGTTCAATTTTAATAAGATTTAATTTTGCTTTATTTTTTAAGAAAAGCAACGGACAAAATGACACTATTTTTTATTGCACAAAAGTACAAATTTGAGGTGAACTCAGTGCCTAATATGGTATTCTCTACTATTTGATCTTTGCCTAAATCAGAAAATTGTTGTAGTATATATCTTTAAGTTAAATAGCTATGTTAACTACATTTTATGTAGTTTTACACTTAAAAATCATGCCGTAAACTTAAAAAACCGGACATAAATCACTGCGGACGAATACACAGATTGTACAAAAATGCACACAAAAAGTATTCGAAATATTCTCGTAGCAAATGAACTCTTTTTTTATTGCAACCGGTACGTTGATTTTAATGAGTGTGCCGTCGCAGTCATCAGGGATGAATATGGCGAGCAATGTGGGAATCTGTATTATTATTTCAATGGTTATTATAACTAATAGGCACAATATTATTAAATTCTTCCTGCGGACCTGAGGTGCACTAAATCTATTTTTATTTATAAGAACCTCCTTAAAGAGCAACTGGTATTAATATTACTTTCGTATTAATGTTTTTTTTTTTTGTGTGTTTCTTGAGACTGCTGTTTTTTGTTTCCCAAGGGAATAAAAATAAATTAAATCTACGTGGACGAAGTTGCGGGCAGAAGCTAGATAAATAATAAGGCTCATATTTAGCATCAATCAAATAGTAGATTGTACAACAAGTGCATAAAACGCACCATTTTACGCGAGACGTTTATCCATCCAAGCGAGCTTGCGAGCGAGGATGGATATAAAGTCGAGTGTTAAATGGGTTTTATGGACGAGTTGGACACTCTACTTTTCACTTCGATTGCGAGGAAATGAAACAGCAACATGTAAATTATTGTAAATGGTATTTTAATTAAAATTGAAAGTTACATTAGAGCAATGAGAAGTATCTAAAGTAATCGTTTTTCCTGGTATATTTAATTTTATTTGTGATTGGATTGTATTTGTGATGCGATATTTGGCTTATTGTCATGCTTTAAATATATTGATTTACTCAATTATTAAAAAAATGCGACGAAATAAAAATTACAGTTTATTTCATGAAGTTTTAATGTGTACTTTGGCTGTTGGTATCCTTGCCTTGTTCTTAGAATACTAACGAAACGAAATAAAATAAAGAGGTTATTATATGAAGTTAAAGTTGTTCGTGTGGCTGTTGGACCGCTTGGTCTTCGACGAAGATTTTACTTTATGCACTAGAGCATAAAGAGCGACTTTATGTCGCCTACGCACGACACAAAGACGAACTTTTAGAGCATGAGAAGTGAAAATGTATTTTAGTCTCGTTTACGGGATACAAAATCGCTTATGAGCTTGGGTACCATATGTTACACTTGTGACTTCAAAAGAAATAAAAGAACTGAAACGGAATATTGCAGTTTACCAAAAATATATTATTATTTTGCATTAACGCCAGAAACCCATCATATCAATACAATATCAATATTGTAAAAGATTCAAGTCTCGTCCAAAAAGCCGTGTTTTGAAATCTATAATTATCTAGTGTCCAGAAGACTAGGTAACCCCGTTATTCATAAACAAACTATAAACCTATTTTAGTTAAAGTATGTTTAGTCACTTTCAAACAGATGCAAATATCACAATGACAGATAGGGACAAAGCAAAATTTTAGCACACTTTAGCTATTGTGTGTTTATGAATAAGATCATAGCTCTTGTGGCTTAAGGTTTACCTTAAGAGCCGCTGACAGCAATGCTAAATGTTACCAGCATTTTCCCCAAAATTCAGCTAACAAATATAAATATGATGCAATAAATTACCCGGACTCAAATATAGCTACGTTGGCAGAATAGAGATGTGCATTTAACGTCGCCATCGCAACTGCACTAACAATGCCGATTTGCCGCAGCTTGCCGCGATGTAAGTGGGATTAGCAGAGACAGCGCACACTGCGCTCTGGTATTTAGGTGACGCCGCCATAAAGATTCATTCATTCATTCATTCATTCATTTTTGGGACAAGTTTTTTGCCGACTGTACTTTTTTGCAAAATCATTATCTGCTTATCAAGACCAAACTAATGAGTCCCAGCATGATGAGTCTTTAAGTATAGCGGAGATCCTGTCGCTACCTTCCGACTCCATCAACACATGAGCTCTTTGATACCAGAATATTGCATTGTCATCGGGTTTACATATGTGGTCCGAATTTCAGCCTATTCCAGTAACGGGAACTGGTTCAAAATTGACTGGCAAATTTTGACGGACAACTTACAAACATACATACGATTACGAACAGTGCCAGTTAAATAATAGTACTTTGCGTGACGGTTGCATAATGCCGATTACGCAGAGTCGCGTATAATACTTTATCTACACACATAATTATAAGTAGTCTAAGATGGGTTCAGAAGCCGAAAGGCAAATGACCAGCATTACCTTTCCTGTGGTAGTAGGTGACAACAATGACAGCTGTAACGTAATTTTGAAATTACGTTATCGAATGTTGTAAGGTAATGAGATCCAAATTTGGAACATCTTCCAAAATTAACAGCTGTCATTGCTTTCACCTACTACCACAGGTAATGCTGGTCATTGCCTAGGGGTGTTGAACGCATAATATAGGACTTATGATATGGGTGTAGATAAAAGCTTGTAAGAACTATCAGTCAGATACGGATGGTATCCCGCGGAGCGTCTGGAAGTTAGATGATACAAAGGAGACGGCGGTATTAGCTCGAGGAGCTCATGTGGACATTCAGCAAAGTACAGTCTGTAGAATACCCACAAGCAGGCAACTTTTCGATGATGAGGTAGGCTGTGAAGCTTAGACTTCTCGAGGTAATCGTGGCCCGAGTCTCTTAGGCTGCTTTTCCACTGAGGCAGAGACGAGCGGAGCTGTGCCAATATTAACCAACAGGATCTAAACTAACGTGCGCAAGGCGCGCTCGACGTGACCGCATGCGCCTTCTATTGGTTATTATAGGCGCAGCACCGCTCGTCTCCGCCTCAGTGGATAGGCAGCCTTAGCTCTGCGTTCTACCGAGTCAAGTGTGGCTAGTTGGTATTTAGTTGAAATTCCCCCTTTTCAAACAAAGCGCTTTGCATCATCTTTCATAATGCGTACTGCAAAAGCGTCGAATGCGCTTCCAGAGTCTATATTTCTGAAGGGCATAATTACAATCTGAACCTTTATATTTAAAGCTATAGTGAATTTTTCGTCCTCCAAAGGTAAAAACAAACCAATTATCAAAAAAAAATTGTCAACACAGACGCTTAACTCCGCTATACGCTGACGCAATGACGCATTTACTGCGTCACGATTTATAATGCGTATTTTATGCCGACTAGTGTGGTCACGTCCAAAACAACGCCATGTAATGACTGTTTGTTTTTTTTGATGCATTTCAATTTACGTAGCCTTTCCGTATTTTAAGCAGATTCTTAAATCTCATGACATAAACAATGGATGCTTACCGACATGAGGCAATGATGCATAACGTTACTCCTTAGTGTTTTATTATCATATTAAAGATATTTATAAACTAATATTATTAATATTTGAAAATAAAACATAAGTAAGTTTTTTACTACTTTTTTCGTCGTTTTGATGTTTTTTTTAGGAAAAATTAAGTAAATTAGCAAAGGGGTAAAGTTTTGAACAAAAATTAGTTCATTAGGCTTTAAGTGAATCATTCTTTATACACTTATTTCTGAACAACATACTAATCTAAAAATTACGCAAATATCAAGTTATTTCATTGCACTATGCTTTTATGATATAAAATAGTCTTGATACTTGCTTGCACTGTAATTCAACCCAACTGGAATAGGCAACGAATCCCCACGCTGTTAACAAAATACAGAGAGCGCTGCAATAACAGTGGTTTCAAATTTTAATGAAACCGGAAACCAAAGGAAATTTAAATGACATTTTCGTCCTAATCTATGTTCATTTGGAGAACCTTTCGAGCAACTTTCATTGTGCAAGATAATTGGAAAAGGTACACCCTTTTTTATCTGACTGACCAAAAAAGAGGCAAATGATAATGTATGCATAATATAAGATTTATTTTTAAAAAAGTCTGGCTGTTGAGTATCTTGTGCTTCTTCTTCTCAACAGTCTCCTCTTGGATGGCACGGGTAGGCATGGAGAGAGGTTTTTTTTTGTTTCAGGAATTATAATGTAAACTTCATTCTTATTCTATATTTTTTTCTTGCTACCTGAACCACTGGGTTTTTTGTTATTTTTTTTTTGTTATAGTGATAATAATATCTAACATTTTAATCAAAGCATATAAAAATAAAGGGCAAATCATTCTAAATGTATATTAATTGCTATTAACTAACGTTCAAATATATTTTATTTTTACTATATGTATGTTAGGTCAAACCAAAACAATTAGAATAATAATTTTAGTCAACAAAATCAACCTTTTTTGTTTGACTTCAAAAAAAAATACACATGTTAAATGAATTAAATATCAAAAATAAACATAAATTTGCAGTAGGTACCTGAATAAACTTTCGCTTACTAAACTATTTTAAGCCCCTCTCCACTACTCTTGGATTTATCTGTCAAACCAAAATACATTAATCCTAAATTATTAGCTCAACGCCCCATAGCACCATGCTTGGACAATACCCCATTGGTACCTTACCCCCTCCTCTGAGTAAAACAAGGCACATCTGCAGCTTCATGTTAAAAGCGTATTAAACCTTCTGCGGATTTGCCTAAGGTCGCATATTCAACTCGATTTGTATATCGGATGCGCTCTTTGTATTGAATATGGGTATATTGGGGAACAAAAATGTCACGTGCTAACCGAAGCGGGCCTAACATGACTCATAAATCAAAATTAATCGTTGAGAGTTAGAAGGATTGGTGGTGTATATAAAAAGAATTGGCGGGAAAAGTAATAATTATGAAAAGAGTCTTTTTTTAATCAGTCTAAAGAGGAAGCATGAGTTATATTAAAGCAAAACAGACAAAAAAACAGTCTTACAGACGTTTCTGTTAAATTAAAAAATCTTTAGGAAATATCAGGTTGTAAAAGTAATATTTTAAAGAGGATGCTTAAAAACGTGTACTTATTCTCCTTACTGCATTGTAATAATTATTGCACACTGCATTAACATTAGGTACAAGAAACAGCTGAAAAAATAGTTTTTTTTTGCAAAAAATACTATGACAAAATGTTTCTGAGGGTTTTTTCTTTTATGTAAATTTACTCCTCATATTTTTTTTTTGCTTTTTTTTTTAATTTAAGTTTATTAGTATTATGTTTCTTCAAAATTTCTCTCCTTCACTGAGTCTCATGCATAATTATAAGTTTTAGACAATGAGGCACAATGACAGAAAGTTCTTACTGGTTGTTTAATTTTTTTGCTTTCGTTTTCTTCATCTCATCTCCCTTCGGGGCCCATTAATTTACCCATGACTATGATGAATCTGTTATCGATATTATAAGAATATTGTACTTTGACGTCCTCACCGTATTCAAAACAAAGAAACAGAATAATTGAACAAAAAAGAAAACGCAACCCAAGAGAAAGTAATAAAACATTACAAAATAAGTGATTACTTATGTAATTTTGTAACTTCCAACAAATATTGCCTTTCTAATGCCTCCGAGTTCATCACAAACTGAATTTTAAGCATGTGTTATTATTCTTATTTGTTTTTTTGTAACAAGAAATTATCTTCTAAACATTTTTTTCGGTTTCCCATATCGCACTGCTAGATCAAAACAGCATCAACTCAAAATCTTTACTAGTTTTGTTTCAAGTTCATGGAAGTTGTATTAAAGTTGATTTAAAATTACAATTGTATTTTGAGTTACTACTGTTTAGATCTAGCAGTGCGATATATTAACAAATCTATGCATTTAAGATCTTGAATCGGTTCCCGCTAAAGCCGATGACTTAGACAGCACGTGTCGACAGGCATACAGGAATTCCCGCATCTAATCTAAACTGTGGACGCACGTGTCACTTGTATGGCGTGGCTGCACCGCTAGTAGCAGTCTGCAACTAACGACGTACTAGCAGCTAGCCACAAATATAAGGCATATTTTTGGCGTGTTTCTTCAATAATACTTTATGAAACTTTTTCATTGCGTTGTTTGTGGCTTTCTGTTTTAATTATGAATACAAAAATACTTGGAAATTGTTCATTGTGCGACAGTGCCACGGTAGCACGCAAATATTTTTCTTGACTTAACTTACTCAAGCTGATAATTGGTTTTCTTTGAAACCAATTGTTACGTTATGTACCTACAGAGGTCGTATTATTGCACTTAAAACTTGACAACTTTCAGTTTGTGAAAGGGCAAAAACTTTATGACTCGTATAACTCTGTCCCTTTTTACCTGGAACTTGACAGTTTTTGACAGCTAGTACGACCTCTGTTAACCATTTTGATACCCTGGCAACTAGAAAACTTTGCCATATTGACGCATACAGTCTACTCGCAAGAAATCTATTACAATTTTAATTGCTGTAATAACTAAGTCACTTGACTTAGTTCTATAGTTGCCTAGGAATTATTTTTGTACGGTTCACTAAGTGGTATTTCAATGACCTTGCCTTCGTAATAATGTATTACTTAGAATATAAAGTAGTAAAAAAAGCTTTTGCTCATGTAATATGGAAGAAATCATTAACCTAGATACTCTGATCTTTTATTTGTATCTCTTCTGTTTTTCTTATTCATAGTAATTATATTTTTACCTCGAGTATAATGTTTTACCTAATGTGACGGCACCAATGATGGACACTTTTAGCTGACCGGCACCAGTAATGGACACTTCACTCTTAATTCTAATTTCATACGGTCCTAAATTGATTGTTGCAAAACAAATGAATAACCCTTATCTTCTGTTAAATAAGAATCAAGTGTCCATTATTGGTGCCTTGTCCATTACTGGTTCCATCACCCCATAAATGTTGTTAACTATAAATAAAAAAGCTTTTAGGGTACCTTGATAACGTTATTAAAGTATTTTCAATAACGTTATTTAAAAAAACCTAGCTGCGTCTGATTTGCATTTTTTTGTCGGTAACTTTTTCGGGGTAATTCCGGACTGATTCCCTAATTTAATCCTGCATTTATTATTACATTTTTATTCTTGTGTGATCCACTAAACAATTTGCTTTACCAATCAGATCCCATAGGACAATGATGATGATGTCCTCCTAGACGCATCCGTCAACGGCGAACCCAGCTAATTCCGAAGTTGTGAGCGGGGGTGACTGGCAAAGCCAAATCTCATCAATCAATCATCGGTCTTAAATGTACGGTAAGTTAAGTGTACGCCATGCAACCGTTGCATGGCGTACAAAACAACTGACCTAATAAATTGTACGTGTAGGCATAGGTATTCTTTTTATCACGGCATTTTATTACGAGATCTTTCAAAATTTGCTTCAGTCTTGTGAACAGAGCTACGCCGTTCCTGTCTCCGTTGCGCAAGATCCTCCCAACCATCGCGGGGAATGTCACATGCCGTTGCGTAGGACAAGACCAGGATATGATCTGCATAGGGGATCTGAACGGAATAGACAATAAATAAAAACAAAACTGATCCTCGAGTGGATCACATATGGGGGATCAAACCGGAATAACCCTTTATTTCGCTGCCGAAATAATTGATTTTAAATGCCTAATTTCTAACGGAAAGGCTTTTCTCATCTCTATAGTTTCGATTATTTTGGAAAAAGAGGTCATGGCAAACTGAAGTACCTACAACAAAGTCATCTCATATAATGTTTTTGTTTTTCAATATTTGGAACGGAGCCCTATAAACGACAAAATTTAATCATTGCATGTGTTCTAAAAACTCGTCCAATTTCCTAGGTACATCTCAGCTCAGTTACTGAGCTTTTACCGACTACGAAATTTTATTAATATTCAAACGAGTAGTTTTAATTAAATGTTTACCTACAAAAAAACATAGATTTAGTCCCAAACTGGTTCATTCTGCTTTTTAAATAAATAACCGTTTGTTACTTTTATCGACATTTTCAAAACCTTTTGAACTTTAATTACCTATTACTTTTGATATAATTACTTACTTAATGATAGAATAAACCCCTAATAAATAAAAGATAAGTTAAAAATCAAAAGTGATAGGTAATTAAAGTTCAAAAATATTTTTACAAAATTTATAGCCACGACGTGATCGAGTTTTCCAAAGAAGCCTATTTACAGCAGATCGTGGTGCGAGCTTTGAATTTTTATCAACTAGATGACTTATTAACCGGTGATTTTAAGTTGTCACAGCTTGATCGGTAGGCATAAAGCAGACAAAGAGAGTAGTATAGGGGTATAAGGTACACCTTAGTTCTCAGGGTTGGCATCTTGCAGTTTTAAGATTTCAGTACCTAGTGAGACTTTAAAATGTCAATGAGTCTTAAACCCCACTCACTATCAGGTTAAGTCTATGTGCTGGTTTGCCTTTTAAATACCGTAAAGAAATATACTGGGTGTAGCAAAAACCCTATTCAATGAAGAAGCAGTTTGTAGTACGAATGAAAAGGAAAATCTTCCATATTCGAACACATTTTTGATAGGTTATTGTATTTTTCCACTTGCATTCCACTAGGAGACACTGTCTTTAATAAACAGCCCTTGTATTGAATGAGGTTTATGTAACATCTTGAATTTGGCTTTATTGATTTATCAACAAAACATTAATAGTACATTACTTAACAAGGGCTGTAAAAGAAAGAAAGCCCGAAATCGCAGGTATTTGAGACCCGAGCCGTAGGCGAGGGTTGTAAATATGCGATAGAGGGCTTTCTTTTTTACTGCCCGTGATGAGTACACAATTTTACGTCCTCACCTGGCCACAATGCGAGTTTTACCGTGCGCGCAGCGTGCGATAAAACTCACATTATGGCCAGGTGTTACGTAAAAGTCATTATGTGCGTGCCCACGAAAATGTTACTCACGGGACAATTTATACTCGCTGCTTTATAACTTGTTGACAAAACAAACGAGTTCATTCAATAATAATATCCGCTGTAAAATTAAGAATAAAATAATGATACACCAATCCATATCATTTCATTTATACAGCCATTATTAATGTTTCCATTCACCTTAAATAGTCCTACACTAACCAGTGGTTGTCCATGGGCGCGTACTTCTATAGTGTTAACCCAGGGACAATCGCCGGTTATTATCCTATCACTTTACTAAATTAAAGTTGTCTAAAGGGCCTCTGCGTATTGGTTTCGGCTCCATATACGCCTTCCAAGCAGACCTTTATAACGTTATGAATAATATCGTTATCACAACGTTATATTTCGTTAGTACTCAAAGTTTCGTTTAAATATATCGATACTGGGCGTATATTGACTGACATAATTATTTTTAGTTATAATGTGCTTTAGGTCATAATCATCGCAAGTCATAACGTGTTTTTTTAAAGAAACTGTTACTTTTTCAGGATTTTTATAAATCAAACATAACCTAACCTAGCCTTGTCTACACGTTAGATATTTCGGAACTTCTGAAAAGTTTACAGTTTCAGCGCTGTAAAAAATTATGACTATCAAAAATTATGTCAACAATTTTATTACATTATGACCAATAAAATTATGGGAAACAAAGGGCTCCCATCGATACTTTTTCATAACATTAACGTTTTAGTAACGATATCGTAATAATGTTTCATTTTAGATAACGTTATAATAACGTTATGAAACCTATGAACTACGCGCTGTTGCCGCTCCTTAGGTAGGCATTTTGTGTGACTGGCCGACGTCCCAGAAGGGACGATTTTTGTCCGTTTAGACATCGCAACCAACGTCCTTTCGATGTCCGTTCCTATATTCCATCCTTTTTCCGTCCCCTTTGAAATAGCCAGCTAAAATACTTTGCTTTATCACAAAAAATGAATTTTAAAATGCAAATAACAAACGCGGATTCAAAAATTATGTTACTCGATAATAACGGTTATTAACGTTATTATAGCGCTTACCGAAGTATCGTTATACGTATAGCGTTTTGTCTGATAACGTTATAATGGATACCGCTACAGGTAAGGCGTCAAATAACGTCATAATATAACGTTATTCGTTCAATTTAACGTTATGAAAAATAACGGTTAGTAAAGGTCTGCTTCCAATGGTCCGGGACTCCCATAGTCCCGTGATTAGTAAAGATAAAATAGAATGGAGGCCTGCTGTATCACTATACTACTGTACAATCGATTAGTATAATTACATACAAGGATTCGAAACTCATTTCCCTACGGTACGATTGCGGACGCCCATTTGCCCTCAAAGTACTTACTAAATGAATGCGTCTCTTCCTTTAATTACAGGGTATTTTGGTTCTTTAGTTCTTTTTATGGGCGCTTTGAAATTGAGAATATCTACTTTCGTATACAATTAAAATACTGTGAAGTTTCTGTAAAAAAATAACGAAGATGGTGACGACGCGGTAATTATAGGAAGTGACATTGTCTACGATGTGAGTGTATATTTTGTGTGATTAGTAGGGTTATGACTTTTGGTGGTATATCTCGGTATATCGGTGGTTCTAGAATCCATGGAATCGCTATTTCCTAATTATTTCAAACATAAGTACCACCTTGATTTTGACCTTTCACATTCATATTCATATTCATTTATTAATTGTCATCACATGGCACAGAAGTTGTACAGATTGGTGGCATCTTTAAAACTTAAGTATAGGTTAGTCCATGCGATACCCTGCAAGGGCACCACAATGTAAGGGCACTGCACTTATATACTAAATCTCAACTAAAAACTTATGTCAAATACGTTCAATCAATTAATTACATTTCCAAGGCATAGAAAACATGATATAGCTAATAATAAAAAAAAAATATATTACAGTCAATATAGGTAATAAATTATAGGTAATGTCAAAAGTTCAAAATTTAATCGGCTCGTAAAAATACATAGTCAATAATAATACATAGTTTCAAACAATTTCCTCATGTAAAATTTTTGTCCGACATAAATTGATCAATTGTATAATAAAAAAATTCTATAAGGATATTTATTATTGTCATAACAATATTTCAACATGCATTTATTCATTACATGGCTATACCAGTTTAAATGAATTTTGGTTAAGAGGATATCTCCGCTGTGAAAGATAAAGAGACATTTACTCGCAACAATACAAAATTACATTACATAGATACAAAAAGAGCAAGACACAGAGAAATTGTTGCGAAACGGTCCCCACTCAGCATTCGCCAGCCGTGAAGCCAGCGCTGGTCTTCCGTTGGAACCGCTTGGTGAAGAGACGGAAAGTGACACACTTAACAATCATTCGTTCGAACAACCATAAAAAATTGCAACCAGTTAAAGTTGGCAACATCAAGGAAACAAAAAACAAGCGTTTCAAATAAACAAATAGAGGTAGGTATAGATAAATCGAACTAAAAATGTATTAAGTCATTTATGAAATATGACAAAACTGAAGCTCAACATCAAACTGTTTGATGTTTATAATAATTAGGAAATATCGACTCCATGGATACTAGAACCATGATACGCAAACAAAAGTCCTAATCCTAGTGGTGAGTGCTAATATTTGTTCTTGAGCAATGGATGTTTTCTATAATAAGTTTAGTATATCTTGGTGTGGTCAATGTATAAATTCCCTGACCTATTTTTAATATTTATTATAATTCCTTTTTAACCCAACTTTTTGTTGCCAGCTTTTTGCCTATTTAGGTGACGCAGTTGCTATCTTGATATTGCACTTTGAAAAATACATGAGGTAGCATTTGTACTCGCTTGCCTACTGTGTGTCTTAATTCATTCATTTTTCAGCCATTTCAATAATAAATTTAATATTCAGGCTCACAGCGTAATAATACGGGTGTGTCCTGGGTGAAAAATAATAATCCGAATTAGTCCATCAGTAAGATTATCAAAAATTTTGAACACGTATTTTTTGATTTTTCAAATCAATCAAAATTGACATAATGTATAACGCGCATCAAAGTTCGGGACTGGGGCTTGTGACGTCACAACGTGCTATAAAGCGTGCCACGGCGTGGCGTCTCGTGAAACTTCAACGCACTTTATCTTCGTAATTTTTTGTTTCATTGACAAATATGTCGCTGCTTAAATACAAAAGCGCCATAAATCAAAAACGGATACAGTAAGATTTAAAACTTAATCACAATAGCATTTCGAATTTAAATGCAACACAAACACATTTTGATTTGTGTCACTTTTGTCTTTAAGCAACGGTGTTCAATATTTTTTGATAATGTAGATGACGGACTTATTAGATTTTTTTAGGACACTATCCAATTATGCGTCTTGTCTTTGTCTCTTACGTTAAAATGACGCATCTTCAATTTATTCTATACTAGCGTCTCGCTTTGGTCCATGTGAGTTTTCTGTACCACCCGTTCATAAACCAGAATTGATTATGCATAAAAAAGCTAGATTTCAAAACCCGACTGTTGCTAACCAACTTTAAATAGTTATAAATCCTAAATGATCATTCAAAATGAAAAATGTTGAAAGCAACCTAAAGATGATTTTTAAATCCCTATTCAATGATACCCCACTTGTAATACTTGGTCGACTTTTTTTTAATTTGCACATTATGGCG
Organism: Acleris literana; assembly: GCA_946894065.1. Classification (NCBI taxonomy): domain Eukaryota; kingdom Metazoa; phylum Arthropoda; class Insecta; order Lepidoptera; family Tortricidae; genus Acleris; species Acleris literana. The sequence goes on from OX335692.1 coordinate 5,820,047, forward strand.
TCTGGTTGCGGACATATTGAATTTTGATTACTGTCATAATATCTTCAGTGACAGTCACCAGATTAAAACAAATCGATTGACATAAGAATCATCAAAATCGGACAACGGGTTCAGTTTTTATAGTACCACAAAGGAACAAACATACATATATAGGCTGTGAAACACATTACCCTCCTCCTTCGGCGTCTATTGATGAAATTTGCATTAAAATCCGTTGCGTAATTTGCAATATCTAAGAGTACATACAGAGGGACAGACAGCGGGAAGCGATTTTGTTTTATACTATGTGAAGAAATGGGTGCATTAAAACGTTCATCTAAACACATCATAAGTCCTCTATTATGCGTTCAAAACCCGTAGGCAATGACCAGCATTATCTGTGGTAGTAGGTGATAGCGATGACAGCTGTGAATTTTGGAACATGTTCCAAATTTGGATCTCATTACCTAACAATATTCGATAACGTAATTTCTAAATTACGTTAAAGCTGTCATCGCTGTCACCTACTACTACAGGTAATGCTGGTCATTTGCCTTTCGGCTTCTGAACCCATCTTAGAGTACTTATAATATGTGTGTAGATAAAGTATTGTACGCGTCTCTGCGTAATTGGCATTACGCAATTGTCACGTAAACTACTATTAATGTAATAATTACGTTAAAATTTCAAATTAAGTATTCTTAAACGCCTCCGAACACCATTAAGCTATTTCTAGTCGTTTCGATATAAAAGAAAGCATTCATTATTAAACGATTAAATATGGCTTAAGGCGATCAATATAACACTTTAAAAATTGATTGTCCAATTTTTATACAACTCTTACTTTTCAGTAGAATAAAAATCAACTCCAGAGTGCTTGAAATAAAGTTGAAATTGTTAAATAACCTATAGGTGGCTTCCTTGATTTTTACGACGAATGTGGCATTGAGTCAGTATTGATTTATCATTTAACCCTGAGTGAAAAACGACGTATTAAGGCTTAAAATAATGCATACCGGGTGTTCTCGTTTTGATATTTAAACAGCAACCTAAACTTTCATAAAATGATACAAAAATTTATCTACCTGGTGTGATGCTTTAATTTAATACAAGTACTAATAATGCATGCATGTATGAATTAGAGATGGACCGACTACGGATTTTGCCGACTGGCCAGTCGGCCGACTAATCGGTTTTCAATTTGCCGATTAATCGGCCGACTAGTCGGCAATGCCGATCGTAGGATTTTGCTAAGTTCGGGGGAACTCGGAAACGTTCGTTTCGCCTCGTCCGTCGTGCTTTGTTACCTACCCCTACCATGTTTTGACCAGTTTTTTTTACGTTTTTTGTGCACGACAAAAAATTAATTGGAACCCTAATTATAGTATGAAAACGAACTACCTAGTGCTTTTTATAACTATGTCGAAAAGAAAATCGCGTGTATGGACATTTTTTGACGATATTTCCTATAGGCAATAAAGTGCCGAATATTCGGCATTTTTTGCCGACTTAGTCGCCGACTAGAAATAATAATGCCGAATAGTCGGCTTTCCCAACTAATCGTCGACTAGTCGGCCCATCTCTAGTATGAATGTAGTTTCTTAGCTTTCACAGGTACAGTAGGTATATAATTGAGAATATAATTAGTCGCAATCCTATTTTATTTTAAATTTCAAACTCCCTATAGTTACAAGTAGAAAAAGATGGCCTTTTTAAACGAATAATTAAAATTAATAATCATCTTTTAAAATTCTTAATTACTTTTTTTTAAATACTATTTTCTGTTTTGGTAATAATTCTTTCTGTATTTTTTTTAATTTATTGTTGACATTGTTTCATCATTAATTATACTAAAACCTAGATTGTAAAATTAATGTATTATTAACACTCTTATGGACCCAGAGTCTGAAATAAATATATTGAATTGAATTTAATAAATTTCGTAAATAGGTCTTTTTGGACAACGTTCTTTACGTGTAACCATTTCATAGGTGAAAATAAAAAAGAGAATTCAAACCAAAATACCATCACCATTTATTATACGGCAACGCAGTAAGCCTAGTTGTTCGTAATCCGGCTTACGAAGCAAGCAGACCTGGGTTCGATTCCCAGTAAGAGTAGGTATTTGTGTGATGAGCGCGGGTATTTTACCCGACTGCCGAACGAGGAGGGTAATGTGTTTCAGTGCCTATATAATATGTATGATTGTTCCTTTTTGATGATTCTTATGTCAATCGATTTGTCTTATTCTGGTGAGCGTCATTGAAGATATGACAGTAATCAAAATTCAATATGGCGGCAACCAGACGCCAAATTGTGAAAATTAACAAAAAGTCGACCACGTATGACAAGTGGGGTATCATTGTATATTAAATCATCTTTAGGTTTCTTTCATCATTTTTCATTTTGAATGATCATTTAGGATTTATATCCATTTAAAGTGGGTGAGCAACAGTCGGGTTTTGAAAGCTTGCTTTTTGTTAATGTTATTTTCCTAAGTCTTTGATGTTTACTTAATTTGGTTTTCTCTCAATTTATATTGTTGTCTGGTATATGTAGTACACGTATAGTTTGGGACTAGGTCGATTTGTGTGAGATTGTCCCTTGATATTTATTTAATCCAATAAATTATTCCAACCAAGGATAGCATTACTCATATTTCTCAGCCTTGATAACCTCTCCCTCAAATCACGAGTACAGTTCATACATTATGAATCCGCGATACAATCTCAATCGTAATGTTATTCCGCACTCGCATGGGGGACCCGGTGTAGATTGCGTCTTGCAATGTGGATAAGCCGGGGATTACATTTTTATCCATCCTTTCGTGGATTTTAATTTAAATCTGAGAAAACAGGTTTCTTTTTGGTATAGAAAAAGCAAACGACACGTCGCCTGATAAGTAAGTCCAGTTCAGGGCCAAGATAAAGCTATGTTAGTGGTTTGGATAACGATAAAATGTATAAAATTGAAGTAAGCTGAAGACAAATCTTGTCGCCCATTGTTATGTTAAGGCCGGAGCTGTGCGGTGCTGCGCACGGTCAAGCTACACACGTGGGTACAAAAACGCTTTGTATGAAAATGTAGGTAGATACTTCCACAGTAGTCCACGAGCACGCTGCGCATGAAATGACGGCACTGATACACGCGTGGTCTGTTCCGAAGTCCCTGCCACGCACACGCTAGCGGGCGTGGCAGGCAAAGCCCCACCGCGACCCACGCTGCCCGTGTGTTGCAGTGGAAAGGTGGCTTCGCGGGCGTCGCACCCCCCGCGCGCGTGGATGTACGTGGCCCGCAGTGGCGCATGGTAGACACACGCAGCTGACCAACGTAGCTACGTGGCCCACACGTTTTACGTGTGCGTGCATTGGTTGCTGTGAAAATGTTGACACACGTATCCAGACCAATGGACCCACCTGGGCGACGTGTATAGCGTATCCGTGCGTAGCGTGCGCAGCAGTGGGGCTCCGGCTTTACTCCATACTTATCAATAGATAGAAAACAGAAATTTTGGCGGCAACCTGACAAATATGCATTAAAAAAGGATTTAGATATATAACTCCTATAGCGCTATCCCATTCATTGACTGAAACTTGACAGCTTTAAACAGCTTCTAAGGCTCATGGACAAATGCAACATCAAGATAACAAATGCGTTGCGAACCCTCAGGATTAGGTATTAATGGAATGCCTCTATGTATTGCATTTTAGCACCGGCCCTATTCATAGTCGGGTTTATCGATGTAGATAACGTGGATAAAGCATCCATCACCCTCGCACTTACAGATGCCACGACCACTTACTGCCACTTTCGACCGCGATGTCCAGTAAGATCACCTAGTAGGATTCCCTTACCTATTAATTTTGTACGTGGGGGATCCCATCAGGTGATCCTGCTGGACATCCCCCTTTCGACCAGTGTGTAAGATGGATGGACGCATTTTCCCAATACCTAAACACAATAGTGGGAATACTGCTGCTTAGGGGTAATGCTGCTTAGGGGTAATGCTGCTTAGGGGTAATGCTGCTTAGGGGTAATACTGCTTAGGGGTAATGCACAAGCAGAACAGTAAGGTAGAACAGTGGACAGCCGAGTACTGCTACTGTGTGAACGCCCAAAACCGTATTGTTCTATCTCGGTGTGTGTGTTCATACGGTCGCAGTATTCTGCTGTCCACGGTTCTGTATCTTTGTTTTCTGCCTCAGTGTGAAACCAGCATTAGTAAGAGTGGAAGCGGAGCAAAAAGCGGAATCTCAGACAAAACTCTAGTAGCAAATGAAATTGAAATTATTTATTTTGCAAGAACATACACAGGTATTTTAAATATATATACATGTCAGTAGGATTTCAGTACATGAAGGTATGCTTTGCCACATTTGGCACGCAAAATCATAATCTAACTTAAAACTACTATTATTTATTCATACAATTTATCAAAATATTCATTTATCTTATAAAATAGTCGAGTAATCAAGTAGGACTTTAATTTCTTAGAAAAGTCATTTATATTATTACATTGTTCTATGTCCTCGTTTAAAAAGTTATAAATTTTTATACCATTAACCATTATATTCAAGGCTTCTTTTATAATTCACATAATTTCTAGATTCTGGTAACTGAATGTCAAAATTATATTTACATAACCTACGTGGTCTCTTGTTATTATTGCATGCAAAACTGGACTTATTTTATAAACAAAAATGCACACTAAATATATCGATACCTTAGTTCACACTTGTACTAATTACATTTGAAAAGTTATTGTAATTAGCATGTTTGTGCACAAATAATAAGTTCGAAACTTTACTGGCAAAAAAAAATCATTTAATACGATTGTGCGCTAAGGTATCGATATGTAAAGTGATATCACGGTTAGTATGCCGTGCTTCACAAATAGTGGACGGCAATGTTCTAGAGGTTTTGCCTTTTCGACATGCCTAAGAGCCTTTTTTTGCAATATTAGAACATGATTCACATCAGCACTATTAATAATGCAACCTTATTATTAAGAATATAGGATTGAATTGGCTTTGGCTATTGAATTTCAGATACCCCAATTGGCTTATGAGGGCATAAAGGACCCTGCATTATGAGCGTAACTTTTAACTCAAGTCGGATTTCACGTCAGAAGACACAATGTAATGCTAATGTTTTGTGAGCTAGATGTCAACTAGGGAACTGTTCTTTGAATATTTTAAATTTTATATGGTTTTGTTTTGAAAATTAACTATAGTGATTTACTCCATGAAGCCTTGATACTTTCATAGTACTAACATAACCGTTCAACGGCAATCACACTACTTCGTTCACCTAATGCAGTCTCCGAACTTGTTTCAAACTACTTCGGCCAACGAACGCTGTCTTCACATTAGTCTGTCCTCCTACTTATCTAGGCGGTTGCAGCTGTCGCTCGCCTAATGCAGCCGACTACCGTGTTCTTTACATTGTTGCGGTTGTCGTATGCAACATGTGGCGGACGACTCTATAGCGGCCTTTACACGGCACAGTTTGGACCGCGGGAAACGCCACGCGCCATTCCACGCGCCAGTCCGAACCGTAGGTTTTTTACTATTTCAGGTGCATTTACACGTACGGTTCGGCGCGAAGATTGGAATGGCGCGTGGCGTTTCCCGCATTCCGAACTTTACGTGTGCAGGCCGCTAATATAATTACCGCTTTACATTATCGAAATCTAACGATTTTAACGATGCTATGGTAATTATTTAGTCAAGTGGACAAGTGAATTGAGCCAACAATACCTCTTAAAAAATAATATGTCGCTCTTTTTTTATATAAAAGCAGACGGAGAACCTGAAGGTAAGTCGTCACCGTCACCCATAAACATAAGCCAGGGCCAGGTGCCAGGGGCGGCTGCCCTCTATTTCGCCGAAACTTTTTACCCCGAATGTATAGTTACGCCGAATTTTGTTTACGCGTAATTTTTCTCCAGCTTAAACGGAAAATATTTTTTTAAATGTTTTGTGTAATCCTGGTAGAATAGAGTAAGTTAGGTTAGGTTTATTTTATAACATTTCAAAAAAGTCAAAGGTAGCAGTAGAATAACAATTATGCGAAATTAGTATTCTGCGAAATCATACATTCGGACAATTTATGATTATGCGAAAACAAGGGGAACCGCCAGGGGCACAGCGAAATTTTTGCCTTTCAGTGAATACTCTTTTATAAGCCGCATTAAAAGTGAACATGTCATAGTGCTGAGGAAACGTGGAGGGAAATTCATTCCATAATTTCAAGGTACGAGGAAAAAAGTACTTTTTGAAACGGACTGTAGTCGATTTTATGAGTTCCAGATAGTATGCATGAACCTCCAATAACTATTCCTCAAAGCACTCCCCGTGATAGAGCCTATAGAACACACAAAGAGATCCAAACACTTACCCCGTTGACGCATTTGCCCTACCTGGTGTGTTATTCTCTCAAAAAACGGCGGCCGGTCGGACGGACGAGCGAATAAAAGCGGCGAGTTTAAGTAGTCCCGTCCGACCGAACAAAACACATTTTAGCGCGTGCATTGTCAATTAGGGAGCCTTATACGTTCGAGAAGTCATGCTGCCAAATTGAATACACGCGCTAAAATGTGTTTTGTTCGCTCTGTCGGGACTACTTAAACTCGCCTTTTGCTTGCTTGTTGAGAGAATCACAACCCTGACCTTAACAATTTATTTCCATTAATTCTTCACCTTTTTTATAAAAATTCCAACACAATATTCGTTAAAACAAAATGAACAGAACAATATTATAGCACTAGTGTTTTAATCCAATTACAAAAGCGTAATACAATTCCTCAACTCATTACTGTTTTACAAACAAATGCAACGTCGTAACTAGAGACGCTCAAGTTAATACAAGTATTCATTTTAAATACTCCATATTCCAAATGAGAATTTACGCAAGCGTGTTTTTTTACGATTCTGCATGCGGAGCCGTATTTGTTATACGATGATTATAAATTGGAGAATCAAAAAATACACTTGAATATATCTTCGTGTTCGAGACACGAATAATATTGACTTGGACTTTTATTACGTTTACTTTCTTTAGATTGGATGTAATTCGAAGCTAAAGCTTTAGTCGAGTTTAGAGAATTCGACATTACGTTTTTAGAGACCCGTACCGTTAGGGTGCCCTATTGCTAAGTCTCCGCTGTTTGTCTGTCTATCTGTTAGTAGCCTTTATCTCATGAACCATAAAAGCTAGCCACTTGAAATTTTAACAGGTTTTACTATAGCTGTTTTAACAGCAAGTAATAATTAAAGAGAACTTGAAAATGGACATAAACCAACACTGCCATTCAAAGCAAAAAGTAGTATACGCCATGGACTTCACTTTATTAAAACTCCTTTTGGATCTCATATACAGAGTTTGCATCGCCAAAAAACAGTTATCTCAATAAATTTAAAATTATATATACAAAAGAAATAAAGAACGATTTTTCAATTTAAGTGTTTGTAGATTTTTATAAGTGACAATTGAACCAGACGTCTTTCTGGTAGCTCTCACCTTTATAAAAGGAAATCTAATTCCACACTTCGAATAGGATATTCGGTTTCTTCTCTATAGAACAAATTACATCAATTTGTCGTCAAGTTAGTACAGGGCCACGAGGGAGAAAAGTTGTAAATACAAGATTTGGTTTGAATAAGGACAAAAGTAGGTTTTTTCTCGATTATTTTCGATATTTGATAAAAATTATATTATTTGACTAAAATAATAAATAATACCTGTAGTTTTTTCAGTTGTAAAACAATACTTTTTAAAAGTATAAACGTAATTAGGTTTAAGGCGTAATTAGATTATAGGTTAAAAACAACGGCACAAAGTTGCTAAATTAAGAGACATGTTTTTTTACTATTTATGTAATTTTGTATACTTTATTTTAGCCACATTTAAGATTTTAACCCACGCTACTAGCAAACAAGTGAAGTTAGGAAAAAAAAACAGTAGTAGACGATGATTAAAACGTACATTATTTCCACTTTTACGATTTAAATAGGTGTCATCCCACTGAACCAAATCTTACTGAAAACTCGGAATCCGGAGACCAAAAGTTCGTAATAGTACAATGTTGGATCAAACATTGGATTTAATCTCATCAACATAATAATATGTAAGATGAAGTAAAAGTTACTCCGAAATACATTCCATTATGGTGATTTGACGCCTACATATCGTTTAGACGCGTATCTGAATATGTTGTAACTTTTATGTTTATTATTATGAGAAAGAATGAAAACTGATTCCGTTTCGTTTCTTTAGTACAATCATTATTTTAAAAAAGATTTGGTATTTTTTTCCCAGCCGTTCTAATACCACTTTGTACTAAAATTCATTAATGGTTCGATGATTTGTACGTAAAAGTGACAGCTGACTTGTAACATTTCAGTGTAATGTATCACTCGCGGCTTTTATCTAATGGGTGTGAAAAGATAAGGACTGCATGTGTAACATTACACCGAAATGTTACCATTCAGGTGTCACTTTTACTTAAAAATCATCAAACCATTCATGAATTTTACTAAAAAATCAGTAGAATATCTTCGAACAAGGGTACAATTGTATGTGTGCGCGCCTCACTTGAACACGCCACAAGCGTAACGCTGACATAACGCTGATAACGCTGATTAACGTTGAATCAGTCGGGGCTGGCGACTTACCTTTGAGTGCGTAAGGTACGTAACTCGAGCTTCTAAAAGGGGCTAGAGTTGAATTACTTTTCTTGTCTTGGGTTCAAATTCCGGTAAGCGCAGATATTTTTTTAATAAGCGCTAATATTTGTTCCAGATGGATCATGGATGTTTTCTAGTTTATATCGTTTTCTTGTACTCATAGTACAAGCCTAGAGTTTAATTTCAGACTAGCTCAATTGTTCCTTATTTATTTTTATATTATTCGTTATCCGTCTATTCGTTAAAAGTAAGCGTCCACATGTCGGTATCGTGCGCATCGGACGCATCGCATCAAACGGATCATAGTATTCTTTGTATAGAAAGTCACACAAGTGCGTCCACTGATCCGCACCGCACGGATGGCAAGAATCTGCTCATCGGCAATGCCGACGCCGATGCTTCAAGAGGCAACTTTTGCGATGCGTGCCGATGACGTCATACGGAATGCCGATCAGTGGACGCACCCCGATAACATCAAATTTGATTTTATTTTATTATTACATTCAAATTTCGAACATCTATGAAAAACAAAGCAATTACTAAATCTCACTCCGCACGTGCGCTCACGGTGAAAATCCAAATGAATTGCCATAAGCAATCCGATTGCTGGTAGTCGCATCGGCATACGCATTGTGAAAAAACTCATCCGTTTGATGCGATGCGTCCGATGCGTACGATACCGCCATGTGGACGCTTACCTTAATCTGCCGCCATAGAATTTGCATTTAGTAATATTTCGGTCTATTACCTAAATCCTCAGTTCGAAAATCTTGAGATTAAAAATGTTCATCGACCTCATTTTATCCACTATTAGCACGTGTCTTGCGTTATCGTTTGCCTTCTCAATATCAAAAAAAAGCCATCCTCCCGTCTTATCTTTAATCTACAGTGAAGCATCATTGTTCGCGTTGTTGTGTTCTAGACCGAGTACAAGAGAATCGCTAAAATTATACTATCTATCATAGAGGCATTCCATCTTAGATTCTCCCCAGACTTATCGACGCGGAATCGGCATGAGCAAGTAAGAAAAAGTTTTATGTCCGTGCAGTAAGAGTGAAAAACGCATCGCTTGGCTCAGCTCGGCTCGATTCGGTCTTCGGGGAGACCCTTAGGATCAGGGCTGGAAACGCATTGGCAATCTTAGGATTGCAGTCTTGAGATTGTAGTCTTGGAATCTCCATTACCACAAACACAAAATAATGCAAAAGCGTTGCTGACCCTGAGCACTATAATAATTCCGTATAGCAAGTAATTGACACTAGAACTCAGGGTTTCAAACCGAATTATTGGTTTCCGAAAGGGCATAAAAGTAATTTAACATTTAATTGAATGTAATTCTACATTCAGGCCGTGTATGTAGGCATCCATAAATATACTTCTGTTTTATAGCCGGGTCATTTCAATCTATTTCTGGTTTCCATTTAATCATTCATAACGTTGTCGTTCCACCTAGATAAGTAGCCTCAGTAGTTAAGTAGACAAGTGGGTAGAGTATGACGTGTGTCTCTAACATAGAGGTTACCTTTACACTTTTTTTTATTGCCTACTTTATGTTAGTTTTATTATAAAACTTCTAAAAATCACATTGCTTACTCAGACATTTTGATGGATTTGTTTACTTCCAAACTAAGTCTTCAATATTAATCAATCAAATGAAATCCAGAGGAGGTACATTGGAGAATAATCGAAGGAAGAAATTGATGTTATACCAAAAACTGACAAAGTTTAATAAATAATAACATTAATGTAAAAAAACGTTAGAATGGTAAACGATAACCAATATTTTTTCTTGGAAAAATCTAATACATAGATAAAGATAAACCGAGGAGGAGATGTCCGTACATTTATGTCATGTTGCAAACATCTGACGGGCACCTACCTACTAATAATAGCTACTAGCATAGAGGCATTTCATTGTAGTCGTCAAGGTTGGCAACGCATTTGCACTCTTAGGATTGCAGTCTTATGATTGAAGTCTTGAGAGTACAAATGAGTATGGGTCCTAGATCCCACTCACCATCAGGTAGCCTGTGTGCTCTTTTGAGTTTATTTCTGCTTTCACTATAGAGTTTGTTTCTGGTTTGGCATAGGCCAAAAAAAAGTCCTAACATGGTTTTGTATGGCCTGTTGGTTGACCGGTAATTGTAATGTGCATAAGACCCCCACAGGGGTAGGCAGAGACTACTTCTTTCCACCTGCTACGATCCTGACAAATCTCTTTCGCTTCTTCTACCTGACGGCGCGTGTGGTTTGAGAGCGAGTAGACATACTATTTAGTTATGTTATGGTCCTGCTCACTCTGACGTAACTCGGGCACTGGGCCTCTACTTTCATAGTTCGAACGTTGCGCTTGCTCCGTCACTTTCCCTCGACATGGTACGATTGGCGAGTGAAAGGAACGGAGTATCCATTAGCACTACTGTGGTGTTGGGAGTAGGATCCCGGACGTGCGTCGCCATGTTTGACACTCTCGTTCTAGACTTCGCTGGTAAAACTGGGTCGTGAAACATGGTACGCCGCGAGCGTGATAGTTTTGCATTTGGCTTTGGCACCCTGTGGTGTCGTCAGGCGGATTTCTTATTAACTGACTGTATTTTGATAATTAAACGAGACATTGTGAAACATCCAGAAAAGGCGTTTGGTTCTCCTAGCCCGACTTTCCTCGCCTACACCTAAGTTCGACCATCGTGACGCGCTCCTTACCCAAAGATGAGGAGGAGCTTACATACATTTATACATCGAGTCATGCACGCACGTCGGTTTCGGGTACTTAGGATTCGGCCCTTTTCCAGTATTTCTCCGATTTGATTCGAAAAAGTACGCCTAGGGCGGCCTCTTGCGACCCTTCCACTCACTTTCGCTCTGTATATCTCTTTCGTCAATCTTCTTTCATCCATCCTTTCAAAATGACCGAACCATCGAAGCATGCCCTAATTTTTTAATATAAGAACAATCTAACAAACAATCCGATCAATTTGTTTCCTAAATGAAATCCAAACATGTACTTACTCGTATGGCATGACCGAAACTCGTACAACCTCGACGAAGGCTCATCAATCGTCATTACCGTATCATTTGTCAGAGCTACGTAATGCAATCACATTTCACCTTCTTCCTTAACAAAACTCGTATCTCAATATTCGTGTCACTCTGAAAACAGTTCAAGCAAAGCGCGGAGCAGAGTTGTGTTTGATGCAACCGCAAAAACATTTTACGACGTTAAGTATCAAGGCAAGAAAAAGTCGTGCACGCATTTCGTGCATTCTATTCCTCAATTATCATTTATTACCATTACTTATGGGTTTTTTCATGGTACGGAGAAGGCGAACACACAACTCACCTGATGGTAAGTAGGATCTGAGACCCATTGATTTGTAATCTCAATACTGCAATCATGAGACTACGAATGCTTTCCAAACGCTGAGAACTAAGGAATGTGTCTATGTTAGTCATTCCACCGGTCTTCTTACCCCCGTAACGGTAAGATGGTGGTAGTGATCCGGACGGACCCTGCACAAGGTCTTTCTACCACTAACTTCATATTATTCCGATTGATCCGTTTTTGCTGTTTCTACTAGAGCTTATTGTACTACTGTTTTTCTTATTTAATGAGCTGAATTAATACTAAGTACGGTATATTGATGTGTCGTGGTACTGTGCCCCCAATACTCTCCCCTCCCCTCTCCAAGCACGGTGTCGTCACTGTGTCTAGCATGTTCCGCCGTGTCTCGAACGTTTTCGTAAAGAAAACAAACAGACGGCATTTAAGTAAGACAGCCGGTGAAATGACTAGCATAGACACATTAAAGTCTCATCATCATCATCTAAGTGTCTGGGTTGGCAACGAATTTGTAGTCTTGAGATTGTCATCGTAAGATTGCAGATGTGTATGGGCTATAGAATCCACTTACCATTTGGCTTGTGTGCTCATTGGTCTTTGCCATACCATAAAAATGATTTCTAAATGTATATGTATAATGGGGTAAATATTATAGGAAATGTATCTTGTAATCTTAAAGAAACATAAACATTACTAACAGTCCAAAACAAATACGGATATTGTTAGTTGGATTGATATTTAGGCAGAGGTTAAACTTTGTGTAAACAAAAGAACAATAGCAATATAACAACGGTTCACTAAATATTAGTTATTATTTTCATAGCTGTAAAGTATACATTAAAGCTTATAATGTGCAGCTAATACAAAACTGTAAAATCTAGCGTCATCTAGTAAAGCCTGAAAATAAAAATGTTTCTATCAAGCAATAGTTATTCAAATCCTTGTAAGACATAATAATCCGCTTTGTAGAAAGACTGGGAAAGGCTACGTAGAATAAGATTATTGCAGAAACGATTTTACAAAGTCGAAATACATCTGACGGGTTTTCCGTCTTTATCAGAATAGTTATAGGATCTCTAGTATTTATTGCTTTTCTAAGATGAATAAAGCATCCATTTATTATTCCTTTTCAAAACTAAACCAACTAGTCTCTTGCTTCTGGGAAAGATTAACTACGTTTTAAAATCATCATCGTTTTGCGTTAATCTTTAGATTCTATGAAATACTTAATATTCCTTAAGGACATTATAGTCTTTATGAGCCTTAGATATTACTCTAATTGTACTACACCAAATTGTACTATACCAAGTCGCGTATTTTAATCCAGTTGGTAAAAAAATAAATTAACGGTCAACCTACCTACAAAAAACGTCTAAAATAGCACCATTAACATTATTTGAGATAGCTTCCCAAACTCCCGAGAGTATGTATTTTTACGTATCAATTCATTCAATGTACTTTCAATGCTTACCTACCTCACAAGTCACAAAATGAAGACAATTTTGACACCCTTCTATATCACTCATTTTGCACAGTGGATCTGTTATCGTATTGTCAACGTTTTGATAGCTCTTATTTTCTTGACAGTAATGGCGGCTGACGTCATAACAATACCATAACAGGCAAACTACGATATCGTTTTTACCGCCTAGAATAGAGGCGGATTTGATGTTTTCCATTTTACGAAACATGTATGACAGATTTAGCATCAAGTTGACAACTATCCAAATTTACAGTAGATTTAGTGTTGCCAGGCGAACTTTTATATTTCTACCATTGCCATGTCTAAAAATATATCAGTACAAAACTTCTTATTTTTTTAATCAAATATCCTCGTTGTACCCATATAACCCCGTTTTACGATATTATAGCAGGGAAGCAGAAGTTGTAATAGAAGCAATAGTAACCAATTGTGTGTTATTACAGTAGAACCTTCAAAAAGATCTATTACATTCAATCATGATAGTACAGTAGAGATCCTTGAACACGACGTTCGTAGTTTAGAGGGAGAAATAAGAAATCTAATAAAGGCGAAAGTTAGTCCCCCTTACATACGCCACTCAATATGTGCGGAATCAAATCTAGTCGGTCTTTTTTTCGCGTAACCACGTATTGTTCGGTACCATGAGTTTTCGAATATAATATAATTCATAATATTATTCGAATATAATTATAAAAAAAAAACACCAAAATATTCAAATTAAGAGAACGCTTATGTGGTTTACATGGACAATTTGAGATGACCATTATAACTCAAATAAAGTAAAAAACATTTGTGTTTATTTATTTAATAGGATTTAAATGAGTGTCCCGCGGAATCTCTAATAAAGTTTTGTCCTAACGCATCGTTTGTCCAAATTATCATTTGTCCTAAACTGGTTTTCAGCTCGGTCAGGCCAGTTTTTAGACTTTCCAAAAACACCTGCGGTTAGGTTAAGTTAGGGTTGCATTATACCAACACTAATAAAAAAAACAGGCAGAAATGGATTTTGGATAAACGGAAATTCGGACAAACGATGCATTAGAAAAAATGAGTATTAAGGATTCCATAGCTAAGTTTTAGAAAATAATATATATTTAAAAGAAAATTTAACCAACCTTTATAAATTAAAGAAAACTGTTCACTTAATCGTTTTTATAATTGAAAATAATAAGCAAATTACTTTGCTTGCTTACAGATGCGATGTTCATGAAAATGCTCTTTCAAATGTTATTTATGACTTGCAGCTGGCTGAATAACTAAGTATTTTTGATCGATAAGATCAAGTGAAAAAAAAGTTAAGTGCTAAAATCTGAACTAACCAGAATCGTACTTACCCAGGTTTAGACCTGAAGCTAATCTGGCTTAATTAGAATCTATCCTGACCCGCCTAAAGGGTAATTTAATCCCTGTCAGACCCAGCTTGATTCTAATATCCCGTATTAATTTGTTTTTATGGGTAGGTACTAAACTATAATTTTGATTTAGAAACTTATTTTGCACAAAAAAATAATCGCAAATTATTGTTAACTGTACTATAGATATATGTAACATCGTTATGTTTTCTACGTTACATCACAGAGGGATTAAGATACGTAACGCTAAAGTTAGTGATAAAAAAGAATGCTTCGCGCCTGGAGTGTAGGTGTAGAGTGCACCAGGACTGGCCAAAATTGAAATACACATACTACAATGGTGTTAATACGCTCGGACTTTACAACTTAAGCTCGCCGATTATTCATTCTTAGACGTAAAGAAAAGCGAGTTTTAAAGTATTAAAATACACTGTCAATAATGAACCCGACGTCTCAGAAAAACCTAATAATTATGACAATGAGAGCTTATTGATAAATTATATTTGCGAACCGGGACATATCTAAGAATACAAATATACGGGTACGATTTAAATTCTAATTTATTTTCAAACTTCCGCCAATTTTGAACTTAGCAAGCAGAAACGTCAATTGAAGCCTTTTGAGTGAACGAAACTCCTAATTAAGACGTTAAAGTAATCTTCAGACTGAAAATATTTCATTAAAAATTATTCTTAAAGCTTTGTAGTTCGTATTCTTGAATTCTTAAAATATTTCCATCGTTCCTTTTTCTTTGACTGCATGTTAGTTCTCGTTTTGTTTTAATACTGTAGCAGTTCCAAAGCGTTATATATTAATCAAGAGAGGCAAAAACATAGCAATAAGATTTCTGAATGATTATTATAAACTGAGTTCTTTATATTCTATTCTTAATTATGCTTGTTACTTTATCTTTGAAACACTCAACTCTAATAAAATACTTTATAAATTTTTAAACGCCTTAATTGTACCTATTAATGTTGCTAATACTAAGGTACAAAAACTAGAATTTAAAAGAAATTTAAATCGACAATCATGAATTATTTCTGAATATTTCTGTCTACGTTTATTTGTCCGTTTAGTTTTTTTAAACTACGCAACAAATTCTAACATTGACGCGGTTTTTATCATAATTTAGAAAATGTCTACGCAAGCACTAGTCCATACTTATAATATTAAAAAAGTGAAGTAAGCAGAGTAAACTCTGGAACTTTAAATCCGATTTTATAAATTCTTTTACTTACCAGGAAGTTACATTATCCCTTAATAATAAAGATTTTTTTTAAACCGAGCCGGAACCGGAAGTAAAAGGGAATGCATAATAAGGATCACAAAATCTTTTTTGTAGTAAAGTCAAAATACTTTAAAATAAAATTAGATACTAGAATAATACTTATCAAGAGTGCCAGTAAAATAGTAAGTACTCGTATCGTTTTAAAAAAAATGATTTCAATGTGACCTCCAATTAACATTCAAGCTCAATTCGTTCCGGAAAAAATCGCCACATCATCATTTCAATTCATCATTTTAATTGCTTTAACCCTCGAATACTGAAATCGCTTTCTTATCCGTTTTTTCCCGAATATTAAATTCAATATCGCTTTTTTGATCTCCAGTCCACTAAGTCGTCAGATCACGAGAATCCCTTTCAATTTGACGAATTCCGCTGGCTTTTCAATATTTTTTTACTGAATACGGTCTTTTATGTCAAAAAAACTTCTAGTTTTTAGTTATTTATTTATTAAAAGGTGAACTTCTGCCAGTAGTCGTTTTGGCAAATTAAATTAATTTAATGTTAAAAGGATTAGGATATAGGTAATAAAGTAAGGATCAATAACCTTTACTTAACTTTGAAGAGCGCATAATACTTTTTTTCTTAAATTTGTTAAAGTTATGAAATGTACGTGAACAAAAAGTGTTTTTTTGATTCGATTATCTTATGCTCCTGTTAAAAAATTATATTAGAAATTTGCCTTTTTTGAAGAGAGAGATAACGTAAGAAGTCTACGATGAGAAATAATAATGTGCAAAAAGGTATTTATTAACTCTTTTCTGTTGATTTATAGAATACGAGGTCGCGCGAGGATTAACTATGAATGCAACATTTGCTACAACTGTCTGTCCGCTGTCCGCTGTCCGCTGTCCGCTGTCAGCTGTCCGCTGTCCGCTGTCCGCTGTCCGCTGTCCGCTGTCCGCTGTCCGCTGTCCGCTGTCCGCTGTCCGCTGTCCGCTGTCCGCTGTCCGCTGTCCGCTGTCCGCTGTCCGTTTTTTTATATTTTTGGTGATCGCCTGAAGGGCCAAAGACAAAAGTCCTTGCTTTTGTTTGCTTTTTGCTTTAATTACTTTAAGAGAAAGGGGCAGAATGCATTAAATTTGTTATTGTAAGTCGAGTTGTTAAGAGGATTATGAAGTTAATAATTTCCATACAAAATGCGATAACGTTTTTCTCCCTTAGGGGAGGGGTACACTACATAATTCCGAAAAGTCATAATTCCTAATTGATCAAAATTCCGAATTTTCATAATTCCGAACGCAATTTTTTGATAGGAGACTTAACTTTTGGCTATCGCTTATAAATCAAACCTAACCTATATATCCTACGATTAAATTATGCATTTAATCTAAAAATGGCTCCAGCGTAACATAGCTTTCGGAAAAATGAAAATTCGGACAAATGAATATTCGGAAAAAAGTAATTCGGAATTTTAAGGTGTTCCCTTAGGACGATTTTTGAATATGTTGTAGATATTACGAGAACTAGGTCTGCACGTTTTCCTTTCCAGGAATATATTTCTTGGGAAAAAAGAATAATGGAAGAACCTAGTTTTTCTTAACAAAAACAACATATTATATTTAAAAAAATGGGATTCGGACTTGATTTAAGGGGTGAGAAACGTTACCGGACGGAGCAAAATTTGTATGGAAAAAAAATTGACAGCTACGTGATTTAGGGTCGGTTTACAATCCTCTTAAGTGAATAACACAGCTGATATCAATATTTATCAAGATTGATGATACTCACAAGTCAAATCTAACGCTTTCATATAAAATACCGAATCAGCGCTCATAGAATTTTCTACCGACTCATGTTAGGGGATTCTCTATACGGGGTGATTCGATTATTCCGACTCCCATGCGACTAGGGGAATTTATTTGCTCTTTACATTTTCCCGAATTTGCGTAGTGTGAATGGGATATTATTTTAGGAATATATGGCATGTACTGGCAACTGGAATAGTGTAGGAAAACATAAAGAAGAAATGTTGGCGTCTTAAGTAGAAAGAGACAGGTACTATGCAAATTGTCTTGACTAGATGCAAATTACGAAGGTTAAAGATTGTAGACATCTAAATAATTTAATCAGGTTTACGGGTTAATAAAAAACTAATGCAAGTTATTTAATAAAATGATAAATATAAGTAATTTAATAAAGGCGATGTCCAGCTGTGGACGTCTTTCGATGATGACAATGATGAGGATTGCCGTATTTTTTTAAAGATTTAAATTAACTTTATAGAAGTATTTTATGGATTTTTATGTCATGCAGTAGACAAACAAGCACACAAGCTGGCTAGTAATTAATTAACTCTTAAGCCCATCACTATATTTTAAATGCATTGCCAGCACTAATTACTAAAATGAAATGCTCAATATTAGTAATTTACTTTTTTGATAATCAAAAATTCAAAAACATATTTAAACATCGGGCAAAACCACGTCGGACCATTCTCGGTGTACAGTTTCGACGCCGTTAACAAACATAAAAAAATATCTCATAAAACAATAGCATTAACTTTCTATTTAAAGCTATTTGGTTGTCTCAGATGATTTTTAGAAGGTAAGTATAAACACTTTAGTCGCCAGAAGCCATGATAGTTTACCTTTTAAGTTCGTTATAATAATATGTGCTAATTTAAGATATTTTTCAGATTACAAAAAGTCTTTGAGCTAGAACGCGGACAGACGAATATTCGGACATGACGAAATTATAGGGTTCCTAGTTTGACTTCGGAACCCTAATTGAATACATTCATATACCTACCACTATTGCTGACATATTCAACTAAAATAAAACTCAGATAAAACTAAAACTAACCGCAAAGAAAATAAAAACAAAATCAGCAACGACAGAGAGACCCTTATCAACGTCGCCATTGGCCTTACGTTTGGTTCAAGATAAAAAAACTTTACATCTGTACTAGTAACATACAAATACGTGACTTGGATGTGTGCTGCTAAGGTCTAATAATACTGGTCGCAATGGGCGCGAGCATACATCGTCTAATTTAAGTTGACTATCACTACTACATAAACACCTGTTTTTTTTTTAACTTAGCTATATAGTTAACAGAATCTCACGTAAGCTGACCAAGAGGCGTTAAGGTTAAATTACCTGGAAATAGCGAGGTCAATTGGGACGATAACTTATTTAGGATTTATACTCACGTGCAAAAATATTGAGGTGGACAGAATTCTGTTACAAAGTGACCCGCTATTGTGTGTTTAAATTCACACTGTATAATCGAATCTTAAATATGAACTATAAGGTGAAAAACTTAAGTAAAGGACCTCTTGCATGTAGATGTGTACAAAATTAATATGGAATTTACGTCACTACATGCAAGAGGACCTTAATTTAAGTTTTTTACCTATACACACAATATCTTAAGTAAAAATAATGTTTGTTAACTTTATTGTTTTTTTTAAACGGTTTTTAGATTTTTTCGTCTTTCGCGCAGTAAAAACAAACTGTTAAGCCACATAAAAGGAAGTTTTCACGTCAACTTTTCTACGAAGCGATGTCAAAACTCGTTTTTCGTTGTTGCATTTTCGGGTGAAAACTGGGAAAAAAATTCTACGCGTGAAAAGTCGCTTGCATCGTCTAGTCATGAAATAAGAACAATATATCGCACCTTTAGAAATTATAGTGACCTAATACAACATTTCAGCTGTCGACTTTGAGACATATATTTATTACTATAGAGACCTAACTGGAAATACAACATTTGTGAATAAGGTCACTATGATTCTAAAGATGCGATATGTTTTACCTAAACAGATTCGAAAAACGTTCTTTCTAGCTCAAACTCTGAGTGCAAAATTTCACTTTATCCGCTAGAGGGGAAAAGTAATTCGAAATTTAAACATGACAAATTATCATACATTTATATGATATATTTTAGTTTTCAGAACAAAAGAGAAGCTTAGAAGAGAGGTAAAATGCAGTTCAGCACGCACCTGAATTATATTTGCCATTTTTATTTTACTATCCATTGTTCACCTATTTTTTTTAGAATGATTGACTTGATTTGAGTCTTTATCGGTGTTTCTTCTTTCATCTAAGTTTTCCTTAAGTAAAGTTACTCGCTTTATCCTTATTTCATTTCTCTAACTGGAGAAAAAAATAGTTGTATTTTCATGGGCATGGTTTATTTAACTTCTTCAAAGTGTTAGGTTATTTGTCATCGAATGAGCGAGCTCGTATTACATCACACTCCCGATTGACCGTTCGATAGAAAGCCGTTTATAATAGATTACCTGTACCACTACTTTGAATTTATTATACTTATTTAAAATAATATTCTAAATAAGAGCTGTAATATTCTTTTTAAGACGTGTGTGCATGATATATTTTTAATTTTACGTTTTCAGTTTCAGGAAAAAAATGTTTCTCGGCATCTAGATCGCTAAGTAACTACAAACTTTAGCATAATTAACCGACTGCCGAAGGAGGAGGGTAATGTGTTTCACAGCCTATATTATATATGTTTATTGCTTTGTGGCACTATAAATACTAAACCCGTTGTCCTATTTTGATGATTCTTATGTCAATCAATTTATCTTAATCTGCTGAGTGTCACTGAAGATATGACAGTAATCAAAACTCAATATGGAGGTAACCAGACGCCATATTTTGCAAAAAAAAAAAAGTCGACGAAGTATGACAAATGGGGTATCATTGAATAGGGATTTAAAATTCAGCTTTAGGTTTCTTTCGTAATTTTTCATTTTGAATGATCATTTAGGATTTATAACGATTTTAAATTGGTTAGCAACAGTCGGGTTTTGAAAGCTTGCTTTTTGTTAAAGTTATTTTATGAATGTGAGAGTTTGTGTATGCGTGTGTGTAAATTCAGAATGGCAAAAGCTTGTACCCTGGATTAACCCATAGGTTACTTTTAATCCCGGAAAATTTAAAAGTTACTGAGGGAATAACGACTATGGAAACCTACGCTGACAAAGTCGCGGGAAGAAGCTAATAAATAAATAAATATTGGGAGACAATCTCACACAAATTTACCTAGTCCCAATCTAAGCTCTAGGCTTGTAATATTGGTACATAAGAACGATAAACATAACGAATTATGTTTTAATGTTTTTTGGAGTAACAAACGGTGAATTTATAGTAGTTTATGTGACTGTACATAATGAAGGGCATTAAACACGAGTGTGGGTTTAATAACATCACACAAGTGTTTTAATGCCTAATTATGTACAGTTACATACATTACTTTATCTACCCACATATCATAAGCCTCCATGATGCATTCAGGAGCCGCATATTAAATTTTAACCGGTAATGGCGGTAATAAAAAGATTGAAAAGTTTTCTGGCAGCTGTCATAGTATTTTTTTAATTCAGAGACAAACTAGAGTCGACTCCAACTATCATATCGTTCGATACCTTACTTACGTGCGACATTGTCCAATTTTGTATGCAAATTGACAATTCATTTCGAACTAAACGTCATCTCGACTGATATTAGAATAGCGGTCAAGTCAAATTTCTTTGTTTTTCAGAGATGTTCGAAATTTGAATGTCGTAAGAACATTCAAATTGATGTTCTTATGAGTCCATAAGATTACTGCCGCAGATAAAAAATTTGCTCTAACAACAGAGTTGATTAATATTGTTACGCCGATGGCATAAGGCGTCTCATCTTTTATCGTTAATTTTGGTGCTTTAGAAGCGTTTTAAGCAGGCTGAAATATCGTTTCAGTCCGTTTCAGAGGTAGCTCTATCACATACCAGATTATCAGAATTTCGACCAACTTGCCGTTGTTTTCAGGCGCCTGAAACATGATTTCAGTCCGTTTCAGGCCACCCTCTATCAGATGACGCCATAACCTGAAAACCCATTTTCAGGCATTTTCAGGACCCCTTATGGGCCTTTGAAGTACATTTCAGTATATGGCAATTTTCCACTAAGAGTGACAGAGATAGCATGATTAGAAAGAGACAGCTATACTGAGAACCTTCCAGAAACGTGTGAAAGAGATAGCATGATTAGAAAGAGTCAGCTATACTGAGAACCTTCCAGAAGCGTGTGAAAGAGATAGCATGATTAGAAAGAGACAGCTATAATGAGAACCTTCCAGAAGCGTGTGAAAGAGATAACACGAAATGAGACGGCAACACGCGGAACATTCCAGACCAGTGAGTCAAGGTCATTGCGATCGTAAAAACAACAAGCTAGCAAGCAGCAAGCTAGCAGCAAGGCGTAGAACATTCCAGCAACGAACAGTCTCGATCAACCTTGGCGGGGCGAAGCACATCGAACATTCCGGAAGGTGTTCTAGAATAATCGGACTCGGGAACTATAAAACGCGGACACCGGTTCCGACGAGTCAGTCTTTACTTGGAAAGCGAGCAGTGCGAATAAGAGCGACCCGAGCGATCATCTGAGTATTCGAAGTTAATTGTGCGATAATTGTTTTGTAACGGTTTAAGTGAGTGCGTAATTAAAGTCTTCTTTTGATTATCGGTGTATTCGTGCATTTCTATCAGTTACCTACCCCCACGTACGTAACAATATGCTGGTCATAATTTGCGGTTTCTGAACGCATCATAGAGGGTTTATGATATCGCACCTACGGCGCAACACTGTCACTTATGCAAAAAAGCATTTTTCAAGGAGAAGCATTTAAAGATTTAGTGTGGTATAAAATGATTATACTTTCTGATCTAGAAAAGATGATTATTTGGCATGATTACTGCTACTTTTAGCTTATTAATGAGGAAAATAAGGTCACTTTAAATATCAAAGAAATATAATTGTCATTACTTTAAAATTGAACAGCCCCTCAATTGTGACATTATGGCACGAAACTAAAATAATAAACGTAATTATGACAAAGTTACGATAAAATAAAATCTAGAAATTAGGAAATAAATATTTATTAAAAGTTATAACTCTCATTTTCTCAACTCTTTGCTGAGTAAAAGAGTTGTGAAAATGAGTAAAACCACATTTTTTAACCGTCTATCAATCTTATCAGTAGAAAAAACAACTTCGCGAATAGTTTGGTTTCAAATACTTAAATTAAATTTTTAAAAGAAAAACTAATTGACATTCGTAACAAAAGACATACCTAAATAGGGACTTTGACATACACTTTGATTGTAGTTTTCCGATATAGAATCAAGTTAGTCATCAAACTTAAGTAACTTACTTAACTTTGTGGTTCCTTATGACTAAAACATACACACTACTATATTCTATATTCTACAGGGATATTCTTTACCCGTCACTTGGCCTAATTGAATATATTTATAATTTGTAATTTAAGTTGAATCAGATTTCTGAAATCACACGCTTCCTAAATTCCAATAAGAGTGAAATATTTCAGTCCTTGTGATAGTAGTTAACTTCATGGAACAAGACAGTCGATACTTATATGTGTAAGGAAGGCCCATTTGTCTAGCTCCTATCTTTCAGGTTTTATAGAACAATATTCTTGCCCAGATTTCTTTAGCCTTTTCGCTATATAGCTAATTTTATTCTAGGGCAATAATGTCACAATCGCTTTAAATTTTGGAAAAATAAAAAAGGTATTGAGAAGCAAAGTCATAATGTGCATTATTACAGTCGTTGACGTCACAAACATAATAATGTCATAACTGTACTATTTTTATGATAAAAATACAATAATTGGAGAATTAAAGTCGTATGTACATTAAGGCAGTTGGTGTCCCGACCATAGCTTAATAGTTTGGAATCATATTGGAGCAATATTGTCCCACATGCATTAGAGTCATTGTTGTTATAAAATATAAGTGTTGGTTGAACTTCACGTTAGCTAGAACAATGTCACAACTGTATTTTAGGGTCATTATTGCTCCAGAATCATAAAATAAAAATGTCACAATTACCCTAAAAACGTTGTAGCTCCGAGACACTCCATCAACCTGCGGGAGGCCGGCGCAACTGACCAATCATACGTTGTTTCTCCAAATAGGTCTTCGATTCGCGCCAAAACCACAACGTCACTAGCGCACTCGTGCGAAAACAATGCGTACTAATTGAATGACGTTGTCGCTTCAAGGACAGAGTACTTTAAGTGACGTTATAGCATACTTAACTCAATTTTCAAAATTTTGCACAAGTGACAGTGTCGCACCGTAGGTGCGATATGAGTGTAGATAAAATAATTAAATAGCTAAAAACGATATTATAATATCAACCACTAAAGGTGTTAGGGCCTGGACACAACACCACGGCACGGCGTCGTTAACGTGAAACGGCGCGGCGCCGTAGAAAGGCACGTTGCCGCGTCGTGCAAATACACGGTGCCGTGTGACAACGGCTTCAACTATTTTAAACTCTACGTGCAGGACATTGGGCTTAATATTGCACTTTATAATGAATGACGGCACCGTGTATTTGCACGACGCGGCAACGTGCCTTTCTACGGCGCCGCGCCGTTTCACGTTAACGACGCCGTGCCGTGGTGTTGTGTCCAGGCCAAACCATACTTACATACACAGATAACATCCAACACTCAGAAACTAATACTCGCACTCATCACACAAATCTGCCCTTACTTGGAATCGAACCCGAAACCCGGCTTACGAAGTCATTGCCAACTAGGCTACCGTGTCATCAAATGCTTCTTAAGGCCCTTTTATTTATTTCCCAACATAAACAAAACGCTTAGCCCCAACTTTGTCACCCTGTATCGCACCCCTATTCCGAACTTGTTCTAATAAATTCTTGCTAAGACTTTCGGTTCTACTTACGTTTACGACATTTTCACGGTCAAACGAATAAATATAGATGCGTAGCGGTACCGAATACGGCAGTAACTTTTTACGGTCTCGGGTAGAATCCGGGGAACATTGGCGGGAATAAATATGCGGTAATCTCTACGGATATAGCTTTAGTAACGTTCGCAGTATGGACAACGTCTTTGGGACGTTATTGGATAAATAAACAGTTGGTAGAGGGTGTACTGACCCTTTAGAGATTAAGTTTTTTTTGGTATTTTTTTGATGGTATGAAGACAAACGAGCTCGTAAGCCTCCCTGATGATAAAAAATATCGGAGACCCATAGAAACTTGCAATCTTAAGACTTCAATCTTAAGACTGTCATCCTAAGATTGCAAACCACGAGGACTGAGATGAATTCGCTGGCTGTCGGAACACAACAATGCAATAACTGTTGCTTAGCAGTGAATTAAAGGATGAGATGGGAGTAGCAATCTGTACGGACCACGCACAAAGTCCTACCACTATTAATATACAGAATGGTTTAAAAAAATTGTTCCGCAGTTATTTAAAACCTACGACAGTTCTATCAAAGTCTTACACAGTACAAAACAATACAAAACACTTTATGTACACCAAATAAAAACATAACAGAAAAACATCAAATTTAAAAATAATACAGATAAACAACAGGCGGTCTTATCGCTAATTAGAGATCTCTTCCATACAACTTTAGTAGGGACATTGTGACAAATTAAAATATTTTACACAGTAGGTGGTGCAGACTTCACGCGAGCAATAACAAGAAACTCTTCTCTTTATTCTATTATTTAAATGAAGATGACTTATTTAGTACGAAGTATTGCTATGTCGGTATAAATTCGAAAACCATTTTTAAGGATTAGCATTTTAACACGCTCTATAAATAGTTGCGCTTTGAAAATAGTCAACTTTTACGGATAGGTACTAAGGCAATATTAGGTTTAACCTATGTTTGACTTTTGCTGTCGGCTTAAGGCTTTCTAAAATGTTTATTTTTAGCTATGCTATAATTATATGCTACACGCTATAATAAAATGACTCCCCTCCTATCGTTCGTTTTTTTAACTATCACCATTCAAAATCAAATATTGTTAGGTCATCCTTGAAAACTAGCTAAATTAAAAATGAAAATAAAACATATATAAAGAGGTACACCATTTATAAAAATTAAAAATATCATCACAATAAATCCAAAGTTAAGAGTCAAAGTACCCATATTTTTTCCAAAAAGAGAAAATAATTTCATAAAGCCACCGTTAGTCACCCGTATCTCAAGTCAAGGTTACTCCCCCGTCGCATAATCACGACTGATAACGGAACGCGGAAGTTGATTGCGCACCCCTTCTTTCGCTGGGGTGCCAACCCTGCGCGGTCGTAACAAGCTGCCCTAACTGATTCTTTGTAACCTGAGTGAAGCTAAAATGTGTAGGGTTGGTGCTGCCAAGAATATTTTATTATACATGGTGTTATTGGAAGTTTAATTACAATTTGGGAATGCAATGGATTGTTTGAAAAAAAATTTTTTTTTCTGGATTTTCGCGTTTTGTTTATCAATTATTATTTAATAGTTATAGTTTATAATAATGACAACTGAACATTGTAATTTTTAAAAGGGTGTTTTTTGCATTCATCTGATATCTTCTAAATAAGTAAGCTTGATTGTGTAGCATTATTCATTATTACCATCACTACACGTACTGGGGACTGTTAACTTATATTAAAATACTGACATTTTATATAGCAACAGTTTTTTAATAATCAAAAATGTAAATGCAGCGTCAAAAATGTTTTCCAAAACATAAATACTACCACGCATCACTGCGTATTGAAAAGTTTTGCTTTCACTTAATTCGATCCCAAATGAATAATTCAGAAAACATTTTTTTAGCAAAATATTTTGCAACTGAAATTCTCCCTGCTTGTATAGTACCAATGTACAATTTTGTGAAGACATGGTTTGTATGGATGATGAATGTAAGACTCAATAGATTTGGATGAAATTCAGCACACAGCAAATCAATGCCTTGAATTAATAAGGAAAAACCATATCAAGTAGGGTAGGGTAGGATAGGGGTAGGGTAGGTCAAAAAACTCGCACGGCAAGCAGACGAACATCCTCCACTTCAGTTTTGACCACGGCTGATGAAACACAGTCGAAACGTCGAGTTAAATGTTTACTATAGTACGCGATTACGTATCGATTTGTAGTTTTAATATGTGTGGAAATCGAGTTAGTTTAAAACAAGGTAACACAAGTACGTAGAAAATTGAGTTTAGAATATTGCATAGAGTAGTCGTAGTAGTAGAAGTAGACTGCATGTCCCAAAAAAAAAAGTTATCATCATCATCATCATCATTTCAGCCATAGCTTCGTCCACTGCTGAACATAGGCCTCTCCCAAAGATTTCCACCTCACCCGGTTGGAAGCGGCCTGCATCCAGCGGGTCCCCGCTAAATAAAATGCTAATGCTTCGTTTAGGCACTGTAGTTTAGTCATTTGTTAATAACTAAAGGGTTTAGTTATGTTTTCATTAAGGAGACTGTAAGTCTACTATTTAATTATTGTCTGTGTTACATACAATTATACGAGACTGTTTGTTTCTAAATAAATAAATAAATAAAACAAGAGGTAGTATTATATGTAATTATCTAGAACAGATAATACAAACTTGCCGAAACATGAACACACATCAGTTTCCAAGAATTGTTATTTTCTTTTGTACGGCTTGTTTTCTCAGAAACTGATGAATTTCTAAAATGTTATGTCTGGCTTTATTTTTATTTACCCAGAAACAATAGACGTGTATGATTACTTTTTTTTAATCATGAGCGAGTTTCGTGTGTTCGTTTAACTTGATGAAGTAAAAATTTAACATAAATAGTGTTTTGACTAGAATACATTGTATTAAAGTGGTCGGTTGCGACTTTGTAAATAACTAAAAGCCCCCGGAGACGATCAATTACGATTGTCAATGTCTTACGTTATTGATGGCCGCTATTGCATCAGTTGCACTTAAATTTGAATTAAGTGCAGCTGATGCAATAGCGGCCATTATATGTAAAGTTCGGATCGCGGGAAACGCCACGCACCATTCCAATTTTCGGTCCGAACCGTACATTTTTTACTATTTTACTATTGCAGTTGCATTAGTTGCATTAGTTGGTTCGGAACGAAGATTGGAATGGCGCGTGGCATTTACCGCGGTCCGAACTCTACGTGTGTAGGCCGGTAATTTCAATTGACAGTTCAATGTTTTCGCTTTCGGTTATCAAAGAGATCAGGGGGCTCAGACAAGATGCACTACGCTAACTAACGTTTCTATTCGATTCGTTTTTAAACCAATCGCGTCACTGGAAGATGACGTGATACGAAAAGTCACGTGGTCTACCAGTGACGCGATTGGTTTAAAAACGAATCGAATAGAAACGATAGTTAGCGTAGTGCATCTTGTCTGAGCCCTCAGACTAGTTTATGTTTGCTCAGTGTTCGAAACGATTGTCAATGACTTGGTAGAACAGACAATTGCCTTGCAATGACACCAGTCAACAACCATCAATTAAAATTATCATCATTTGCCTTTAATCACGTAGTTGCGATTGACAATCGCTTCAATAGATAATCATGTAAAACTGACAATCGCAATTGATTGTCTCCGGGGGCCTTAACGTTATTTGATTAGTGTTGTAATATTTAGTTTTTCCGCTTCCGCTAAAGTTAAGTAATATATTGTATTTGAACAAAGCCATTGTATTGCGGTATTTTAGTTCCGTCTAACACACAACATAATAGTTCTTGGAAAAAAATCTGCAACTGCCTGAAGATTTCAATTGATTATCAACTCTATCACCTTACGAGTTTACAAAATTATGATTTACCGAAGAAGAAGCGTACGATATTTTTGTGGGTGTATTAAACACGTATGCATTCGCACTGCTAAAAAAATCATTTTGTCGTATGACCTAAAATGCTGGATGAACTATAAATTTATTTATTGAAATACTTTATTGGATAAAATTCAAATAGTGAAAAAAGGCGGACCTAATGCCACGATCATTCTCTACCAGTCAACCTTAAGATGAAACAGAAATAAAAACACAACAATATTATCACGCTGTACACGCATAACGTTTGGTTTTATTATTAGGTACAGTCGACTACAAAGAAATGTATCTATCCACTTTTGAACCTTATTACGATTTAATAAGGTGACAAAGTGGACACATCAATTTGTGGCCGACTGTACTTCTAAACACAAACTTACTTAAAAACGCCTAAGTCACTTCATAAAAGTGCCTTCACAAAGTAGATTTTCTTTTCAGTAAATTGTTCTCCGTTTAAAACTATTTTTTTTTTTTTTTAACTTATTAGAATTTAAATGTACATTGAATTTTTCTTGGTTCTGTCTTTTTCTAACAATCGTGTAAAAACTGAAAAGAGAAGGATAGAGCTTCAAATACCGATATTCAAAGATCATCTACAGGATGTTGTTAGTAAATTATACGAATGTTCAACATTTTCATTTTTTCTTTTGTTGTTCTACAAGTAATTGATTAAAGCCATTATAAAAATGGTCAAAGAGAAAAACAAGCAAGCTTTTAAGAATTAATTGAAGAGGATGTAGGTGGTGTTCATAAAGAGCCTCTAAAGAACGTGGGTGGAGTAGATTCTACTTTAAGGTGCAGAGGTGTTATTAAAAAGGTGTTTTAAAGGGTTCCGTAGTCAACATGGAACCCTTATAGTTTCGTCATGTCCGTCTCTCCGAGGCGAGGTTTAACTCAGAGACTTAGACTACAAAGCTAGGATTTGACATTTAAATTACGCCGACAAAACCGAAAAAAAAAAACCCATACATTTACAGCGGAGGTATTTTTTACATTATAACATCGAGTAAAATAGCATTCGATATCTCTTTAAAAATCACTATGTAAGTACGAGGTAGTAATAATTTTTGTGGACCATTTAGAAAATATTTAACTCATAAAGTATGAAGCCCTACGGAACGCCATAAACAAAAAAAAAAAAGAATATTTTTCAAAAATCCAGTGATTTTTCAATAATAGCAAATTATTAACTGGATATATAAATAAAACAGCTGGTTATGAAGCCAAAACGACGGAAAAAAACATGAACCAAAAATAGTCACAACGTCCTTTTGATAACAGCTGGGGAAGCAAAATAAACCCTGCAAATAGGCTGCATTCAAAAGCTATGATTTGTACTTCAAAGCTCACGAAGAGGTGTGCAAACGACATTCGCCCTCCAAAAACAACAGTTAAAAAGTACTTGGTCAAAAAACTCATCAAATTTCATTGTCATCGAAATGTCGAGTTGCCGACTCGTCCACAAACATGCCTCACCGTGTCGAACAGAATCAGCCCCCGTATTATTTCACGTAGGATCTCTATAGATTTCGCGAGCTACCGGTCTCGCTCACTCCTCCGTTCGAACAAACACTAGTGCGTTTTCGTTCCTCGCGGCGAATGGTCGTATCGTCGCCGAACGATGGAAGATCGCGATTTTTGAATTTCGAATTCGGCGCGTGTTTTTTTAATAGTTAATTACGCGGGAAACTTTGAGTGCGTTGTGGGATTTGTGTGGTTGATTTTTGAATTTAGAATATTGTTTTCGATTAGTGTTTGACTTTAACTGTGCAAGATTAAAGTGTGCTGTGGAAATTAGTGTCGTTTTAATTTTAATTAAAGGTAGGTGCTTTATTTCCCTTGTATAATTTTAAAATTAATAAATATTTATTTTAAATAACTGTGCAATAGATAATAGGGGCTAGGCAAAAATAACATAACCAATTTTTTTCTTCACATTTTGCAGCTTGTGAGGACCATCATTTTGGACAAGCAAAAATATCCGATAGTTATGTCCGTTTTGTATTGGATTATGGTAACAAAATGGACAACGAGGGACATTTTTTTTAATCGTATCGGATTTTTTTACTGTCTAGATTGATAGCCCCAAGTTCTAATTAATGTTAGGTAATTTTTATTCCCTAATCTGATGAAAAGAAAATTGCCCTTTTTCTTTAAACTTCTTAAAAAGTGGAAAGATTTCTGTATACAAAAGTTTTTATTGTGCAAATAATAATTTAATGTGTGTAAAAAACGAACCATAGTCATTATTTTACACAATATATAAAACATAGGTCTACTGTGATAAAACTGATAAAGCAATTCAAGCTGAATCTTACATTTACCGCACATAAGGGAAAATCTTCTGAACATATAATAAGACAATTCCAAGATGTCTGACATTGGGAGACATATAATTACTCAACGTCGCATGTCTGTCTATGGAATACTTACACAAGAGTAAAAAAGGTTTTGTGAAAAGGTTGCGTATAACGATAAATTACGGTAAATAATGATACGGTACCAATCATTCACTAAATATAAAAAAAAAGGATTAAAATTATTTTGTTTTGCTATTAAAATTAAACGACAGGTGAATAACTTTAAAAATGTTGGTAAATAAAATTACTACTAAATATTAAAAATATTTTTGCGCAATAAGCTATTAAGCATTAAAACTAACAATTCAAGCGGATTTTTAAATTAATTAGGCATTTCTTCTACTTTTAAGGTACAGCATGATCATAATAATGTGCGTGTTGGTGGCACAATAACATAACTTGTTTGCATTGTATACGACTTAATCATAAGCCTAAATTGTGTTACTGTTTGTTAACCTAAATAAATAAATAAATAAATAAATAAATAAATAAAAAAAGAAAAACTATTTATTTTGTTCCCGCTTAAGCCGAGATATTTTTTTAAGATACACCTGTATAAGAGACAATTCAGTTATGTAAAAGAAAAGTATAATTATTAAAAGAAGTAATTATACGTTTTATAAAAAATTTAAAGTAAAAAATATTCTTAAATAATTAAATTGCATCAGTCAAAGAAGTGTTTTTTCTTGAATTTGTAATTAATTGAACGAGAATTTCTGTTACGAAAGGAATCTTCTGACACTCCATACCTAAACGGAAAATAACGAGAAAACTTTCTGCTACCATTTTATTACAATTCATTTCTGTTGAAGAAATTGGGCGAACCTTTTTATGATTTTTTAATGCAATTTAATAATTTAAATGTCAGATAACAAGTTATATATTTAAAAAAAAATTACGTTTCTTGAATGCTTTTGATAAAATACAGACTTGAAATAATTAAAAAGCAACTGTCGTCGATGTAAAATAAAAAAGATTAAAACACATAAAATTCGATTGAAAAATGTACCCACCCAGTGATACTCGCGCCATCAAGACGAATCATTTATAAAAATCGGTTTAGCCGGTGAGTAGTTACGAGGGGACATAGGAACGGACAAAAGTTCATACTTACAGGTAAAACACATAATCCTTCTTTTGGGCTTCACCAAAGTCGGCTAAAAATGTTTATACGTATCCGTTGACTTTGTTTAGGGGCGTTGTTCTTGATTTTAATATAAAGTGTGATGAGCTAATTTTTCATTAATTTTTCATTATAATATTCTTAGTCAGTAGGTAATTGTTATGCAGCTGAAAAAAAAGTAAGCGATTAGCATTTTTATTTAAAAGAGTAGGCAATTTCAAAATTCCAGTTCCGTCGTAGTAAATATCTCTAGTTTTTTTCAAGTACTTTTTTTTTGTTATTTTTCTGATAATGTTTTAAAAAATGTAATCAACAGAAATTATAAATGTATCTAACACTATTTTAATCAAATTATTTAAAAAAAAGACCTAGCATGAAAAATTAATAGGTAATATAACTATGATCACCATGTGTATCGTCCTACCGATTGTGCCATATAGTGTGACCTTTTACCCTTTGCCTTTCGCGTGAAATGCCCAAATCTTGTAACAAAGACACACCTCAGTAAATTGCACCACTCCTGCTAATGAAATGACTTCGTGTCGATCCTACTTCGTTAAACTCAGATTTAACCACTGGCTGGATTAAAAAGTGAGATAATAGTAGTTTATGCAACAGTTGTATAAGAGAGGTCAAAAGAGACGAGTGGTGTGGTTACGATGTGAGCCGCAGGCGAACATCGTAAAGCAAGACGCCACGAGTATTTTTTGACTTAGTTATACACCGTTGCATACAATACTTTTTCTACGACTAGGTTTCAAATAAAATGCAAAATTAAATTAACAAAATTTTATTAATATACCTAGGTTGGAATACGAACGAACGAAGCACAGAACAACAAACGAGCGAGAAACATTCGAAAACAATAAAATATGTGTCTATGATTAACTTTGTTTTTAAATTGATGTGCACTTGCCAGGTTTCATATTTTTTTAAAAAGTTGCACAATCGATTTAACTTGTGAAATAGGGACTAAAAAACACCTAATGATTTGAGAAATGAATTCTTTTACCTGATTGGTCGATTTTAATATAGCTGCGTTCTGGTTGGTTGATACCAAATAAAATGGTTTTTTTTAAAGAGATAAATTAGTAAAAGAGTTTACATACCAAAAAGAACCTAACGTTCCGATTGACAGTCAATGTGTATTGTGATTGGTGGTTTAATTTGGTGAAGTATTTTGATTAGTCAAATTAACCTAGGTGTAAGCTTTGGCAGCTAGGCATATCGTTTTGGCTCAAAAAAGCACAAGTGCTGTTAAGGGGAATAGACTAGATAGACTTTTCTACGGAATGTTCTGCGGACATATTATCTATATTCTTATATTAGTGTTCGTGACTATATAAATGACAGATAAAAGTACAGGAGTAGGAAAAACAACAAAAAGCAAGCTTTAAAAAACCCGTCTGTTGTTGCTAACCAATTTAAAATAGTTATAAATCCTAAATGATAGTTCAGAATGAAAAATTAAACATGATTTTTAAATACCTATTCATTGATAACCTATTTGTCATAGTTCGTCGACTTTATATTTTTTCTTTTTTTCAATATGGCTTCTAGCTGCCGCCATATTGAATTTTAAATTACTGTCATAACTTTAGTGACACTCACAAGATTAAGACAAATCTATTGCCTTAACATCGTAAGGCCCAACGTCCTAAATTTAGGATATTTTGTCAAAGTGACTTGTGACTTTAGTTGACCGACAGACGATTCTTTTTCGAACTAACGAAATTTGACGTTGGCCTTACGAGGATAAGAATCATCAAAATCGGTCCATGCGTTTAGTTTTTAGAGTGCCACAAAGGAACAAACATATATAGGCTGATAAACACATTACCCTCCTCCTTCGGCAGTCGGGTAAAAAATTGAATATTGTTCAAAAGTTCATGTTATCTATAAAACAAAATTTAGCCAATTTAAAAATTTCATAATTCTGTGAGTTGTGAATGCGTTTAGTGGTGGTATAAGAAAACCGGTGAAATTACTAGTATAGAAGCATTCCATCTCAGGGTTGGCAATGAATTTGAAGTCTTGGGATAGGAGTCTTGAGAATTCGAAAGTCTATGAGACTCAGATCCCGCTTACTATCAGTTGGCCTGAGAGCTCGTGTGCCATCTCTTTACATAAAAAAAGAACCTTGTGTAGGGTTTGTCCGCATAGCTACCACCACCTTATTCTCTAACCTACCACCATGACAGCATTCATTGTTGTGTACGCTGTTAGTATAAAACAACTTGTAATAGTACATTATTGCCTAGGCATGGAAGTAGGCAATTGCGGGGCGAGTATTGGATTAAACGGACGAGCTTGCGAGTCCGTTTAAAAATACGAAGCCCGCAATTGCTGTTCCTGCCGAGGCAAATATAGTGCTTTTCTCAAAAATCCCAAGAAAAAAATTGTGTTGGAGTCAAATCTTCATCGCTTGAACTCATTTTTTGAATTGCATACAAACAGAAACTTCATGTGAAAAAACCATCACTCCTTACCGCCTTTTTGTTTATGACAAGGAGAAACGCAATTTTTGTTTAAAAAAAAACATAAGCTATTCCAGGCACAAATAAAAAAGTTATTTTTCGAATAAAATTTGGATGTATAAGACTTGTGCCCTCATTTTATTACGGCCCTTTTCACTTTTTAAAAAGTTACAAGCTAGATAGTAATGGAATTTGTATGCAACATTGCGGGCTTGTGTAGCGAGCACGCAATGTTTCTTTTTTTTAATTTGAGAATTGTCAGTAAACTATGTACTTCGCGTCTCAATATTATGTAGATAGGAATGTCAACATTTCCGGATATTTTTGAGAAAAATTACTTGCAAAGAGGCATTTAGTACCAATTTCACCGACTTGTTAATCGACTGTTAGTTCATATATTTTGAGAGCTGTTTAATACTCTAATCGTCTCTTTAGTTGTTGGTGAAATTCAACTTAATCTTGCGACGGCACTCAAAGTCAGTTAATGACGATTAAATTGTTCCTTAGGGCCGGTACAGACGGACTGCATTTGAACTGCAACCCAGCTGCAAAATGGCAGTTCTGATGCAGTTGATGTAACTGCATCGAAACTGCGCGTCCACTTGCAGTTGGCGTGCAGTCAACCTAAGCGGACTGCGCAGTTGGTCTGCAGTTTCGATGCAGTTACTTCAACTGCATCAGAACTGCCCTCGAACTGCCATGTTGCAGCTGGGTTGCAGTTCAAATGCAGTCCGTCTGTACCGGCCCTTAGTGACGATTCTCCATTCAAAACTTTGAAAACAGAACGAGTTAGCTGTCTCTAATGGCGCAACCCTATATACTCAAACCGCGGTTAGATGGGTTACTTCGGATTCAAATTTGATACATTTTGTATGGGCAAATGTTAAATTTTAACCCAAAGTAAGCCTTATCTGTCTGCGGTTTGAATATAGGGTTCGGCCGTTAAATGTCTCGAATAAGGCGGTTAGTCCTCAGGGTTGGCAACGCATTTGCAACTTAGGGTTGCAATCTTGAGATTGTAATCTTGAACTGCCTATGCTCATTTACCATTGCCTTGCGTGCAGAGAAAAAGTTTAATTTTCCGTCTAGAGCATAATACAATAAAAAAAAGTACAATACTACAATACAAAACACTTTATTGTACACCAAACAAAATCATTACAGAGAAACAGCAGAATTAAAAATAAAACAGGTAAACAACAGGCGGTCTTATCGCTGAGCGATCTCTTTCAGACAACCTTAGCTTACCTTCTGTATAGATCTAGTGAATAATCCTTTCACATCGTGACAACTCGGAACTCACGTCTACTTCCGAATGATGCCAACGTGTCTATGAATTATTGAATTATTAAGTGACATGTTTGTATTAAATAAATAGAGTACTTTAGTTATCAGTGTCAAATGTCAAACCACGAGTTTGAAGTATATCACACCGAGATGTTAAAACCACCACGATCAAATATATAGAAATTAGGTGTAGGTAAACAAGAAGAAATATAATAATAATAAAATAATTTCACAGGCTTGTCGATCTAAACGTTTCCCAGGTCTTAATGCTTTCGGCATGACTATTGAAAAGAACTGAAAACAAACTTAATCTTAATTAACAATAAAATACCCTGGTATTAACCACTCTATACCGATTATCACTCTCGCGATGCGACGTTCCCCCGTGTTGTCTTGATGGGTACTGATTCAGACTGAAGTAGCATGACAAATACGAACATTTCCGAGAAAATACGATGTGAAAGGATATTTCACTATATCTGTACCTCCTTGTTGTCGAATATTCCGCAGAAAATAATGATGCTCTTGAAAAGTGCAGAATATACTTATAATAACAGTATAACTGGGTACGTATCAGAACGCTTAAATTTAAAAAGCCTAATGTATCATAATCCCTAAAAGTTCATAATACCTAAAAGTTGTTTTTCTGAAACCGTAAACTTTTCAGGAATTTTGAAAACGCTATTGTATAGAACTCATTAGGTTAGGTTAGGTTTGTTTTGTAACAATCCTGAAAACTTTACGGTTTCAG
This sequence comes from Acleris literana, assembly GCA_946894065.1. Classification (NCBI taxonomy): domain Eukaryota; kingdom Metazoa; phylum Arthropoda; class Insecta; order Lepidoptera; family Tortricidae; genus Acleris; species Acleris literana. The sequence goes on from OX335692.1 coordinate 5,856,796, forward strand.
AAAAAACAAATTTTAGGTATTATGATACATTAGGCTTTTTAAATTTAAGCGGTCTGATACATACCCGTATAACTCAACTGGCTATGATATTGCTTTGAAAATGAGAAATATTAGTCTCTGAACAGAGAGGTTAAAGAATCTGTCTTCGTGAGACCATGATCATGAATTTAATCATACTCGGATTATTTGAAAATCTTGGATCTGGGAATCTCGGAATCTAGATTCATAACTTGGAGTTTGCTACCAACATAACAGAAACTGTCAGGTATCGGAGCACTGCAGCACGAAGCAGAAGTTTGGCATTCATATTACTTAACGCTGGAAACATTATCCGTTTTCACTTGTCTTGTTCCGTTCCGGTCCGTTTTCGGTTCACTGAAGCGTTAGTACTGTCACTTGAGATGCATCGCGTATATAATGATGTAGTTAATTAGTTACATGGGAAATAAATAGAAGTGATTCATTTATGGAGTGACATGACATGCACAGTCAACAATAAAAATACATTTTCGCATAAAGTTGAACAATATGTCTCTCTTTGTAAAAGGTGATGGCATAAATCTATTATAAAGAAAAAAACAGACCTTAAATTTCATCTTTAGTCCTGTCAACCTTTCTTCGATTTTGCGGCAGTAAATTTTCACCCTGAATATCCGAGCTGTCACTCGTGCGTAGTTAGAATACTTGAGCTTTGTGCGATTGGAGCCAATTGAGACAAAGTTCAGATCGTTATCACATTCCTGCCTTGAGACAGACTAAATAAGGAGAGAGGTAAACTTTCATTAATATCTGCTGAGGCTCCTTTTTGTGATCGAGATAGTTATGATTATACACTACCATGTCATAATCACTACTTTGACGAGACCGTAGTTAAGTTCGATTTTGAAAATACGCCTTTTTTCTGTCTAAATTCAAACTTGTAGATATAAGTTGTAACGATATACGTGACGAGTTAAATGGGGTAACGTCTAAAAAATACCTATAACAATATCTGTCATAGATGTTAATCTAAATTACTTATTTGCAATAGTATTACTAAAAGTAAACCTACACCGTTCTAAATTTACGAAGTCAGTGTCAACTAGCGTCAGAACGAAAAATAACAAAAAACACCACGGATTACTACACCACATATTAATTTGCCGTCCTAAATAATAACCGCAAAAATTACGTCGGCACAAAAAATTGTGCCGCAAAAAAAATTACGTTGTCCGTGATACGGGATCGAAAATTAATGCGCAGTTGTTATTTCAATTTCAAAGAATAATCTAATGTAAATTGTCTTAGTCTAAGTAACGTTTAGACCTTTATTATAAGTAAGTACTAGGCTAAGTTATGCATTCTCAAGATAAAGATGAATTAATAGTAAAAAAAAAACAGAGGAATTAAACCCGGTTTCATTGGTAGGGTCTCTATCAAATAACTTAACCAAGTCCTTAAACTATTAAGGTTCCGCGTAAACCTTTCTTTGCCACACCTTTGTGGCACACCCATCGTGTCCAAATTATCCGAAGATTTGCTGACATCGTAGGGCTGGCAAATTCCAGAGAGTAAAAGGGACAGAGTTATTGCAGTCTTTATAGCTCTTTCCTTTTCATACATACATACTTACATAAACTCACGCCTTTATCCCCAGATTGGGGTAGGCAAAGCAACATCTAAAAATTATTTGGCCAGTGTTAATAGATCAATATCGCAATTTATTATCATTCAAAAGAGCTCTCAGGTTCATAGATCAAAGTAAAACACTTTCATAAAAACATGTTATTATAATCTTTAGTAATGTATGAAAACGTGAGTCTTTTAAGGGATCGTTCAGATTTTCTAACTAATGAGAATTCGAACAAACGAAACAGTTGGTAACTGAAATTCGACCTTGTGATAACTATAGGTTAGTGTTGCATCTTGCCTAGGCTCCATGCTGCTCCGATATTCCCAACAACATCTTGTTTGTCTGCTAAAATGTTGAACTTATTGCGTTCAAAAGGGCACTAAGGGTTCACATAAACTACCTTCACGAACTTCACGACCTACCTTTCAGCGTAAATTTAAATGAAACATAAACAGTTACATAAATTCATGTAAACATTCTCAGGTCTCGTTGTTGTTTTATGCGTAAAGCCGTTAGGGATAAGTAGATTTTAGAACGGAGGTTTAAAAAAAGTATAAGGTATCGAGATGCGTAAAGTGTTTTTTATTTACCCTACGACTTTCTTGGGTTAGGCTATGACTTAATTTTATTACTTTCTTTTTTATTTCTTTCTATAACTATTTCGAGGCTGTACAGTCAACAGCATAAATAAGTGATCATTTATGTACCTTGTCACTTTAACGTCGTTTTTGAAATGTCATACAAAATTGTGAAACGATTGAAAGCGACAAGGTACATATATGATCACTTATTTATGCTGTTGACTGTACCAGTATTAAAGAGGATTGTGAAGCGCCGCTAAAAACGCGAAGCAGTAAAAAAAAAACATACAAATTTAGCTCCAGCGATATCGTTTCTCACCCCCTAAATCAAGTCAGATTTCCACGATATCTCTCATTTAATGACCGGAGCAGTTTAAATGCTCACTCGTTAGAAAAATGGATGCTACAGGAGTTTCGTCTGAGATGCCATGCCACTATTAGTCTTATAGCAGTATAATAAATAGGGTGTTTGCCTAATTTTTTATTAGTATTTAAATTGAAGCTTTTTGACCTTCCGAATATAAGTAGTTTTTTAATATCTTTAAATATAAGAAAGCTATAAATGTTTAAAACTTGCTTTTAGACGGAGAGGAAATTACAGGAATAACTATGAAGTCACATTACTCAACCGCCATATGAATTACACGCAAAACATCGTTTCGTGAGAAAGAGATAGACAAAAAACTTTATAAGGCTTTTTTATTTTATTACCAATTTCCAATTTGATTTTGCATTATTTTATATTTATATATTATCCAAATTAATATATGAAATTTAATATCAGGCAAATACCCTATTGTCGTAACGTAATGGAAAATTTGTTAATTTAAAACCTTAACTATGGGTAGGTACTTTTTTGGAAAACGCCCATGTTGTCTTGTAGGTACTTCGTTTATTGCATATTTTGTACACTCCATATTCAAGTACTTAACAACGTAACGTAAAACATTTTGCCAGCCTACGAATTTTCCCGAAACCCCTTAAATCTTGCTCCAATTTTTCACGTGGAAATGTTTTTTATATTTTCACGTTGAAGATATTTGTGATGGCCGGGCTATGTGGAGGGCTATCAAAGTTAAGGGAACTCTGTCGTAACGATGTTGTGTGTACTTGTTCAAGGACGGTTGGATATAACTCTTTGGATAATTTACGCGACGTTTTTTAGGATGTGATTATAAGTTAACGTTTTAAAAAGTTTTTTTTTATGCTCTTAAGGACGTTTTTACGTTAACTGGTTAATAATGCTTAATAATATGAAAGTAAATATCCATAGAATTTGGTAGGTATTGTTAAAGAATTTAAAAGAACTACAAAATGGTCGCAAAACTACAAATATACCAATTGTTATTCCTTGTCAATAAAGCTCTTATTAACTTGACAGTAATGGCAGCCGAGTTGAAAACCATACTATTACAATAGGTATAAAAACAATGATACTCGTACAGCCCAGGTGTGTTATTCTCTCAAAAAACGGCGGGCGGTCGGACGGACGAGCGAATAAAAGCGGCGAGTTTAAGTAGTCCCGTCCGACCGAACAAAACACATTTTAGCGCGTGCATTGTCAATTAGGGAGCCTTATACGTTCGAGAAGTCATGCTGCCAAATTGAATACACGCGCTAAAATGTGTTTTGTTCGCTCTGTCAGGACTACTTAAACTCGCAGCTTGGACCTTCACTCGAGCGAACGACCACCTCTGCTTGTTGAGAGAACCACAACCCAGAGCTTAAAATGGTCGACTGTAAATTTTTGGTACTTTTCAGTAGGTACGCGACTTAAAAGTTGTCAGTACACCTTTTTCGACACTTGACATTTATATTTTTATGTCATACTCATATAAATAGTTGTGTTATATGTATATTTATCACCATACGGAACTTGATTTCAGTTTTGTGAGTATTAGGCACTTAGACAAAAAGGGTTTTCTACTGAAAGGGTGCGATATCCGACCCTTTGTATGATGCGATAGCCTAGTATCGTGATCGTATTCTTACATTCAACCTCCTTACCATGATCTCTTAAAATTAAATATAACCTTGTGGTCCAGGCTTTAGAAGTCAGTTTATACAAAGTTTCATACGACGTTTGAGTCCAGAAGTGTTATTGATAAGGAATCAAGATAGATTCATTATGATATTGAATAAAAATCGGCTCTTCCTAAAAAATAAAATAACTAAAGTTGAATTGCTATAAATTGGTGCTCTATAAAATCTCGTGCTATAATTATTCATTTGCTATAAAAGCCATTTTCTATAACATTTTATAACTATAATTTTAAAATAATTTAATCTATAAGTATATATATAAAAGGCAAACCTGACTGACTTACATATCAACGCACAGCCGAAACTACTGTACTTAGAAACTTGATATTTGGTACAGGGGTTCCTTTCATGATGTAAGTGAGCACTAAGAAAGGATTTTCCGAAAATCCACCCACAACGGGAAGAAATAGGGGCAGTAGCGGGAAACTAATTCTACGCTTACGATATCGCGGGTGTCCTCTAGTTCATAATATACTAGATCGCATTATTGTGTTCGAGTGTGGGGGTAATACAGCTGATGAAATGACTAGCAAAAAGGCATTTAATCTTCAGGGTAAGCAACACATTTTTAAGTCTTAACATTGTCATCATATCAAAATGTCGAAATACCATTTGCAATCTAGTTTCAGAATTCATTTACCATCAGGTAAATTGTTTGCCTTCTGAATGCCATTAAAATCCTAACAGCCAGGACAACAAACAAGATCGAAACAAAGTACCTATTCCAGAAGGTTCTAGCTTTTCTATCAACACGGACCAATCAATGGACACAAAAAGAAGGTGTCAAATGAAATTACGCTGCTCCTTGCAACTTGGAACTATACAAACTCCGAGTTTCTTTAGAAAAAACGGCGCATCTGCTGTTAAATCCCATAGCAATAAAGACTGCGAAGATAACGCAAGAGAGTCGAGCTCGACTTAGCTGTTGAAACACTTAAGCCGTTCTTACTTAGAAAAGCAGAATGCGCTAGGAAAAGTTCATCGAACTTCCTCTTTGTGCAATAAGAAATTCTGCTTGACGAGTCCGTTAAAAAAATGATTGGAAAATAAATTATGGAAGAAGTTTCAAATGGAGCGATGGAAAATCTTAAGGAGTTTAATAGTTTGAAATAGTTTTTAAGACTTTGGAATTATTATCGGAAGATATTAACGGAGCAAAAAGGTTTCAGAATGATTTTTACAAGATAATTCCGTTATCGTCCAAGTTATAGCTCGTTTCTCATTCTAAATTTAAATACAGTACAATGTGAAAAAGGTTTGTGTTAAAATGTCTATACTTCTAAATAAGATTAAAAACATGATAAAATAAAATATGGTTACTCGTCCGCGAAAGTAACTTGGTTTGAATTGTGGTTATTTTTATACGTACAACATTTTATATAGGTAGTTTCTTAAACAACACTTTTTATTTAAAAAAAAAAAGTTATATCTTTAGCAAATTTATTTTCTTAGGCTAGAACTCAACGCATTTAGGGTCTCAGGATTGCAGTCTTAAGATTGGGTAACAGATCCCACTAAACACGTGTTGGTCGGGGTTCTTAATTGCCTCCTCCATGCCATAGTAAAAGAAAAACAACATTATACATATATAGGTATACTAACCATTCTAAACAATACTAGGATGATGGAACCAGTAATGGACAAGGCACAAATAATGGACTTGATTCTTATTTACAGAAGATACTGTCCATTACTGGTGCCTGTCAGCTAAAAGTGTCCATCATTGGAACCGTCACCCTATCTAAGGGCCTTATAACAAACTAATTTGGCTGAGATGCCCTTCTCAAGATATGTCAAAGTAAACGTCAAGTAATAGAAGTCTCTCATTTCTGACGTGCCTTGAGACGGGAATCTTAGCCACGATTAATTTATTAAATTAAAACGGCTCTAAGACTAGGTTTAATTATATTATTATCCACGTGATATACAAAAAACCTTCTTAGTCACAGTACCTTTTAAGTGTTCCTTCTGTTAAATTTTTATACAAAAGAAAGAATCCGTCACGATTGAGCATAACTCAATTCCGAGAGCTCGGGCAAGTTTCAAAAACAATGCGTTTTGCATAAGAAAGTCTTGAATATGAAAAGCTTTTTAAAAGTTTAGCTCCGAGCTTTTTGTTGAGGAAGTGATTTGGAAGGAATAACAGTGTTGTTTGCGTTATTGTTTCAAAAGTTGACAGCTGAGCGATTTAATATTCTAGTTATAGCTTTTGACGTAGAAACCTCGTCGTGTGGTTCTCATATCCATTATTTTAGTTTAGGTTTATTGACCTTAAATTTGTAATAAGTTTTTTTTGGTACTTTTAAGAATTTATTATTTATTACTTCATTACCTTATTATTACTTAATGTAATTTACTTTTAAGTATTGTTGTGGTATGTTTTTATGATTGTAAAAATGACCTTCTGCTGGAGTTTCTTACAGCGCTTCTTCTCCGTAATGACGGTCTTGTCCGAAGCGCTGGTAGATTCACTCTATATTACCGAGGTGTAAAAGAGCCCTCATGTAGCCTATTTGCTGAATAAATATTTTGAATTTTGAATTTGAATTTTTTGAATACAATATTTCAATGAAATCATACTTTTGACTTATACCTATTGTAAATTAAACATTTTAAAGAGCTTTTATTTAATTTAAATTCATTTTACAAAAAATATGTAATGTGTCATGTATGTACGATGAATGTAAGTAAGTGGTCCGCTTCGAATCTCGCAAGTATTTTTGAACAAATTCCCGTTACTGGAATGGGCTGAAATTTGGAACACATAATATGTAAACCCAATGACAATACAATATAATGGAATCAAATAGCTGATCTAATGATGGAGTCGGAAGTTCACACGATTTCCGCTGTACTCAACGTAAGCCTATGTGTTGGAACTCATTAGTTTTGATAAGCAGATAATGACAGCAAAAAAAAAACAATCAGCAAACTAAAACTTGGTTCAAATATGTTTTTTTGACAGAATTTTATTTATTACTTACAACGTATTACAGACGTTATTAAATGTAATACATGTTTTACCTCATAAATAACACAGAACCGTAAGTTAATGATTGCTTGACACGCGCTTGGCTGGTTTTTTTGGTGTCTGCCAAGGTCGTTTATAATGTTCTTTTGTTTAATAGTGTATTAATAAATAATCCTATTTACCTATATGGTTTCATTAGTTTGTGGTTCAGTTAACATTGACTGACCATTGATTTAATTGTACTGACCTCGTATCGTCATCGAGTAGTAATAGGTAAAGTATTCCTACGTAAAAAAACGTACTTATAGAAATAGTGTGTCTGTTTTAAGGGTTTGTGCTTGAGGATAGATCCAGAGGGCCCTTCCAAGATGCATTGCGCTAACTAGCGCTATTCGATTCGTTTTTAAACCAATCGCGTCACTGTTAGATGACGTGATACGAAAAGTCACGTGATCTACCAGTGACGCGATAGGTTTAAAAACGAAACGAATAGTTACGCTAGTTAGCGCAATGCATCTAGGGCTAGCGCTAGTAGGGCCCTCTGTATACGTGCCTCCTCATTTCTATATTCAAGTAGCAACAATGAAAGAGGTAAACCTTAAACGTGGCACTGGTTTGTACTATTAATGGCTCTTGAGGTAACATGTCTAGTTACATAATTTGTAACATTCCTTCACTATGTTAAGGTGCTGTCGAGGCAAACGGATGCTAATCTTGTGGTGAACAGCCTAATGGGGTGGTTCAGACAATTTGCGCTGACGAAGACGGAACGTTCCTTTCCGCACGCCGAGTAATTGTTTGTGTCGGAGTCTATATTTTTTTAAAACGAAACGTTTAACAAGTTAAGCAGACGTCAGAATTTTTGAGGATTAAATTATTTAATGGTAGGTTTTTGTTTGTTGAATCAAAACGGATTTAACGATAAGTCTTTTTAACTAGAGATCGCTTCCAGTTTTTCTTGTAAAATTACATTATGATATATGAAATCAATAATGAAATTTGTGTGAGGACAAAAAAGTTGGACCGTAGTTAAGCGCAGTATCATAGTAACAACGAAGTCGAAAAAAGTTCCGTTGTGCGACGAAAAGTATCCCTACAATTGTATCGCTAATTTTCGTGTTACAACGGAAAAGTTTCATAGAAAATTTAATTGAGTGAGTTAGCGTGACAAATTTTTGGTCCATTCCGATTCGTTTTTGATGATTTTTAGCGATAAGAAAGAAAAATAGATAAGATAAAAAGAACGATGTAGTAAAAACCGGGCAAAGCGAGTAAACAAATTTGTTAAGTTGCTCAAGCTTTGGTAAATAATGTGGCTTCTCATTAAACAATATTTACCTACGACACTCATGATATCCAGCAAATATAATATCAGTAAATGTTAATTTAAAGCGCACTTATTATAATAATATTGCCTTTTTCAACATGTGAGAAAATTTACGAGTGTAATTATAACAACGGAACGTAAAAATTACTCGACTTGAAACCATTTCAAAAGGGAAAAATAATATTTATTGCCTCGAAATACGAATATTCAATGAGATATGGTCGTTTATTGAACCGTAGTGTGGTTCGGGTGCGGATCACTGACTTTTTCAATTTATACGCCGGGAAATACCGCTTTTATGTCGACTTTTTGCTATTGTGTTCAACCGCTTAAAAAGCGTGGGTAACGCTTGAGTTTTACTGCAGGCTTTTGTTTTGACAGTACCAGAATCTCCCCGTGGAGCCATATTTATATAAGAAACAGCGAGCTTGGTATTGAGTTGGTTAAGTGGCTACGTTGTCGATTTGTGTGAATGATTTTTTATGTAACGTTTCAGGTTACATTATTTGGGGTTTGTTATTTTATGTTTTTGTTCTCAAGGGTTTTGTTGTTCTGTGCAATATGATATTGGGCTGTAGCGTAGGTACTTTATTTTTATCCAACCGGCTTAGATTTAATTTGACTGTTTTATTTTTCAATTTTAGGCTTGTAAAATTAGTAGTGTCAACTTTTTACCTTTTGGTGATGGTAGTGAAATAATGTGTTGTAATCAAAGTTACGTTACCAATGTAGAAACGGAAATGGATGATCTGGTAAAAAAATAAATGACTTAGAAAGATCGAGCATATACTTATCAACGACGTAGTTGTAATTTTTTTTGTATACCTGTTTAGGTATCACAACTTAGGTTGTTTATTCTTGTTCTTTATTGCAGAATAATAATTTTGAATGGGTACATGAATCATACTGTACCAGTTAACATAAATATACACTGGATTTTTATTATAAGTTTTTATTACTCCTGTCCGTTTTTAACTATCAGTTTTTTCATTTGAACCTTAAATTATATTTCGGTAATAATTATGTGTCTTTGTTATCATTTGATTTAAATAGATTAATCTTGCGTTTGTGATAAGTTTAACCTTAATTAGGTACAGTCACTAGCGATAATATACATCAAATTGATATCCAATTGGTCTCAAAAATATTTGACACGTCTCTACGTATTACTCGTAATAAAGCGTGTTATATATTTTTCACCGCAATATTGTATATATTCATGCTACTCACTGTACTGAAACGTCATATTACAGATCCAATAATCAAATCGGCACAGTTCACTGGGGATTTGAATTTCAATTGTATTTAGTTAGAAATGTCGAACTGGAGTACTGCCAGGTGGCCTAATAAGCACAGAGTGAGTTAGTTAGTGAAGGTGATTGAATAAAAAAAGTTAGGGACTGAACAGGTCAGTAGGATACCTACTATTAAACCTGCTTTTATATCGCATAGAGAAGGCACCTGATTGTAAATGGGATCTATGACCTATCATCATCATCATCATGTCAGCAGAAAGACGTCCACTGCTGGACATAGGCCTCCCCCAAGGCTCTGCACTCAGACCGGTCTTGTGCTTTTCGCATCCACCGCGTTCCCGCGATCTTTACAAGGTCGTCACTCCATCTTGTTGGAGGCCTACCTATAGCTCGTCTCCCGGTCCGCGGACGCCCCTCAAGAACCTTCTGACCCCATCGGCCATCAGTCCTGCGAGCAGTGTGCCCCGCCCACTGTCACTTAAGTTTGGCTATTCTTCGGGCTATGTCTATGACCTATAAACATAATTAAAATTAGTATTTTAATTATATTTATAGTGAAATAAATATAAAATCGCTATTCCAAAATTCCGCTTCCGTAAAGTATATAAATCATTTTTTGGTCAATGCATTCATTTCTATTATAAATTACCTGACGTCGTTTTAAAGTTACCCTTTCCAGCATTTAAAAATTACTTGAAAAAGTCGTTAAGAGGCCACCTATGCTAAAGTCTGGAGTGTTCCGCGATCTGGATCTGAATAACCATAACGCCTTTGTATCTATTTTTTGGATATATTGAACTTGATCATATTTGCTTGAGACTGTCGAACGTGAAAACACAATTAGAAATAAAATCCTCGATACTTTTATTTTTCAAACATGACACCTTTTTTGCATGTTTTTGGTTGAATCTTCGAAACCCTATAATCTTTAACGATGATTTTCGATTCAATAGTTGAGGATATGTAACTTCTTAATCCTGGCAAAACCTTTTTTCTATAAATGTTGTGGTTTTAAAGTAAACAGCGATTAATTGAATTTAACGCTGCCGTCAAGGCGCGAGCGAACTATCTCCATCTCACATTCTTCGCGCGGAAGCACATAAAGTCATTCCTTTTTATTCTTGTGGGGGCGTGGCACCATAGGTGGCCTCTTAATGTCTAAAGCGTCGAGGATTACCTAACGGACAAAAATGCATGGCCTAAACTTAGTCAATAATAATTAATTCAAATGCAAAAGGTTTATCTTGTCTAGGGGACACCGTTGATGTAGGAAAACATATCGAAACTTTTATGAGGTCGTATTGCACCGTCTTATATATATAGGTGTTTCACATAAATAGGTGTTTTTTTTTGTATTTCTTTTTCTCCCTCTGTCTCTCTCGTAAGATTTTTGGCATGTTTTCCTGCTGAGCTACGCATGTTATTTTTATAAGTATAATATTTAATTTAATATTTATTGCTTTATATAATGCTAGACTAAGTAGTAACCATTGTAATATGTTTAAAACATGACTGACTGCTGAGTTTCTTGCAGCGTTTCTTCCCAGCAGGGGTCTCCTCTTGGGAAGCGCTGGTAGATTCTTGACGTGTAAAAGTGCCCGTGCGGCCTACTTACTAAATAAATATTTTTATCTTTTTATCTTTCGCATTTTCAAAACTTCAATCTAAAGATTGCAATCCTAAGACCGCAAATGCGTTGCCAACTTTAAGGACTAAGATGGAATGCCTTTACGCTAATAACTTCACATTCGAATTTACCAAGTGGGATAAAGTTATTCTGAGATACAACTGACATCTAACGTCTTGTTACGTTCGTATAGAATCATCAGTCGTTCGTATGAATTATAGTTTTAACGAGTAGAATTGGATTGTCAAGTGGAAAGCTTTTGTGGCTTTAACTCACAAACAATACAGAGCTTAAACTGTTTGACTTAGGGACCAAATTAGAATGAAATAATACTTTAGATACCTCAGGGGAGGACTAAAAATTGTTTTTCTAAAACAGAAGGAAAAATAGTTTTTAATGATAATAATAAAACTCTGATTTTATCAAATAACGAGATACATTAAATTCCCCTCAAACAATAAAAACCTTTTCTGAGAAATTCTCAACTCCATGGTAATTTAAGGCATCTTCGAACCATATTTACATTCTATTAGAAGATACAACCTCAATCAGTCCAAGTTTCAAAGGCGAATGAATATTGACTTATCATAAATGTATAATGTTTATTCGGTGCGATTCCCTCTGACGGTGGTCTTGTTTACATGCAATAAAGTATGTATGTTATGTCTTAATTACACCCCATCTTATCTAACTAATATTAACTAATAATAAATGAGAGTCTGGATGTTTGGATGTTTGTTACTCAATCACGGTTCAACCACTGAACGTAATTAAACATATCGTAATTACCTTCTATCGACGAAAAATCACTAGATGATTCCATTATAACAGTAGTATTAAGTAGACCTAATAGTAGTTCACGTGACGGTCGCGAAATTACAGGCATTACAACACGAGTGTGGTTTATGAAACGAGCCGCAAGGCGAGTTTCATAATAGATCACACAAGTGTTGTAATGCCAATTACGCAGAGTCGCGTACAATGCTTTATCTACACACATATTATAAGTACTCTAAGATGGGTTCAGAAGCCGAAAGGCAAATGACCAGCGTTACCTGTGGTAGTAGGTGACAGTGACAGCGATGACAGATGTAACGTAATTTTGAAATTACGTTATCGAATATTGTATGGTAATGAGATCCAAATTTGGAACATCTTCCAAAATGAACAGCTGTCATCGCTGTCACCTACTACCACAGGTAATGTTGGTCATTGCCAGGTAGGTAATGTTGGTAACGCATAGAGGACTTATGATATGTGTGTAGATAAAAATAATTATAAAAGTAACAGAAAACCATTGATTACAGCAGCAGTAATAAACAATTAGGTAATTAAGATTCTGAAATAAACTTCAACACGTACTCCAAATAAATAATTCCACAGCCGAGATAACTTTCAAAGTAACAAAACAAAAGAACAATCAGTCTCCAAATACTATCATTCCAAACGTAATTTACTTCGTAACTTTAGGCATAAACATAATTATTTAGTTATTGTTTTAAACCAATTACCTCGCTTCATTAGCGTAAACATCAATAACTAAGCATGTTAGTTTAAATCTTTTAATAGGATTAAAGTTGTCAAGTCAGTTGGTTTACGAATGTAAGTTAATCACCTTACGACTCAGGGTTAGCAACGTATTTGTAGTCTTATACCTAATTGCAGTCCTAGTGAAAAAGGGTATAAGTCTTCTGAAAATCAAGTGCAAAAGGGTTTAAGTCTAGTGTACTGCATTTAATTTTATTTATACAGTGTATTACGAGCATTTATTAAAACTGCCGATAATATGTTGCTTTAGAAATTGTTTACAAGTATTATCAATTAAAATAACATCACAATAAATTATCTTATATAATGTCCATTTTTAGGGTTCCGTAGTCAAACTAGGAACCCTTATAGTTTCGCCATGTCCGTCCGTCCGTCTGTCCGTCTTCAGCCAAGCTCACAGACTTTGAGTACTAGAAAGCTGTAATTTTGCATGAATATACATATTAGTTACGGCAACAAAAAAGGAAAAAAAAATATAGAAAAAAAAAAACTGTACCTCCCCTACACGTAACGTGGTGAAGTGTTTTTTTTTCTCTTCTACCCCATAATGCGGGGTGTCGTTGGATAGGTCTTTAAAAAATATTACGGGTTTGTAAAAACAATATTTCGATTGCGGGATCCGTTTATGAAATATTTAGCTTTAAAGCGCAAATTTTTGTTGGAGTCAAGTGTACCCCCTACAGCCAAAACTACAAATACTAAAAATCTGAAAAATATCTTAAATGAAAGCACGTATAACGAATTTTAAAGGAAAACTATGACGACTAAGTGGACTTGATTGGTTCCTGAGATACAGGTGACTATAGTGTTTATACCTACTAAAATGACCTAAGACAGCACCAAATAACTTCAAATAATAATAAAAATATTTTATTGGAATCAAAAGAGCACCTCCACCAACTTAATTAACTTAAACATAAGAAACCTAACATAACATAAGCATTGGTGGTGCTGCATCCTGACGCCAAAAGGGGTCCACTCAGCATGTGTTGCAGCACGGGTGCTGCAACGCTGATTTTCAGTGGATCCCAAGTTTGCGTGCGACGGTAAAAAACATCTTAAGAAAATATTATAACTTGCTGTCCTGTTGAGTGCACTCGCATTGTCCTAAAAGCTGATTGTGTGAGTTAGTGTGTGGAAATAAATAGGCAAAAGAAAATAATGTGTTTAAATAAATGATTTATTAATATAATAATAATTTAATTTTCTACTGCGTATCTTTCCAAAACCAGATTGAACTAAGTATTACTGCCAACAAAGTTTGACACTGCACGAACTGTCTATGGTTGGGATTTCTGAATATTGAGTAGGTATTTTTTTAATTTGTACTTAAATGATCCAATTAAATAGAGAATTACTTTATACTTGTGGTTTTTTGAGATAGTTTTTGTGTATTAACGGCTTCGAAATCCTACACTGAGCATGTTCAGACATGCTCTTGCCCAGGTTTAATGTAGTGCATGTGCTGCGTGTTCATCGTTATCAGTATCGCTGTTGCTTAGTACAAGGCATGTCGTGGTACGGGGGCAAATCATAATAATCAAAGTATCCGTCGACTGTCATTTAACACTTGTCAAATTGATGTGCTTTATATTGGTAGCAATTAAAATTTTGTTAGAAAGTTAAAAACGACTGAAAATTTGTTTATTAATTAAATTAATGTAATGGTTACGTTACAGATATACGTTATTTTAACCTCCTTTAAAAAAGCCAGGGTGCTGGTAACACACTTATTCCCTTTCTTATTACGAGTTAAGTCGACTTGTGCCCTTTTTCACTAGGACCCCAGCATTGTGGGGGGTCTTTATAGAGTGGCATAACGTCGGTGGTACTGCAATACCGCGTAACTAACAAATTCAATATATTTCAAAATGTACCTTACTGACTTACTTGCTAAGGTGTATTTTGCACCTTATTTAATTTGTTAGTTACGCGGTATTGTAATATCACCGACGATAATCATTGTATGTCCTTATGTATTGCTTGGTCGAAAATCGTTTTTTGAATCGAGACGTTTAAAAAAAAAAAAAAATTTAGAAGCTGGTTTAACTAGGATATTTCATAAATAAATTTGATTATTCGATAGATAAAACCCCCTACATAATCTGACCCCTTCTGTCATAGCTGATACTCTTAAACGGCTCAACTGATTTTCATGAAACCTACAACACAACAACACACAAACACAATGCTACAAAAAAAAACTTGTCAAATAAATAAAACCTCATCCAAATCGATACATCCGTTTAAGAGCTACGGTGCCACACACACACACATACACACACACACACACACACACACACACACACACACACACACATACATAGACACACACACAGAGCTATAAAAGCAATGTAGGTATTTAAAATATTTAAAAAAATGCTTTAACCATTGCCAGAGAGTTCTTTTTATTAAAGTAAACTTACCTTATCTTTAATATTGTTAAACCACGATAATAATTGACGTAGCTATTTCAAATGAAAACCTCTGAACTATTTCCATTTCATACATATTTAACGTTGGGTTTCCTTGGATTTATTACCATTCAAACCTCAAACTAGATAGTTACGGGCTCCCAAGTAACCCAAACAGTACTGTGTATGCATGACTAACTCGCTCAGTAAATTACTAACCGTTGATATATTATTTTAAGCTGTGAATATGAAGGATACTGAGAGAATATTGTTAAACGGCCGATTAAGATATTAAAAACAACTTAAACATTACGTACTCTTTTATTAATAAAATTGCAATAGTAAACTTTTACTCACTGTGTTCTTTTTATTCAAACTAGTTTCAGAAAGAGGCCTTTACTGTGTCACCATAGCCCTTTTTTTGCTAAGCCATAAAAAACATAATTTTGACTACATCTTTTTAAAAATACAGGAAATATTCGTAACAAGAAAAAAGCAAAAAAATTGCATTGAAATCATTTTGATAAAAACAGGGTAATTTTAGTTTTGAGGGAGAGCGCATGCTCTCTAGAGACAAATTTAATGGTGCAATAGTTTCTTTTAAAAAACAACAGTATAAAGTAAGTTTTACAACGTCTGGCTACTTACTGACATTAATGTTGAAAGAAATTCTAAGTAGTCTGCAATATTTAAACTAAAAATTTACGTTTCTCTTTTCTGCAAAATTATGGCTGTATTTTCCATCATAAAGTAACCTTCTCCGTAAACCACGTCCGAATTCTCCGGAAGAAAAATGTAGTAAAGTAAATAGGGATTTACCTTTTACAACCATAAAATTCCGTATAATATAAATTTTGTGAGACCGCTCGCAACCTTCTGATTAAAGAAGACTTTTAAATTGTGTTTATGAATCATAATATTGAGGACTAGGTTTTTATTTTAATTTTCATTCTCCAAAAAATAATTCTCAATATGATAAGGCAAAAAGTTTTATATACAAAAGTCAATTACGACTTCTGCTTTTGAAATAAGAAATTATAATTAAATGGATGGTTAATACGAGCTTAATAGACCAAATAGCAGAAGTGCAAAAAACTTCTCTTGTTCTACCAATTTCCCTTCCGTCGTAAAACATTTAACGATATGCCTATCAAATCGTAGGCTCTGGGATCCTGCTTACATCAAAATTACTTCTCAGTATGTACTCCTAACGACTAGAGCTTGGTCGAATTCATTTCACAGAGAAACGAGTTTATTCTGATAAGTCAAGTATTTTTCACGTATTTTTAATATTTTTTAAATACTGTATTACTGGATTTTTGAAAAAAATCATGTTCCTTAACCGGGAATCGAACTGGTCGAATATGACAAAACAATAAAGTCGTGTTTTATGATGTACAGATCGAAAGGGTCATTTATAGTGATATTCACATATGTCTATAACACTGACACATTTAAATTAAAATAAAGACCGTAAAAAACCCCTCTTTATGATTTTGCCATATTCGACCAGTTAAATTAAGGCAGGCAAATTTTCAATAATCCATAAATTGCTCATTGAATGCAAAAGGGCCACAAATCGAAAATATCAGAAAATCTCCAAAATAGTGATTTAATCGATAATAATTTAAAGCTTATCTGAAGACACCAGTAATTTTCGTGTGATTTCCGGCTGAACGGATCAACCGCCGTTTTTGAATTTTAACGGTTAGCGGCATATCTTCGGTGCAAAGCTGCCATTTTATCAGTTGCGTCGCAGAAATCGAAGTGAATGTACGTCAGTTTCGTGGAAAACGGCCACAATCCAAAAAAGTACCTGATACTGAGTGCATTGTTCTGTACAAAAGTGCCATATTTTGGAATGCGGAAGTTTTGCATTCCAATGTCAAGTAAGTATTTTTACAATTTATACTATAATAGTGCCATATTTAAAAATACGTCCGTTTTGCATTTTAATATTAAGCAAGCATGATAAAATTTGTCAAACAATAGTGCCATATTTTAAAATACGTCCGTTTTGTATTCCAATATCAACCAAGCATGATCAAAATTGTGATACAAATTATGCCATATTTTATAATATGTCCGTTTTGGTCGGAATTGTGAAATTATTTTGTGCCATATTTGAAAAAACTTCCGTTTTGTATAGAATTATATGCAGGATAGTAGAAAATTATTTCACATTAAAATGATGTTTTTGTTAATGTGTTCGTTTTGTAGGAATATTATTGCGTTGAATGTTTAATTATTTTAAAACAATATGGACGTGTTGGCATTTAACACTTACGGTAAAGGTAATTCAAGGTAATAATAGCGAAGAAATAAAAAATCTAACTAGCTTGAGACGTTCGAGTGTTATCATTCTGTGTTAATGTGCATGTTGCGTATACTGCGTGGGCGTGTGTGTGTGTTTGTGTAAGTGTGTAAGGTATTTAAATTAATGTGTGTCTATGTAACAGTTCTTATATTTCATTAGTTAAATTACAAATAAGGATTTTATTTACAGAATGAATAACCGAGCAAGAAAGATTTTGAACATGGCAGTAGGTACTACAAATAAAAAAACAGACAAAAATGAAGCCTGCTCCACTCACAATTCTGAACTGGACAAGAAATCCAACATTCCATCACTACAATAAATTTATGTTGTCAATGTACCTATATGCTGTACACAAATTGCCGAAATTGAGAAGTGTCACTCAAAAGTTTCTTATTAAAGGACACACTCAAAATGAAGGGGACGCCGCTCATTCATTAATTCAACGAAACATTGTAAGGGCATTAAAATCATCGCCAATTTATGTGCCTGACCAGTACATTACTCTTATAAAGACCGCTAAGAAGAAAGGCACACCTTTCGCAGTTCACGAGCTGATGCATGTTAGTTTCTTGGATCTAAAATGTCTAGCTGTCGGCAATTTTGTTACAACCGAAGATGGGGATAAAGTAAAATGGTCGGATATAAAAGTTATTAAAGTCCATCGAGAACATAAAAACAAATTTTTGTTCAAGACTTTTTACGAAAACGAAGAGTTTACTTCAGTATCTACGCTGTTTTTTTTTAATCATCGATTGAGACTGATATAATAGTGCCAAAAAAACTATTCAATAATAAACTTAAAATAGCTGAATCAAAACTAAAGGGTATACTTAAACTAATCGATAAAAATATAAAACCTAAGTATTACGAATCTTTTTATAAAAAATTGTTGTTTTGTGCCTTAAATATTAAATTAGGTAAAGAAAGAGTCTGTGATTTCAACAAGGCTGTTATTAATTAGAAAATGAATATGATTGTTTAAGTTGTCGTCATAGAATTTAATACTTAGTAAGTTGCTACAAATTTATTCGAAATAAAAGAGAGAATGCTTTAATATTAAACTTTGATACGGGTAACTAACTTTTTTTATATAAGTAATGAGATTTTTTTATTTTTGTTACTGTGAGTCATTTTATACGCCATTTAACTTGTGATTTAGCTGTAGCAAACAACTCGTGTATTTTTCAATACCTGACACTGATTATTGCCTTATTGGCTTATGTACCAACATAAAGATTTTACTTGTTTGTTCTTTTTTAGAATTTTTATTTTGCTAGAGGTGTAAGTTCCTTTAATTAAGTTTAACTTAAACATTTTGATAATTCTTAAGAATTTGTTTTAGATCTCTTGTTAACCCTGAATTAAAATAGTATAGTGATAAGAATACCTATTTTTTGTTTACTTGGATTTTTATTGTATTTTTATTATGCTATAGGTAAAACCCTACGTTTAGCTTAAAAAAAAATTTGTATTTTATGAGAAAAGTCTATTAAATTGAATTTATTTTTAAAAGGGGCATGTGTGTTTTTTTTGATGTGGGTTAATGGTACAACAATGTCATTATTTTAAAAATATAGCTCATTAATTGACGAACATAGTGGTATATTAAAATTATAAAAATAAGACATAAAAACATTAAATATAATCAAAAAACCTGTTTTAGAATTGGTAATGGCTGTCCTGTAAAATTATGCCATTTTGATTTGTGGCCCTTTTGCATTAAATGAGCGAAATGTACTAACAATTGACAATATTTCAAAAAAATAAGCATTTTTGTGTTTTCGCGTTTATAATAGCTGGTTAAAAATTAGAGTACCCGTGTTTCTTGCTTTTTCTTTATTTAACTTAAATTCATCGTTAATCATTTATTAAAGAAATAGTCATTAAAAATACCGTATATACAAAGTTAGGAATACTGATGTCGTGATCTTAGCATGATATAAAATAAAAAAAGTAACTTTAAAGAAAAACAGAACTGACTGTCATGTCATGTCACTTGTCAACCATAACAACTGTAACAACATAAATTTGTCGACTTTGGACAGAATGCGGCTATCCGCTTTTACAAATCCGTTAGTCACTTTCATTTTAAATAGCGTATATCAAAACAATAGTATTACGAGAATCGAAAGCGTGTCGTTAGAATCAAGTAATCCGTCAGACAGATGAAAAATGGACATGACAGTTGTATATTTTTTTCAATTCCTATAGTAATAAATGGACTAAGGGCACCATAAGTGTATTCCTAACATTCACAATCCAACTTTTTTTACTGTTTTTCCTGAATATAAAAAAAACTACTGCATAAAAAAATGCAAAAATATTTTTACTGTAATCAGCAGTGTAAAATCTACAAACGGTATTTTATTTTACTACCTTAGCACATATGAATTGTTGTCAATTGTTTTCAAAAATAAAAGTAAAGCTGGGCATTCGCTGACGTGCCGTTTGTCTCGGCGACAGATCGAGTGCATACAACTGGATGGGCGTAATATTTTTTGACCACATTCACGCGCCAGACTGATTAGGAAATAGCAGCCAGAGAACACATTCACGACGATGCCACTTGGCTTCGCGCGGTGGCGTGGCGTGTTCAAACGTTGAATTTCGACATTCACGATAGTTCCATTCGGATGGCGCGTTGGCGCGTTGCGCTGGTTTTCCGTGCATTTGGAAATCTAACGGACTGCGCCAAGTTCTTTTAAACGCTACAGTTTTGACATTCACGGCTCGTTTTTGGCGAGGCGCTGCTCTATTCGGCTTGTTGGAATTCGGCTTCGGTCGTGAATGCCAAGCTTAAGCTTCTCCTTTGCGAAGAATTTGCTATTTCAAATATTTAAGTAAGAGCTTCTATCACAACAACATTAGAATTATTATAAAAAAGCAAAATAGGCTTATTTTTTTTGGAATATCACCTCTGTATACATGTAAAAAAATTGTCGAATTCTAGAAAATCTATACAAGAAACAATGTATCATTACATTCATGTTAAAGTTAATATTGTTTTGGTCAACCATATCAACTAAAATAATGTCTAAGTTTCACAATATCTAGATGATTTTGCCGTAAGCAAGTAAAATGCTGCTACTAACATGTAAAAGCTTTATATTACTTTTCATAAATATAGGAGTGAATGTATGACCCGCACGTGTCCTCAGATATGAACTTGTTCCCGAGTCCCCCCGGGGGTAGAGGGTTTTCGTTTAAGTGGAATATTCTAAGGACAATATTATGGTAAATTTGGAAGACCTATTTGGTTGGGTTTGATAATGTAGTGCGTTATACAATCGTGTTTAATGGAGATGTATAATTTGTACTTTAAGAACAAGAACCCAATAATTCTCGTTTGAATTTTGTAATTTGTAAAGAAAAACTGAAGTATAATAATATTGGATATCTCTGACATCTTCCAACAAATTTTAAGCTTTTAACAAATGCCTAAAATAGGACTGGAGGCAAAATTTACCTTTTTATAAAGAAGCTTTTGTATGTCAGATACTATCGTGTAATATTCTTGTTTTGATTCGGTACACTTTGATGTTTTTATAAACGATTATAAAAAGAAGAGATCTAAATTTTACAAAAAAAAAAAACAGCATAATAATATCTCTTTGAAAAATTGCTTTTTATAATCGTTTGTAAATAAATTATGTATGTTTTAATAATTAATTTATGTTTTACCATTTTATCCCTAACAAGATTTTAATCTCTTTTGAATAACAAGTATTTTATGAATATTCATAATTTTATAACACAAGCCATAATACATATATCAACCAGAATGTCATATCTTTTTACGACGACATTTTCGACGACCTACCGAGCTACCGGTCCTGTGTGCGATTCCCGGTATGGGCAAATATTTGCGTGATGAGCGCTAGTATTTTTTTTGAGTCTCGGATGTTCTCTATATTTTTTAAGCATGAAGGCAGGTATTTGGACTGTTTAACAAAAAGGGTTTCTAGTTAAGGACTAAAATTAAAAAACTCTAATTTTAGACAGGTGAGTCACGAAAATTAATTATTCATTTATATACTGCCCTCATAAGCCAATTGGAGGTATCTCAAATTCAATAAACGAAGCAGATTCAATCTTCACCCGGTAGTAATATGGTCGCACTTGCTACAGGAGTTTTGCCTGAGATACCACCATTTGTTTTATGACGGTATAGTTAATTTTCGTGACTCACCTGACTAAAATTAACGGTCCCTTAATGTTAGCCCTTAACTATGTACACTTTTTTTGAAAACCGCCCTTTTCTCGTTAACGTTTTCTAATATCTGTAGTATAAGCCCATGCTTAGTTTATTTATTTTGTAAACGCTTAATTAGATTATAAATATGACAAGATGATCTAAACCTCATTAGTTATTCTGTAACATAAAAAGATGGGCAACTTACTTCGAAAGTAAGAAAATAATTATTTTCAAGCAGTCAAAAGAAAATTTTGATAAAGTTGAACTACATCAACGATTCTAAGTTTACCTCCTTAAAAGTTATTATACATCAATTTAAATGAGGTACTTCTATAACTCAACCAAGCCGACTTAAGATTCTTACTTCTTCAACTCGGATAAAAGCGTGCCTAAGTGCCATTGACGATCAAACTTCAAAACCTTATGTTCAGAGATCTGCGGAACTGGGACGTTTCTGTAACTGACTGCCTCAGGGTCTGAAAAAGCGAGGTTAAGTGGAATGTGATGTTATAAAACGTCTTAAATTATAGAATGTTAACGACACTGGAGATGTACTCATTGTCACGCTTAAAAGTTTCACGGGAAACACTGGAGAAATAACCATTTTTTTACTCGGCAATTTGTCTTAATTTTATGCTGATGTTGAAAAGAGAGTCGCTTAAGGGTTGATGTTTTTTTAGGGTAACGTACCTCAAGGGCGCCCAACGGGACCCTAACTCTAAGTCCAGTTAGTCTGTCTGTTCTAACTATAATGAGCCTATATCTTTTGAACCGTAGTGACATAGCTGTTTTTTTTCTTCAGAATGTGTGTTATTACGGAGGATTAACAAACACTTCCAAAAATACCAGCACTCAAAAAAATGAGAGCTTACAAAGAGAGATTTTCACTTAGTTAAAAAAAAATGATTACAATAGTTAAGATATTAGTTATATCAACCAAAGCTGATAGTTAACGACGGCAATTTCTTTAGTGATTCAACTAACATCTTAGTTGATGGATCTCACGTCCTAGTTGATGTATCTATCGTCTTGTTAGGCTCGTATGGGATCAAGACGCTTATGCACAACAATCAAAATCTTGTTACAAGCGACCAATTATTTTTTTCAGTGAGGGAATCCCCGTACAAAAGACCTGTAACATAAATAATGGAAAACTATATAAGCGTCAAATTTGGCATGATTGTAGTACAAACTAAAGAAAAACAACAAATACTAAAAAAGGGTCAAATGTAAGTTGGGCTCGCCACTGATTGGATTCGAAATCAAAATCGAAATAAAATTAAAATCGGATTAAAATAATACCTAATATGCGACAGTACCCTCGGTGCGCGAGTCCGACTCGCAACTGACCGGTTTTCTTAATGTTAAAAATAATCTGCCTCAATCTTTTGGGCTTGGTTAGGTTCTCTAGTTTTTTTTTTTCTTTTCTTGTTCATAAATTATTAAAGTTGCGAAATTATGATATATCTTACAAACTTGGCAATGTACGAGAAGTACGAAGAAATAAAGAAAATAAAGGTCAAGATAAAAACAAATAACAAGTTGGATAGATTTCTTGTGCCAGTTGCCTACATTCCTCAAATTGGTTTTCAAATGATCAGACATTTTTGTGAAAATATGATGACAATAAACTTATCCTAATTGATTGATCTGTTAATAATAACTTTTAACCGTTGAATAAATACTGTGGAAAGGTATACAAAAACCCTTGTCCAATTCCTTAATAAATGATCAAGCCAACTAGCTGGCGTCGACAAATATTGAAACTTCTAGAACAATCGAACTGTTGACCCCCGTCAATGTTGGGTCATTTATTTTGACAGCTGTCATACGTCTTATTACTTTTGTGAATTATGAACCGAAGTTGGATTTCCCTCGAGTGGCTAAAGGTCTGCCTTTACAAACTTTGTATAAAGATAAAGCTAGACAAAAAGAAAGTTTTTGTGAAAACGGACTCGTCAAAGTTATAACTACATTTTCGTCTTAATTAGACACAAGATGTAACAGGTAGATAGATACAATAATGGTACACTGCAGTATAAAAATTCAATACCATAAAAAAGACAGCAAACATTATTAACGTTTAATAAATTATTTTAAATATTACCAAAAATGATGTTAAAATTTCGTTTAACTACTACGCTTGTTGCAGATTAGGCATTACCCGAATATTCATCGGGGTTTCCATATGCCCAAAAACTTCCTACAAAAGAATTTGCACCGATTTGCCAACTTCCCATTGTGCAAAACGTATTGTGAATTTCTCGTAAGGGTATCCCAACTTTCCCTGATACTGACGAGTTAATCAAAAGCCTCCCCAGTCCTGACCTATCTCGCTCGCCCATCTATAAGGGTGTTACATGAATTTCTCATAATACGCAAAAATATTTCAGAAGTTCCCCGGGCGGTACGTTGGGTCCTACTTATAATAAGTATTGGAAAAATGATATTGAAAATGATTCAAGTTAATCTTGTAGAAGCAGTTGTTAGCTTGGAGATTTTGTTTATGGAACTTGTAAAAGTTACTAAATCATACATAAACTTACGTTGCCAGTTTAAGATTAAAAAATTAAATGTAAGAAAATTCTGTCGTAAAACAATTGATAGGTAGTAATTTAAAAATAATTCCAATGATAGATGTAATATTTAAAAATGTTTTCCATCGAGATTTTACATACATTTTATTTCACATTACATATTAGCGATGTTTTTATTTCTGGTATTGTTTGATTTGGCTGTATACAAAATATTTTAATTTAAACTTCTGAATGAAAACACGATTACTTTTTTCTCGCCAGTCAGTGCGAAAAATAATTCTCAACTTTGTTCTTATCCAACGAAATTAAACAAACAGATTGAAAATATTGAAATAGTAATGGATCGTTGAAACTGATATTTGTTCAGTGGTGTTCAAAACATTTATTTAACCCGTGATTCTGCATAAACTAACCCAAATATTTGTTTAGTAACATTTCACTTATACTCCCCAACGTAAGTACCCAACGCGGTCCCAACTCCTGAACCAATCTCAGGATTACGATTTCACGCTTATGTAACTTCGGGAAAACGAAACTGCGTCGCATATTCGTTCCATAGCATAGAACGGAATGGACAAAAGCACAAACCAATACGCGCTAGTAGCTTATGAGCCTTCGTGACCGGTCTCCACCTAGAATACAAAACAAAATTGATAGAATTTTCGGCAGCGTTTACTCGATATTCTGTACAGGGTTGACCATGATCACAACTACTACCTAAATGTCGGGACTTTATGATAAGAGAAGCAAAAAAACATGCGAGTTACCTGATGAGAAGTAATCATCGCCGTTCATGAACAATGCAAACTCAAGAATGTTTACTGCATCCTTTCTATCCGGGCGTTCATGAAAAGTTTTTCGAGAAAAAATATTCTGTACAAATTTCAAATCTGTCATCCAGACAGTCCGAAACATAAGAGCTTTTTATGTATAGATGATAACCTTGTTTACTAGAGCTGTTTTTTACTCAACCCAATTCCAACAAACACTTAGCTGTTTTATAATGACACGAAACACGAATTTTGCGACTACTGCATAATTATACAAAAACGGCCGCTACACGATTTGCTTCAAAAAACGCTAAACATTTTCCGCTGAGCCAGTTGAAACATTTTTTTCCCCCAAAAATGTAACTTTAAAGCAGCAATTCCTATTCTCAGCATCTTTTTCGTTTCCTTTTTGCCAGCCCTGCCGTTGTCAAATATTGGCCGAATCGCCAGGGGCTTTTAGAGCTAGATCGAACCGGCTCAGTCCAGTTTTCTCACCTTCGTAATAGTAGATTCTGGTAATAAGCCCAATCACGTAGCTTGTGGTTCCATACGTGCTTCACCGGTAATGCGGCCAGAGGGGTTCGGCCGCAAATGCAGGGTGATATATAGCTTTGATATTTTGGTGGTTTTGCTATGGAATGAAACGTAGTCGTTGATTGATTTATGTCTAACTAACGTTTGCCGGCGACGTCGTTTGCTTAGGCTGCGGCTCCACTGAGGCGGAGATGAGCGGAGTAGAGCGGAGCTGTGCCAATATAAACCAATAGAATCTAAACTAACGTGCGCAACGCGCGCTCGACGTGACCGCATGCGCCATCTTTTGGTTAATATTGGCACGGCTCCGCTCAACTCCACCCGTCTCCGCCTCAGTGGAGCCACAGCCTTAGACCTTAGT
Organism: Acleris literana; assembly: GCA_946894065.1. Lineage (NCBI taxonomy): Eukaryota > Metazoa > Arthropoda > Insecta > Lepidoptera > Tortricidae > Acleris > Acleris literana. The sequence goes on from OX335692.1 coordinate 5,882,892, forward strand.
TTAACATTATTTAAGAATTAAGTAAGTGCTTTAATCTAAGTCATGGAATAACCAAATTCAATCAGCCGCTTACACGTCGAACATCCAGCGTACACGTAGAACTTTAAAATGTTATAACGTACTCGTATCAATAAATAAATGATTATCAATCTTAAAGCAGGCAACGATAAACATACTTACAGAGAAATAACTACTTATATAAGTCTTAGAAAACACCCAAGACTCAGAAACAAATCTCGCTCGTCACACAAATATTTGCCCTGAACGGACATCAAATCCGTGACCGCAAGATTCGTAGGCAGGGTCACTACCAACTAGGCTTAACGCGTCGTATTTGTAGTATTTAAAAAAAGTGTCAGATTAATTAAAAGTGAGAAGCTAAAGTTTTATTTATGTTAAGAGTTTAAAATATTTATAAAGCAAAAGCGAGTGAAACTATTGAAGAGTTTATAATTATTTTTAGCCCTTATTACGTGTACAAAAACCATTTTGAGTACTATAAAAGGTAATTAATAATTGTAAAAACCACGCAGTTTCCACTTGATATCGAGAAATGTAAAAATGCGTGTAAAAATGCTAAAGATTTTTATTGGATTGATCACCAAATCCCTGAAGAAAGAATAAAAGAAAAAATGCAAACGTTCCTATAATCCTGTATTATAATGGAAAAATCCAAACGAGCGTTGAAATTCATCTTAAAATGTTACAATCGTGAATTCAGTGCTAGCAGAGAAAAAGGAAATTTTTGCATCGTCGGTTGTAGAAATCGAATTGGCGTGTCTTTGAGCGTTTTTATATTTTTTTGTCAGCTATTTCCGAGCGACCTATTCGGAAGCTATTTGACGGTATGGACTGATTCTTCAGTTTTTCTAGTTGATCAGCTTCTGAAGTACAGAATGGCAAGTACAGTTTGAGCAGAACAAAAATAGCTCTAACAAAAAGCAATCTTTCAAAACCCGACTGATGCTAACCAAATTTAAGTCGTTATAAATCCTAAATGATCATTCAAAATGAAAAATGATGAAAGAAACCTAAAGATGATTTTTAAATCCCTATTCAATGATACCCCACTTGTCATAAATGGTCGTTTTTTTTTTATTTGCTTAATATGGCGTCTGGTTGCCGCCATATTGAATTTTGATTACTATCATATCTTCAGTGACACTCACCAGATTCAGACAAATCGTTTGACATAAGAATCATCTATATCGGACAACGGGTTTAGTTTTTATAGTGCTACAAAAGAACAAATATACATATATAGGCTGTGAAACACATTACCCTCCTCTTTCGACAGTCGGGTAATGAACGCGATTTGTATTACATGGCCGAAATACTATTGCAGTATTACCGACACGTCATATAACACCTCAAAAACAATATGGTTTTATCGAGTAGAATAGAGTCAATTTTTTCTTGTTTGCCTTTTATCGTGCTTGAATTTTGATACATACATACATACATACTTTCACGCCTGTCTCCCAAAGGGGTAGTCAGCGACTATGGAACGCCAGGTGCCCCGGTCTAAACATACAACTTTCGCTTTCTCTACATTCATCAATCTCTTCATGCACGTACGTCGGTTTCGGGTGCTTTTGATTTGGCCCTTAGTCAGTACATCGCGAATCTGATCACAGTACATCCGTCTAGGACGTCCCCTACCGGCATCTCCGCTCACTCTCGCTCGCCATATCTCTTTCGTAACTCTTCTTTCATCCATCCTTTATAAATGACCAAACCATCTTAGCATAACCTTTTCGATCTTAGTCACTACATCTTCTTTCAAACCACATCGTTCTCGAATCTCGCTATTTTTAAGTCTATCTATCATCCTAACTCCACACATACTAATTTAATTTAATTTTAATTTTAATTTTAATTTTGATCTAATAAAATAAACAAATGGCGGGGGATAATTTCACACTAATTGACTTAGTCCCAAAATAAGTTCTAGACTTATAATGGGTTAGTATAACGATAAACATTTAATTAAACATACATTATAAAGAGTAATCCATCGTCTTTCTTTACAGAGTTTTCGCGTCTGCCTGTCTGGGCCTCTATTCAACACGGTAAAAACAATATCGTTTTTGACCTGTAATGGTAGGTATTATTTTAGCTGTCATGTAAATAAGAGCTATCAAAATGTTGACAATACGATAACAGCTCAACAACGATATTGTTTTTACCGTGTTGAATAGAAGCCCTGTCTATCTGATTATCCGCTAACTCCTCCTAAATCACGCAACGTATTTTAATTTTTGCTTTCTCCATCAGTTGGACATTTTTCACGGAAGGTTTTTATGTATAATCAATTCTGTTTTGTGTAACAGAAAACTCACAAAAACCGAAGAAAAGTGATGGCCGCTAGTTTATTTATTTATTTATTTATTGTATATTAAGAAACAAACGGTCTTATACAATTAGGGTAACAATGAAATAGGATATACAGTATGACCTACAGTCTCCTTAATTATTAAATATACTAAGTAGACATAGCCTAAATGTAATTAGCTAACTATACTTATGCCACGAAGGCACTATTACATGCAAAAAATAGAGTAACTACGATAATAATGAAGTGGTAATGGAGTACATGCACACTATAAATATACGCGAATAAAATAAAGATTACAAATAACTATTGTTTAAAAGCACGTTTTAGGTTCCTTATTGTACAGTTAAACATATCAATATCGAAAAGCCTTGGGTTATCATTGAATAACCTACAAGCACGCCTCACATAATTATTACGTGCATAACAAGTTCGAGCTTTAGATACTGCGAATAATTCCTTTTTGCGACACTGGCGCTGCAAGCCACGAGGGACTTTAAAGCTTATCTTATGAAGTAATGAGGGGGCGTCCAAATGACAATGTACTATTTAAATACATAGTAATCGTCCAAGACTTGTCTTATCTTATTGGTGGGGTCCTTACGGATACACTTCGACCGTATGGGATCTTTTGTGTAATTATCCCTCTTTTAGCGCCTAATCCAATGTAGCCTCCACCCCTGCCAAAAAGCGGACCGTCGAGTGCAACGGCAGTGCCTTGGAATCATTTGGTTCTGGGTAGCCACAACCCGTCTAAGACGCAGAAACAAAGGATCGCTCATCACACAAGTGACATGATGGGCCGCTACCTTCGTATTCAGGGTCATTACCAACTAGGGAAACCACGTTGTTGACAGATTTGAATAATTGATGTGTTGTTCTCCACACCTAAATTCACGTCCGTTAAGTTAATTTAGACACCCGCAGGCCTTTCTCGGAACACACTCGCAATCATAATCGTTTTCATTTTTGATAATCGAAGGTTTGTCTGTATACACAATGAAACCAATTGTTTTGTTTTGAAGCCGATCGCGATTGCGAGTGAGTTACGCGAAAGGCCTGCCGTTTTACATTTCACTGGGTACTTAGAAGAGATCACAATAAAGGTTTGGCTCAACCGAGAGCTACAAATGACAAGAATGGTATGGTATGGTATTTCAATTCATTGATTGTATCAAACGCAATTTTCTGCTGAAACCACGATGTTTTCAGAATATCTTTAACATAAATTACGTAGGTTAGGTTAGTTTAGGTTAAGGTGCCTTTCGGCGAAATGAAAATTCTGCGTAATGATACGATCGTTGAAAGGTGATTTTATGAAATAATAGGTACCCTAAAAGAATAGGTACTTAAAAATATTGCGAACCATGACACACCGATATAACATTCAACGTTGCTTTTATCATTATCTTTTATATTCTTCTGGGAACGCTGTACTTTATTATTTAGATAACATAATGTAGGTGTTATCCACTCGTATTAACAGTATTTTGTTTATTTTCTTAGAGATCAAAATCATTGGTTTGATTATTTTCATTGTGAAAAGTATATTTTTCATAATTCATATTATTTATTGCACACGTAAGTATAAAGCTCTTAAACTAATAAATACAGTTCAACATGAACCCTGTAAGGGCAAAGCAATTTAATTAGTCCCTACTACTCTTATTTCTGATATTCTTAAAATCATTTACTTTGTACCTATATGATATGTTTACAAAAGTTTGTTACTTTATAAAGATCGTACAAAAACTGAAATGAAATAAAATTAATAATGGAGGTTTAATATTGTCAACCGTCGCACAATTAATTAATTTAGAATACACACCTAGATCGATTATAAATATAAATAATCCGAAGTGAGAAACCTATAATTATTATATTTTAAATAAAGTAATGACAAAAGTTGCTGATACAATTTATTCTATTTTCATTTACGTTTGCTATTTTTAAGACTTCTATTGTTCACTTAAAATCTGTTTAAAATATGCTTTTTAAAAATTTGAAAATTACTTCCTGACCTTACATGCAAAGAAATGAATATCCCATTCTCTTTTAAATAAATATCTGCATGAAAATAAATCTTTACCTTAAATTCATACTTCATTCGGAAAATCTGGGGTCGTGTCTATTCTTACTAAACCTACTTTCTTTTGCCATGTTGTCGTATTGCCAACATTATGATAATATTCCTTATGGCGGCGAGTTAAGCATAATCGATAACATGTCAAAAGCAATTAGGCTGAGCCCAAGTAGAATACAGGCCCTGAACATTTTAATTGTTCAACAAGTTCTTATCAAACCATTACAAAATAATTGTCTGTTGCCTAAACAAAACCTCTTTTAATCCAGTCAATTGAATTTCTGGAGAAGCGTAACCGTTTGCAGTTGTCGGCCACGTTTCAACTCTCGCGGATTAGATCTTCTTGATTAACTTTGATATCCGAATGCTTTTGGCATTTCGCTGTTTGCTTTTCTCCAAGGCTGCTGGAGTTTGGGTCGCCATTAGGAAGTTTGATTGTGATGTTTTGCGTTTTAGTGAGATCAAATTTTTCTTCATTTACTTGATTTTGTTTAAGTAAAGGGCAATTTAGTCCAGTAGCTAAGATGGAAATTAACATATTATTTATCCAGTAAATTGAGGACATGAGGAGTCTTTTACAAGTTGATAATATCGACAGTGGAAAGGTAAAAATGCTTAAGCGCCACTTTGGCCGAAAATGAGTTATATATACAGTTTAATTTCTTTTTTTTTCTGCGTCGATCTGTCTAGGACCCACGTCGATCGGAGCACTTTTTTGGCGCTTAAGCAGGCTAATTTTTCATGTTTTTTTGATGACGTGACAACTAAAGCGACGTTTATTTTGATGTTTTTCGTGTTGAAGCATGTTAGTCATTTAACCTTAGGGAAAATTTTGGGATGCAAACGTATTATTTTTTTTTTATTCTTATCTTTAGTCGAGTTATTACTGTTAGCAATTTCAAATTATTGTGATACATATTTTTTTTTCGTATTAGAATTTTTATCTTCATGCAATAATTTACTATTTGGCGCTTAAGCAAAAATGCTATTCCAAGTTTTTAAAGAAAAATGTGTTAAAGCACAATCTAGGTCATCTCAATCTGTAGAATTAGGATGTTAGTAGAATATAAAATAAAAAAAAATACTATTTACTTTGATTTAGTGAAAGTAGACATATTTCATTTTAGACTGTTACACTGCTTAAGTCTTATTTCGGATTCAGTTTCTTATAAAAATATGGGTGTTCATTACTAGTAAGAAAATACTCGAAAAACATTTAAGAGAATAGAAACTTCGCTCGAGTGTAAGCTCCCGTTTATCGCATAAAACCTATTGAGTCGGGACACTCAGTCCATGGTGACGACGAGCGCGACAGTGATGATGTATATAATAAGTAAGTGCATATCTTGTGAACTTTGCGATGTCAAGCATCTTGTGTGATAATAATAATACGTCACGCCACAGCAGCAGCTAGTAGCGAGCTTTTGGTTCCGAGGGAAGGTCCTGTTCCTCACCTCACCAGCAGCTTGCCTTCACCGGCCCGCTGGAGTGTACGATGACGAGGAATAGACTCTCACCTCTGGCTATCTTTTATTAGCCGGTCAGATTGGAGTCGCAAGAGCTATATATGCTCGAAGGGCGGATGTTGCAAAAGTGGTGAGTGGGCAACTTATCGTTGTTTAAAGTCCAGATGCACCTTTTCGACCTTAGCAACCCCTCTGGAACTATTGCCTGTCTGGTACTACATATTAAGGCTATTTTATGTCACTGTCTGTTATTTCAACCAAAGTAATTAGCATTGGCGTCATAGGTTTATCAATAGCCTAGTTCACCAGTCCATCTCATTTAGTCTTACACTAACCGGTGTCTGCCCGTGGGAGCATACATCTATAGTGTGAACTCAGGGACAAATGCCAGTTACTGTCCCATCACTTTACTAAATTAATGTTGAATAAAGGGCCTCTGCATGTTGGCTTCCGCTCCATGTACGCCTTGCAAAGTTTTCCATCCAGTACATACCTACGTATGTAATTTTTAAATTTTATTATGTTAAATTAAAAAAACGGAATTCAGTACCTATCTTTCGAAGTAAATACAAGTAGAATGTTGGCTATTGGGTATAAAATCAACTTTTTTGTGAACGTATTCCCTTATTTGCTATAAAATCAAACACTACAATTACATTTCCTCTTAATTAATTTGCTGTAAATTCAAATGTTATAAAAGTTAATTTCTAAAATCTTCGCTTAGCATAAATTTTATATCAAAGTCATTTCGTCTACTAATCACCAGCCATAGGATTTATTTAGTATCTTTATTACATTCAAATCTGGAATTTTTACTTGCTATAATGGAACCAACATAGCGAGTGGTTGTGGAAGGCGGAGGGCAATCCCCGCATTGAAACGGAGATAGGAGGGCAAGGCTCGCCATGAAAAATGAAACTTACCAAATTTTTTTGTGAGGTAGGTAGGTTTTTTAATATTATTTTGTTCTTCAGAGCACGAAATAGGAGCCGAAAGCCAAAAGGGCCTCGTCAAATACAAATATATAAAGAAAATAATAAATATATGAGTGAGGTTTCATATTATCACTTTTAACCGTATTCATTATAGTGTGAAAATTGGCATTTGTTTGAGTTTTAGGTTTAAACGATTAAACATTGTGAATATTATAAAAAATAATGATAAAGGTTGTAATTGTATTGTATTATGAATATTAAACATATTAAAATTATAATTTCTAAAAGTTTTAGAACATGGCTTTTGTAACCAAAATTATAGCAAGTGATTTAAAAACATATGACTATTTAGAATATAATTCTATGTCATTTGAATTTCTAGCAAATATGTTAGATCCTATTTTGAATGGTTCCAGGTAGTCTGGTAATTCAGGCTGGTATAACTTAGATACCTAGTGAACTGTTAATAATTATTCTTATAGTTAGCAGAAGGAATTCTATCGTTTCATTAGATTTTTGATGATGTTTTAATTGCAATCTGCAAAAAAATATATGAAAAGGTTATTTTTCAACCCACTCCAAAAATTCGACAAGTATCTGGGTCAATCAACTATTCTTTCTCACTAAAATTTTGCAAGTATCTAAAACTTCTACCAATAATAATGGTTTTATTTATGCAGCTATAAACTTTTCAGGATTCTTTAAAAGGTCATTGTATAGAACCCATTATGTTAGGATAGGTTTATGTTATAACAATCCCGAAAAGTTTACGATTTCAGATAAAACACCATTTTATATTATGAACCATTATGTATCCCATTATAATTGAACTTTATATATTATGATACGTACCCGTTAAAAGACATTTTGGTACTTCTCTTTCTTAAATCACGTCAAAGTCACTAAGTATTAATGTATTAGAGTTAGAATTTAAGCTTTTAGTAGTCCGTGTAGATCCAAAAATGCTTGCTTTAAACCATTTTATACTTGAATAATAAGTAAAATTAGGCAGTTAAGTGATATATAATTTATAAATAATAAATAATTAGTGACTTTAAGTAAATTCACCATCCAAGATAACAGTAATTATCATTCGTTAGATTTTTTACTTTACCAGTTTCTAGAAAGATGAAGTAATATAAGTAAATTTTGTATTTTCTAGACATAAAAAATATGTACCGTTAGTCATTTTGGTTTATAGTTAGTTGCGATTTAAGCATTTTTACCTGACTGACATTTTTGGAATTAGCTACACAATTATTGCTTAAGCGACATCTATCTCTGTAACTAGAAGGACTAAGTCAGAACTTGTTTCATAAATAAATAGCTGGCATATTGTAACTTATACATTTTGATTTTCATGGAAATAGTCGTAAAACTTTTTGAGATATGATTTTTTTTCTCAAAAAAAAAACTTTAAACCTCATTTCTGTAAAGTTTCCAATATGGCGCTTAAGCATTTTTACCTTTCCACTGTCGATATGGAGTGTATCTACTAGATTTATATCTTTGGACAGGACCATAATTGCAGAGAAGAAGCGCCGCAATAACGCAATTAATTAATATATTTTTTTAATTCCTCTCTTTTATTGGAGGTTAGCAGTCAGCTTGGCATACAACTGTTTATCTCTCGCCAAACGTAATAACTCTTTAACCGTGGCGACGCCTGTGAATTGGACAAGTCCAATTTTTTTATATTTTCAAGCATTATCATATTGGGTCTGCCAATGCCTCTTTTCCTGTCAACTTGGCCCGTGGCAAGTGGTTGAAGCAGTTAATATCGTTTTTTTTTAAAGAATGTGACACAGATAGGCTACGTACCTCTTTTGAATGATTTGCAGTTCTAGTTCACTTTTATCATGCGTAGCACCTCTACTGTTGTCACTCGTTGAACCCGACTAACTTTCAGCATCCTACATACAGTAATAAATTACCTCATCTCTAAAGCTTCCAAACGTCGGCAAGTATTTTCTCCAATAATCCACAGTTCAGCGCCATAGAAAACATATGTAACCTTATTTTGATCATTTTGACGCATAGACAATATCCAGCTGTTTATTCTTAACCACCATAGATGAACGAAACCGAGAAATATAAATCAAACAGACTAATAAAAAAGGATGTAATTAAAAACCGATAACAAATGAGAATGACTTACGAGTATGTATAAAAAATGACCGACTATTGAGTTATCTTGCGGCGCTTATTCTCAGTAGTGGTCTTCTCTTGGGAAGTGCTGGTAGATTCTCGGTCTTTTTAAACAGTTTTAACTCGGTATATATTTGATTTATAAGTACGATCTCATTGCAACTGCGATTTGTTATATCTTATTTAACTTATTTTATTAGTCTGGCAATGTTTTTGTAACCAATTAAAACAAAATATTGTTCAAAGAAAACGTTTTACAATCAGTTTATTTTACACTAAAAATATTTCGGATAGGCTTATTATCAATCCAAAACACTTCATATTTTTTCGTCAACAAAAAGATACAAAGGGATGAAAATATCCTTAAGCTTCAAAATATGTTAAACTTATGTTTCCCTAAGTAAATTCCCGGACGAACCCTCTTATTAACTTTGAAAGAAGTCACAAAATAACCAAACAACCTATCATTAAATCGCCATTACATTTTTCATGATAGAATATCGCCTTAATATCACCTAAGCAAATAAAAAAGGCCGATAATGATAGCATCAAAAAAAGATTGACACGACCATTTCTATTAAATAATTCTATCCTAAACTCTTTACGCTTGTAAAACACAATCCCTCAACTAAGGCACGAATGCTTTATAGCCTTGTACATAAAAGAAATATCTATTTGTGCGTACCACGCTCGAAACGGCACGCGAATTTCTTCGTCCCCGTCATCTTGGTCGGCATGAATAAAACATGTGGATATTTTCAGCTTCGACTTTTTTCAGTGCTCGCGGCCTTGCCAGCTGATTTAAGTTTTCTCAACGATGTCCGGGGCAAGGCAAGCGGAAAATGAAGTCGGGGTTGATGTGATTTTTTTTCACAGGGATTTGAAATTGAAAATAGATGGTTTGTGAATCGGATGGTCAATATGATCTTTCGAGTTAAGAATTACATATATCAGCTATTGCTATTAGCTGTTGTTTGTGAAGTTTTTGTCCGTGTTTATAATTTAGAGTAAAATAATTTTTTTACATAAAATGTTTCCCGTTTGTCATTTTACGCATCTCTAGCATAGTAACGACAAGAAACTTCTCAAATTGTCAAAAAAATTATGATAAATTGTCGGTAAATTCTAAGATCCTAACGAAAGTTCCGAAAATCTTCTCGTTTTTTTTGTTCAATGTAATTCCAATGTTCAGCAGAATGAATATGAAACAGTTTACATTCACTCTACTAACACTAGCAACGTTGACGCCTGTTGTATCTCTGGATCATATTTGTAGAAACTCAGCATCTCGCTCGCATGCTCGTCTCGAGATGTGTCAAAAATGACAGTGTTCTATGGTTTGACGTTTACTTTGACGTATCTTGTGACGGGCATCTCAACCAAGATGAGTTTAGTAATACGACCCTAAATGTTTTGTGTGTAGTACTAATAAAACTTGACAAATAGTCAGAGAAGGAACATAGACATGTGACTTCTAAGGGAGAAGCTCGCAAAATTCAAAAGAAGGCCAGAAGTTCTATTAATAAGTTATTGGCCGACTGATTGACAGGCAGACCGAGCATTGCTCAGGTTTAAAACGAATGTTCCCAAAGATGACAACTTGGCAGATTTATTTTTTGACCCCATTAACCCAATTATTAATATTGCAAATTTCATTGAAGTCGTTATAACTCTCTTCGAGAACGTGATGACAAGTAGGTATATGTATGAATATTGCTCGTAAAGGATTATGATAAAGCCTGGATAGACAATGGATACTTGGTAATAGGAGGGCAATACTTCTGGACACAAACCTTTTTGTCGCAACACACAACACCACACCCTGATGTAAATAAACTTGAAAATCTCGTGGGCTAATTACCAAAGGAACAGTCTCTAACCTCTCACAGATATAGCAATTACTCGTCTGCCATGAAGCTTATGCCAAAAATTATAGGTTTGGCCCTTTCACTGACTGAAACTTGGCAGGTTATAACATTTCATAATTAACCTAAACAAGTACGTCATTGAAGTAATACTGCCCTAAACTAAAAGATAGAATGAGCGTATCGATTTCTTACTCTATACGGCCTTTTTCTTTTAAACAGTAGAATAGTAGGCCGCACTGCGTCTTCCACTTTACCAATAGCTTACGTAACTTAATTTGCGATAAAACCTTGCTTCAAACTTACAGCTCAATCACTTCGTCCTTCAGTAACCTACTTGAATTCCGTATTCATGTGTATCGATTACGTATCCGGAATTAGAGGCAATACGGATAATTGTATGATATGTGCTGAATCGGGCATGGTATTGGGGGCTGGCCGTTCAATGTGCATGATGGCATTATGATTGGTAATAGTTTAATGCTGTGATTTAACCAACGTTTGACACGTTTCAAATAGCTTGAAGTACCGCAGTTACTGTAAAATTGTTTATATTTGTTTATGTTAGACTGATTAACTTAATGGAAAATAGGTAGTTAAGCAGTTGCCTCCAGTCATTAATTTTTTTTATCCGTTTAGTTTGGTGTTCAATGGAGATGGAGCCAAGTAATGCATTTATTTTTACCATGTTATTTTTACCTTACTCGTATGTCAACATGGGCAAACAGCCGTTTTTAGGGTTCCGTAGTCAAACTAGGAACCCCTATAGTTTCACCATGTCCGTGCATTCGCAGCCTACCTCGGAGACTCTTAGTACTAGAAAGCTATAATTTGGCAAGAATATACGTATTAGTCACGCCAACAAAATGGTAAAATAAAATCTTGATTATTTTTTTAATGTACCTTCCCTACACGTAACGTTGGGACGTATTTTTTTTCTCGTCTTCCCCATAACGTGGGGTGTCGTCGGATAGGTCTATCAAAAATATTGCGAGTTTGTCACAACAAACCTTTTCCTCGTAAGTGGATGCCGTAAGAGACGACTAAGGGAATAAAGGCTTGTAGTACTGTTAGGCGATGGGCTTGCAACCTGTCACTAATACGCTAGTAAACATCTTAGCCTAATTGTGCAAATTGTGGTTATAGAATTATCAACAAGTTTGTAGAGATGTTTGTAATTCTGTAGCTCTGCCTACCCCACTCTGGGAACGAAGGCGTGAGATTATGTATGTATGTATGTCACAACATTTTTTCGATTAAGGGATCCGTTTATGAAATATTACGCTTTAAAGCGCTAAATTTTGTTAGAGTCAAGTGCGTGTGTGTCCCGTCCCCTACAGCCAAAACTAAAAATACCAAAAATCTGAAAAATATCTTAGATAAACGCACATATAAAGAATTTTAAAGAAAAACTATCACTACTAAGTAGACTTGATTGGATCCTGATAAACAGGCGACTGCTTATAAATGCTTATACCCCTACTAAAATCATCTAAGACTTGAAATAGAGAATTAGTTCATACTTGTTGTATTTTTATTAACTTCGATGGATGTTGGAGATGGTGTTTGTGTAGTAACTTCGGCTTCGGCTTTGGAACCCTACACTGAGCATGGTCAGACATGCTCTTTCCTGGTTTTTTCGTATTAAGTCCATTAGATATTTATATCTAAACTAACACATATCAATCCTACTGTATCCGACTAAGATTATAAATGCGAAAGTTTGTGTGTGTGAGTGTGTGTTAGTTTGTTACTCCTTCACGCTGAAACGGCTGCACGGATTTGGCGGAAATTTAAAAAGGAGATCGCTTATACCCTGGCTTAAAACATAGGCTACTTTTAATCCCAGAAAATTTCGAAGTTCCTGTGTGAATAACGATAGTCGAAATCAACGCAGACGAAGTCGCGGCAGAGGCTATTTGGCAGATTTTGTAAAAAAAATATATTTAATGTCAACTTTTATAGTTGCTTCCATATAACTAGAACCAAACCAAAATGAACTACAAATCCCCAAAGAGTTTTTACAGAACATCTCAAATGCTACACTGTATCTTGGAAGGAAACAAAATATAAAAAGAATATTAAAATACAGCGCACTCGGTGTCGAGAATGCCGGTCTCGAATCCGTGTCATCCAGAAATTCAGGGCGCAACTTGCGGTCTACGTACGTCCCAGTTTCAACATTCTAGACAGTTCATAGTTCGTTAAATTTAAACTGAACACTTGAAATTTGGCGTCTGTATTACTATTTAAATATATTATATATATATTTAGCCCTATTGTATTTATTAATCTGTTCCAATTAAAATTGGCAAAGATGTAAACACAACCAAACGAATCAATTTACTATTATTACTCGATAATCACGTTCTTTTAAAGGTCAAGTTTAGTAAGATCGCCTCTATCTTACTATCTCTGTATCACTATCATACGTCATCTGTTTCACGCATTCTTACACTTTATTGTACAAACACACAAAAAATAACCACAATGTTAACAAAAAATAATTTGCAAATTCAAGCTTATGTCTTTTAAGGATCGCTTCCAGCTTACCTTTGAACGTTTAAGAAAAACAAGAAGAGAAAAAGGTGGCAGCGAGTAGACACACGTACAAAAACAAAGTTTACCGAAGCTCAGATAGAATAATAAATAAATACTCACAGAGATTATAATATGAAAGTAATAGTTATAAACTTAATCATTGTTATAGTATTTTCAACGTTATGATAGCTCTAAATAAGTTGAATAACGTTGACAGAAATAGTGGCAGAGTTAAAAATAATTCGATGTCACATCGTGAAAGGACAAAGTAGAATAAAGCTCGTAAAGTAAGAACTGTGTCTACGAGTTGGAATATACCTTAAACATTATCTTGTTTATAGCTTGATACTCAACTTATATTTCTACTGTTACTTCTTTAAGATGACCAAGCGAGAGTGAAACTAAAATTCCTCATAATATGAGAACTTAGTTGAAAAAATGTATTAATAGTTCTATTTACTATTATCAAGCTCATTGTTGTAACCGTTTATCTTTGTTATTATAAAACTCTTTCCGCGACAGTCTAACAGACAACATAATTATAATCCAAATTGCTAAACCTAGGGACTTCAAATTCGGAAGATTCCCTATATTATTATAAGGAAGAAATATTTCTTCTAAATTCGAACTCCTACAGGATAAAAATTGAGAGGAGTAGCGGGAAAGTAATTTTTCTCAAAAATGTCCGGAAATGTTGACATTCCTATCTACATATTGAGACGCGAAGTACATAGTTTACTGACAGTACTCAAATTAAAAAAAAAACATTGCGTGCTCGCTACATAAGCCCGCAATGTTGCATACAAATTCCATTACTATCTAGCTTGTAACTTTTTAAAAAGTGAAAAGGGCCGTAATAAAATGAGGGCACAAGTGTTATACATCCAAATTTTACTCGAAACATACCTTTTTTATTTGTGCCTGGAATACCTTATGTTTTTTTTTTAAACAAGAATTGCGTTTCTCCTTGTCATAAACAAAAAGGCGGTAAGGAGTGATGGTTTTTTCACATGAAGTTTCTGTTTGTATGCAATTCAAAAAATGAGTTCAGGCGATGAAGACTTGACTCCAACACAATTTTTTTCTTGCAATTTTTGAGAAAAGCACTATATTAGCCTCGGCAGGAACAGCAATTGCGGGCTTCGTATTTTTAAACGGACTCGCAAGCTCGTCCGTTTAATCCAATACTCGGCCCGCAATTGCCTACTTCCATGCCTAGGCAATAATGTACTAATATGCGTTATAAGTCGCGAGGGTCTTGAAAATATTCATAACAAAAAGCATGTTATGACACTGTATTAACATTATTTTTCTTTCTTTGCAGAATGCGTGAACGCACCCCGTCAACTCGCGTCAACAGATAGCAGCATCTCCAACAATGACTATCAACTTGAGTGATAAAAAACAAATGTGACGCTTAAAACACTCGTGCCAAAACAATGTTTTGCTGCAAAGAACTGAAACTACTCTACGCGACTATTGTTCTGTTGCTCGAAGCTGAGTTATTAGTGAACACGGGAGCTATGGAGTCGAAAAGGTCTTCCATTTTGGCGCAAAATGCCGATGAGTTGAAATCGTTGGAGCTGTGCATTAGTAGGAATCAACAGAGGTTGGGTAGCGTTTTTGGGAATTTTACGAGGCATCACAAAAAGGGTGAGTGCTTTTTTGTCTGTACCTTTAAAGAGAATTTCTTCACTTACTTGTTTCTGGTCTATGTCAACCTATATGTCGACCATAAATTAACACAATTGGCAAGCTATTCTCTTGCGAAGCGCTAGTAGAGTTTTGACGTGTAAAAGTGCCCGTTACTTACTGAATAAACATCTTTTATCTTTTATCTTTTTGTTGTTAACTGTTAGATTTCCCTCAACAAGAAATTCCGGATCCAATTATGTTTATTTCATGTTGTCACAGATATAAAAACATTTTTTTACCTTCTAGTGCAAAAACCTTCGTGGAAACCTTTTCAGTTTCTGTAATGCAATATCCTGGTTATTTGCCAACAAAGCTGTAAATAAGACAAAATAAACATCACGCCATTACACAAAGAAATTTTACTGCAGCGTTAAATGTAAGATTACCCCCGTATCTCATAACTGCCAGCTGTACGCATTGCAGTACTTTTCCAACAGAAATGTGTTTTACTATTTTACTGAAGCTGTGGTTTAGTACCTAACTGGCTACAACTGTGATGGCACTTTAGCTTGTTATAAATCTCATTACATTACTACTACATAGAAATGAGCTTAAATAAATATTTAGTAAGCACTTAATATTAATTATGAAATCAGCTATTGCAAACATCAAGGTGTTTACATTTTGAGTGCATAATTGGATAGTGGTTGATTATAAATAATTGTAGTCAGCTGACTGAAAATTCAAATTTGGTATAATTGAAAGCTGAACCACGTCAAAGCTAATAAAACCACATAACAATAACGTAAAATATAATAAATATTCATAATTTAAATTAATGATCTTGGTCGAGAGTAGTCGAGACTGATTATTGTCCAATTACAGAAATATAAATTGAATGTTTCGCGAAATATTTTCAATTTGATATTTGCAATACCTTTATTACCTACTATTTATTGCGCCTCTATTCTAGGACGTAAAATCCAAATCATATTTGACCTGTTATGGTATTGTTTGCAACTCGGCCGCCATTACTGTCAAGTAAATAAGAGCTATCAAAACGTTGACAATACGATAACAGGTCAAAAACGATATGGTTTTAACTGTGTTGAATAAAGGCCCTGTTTATTGTTTCTAAAGGTTCGAGGGTTACAAACTTTCCAATATCAGACTAATGAACAAATGCCAATTCAGACATATTGCACATTCTGTTCATTATTCTGATCTCCATGAAAATTTTGAAACATAATCATCGCGCCCTTATAACCGTAGAGAGCGATTAGACGAGCAACACGGCAATATGGGGTCGGCAACAGAACTACGAGCGTCTTGCTTTAACGTAAACAGTAAAAGTAAGACAGCAATAGATGCTAACCAACCATTACCGTCAAAAGTAGATCGTATAACCGGCCTTTTAGTAACTTTTCCCTATCTTCGGGCCCAATCGCCAATCACCCAATCGCCAGATAAATTTACCGCTTTCCTTTTCTCTATTATATGAAATCACTGGACAGATATAAAGTTGACAAACCCACCTAAGTAACTAGTGAATTTAATAAAAAAATATTGTACGAGTACTAAGGCAACATTACCAGTCTGAAGAATATTTTTATCCACAGGCCATAGAAGAAGAACAACCACGACCACCCAAACAACACTAATATACACCACAACAATAGAAGAAGATGAGTCGACGGACCCGTTCACCACGGCCGACACACTAGCAACCACCCACCCCAAGTTACCAAAGCCTCTTAGACTATCCTCCTCAATGTTAGATAAAGACTATGATGTACATATAGATAAGAATGCAATTGAAGATGAAATCAGTGAAGAAGAAAGACATAAGCATCATGAGACATATATAGACCTAGAAGAAGCCTCGTTATCTAAGTCTTTAAGTAAGATTAAGAAAATGTACAGAGATTCAGCGGCGTCGTCTGCTAATAAATTAAGTGGAAAAGTCTCGAAGACGGGTATATTTTTGACTGACAATTGTACTACGGTTATTGCGCAGATAGGGACTACAGCAATATTACATTGTGAAGTTAGCGATATAACAGAAAACACGGTAAGTAATTTAAATAGTTCCTATTTCTTACGCATAACTTTTTTTTGTAATAATTATATATTGCATTTTAAGCATAATTGTCTATTGGCATAAACTCTTATAGCACAGTCTAGTTTCCCAGTCAGTCACTTGGCAGAAAATCTGTGAGAAGAATAATTTGCTTTGATGAACCGAATCGTCGCGAGCACAGCAAAAAATATATGCTCTGAAAGCTTTCTAACCTAACCAATTCGTGGACAAGATGCGTGGCAAGATTACTATTGTTATTGAAAATGTATGTGATTGACGTAAGCTACCAGATGGTCATGTCAAGCGCTTATGTCAGGGCCTCTATTCCCTGCGGTATATTGTATTTGACCTGTTACGGTATTGTTTTGACGTCAGCCGCCATTACTGTCAAGGAAATAAGAGCTATCACAACGTTGACAATACGATAACAGATCAAAGGCGATATCGTTCTTAGCGCCTAGAATACCGGCACAGTTCCATACACTTTGACAGGTTTCGAAAATCGTCGATAGTTTTAAGCATCTTGTCTAGGGCATCTGAGTCGCTTGCCTTTTGTGTTTTCATATATTATTATAGTAATTAAATAGGTAGGTGATAGGGACATTATTTTCTACACAGTATTATGCAATATAATTATGATCAATAATTTCCTTGTCAATTAGTAGGTATACCTTTTAAAATTCGACCAAACAAATATTCGGATAGTTGGCCAAATATAAAAAATAAGCTTTCAGAAATGTTAACGTTTGTCGAAAAACGATTCTGCCAATTATGATACGCCAAATACGTTTCGGAAAATCAATATTTCGCCAAATAGACGGCACCCAATGTAAATATTTCGTGTTCAAATTTCAAAAGGGACTTTAAGGCAGCTGTGGCTTACGCTATTTTGATTATTGTTGTCATGTTATTCATTACAATATCTATAGTAATGACATGAAAAGCGTAACCGCAAACCTCTGAAAGGTCCTTTGATTCAAATGGCACATTACATACATATACCTGTGCCTTTGTGAACCGCGCCCGTTTTAGATACGTGTGAATAGGGGTTTCAAACTTTCTACGGCAATGCAGAGCCAGAGTCATGAAACTATACTTCGATTATTCTAAGATTATGCCTGTGACAGCCGTTTTTCGTAATATTAATCACTAACTATAGTTACAACGATGTGTAAAAAAAAATAGACGATTAATAATTTAAATTCCTCGGCGTCACTAGGTTTTTACCGAAGTAGTATTTATGTAAAGTTAAAGAAACAAGTGTAATAATAGTGTGTTTACATGATCTGTCACAGGCTGTTAAAATAATCAGGGGGCCTAATATGGCTGCGTTTATCGCGTGACAAATTGTGGATAAAGCATTCGTCACCTTCTAACATGTAAATAAGTACGAGAGTGACGGATGCTTTATCCACATTTGACTCGCAATATAGACGCAGCTATTCTAGGCCCGCAGAGTATAGTGCGTAACTGATAACAGGAACTACGTTAAAAGGTGTTCTAATAAAATCATGCTTATAGGGGTAGGTCTTAACCCTTAAACGGATTTTGTCCGTTTTAAAGGACACATCAGTTAAATGCTCACCCTTCTAATTTCAACGACCTGTCGCATAGATTCAGTACCAAGTGACATTAATTATTTTATCTCTTTCCCACTTATGCATTAAGAACGACTATACACGAGACGAGAACAAGACGCGAGCAAATAAAGAAAAAAACAATTTAATCACTTGAAAATTTACATGTTATTTTTCTTTTCTAACCTTAATTTCTTACAGTAGTTATAGTTTAAAAAAAACAACCACTGAAACGTAGAGAGATAATTTTTAAGGGTAAAAATTTCGATTGAAAAAAAAAACTGCTATTGGCCGGTCTTTTCTACGACACAGTTTGTGCTAGAATTTAAAAAACAAAACGTGGTTACAAATAAAATGACGTCACTCCGACCACCAATCCAAAGTGCTTAGTAAGTAATTTCCAACAAAAATAAAAATAAAATTGTATGCTTGCGATTTTTATCAGTACACCTTTTCCAAAAAATCCTGCCGTAAATTTTTCTTTTAATTACTGCATCATTAATAAGGATCGGATATATCCATATCGGATGAATTTATATTTTTTTGTGTAATTTACGGGTTGGTTTGATGTACGTTTTGTATTTAACTATGGTTTTACAGAAATGGCACGTCCCATAAAAACGACTGCTATAATGGTCTCTAAGTAGTTCAAAAATTAATTGGTTCAAAGGGGTTTGGGTAAAAGTGTTGTCATTTGTAAAATTCATACATTTTCAAGGTGAGCGGCCATTCGTAAAAGCGGTAAATTATGATATAATTATTAAAAATAAACATATTTTGTTATATAATGTAATACTCTTAAGTGCATCGGAGCCGAGATATTTAAATATTCATACTTGGGCGTACTTTTGTCCTAAAATTGAATACTTACATCTTTAAAATCTCAGCTCCGATATTATTTAACGCCATAAATTATATATATCTATGTGTATTTAGAGGTCCTCTAAATAACTATGTAAAAATCATCGATGACCGCGGAAAAAAAAAAAGACAATATTCTTCAAACAAATTTACCCAATGCCCTTTGTGATTATAATTATCATCCCAAGCGACCACTAGGTTAGCGATGAAGGACTTAAAAATAAGTTTAAAGGTCTAGACGAAGTTGTCACGATCGATACATAAATTACTACAGGGACTCAAGAAAATTTAAATTGAGTTAGACAACAACCGCTAAATTAATTGAACCGCTAAGTTCAACACAAAATCAAAGTGGGGCAGCAATTAAGCCGAAATTATTGTGAGTTACCGATATATAGGTCAAAGCAGGCTTTAATTATGTTTTGCTGTTAACTCGGTAATTCGATATTTTCGCTGTTTTCATAATCTGATAAAGCTGTCTATGATTCAATAAAATGGCTCGAAAATTGTGGATTTAAGAGTCTGGTGCAGTGCTTGGAAAAGGCGTTTATTGGTTAAAAAATTTAGGTCAAAATCGATAGTCTTTTAACCCCTGACGCAAATAAAGGGGATTACAGATCTAGTGAATAATCATTTCACATCGTGAAAACTCGGAACTCACGTCTACTTCCGAATGATGCCGACGTGTCTATGAATTATTGAATTATTAAGCGACATGTTTGAATTAAATAAATAGAGTACTTTAGTTATCAGTGTCAAAATTAAATGTCAAACCACGAGTTTGAAGTATATAACACCGAGATGTTAAAACCACCACGATCAAATTATATAGAAATTAGGTGTAGTGTAGGTAAACAAGAAGAAATATAAATAAATGTTGAAAATAATTTCACAGTCTTGTCGATCTTAACGTTTCTCAGGTCTTAATGCTTTCGGCATGACTATTAAAAATAACTGAAAACAAACTTAATCTTAATTAACAAAAGAATACTCTGGTATTAACCACTCTATATCGATTATCACTCTCGCGATGCGACGTTCCCTCACGTTGTCTTGATGGGTACTGAGTCAGACTGAAGTAGCATGACAAATACGAACATTTCCGAGAAAATACGATGTGAAAGGATATTTCACTACATCTGCTTAGTTTAACGTGTGTGTGTGTGTGTGTGTGTGTGTATCTGCGTGTTTCTACCGGTGGTATCGTAGCTTCAAATGGATGAACCGATTCGGTTGCGGTATTGAAAAAAAAGAGCTAGTTTACTCGAGAAGGTTTTTAGCAAAGTTTAATTAAAATATATTGGGACGTTTACGAAAGTATCAGCCTTAGAAGTAGTGGTTATTATCGTGGTTTTATCCATTTAAAAGTTAATTAAAATTCTATGTGTTTTACCGGTATGTATGTATGTATGTCCGTTCCTATGTCCACTCGTCACTACTCAACAGGTCAACCGATTTTGATAAATAATACGTCATTAGATTCGTCTTGATGACGCGAGTGTGACTGGGTACATAAAGTTCTTAAATAAACATTTTTCAATCTGATTTGATATGCTTTAATGTTTTTAACCTCGTAAGGCCTAGTGTGCAATGGGATGTATATAATGAAGGCAATTTAATTTGAACTGTGTTCCAATAGGAATAAGGTTTATTTTCCTGTGTTCATAAACTGAAAATTGCATTATCGAACAAACGTGATTGAACTTTATTGCCTTATTGGTAGATTCAAAGTCGAACTCACAAAAAACTCCCTGTTTGTAGTATGGTGGGCCTTACGAGGTTAAATATCGCCGACAGTATTAAAAATGCAGGTTTTTAAAGCTTGCTTTTTATTTGCGAAATATTATTGAAACCAATGAAAGAAAATTCGAAAACCGCGCAAGGATGAAACATTAGCCTAGTTTCACATAGTTATGTAATTTGAATCCAAACGGTCGCCACAATAATGAGTCTTTGTAACTACATTACTTCAGCACTCTGATTCCTAACTGAGAATAGGTCAAGTATAGGGTAAGCCGAGCCGTCATGCACAATTCCGTTCATTCAGGTGTAACTATGATCCAATTGGTACAGTTCCCTTGTGAGTTGAGGAGGTCAGATCTTAGGCAGTTTACTGTAATAAGCGTATAGCTAAGGTGCTGGCGCCAATTAACACTGTGATTTTGCGATCGTGGGATAAGCTTTCGCTAGCTTTTTCATACCGAAGTGTTTCTTAGCTGCGGTTTCGCGCCCCACTACTTAATATTTTTTTTTGATTATCTAAAACAGTTCTTCTCTAATTGTTTATGGTACAAGAGTATGTACCTTCTGAATAAATTAATGTAACTTGCGTTAGGAATGTTAATTCATTGGTGATTATCAATTCTTCGAATTAAGTATTTATATAGGTGTTGATAGCCAGAATTCTATCAAAAAAGAACTTTATTCATTTTAAATTCGATTATCATCGTTTTTGTTTGTTCTTTTTGATACTAAAATGTAGAAAATCTTTTCTTTTAACTGAGTCAATGGACCCGATTCTACGTGCACATCGCGTAAATAACCTAAAACTAAATTGTGTAATTTTTAGACATAGTTTAGACGGCAGATTTAACAAGTGCTATTCCAGAATGTCAATATAATATTGAATAGACTGTCTAAAATAAGAAGCGTCAGATTCAAATTAGCGCTGTCATTTGATTATGACAGCTGCTCATAGAATAGCAAAGTGTTTTAGCGACACCTAAATAAAATTAGGAAGTTTAGAGGCCACTGTAGAATCGGGTCCAATGTCTCTTTATCTTTCTTTATAAATTATTGTGTAAGGTTATTATTAAAATTTAACTTTAAACTTATTTGAGCAGTGTGTAACGAAAATATTGTTAATTATTTGGGTACTGTAACACAGGGCTTCCTAGCTCAGGATCCAGGACTAAAGGTTAATGTGTACTTATATTAATTCCCAATAAATATATTTTCGTATGTTTTGGTTATCCTACCTAATAAATAAATAAATAAATAAATACAGTATCGAAATCCAAATAAACACGTCCATTATTAACTGCATTTTTGCGTAGAAGAAGTCCTTGTGTGAAATAAATTCGCTTTACGAGAAATATCTTTTGATGACGATTGTAACCGAACCCCTATTTTCAGGTAACGTGGATAAGAAAAAAAGACTACTCACTGTTATCAGTGGGGCTGGTGACGTACAGTGCGGACAGCAGATTCTTCTCAGCACATGGACGACATGTTAAGGTAACTGTCTCCTTCTTACGATTGCCAAAAAACTAAAGCGTAAAAGGGATAGCTTTTCAAGTTTTGTATTTTCGCTATCCTACCGGTTAACGCCGGAAACGAAGATAAAAGAGGGATCAGGGAAATAAATGGTGGTTTAAGGAATTTGGGGAACGCGGGGCTAATGAAATTTTCTTTTTTTTGTACACAAAGGAAATTGATCTGGGATTTTGTATCGGTGCGATTAATATTGGTTTAGGTGATATAAAATAAGGTTGACATTTTTGTTAACAAGAACATTTAAAAAAAAGCGGTTCACGAAATGAAGCTACCTGCAAATTCATCTCCAACGTCTTAATAGCTAAATCATTAAGGGACTGTTGTTTGATCAGTAGTTAAACTAACTAATTGTTAAAATTGTAAAAAGGAATGGAAAATTTGACACATTTCCTTGAGATTTTAACCATTAGTTAGTTTAACTACCGATCAAACAACAGGCCATAAGGGATTTGTTTTTGCTAGTTAGTTTCGTAACCCTAAAAACAAGGGTCTACCCCATTAGGTACGAGTAAGATGTGGGCCCAGAATTGTGTAACAGATCATTTTGTTCGTTAATAAAATAATGTTCCTTTTACCGAGAAGGCTATTAGATATTAATATAAGGAAGTTGTACTTTTGGAATTGTTTATTTTCGGGCTAAAATAAGATTAGTGTTAATTCTAAAAACAAGTAAGATACATGGTAATTGTGATTGTAATCACTACTGTAAAAGTTAATAAAACTGTTTTGCATTACTTACGCCTTATTGCAGAAGCAAATGAAATCGTATTGTAATATTTACGCTCTACTACAAAAGTGAGTAAAACTATGTTGCAGTATTTACGCGCCATGGCTGCAGAAGGGAATAAAACTGTTGCAGTATTCACGACCTACTGCAGGAGTTAATACAACTGTTGCAGTATTTACGCGCCATGACTGCAGAAGTTAATAAATCTATTGCAGTATTCATGACCTACTGCAAGAGTTAATAAAAATCTTGCAGCATTTACGCGCCGTGACTGCACAAGTTAATAAAACTGTTGCTGTATTCACAACCTACAGCAAGAGTTGATAAAACTATTGCAGTATTTACGCGCCATGACTGCAGAAGTTAATAAGACTGTTGCAGTATTTAAGCCCTACTGCAGAAGTTAATAAAACTGTTGCAGTATTTACGCCCTAATGCAAGATATAATAAAACTATGATGCGGTATTAAAGACTAAAATGCAAGTAATAAAACATACATCTTGAATTTTAGAGTTTTAACCACAATTTACACAAAATATTCAATAAAATTTAAAAATATAGTTAACTTTTGCCCAAACGGATACAATGTCTTAGCCAGTTTACCAAAGGCCTCTATTACATATGTATGGTATAGTTCAAGAAGTTAGAAGGGTACCATTTGCCGCATGGTGTTAGGTTTGCATTATAAATGACGCCATACACCTCAACACCTTGCAATGCGGTAGTGGTGAAACTTTAATGGGGCAGTAGAAGTGTTCCTTATGAACTTATCCTGACTTATATTTTCACAAAAAAATGGCTTTGCAGATTCACATAAAACTGGCATTTATGGTTTTACTTGGAGATACAGGATTTTTATTTGGCGATATTTTTAAATGATTTTCACATATTTTATAAATACTGCATAACTCAACAACAGATGGCGCTTTGTTTTAACCCCATTACACTTTTACCACGTTAGATGTCGCTGTTCAAACAAAAATATGCTAGACTTTTCTTCCGTATGTTACCGTTTCCTGTCACCGGGGGCGCCACCAATGCTCCCGCGCACCGATACATATTCGTACTCATACAATTATTTATTAATAATTGTTCGATTTTATATAAATTATTTAATGTTAAATTTATAGACTGATTTATTAGACGTTATCGATTATTTGATGCATAGTATTATAAGTGGATGGTACTTTGACTCCATGAGGCCTATTGCTTTTGTATAAGATTAATATAAAAAGAGTGGCGGGTCGTTTTAAAACGGTCTTACTGATTCTGGCTTGCTGTTGTAACGCTGTCCAAATACGTTAAAATATACGGTGTGGAACGAGCTGAATTTTGTGTTCGTCAAACCCCTGTCTTCCAACCTGACCCAATAAGTGTCGTAATACGGACGTAGTTTGTATAAAGTCATACATACTATTACTTTGACTATTTTATGAATGCTACCATGCAACAAATAATAAATAAATAAATGGATATCAGAGGAAAACCTCATACAAATTGACCTTGTCCCAATACTAGGCAACAATAAATTTACTTATTAAGAGAAATACATACTCATTACACATACTTTTGCCCTTACTTAGATTTGAACCCGGAACCGTTAGTTATAGTTAGGGTCACTAGCAACTAGGTTAAAGTGTCGTTAAAAACCAATGCCTGGGATAATACGTCGGGAGCATAGCATCTCCAGAAAAAATCCGTAAATTTGAAATAGCTTCTTGAAATCTTGACACACTAAATACAAAACAAAGTCGCTTCCCGCCGTCTCCGTCACTCTGTATGCATAATCAGCCCAATATGGATCTCTGACCTACCATAGAACGTTGTCACAGCGGCATTGTAACACAATTTGTTTGATACTCCTTATGACTTGAATTTTAAGGTTACTGTGACACAGTTCTTTGGTGGGTCAGGGTTTTATTGATTTTAATACGGTCTTCGTCAATAGATAGAGTAATTTAACTTCGTAAGACCCAGTGTGTAATAGGATGTACGGTCACGGAAGTTAATTTGCTACCCATTTCAAAGAAAATCTGCTTGAAGATGTCATTGTCAATAGAGATGTTAAGTCATTTGTAATTGATAGGAAACTCAACCTGATTGCTGTAGAATGTCAGATTGACTTTGGACCTAAGCTGGGTCACAAATTAAATTACTTGACTGTACATAATCAAGGCATCAGTTCTACGAACAAGGTGCCCCGCCCACTGCCACTTCAGTTAGGCAATTTAAATTCTTCCACGATGTGGTTTGTGGGACCACAAGCTTCTCAAATGGCGACCACGTGTCGACGCAGGATGGGAGACCTCCCACTAGATGGCCCGATGACCTCGTGGAGGTTGTGGGAACTCGATGGATGCAGGTAGCACGTGACCGGTCGTTATGGCGATCCTTGGGGGAGGCCTTTGTCCTGCAGTGGACGTCGTTTGGCTGAAATGATGATGATGAATCAAGGCAATTTAATTTGAACGGTGTTACAATGAGAATAAGGTTTATTTTCCTATGTTCATGAACTGAAAATGGCATAATCGAACAAACGTAATTGAACCTTATTGCCTTGATGGTAGATTCAAAGTCCCACTTACAAAAAACTCCCTGTTTGCAGTATGGTGGGCTTTACAAGATTATGAGGAAGGTTTTTACGTATAATGAATTCTGGATTGTGGTATGGATGTTAAAGAAAAGTCACATGAACCAAAGCCAAGCCAGGGCGGATCTCCAGTTGCCTCTAAAATGTCTGAGTACGATGGTGAGTAAAGTTCTAATTTTATATATCTCAACTAGCGACCAACCCTCGCTTCGCTTTGGTTTACGTGAGTTTTAGTACAACCCGTCCATAAATCCGAATTTAAACATAAGACCTTCCTCTTAAATCACTCTATCTATTGCTGAAAACTGCCTTAAAATCCGTTTAGTAGTTTAAAAAATCTAAGCGAACAGACAGCGGAAGCGACTTTGTTATATACTATGTAGATAATGAGATAGGTACCCATTTGAATTGAGTAATTGAATAAGACCAAGTTAGATTGAAAACTCCGAATGCAATTTACATTTAATGTAAAGCTCTTTTAAATAGCGCATTCGGGACCCGCTCTTTCTAAAACTTGGACAGAAAACCGACCTTAATAAAAGAAACGTAGTAACCTTGTTTCTTTTTTTACCCCACTACCGAAGGAGGAGGGTAATGTGTTTCACAGCCTATATATGTATGTTTGTCTCGTGTGGTTGCCGAGTTAGAATAGTGCCACTCCATGTCTTCCCGTGGATGTCGTAAGAGACGACTAAGGGAATAAAGGCTTGTAGTACTGTTAGGCGATGGGCTTGCAACCTGTCACTAATGCGCTGGTAAACGTCTTAGCCTAAACGTGCAAATTGTGGTTATAGAATTGTCAACAAGTTTTTGGAGATGTTTGTAATTCTGTAGCTCTGCCTACCCCCCTCTGGGAACGAAGGCGTGAGATTATGTATGTGTTCCTTTGTGGCACTATAAAATCTAAACCCGTTGTTCGATTTTGATGATTCTTATGTCAATCGATTTGTCTGAATCTGGTGTCACTGAAGATATGACAGTAATCAAAATTCAATATGGCGGCAACCAGACGCCACAATGTGCAAATTTAAAAAAAAGTCGACCCAGTATGACAAGTGGGGTATCATTGAATAGGGATTTAAAAATCATCTTTAGGTTTCTTTCATCATTTTTCATTTTTAATGATCATTTAGGCTTTATAACGATTTAAAGTTGGTTTACAACTGAACAGTCGGGTTTTGAAAGCTTGCTTTTTGTTAAAGCTATTATTTATGATTGAGAAATAACAGTTGAATTTTGGAGGCTGGTTTATAAAACTAAACTCAGGAGCAATGAAAATGGGTCACTTTATACGGTAATTCAATACAAATTGACCCGTTTTCATTGCTCTTGATTTTGAAATATCAGCATATTATCTCTTGCTGGCTTTACACATATTATTACAAAGTGGCCAGTTACCTGGATTGGCCAGTAATAGACGACTTACCCTACCTACATTTTATTGAGGAAATTGGCACAGTTTCCGAAGGATAAGCAATAAACGCTGATAAACGCTTGTTGTGTTTATCTCCTTTCGCCGCAATGTATGATTGTTTTTACACAACTGCGGCGAAACCCAAAAGGAGGGTTATGTGTTCGACCGGTATGTATGTATGTCCGTTCTTATGTCCCTTCGTAACTACTCAACGGGTCGTCCGATTTTGATAAATGATACGTCATTTGATTTGTCTTGATGGCGAGTGTCACTGAGTACATACAATTCTTAAAAAACCTTTTTCAATCGGGTTTTATGTGTTTTAATTTTTTTAACGTACAGTCATGAACTTAACCTTAGGTCCAAACTCATTCTGACATTCTACAACAATAAGGTTGAGTGTCCTATAAGTTACAAATGATTTGACATCTCTAATGACATTGACGACTTCAAGCCTATTTTTCTTGAAATGGGTACAAATTAACGATCGCGATAGTATATCCACGTATCAAACAATGCAGTCGGGTTTTTTAAGCTTGCTTTCCATTTATCCATTTTACACTTTCTTCATTATATTTGTTTGTTTTATTTTTCTAATAATTTCTAGCAGATTTTTTTTGCAATAGATTCCATTCTGTTCTTCTATTTTAATTTATTGTTATCACAGTATATTTTTATAATTGAACAAGATTTTAAAAAAAAAAACCACATAAATTCATTATTTGTTTTGTTTCTCATGCTTTTAATTCTTAATTTACATTTAAGTGATCCCCTGTTTTAAATTCAGCGTGAATATCGTGCCTCTGAAGCGTTTATTTTAAATTATGTTGGCTTATTTTTAATTTTATTTTAACTGTACCCGACTTTTTAACAGAATATTTTTAAGCGAAAACCATTAAATTACGTAAAGTGATGCTTGCTACGCCAAGCAATTTGTTAGCCTACTTTTTTATTCTTACTTATATTATAAATGTAAAGTGAAGTTGTTTGTTTGTTCCGTATTTATGGTTCAAGGCCTCTACTGATTTATATGATACTAGCTTCCGCCCGCGACTTCGTCCGCGTAAATTTTCATTACCATATTTTAAATTTTAAATTTTCCGAGATTGCCATTCCAAATTTCATCCAAATCCGTCCAGCCGTTGCAGCTTAACGGAGTAACAAACTGACACACACATATACAAACATTTATAATATTTTTAGGATAAAAAACTTGCGTGATTTTTTTTCTAACTAATAGTGAAAACCGCTTTCAAGTCCGTTGCATGGTATAGGACGAAATAGAGGATATACAGATAGATAATACAGAGAGACGTGGAAATCAACTTTGTTTTAAAGTATGTAAAGAAGATAAAGAAGTAAGGATTTTGTTACTAACTGACAGATTGGCAGATCATAGGTGCCTTTAACACGGCACTTTTAAAGTCCGCAACACTGCAGGAGCTCAGTATTATGTGGTAACATTTTATAGAATAATGGACGAGTACATAAGCTGTACATTCATACCGACACTTAAGTACCTCCCAGACCGAACGTACACATCATCATCATCATCATCAGCCCACATCAGTCCACTGCTGGACATATTCCATTTCCATAGCACGCCACTGAGCTCGGTCTTCAGCTCTTCTTCTCCAGTTACCACCAGCCACCTTGCGAATATCATCGCTCCACCTAGTCTAAGGGCGCCCTACGCCACGTTTGCCAATTCGTGGTGTCCACTCTAGAACTCGTCTTCCCCAATGGCCATCTGTTCTACGGCAAATATTAACATCCCATTGCCATTTCAGCTTGCTAATTCACAGAGCTATAACGTACGTATAACGAACGTACTCAGTTGTAGCTAAATGAATGAAGATAGAATCAATAGTCAGTTATCGTAACGAAACAAACAAACATACGATTGTTATCTTAGTTAACTAATAAGTAACTCGCTTCGCTCGTTAAACGTACTACGCTTGTATTACACACAAATTTGACCTTTAATCTTATAACATCGCTTTACGTACTGCGATCCACTTTCCCATAACGACAATTCCCAAACGAAACTAATATACTTGCAAAAAAACATGAGAAAATTCTTCAGCATTATTGGAAATTGCTGTGCACTCAAAATCAAACTGTAATGCATGCTGATAAGGTGGGGAAACGTTTTTCGTTTAATGGCACATCGTATTTTGAACAGTAAACACGTGGGAAAGGATCATTCCATATTTTAATAGTGCGGCAATCCCATGAATACGGGATTTTTTGGGTATATTTGGGAATGGAGTGTGTAATGTATGGATGTGATCCCATATGGGTATAATAGGGCATATTTTAGAGAAAGTATTAGTGTTATTTTGTACTCGTGGGTTCGTTCGCGTGGTTATATCGCCTGTAAAAGGGTAAGGTCGCGGAGTGTTTGAACCGCGTCACTTTTAAATTACGGAAAAATAATATATAAAAAATGGCGATTATTTTTTACTAGCGACCTGTCCTCGCTTCGCTTCGGTTTATGTGAGTTTTCTGTACCACCCGTAAATAAAACAGAACTTATAATACGTATAAACCTTCCTCTTAAATAATTGTATCTACTGCTGAAAACTGCATTAAAATCCGTTGAGTACTTTAAAAGATCTAAGCGAACAGACAGCGGGAGCGACTTCATTTTGTACTATGTAAAAGATGAATATAGGTAATCGTGATTCGGTTATACCTCGAAAGTAACATTTTATGTTTAAAATATTATTTCTGGTTCTAACTAGGAAAATGAATGATTTGTGATTCTGATTCTAACGCTCCGCGGTCTTACCCAGAAAAATAAGTCCTGTTTTAGATTTATTATAATAAGTCTGTTTAAACGTGAAAACTAAACAAATGAACACGGTTTTTCCATTAATAATTAAGTAGGCAAGTAAACAAAAGTGTTATACTTATCGTGTTACGAAATGTTGTATGGGAAACATCCACAAGTTACATGACATTTATTTGGCAGTTAACATAATTCCGATGTAATAATAAAATATTGGTCTGGGCCTCTATTCTACGCGGTGAAACAATATTGCTATTGATATTATTATTATATGGTATTATGGAGATGGGCTTGCAACCTGTCACTATTATGCTGGTTAACATCTGAGCATAATAATGCAAAATGAGGTTACAAAATTATCAACAAGGTTTTAGTTGTAGGCAATGATATAATATAAAAAGAGGTAGATATGTTACCTATACGGTATTCCGCGTGTAAAAATGGCCCGGCTTACGCACACATAATTAATCAGTAAATATTGCAATTACACAATAATTCATAAATGACAAGTGAAAGTAGGATGGTATGCTAATTTCCGGGAGCGAAACAAAACGAGTGTATGTTGCTCTGCAGACTAGTTCACGGTTCCGTTGATGGCGCAAGACTAAGTAAAGGTGTACCAATTGGCTTGGTTTTAGAGTGCCACTATCAAAGTGCGTATAACATATCTACCTCTTTTTACTATATTATATCATTGGTTGTAGGTAATTCTGTAGCTCTTTCTACCCCGAATGAGAATGAAGGCATGAGTTTATGTATGTGTATGTATGTATGTTTAAAACATGGCCGCCATTACTTTCAAGTAAATAAGAGCTATTATGACGTTGACAGTACGATAATATCAAAAGAATTTTAGTTTTACCGAACAAAATAGAGCCCCAATTTAGTTAGTTATATAATACGCTGAGCGGGTAGCACATCATGGTATTCTCCGCTAATTGCTTATGGCGTCTTTATCGTAATAAAGGGATATTTGAGCGGCGAAAAGGTCGTCTAACTTCAAAATAAGTACATTATACTCAGATTATTGTAACATGATGATTTTGACAGCTCATTTAAACACTTATTATGATGATTATAGCCCATTCAAATACTTATTACTCTTTTTTCTTTAATTTTACATAAATACTACATCGGTACAAATCTAGCGATCTAGGTTTGGGTAAAAGTGTTGTCAATTTTGTAAAAGTCATACATTTTCAAGGTGAGCGGCCATTCGTAAAAGTGGTAAAAGGTGGTAGAGTTATTCAAAATAAACATATTTTGTTATATAATGAAATACTCTTAAGTACATCGGAGTCGAGATATTTAAATATTCATACTTAGGCATACTTTTAGTACCAAGACCTGAATAATTAAATCTTTAATATATCTATGTGTATTTAGAGGTCCTCTAAATAACTATGTAAAAATCATCCGGGGCCGCTGCAAAAAAAAAATACAATATTCTTCAAACAAACTTACCCAATGCCCTTTAAATAATTAATCGCCTATTTTTAAACACATCGCTTGTGAGTATAGTAAGTGATTGAAATTAAGAAATACGGCTGTCATGATCATCATCTTACAAAAATCTGACTATAACAGTTTAATATTTACAATACATTTTTTATAAGTCGTAAATGTAGTCGTAGTCGTGTGTAAATGTTATGTTTACATTTATTATTTAACAGTTACAATATGAAAAATATTCAAGTACTTAAATCCTTTATTAGCAAGTATCAATAAATAAATACCGAAATAAATAAAACATAAACCATTTTTTTATGAGTTTAGATAAATGTAGCTTAGGTAGGTATGTGTCAATTAGTGGTTATGTGCATGCAGAAAGTTAAAGTTAGTGCAATAATTTCCATTAAAATACGTTAGTCAAATTGTTAAATCAAAAATGTACAACACTGGTTTTAGAAGAAAACAAAAACTATACACACACACACATGTACACGCACACACACACACACATGTACACGCACACACACACAAATGTACACGCACTACACTAGTAATACACGACTACCTGCAGACTATTACTATTATACTTACTTGACTATTACACTGCATGGAGGCAGCTGTAAGCCCTTCTCGTGATTATACCCTTTGCCTTTTGATTTTACAACGCCGGCTTAGGTTTCCTCTGCACTAGCCTTCTAAGGCTTATACATGCTTGTACTACGAAATATGCCATTGGAATATGAACCTATTGTGATTGCAATAGAATACGTTTTCTTAATTAATTGCGGCTCAAAAAAAGGGAAATTCTACTTCATTTCCTTTGCATAGGATCTTTATTTCAATGCGAATTATGTACTTTTTTAAGGCCTTCCCTTGGGAAGCTAGGGCGGTATGTTTTTTAATAAAAACGCTACACGCCATATTTTTTCTAGCGCTATCCCTGGCATTCTCAACCTGCCACTGATGTTATAGAAAGAGATAACGGAAGATTGCGCCTGTCGGTATCATTGTCAGTGGTACAGATAATCAATCCCCTTCTTACATTAGGAAAATTAAGCTGGCATTTGTGGCTTTCAAGGAAAATTAAAAAGAATGGTAACCTTGAGCTGAAACAATGTACTTCAATCCTACATCAATAACAATCAATCAATCAGAGCCTCTATCCTACGACGTTAAGCAATATTGCCTTTGACGTGCTATGGTATTGTTTTTAATTCGGCGACAGTAAGGGCTTACTGTCAAGTAAATAAGAGCTATCAAAACGTTGACAATACGTTAATATATTTTTATCTACACTCATATCATAAGTCCTCTATTATGCGTTCAAAACCCGTAGACAATGACCAGCATTACCTGTGGCAGTAGGTGACAGCGATGACAGCTGTTAATTTTGGAAGATGTTCCAAATTTGGATCTCATTACCTTACAATATTCGATAACGTAATTTCAAAATAACGTTATAGCTGTCATCGCCGTCACCTACTACCAAATAATGCTAAATAAATAATGGGTAATGCTGGTCATTTGCCTTTCGGCTTCTGAACCCATCTTAGAGTACTTATAATATGTGTGTATATAAAGTATTGTACGAGACTCTGCGTAATTAGCATTACGCAACCGTCACGTAAACTACTATTACCTACGTCGTAGAATATCATAGAGGCACAAAGCAAATATTTGTGTGAAGAGCGCGACGTTATTTTTCCCATAAATATTAAATTCGACTAATTAATAGACTCATTTGCAATCGCTCGTACAGCCTAAATAGGTACCTCAGGTGTATTTAACAACTTTCATGCCTTGGTTAACAATCTGATATAATTATCTTATCGTTTCATTTGTCCCCGCCAATCTGATAAAAAACCTTTATAAAAAACACAATAATAAACTGTCATAGTGTTCCCTATATAGCCTTTGACTTTTCAGGTTTTTTTAATTTATTTTATCTACATCCATTTTATAACACTAATAACTTCCCTATAATATGTTCAGAAAGGATAAGCAAATGGCCTATATTAAGAAACCTGTATCTGTGGTTGTACTTTAATGTTAACATTAACGTATTGCATAGCATTAAAGTATCGGTTATCGATGTCGTTTCATCTTAATGTTCACTTTGAAGTATTGGTGACCGATACTTTAATGTAGATATAAAGATACAGGGCAACCATATACAGGTTTCTCACATATTGTGTGTAAAACTTATGCATGTAGATAAAGTTATGTATGCGACTGTACACATAATAAGGTATTAAAACACTTGTGTGATCTTATTATGTGCCAGTCACATAAATAACCATTAATGTACATACTACATACCGCCCATAATTCACGGTAATTGTAACCCATCATTTTAGCAAACACTTCATCGATTGTAACATTTCATCTAAAAAAAAACAGAATGCCTTTAGATGAACTTATAATATAATTCTGCGTAATGATACGCTTTCTTTGAAAAGTATTTCGATAAAGTAATACATAACGTGCAAAAGGTACATTTACCTGCCTATTTTGACCTTTGGTAATAACTAAAATATCTTAATTAATACGCGTTGTGTATAAATGGTTTCGTATAATTACATTTCCAATTCATAGAATGTATATAGATTATATGCGTCAATTTAGACAAGGTCAGGATTAGGTTACGTTAGTTCTAAAAATACTTCTACAAAGTTTGCGGTTTTGATAAAAACAGAAGTATGCAAAACATCAGAGAACCCGTTTGTGAAGGGCTGTTCGTAACAATGTTGGGTTTTAGAGTAAAATGACAAGCGGAAAAATTAAAATGCCTCGGAGTTGGTCGAAAAGCGTTTTATTCAAAATTACGTCACAGTTGGCCGCATTGTTGTGGTTGGTTTCAAAATCGTTTGTTTGTCTTAGAATTGATTTTACCACACTTGAATTATAATTTTCTATTATCTGTTGTATAGTGTATAAATTAATATAGTTCTAGAAGTCAATCCTGAGAAATAATTTTTGGTCTTTTAAAATATACTTACTATAAATTTATTAATTTATTTTTATATTTAATTTAATTTAGTGTATTATGCACTGGCGGACTCAGTGATAGGTTATGGGCTCAATGTTTATGGTAGAACCTTCCAAACTTATATGGCTGAAATTAAGAAGCTGCAGATAAGATCATTGAAATACTTGGTGGATAACAAAATTAAAAATAAACTTAAGAGCGACTACGAAAAGCTATATAAAATGTATAAAATATTGCCTATGACTCAAAGAGTACAATATTTGATAGCTGTAGATAACTACTGTAATAATAAGTACAAGGTACTTAAGCAGAGCAGATATGTAACAAAGAATATTAGAATGAGGAAATATGTGCAACATTTTGTCAAAAACTACTATGGTAGAAGAGCAGATAAATTTTTGGTCCCAAAAATATATAATAAAATAGAATGGTTAAGGGAGGATAAGAAGTATAGCTTAGTGGAAGCTAAGAATAAGTTAAAGAAAGCATTTTTAGATAACTTGCCTTGATTTCAGCTGTTGTGAGTTGTTATTATTAGATTTGTCGTTGTAGCTCAGTTCGATCTTACGGAAAGCATGGAATGATTGCAACTTAAGTATGGATCTATTCTATTCTATCCTGTTCTCTGGTGTAGGGTACCTACTGGACTCATTTAGGTGCATAGTATAAAATTAAAGAATGAGCGCTGTCTCGCCAACAAACTGCGTAAGCAGTTTGGCGAGTAACTTTAAAATTAGTTATGTATATGTGCCTTTGAAAAATAAATTAAATTATTAATTAATTAATTAATTAATTACCGATATCAGAAATAAATGTTGCAACTAATGAAAATTTGGGGAAAAAATCAGTTGGAAAACGAAATTAACTTTAAAAAAGTGGCAAATCAATAGCTTGTATAGAAACTTATTTGTTAAGAGACAGAAATTTAAAAAAGTAGCCCATAAATTTGGGGAGGATAACTACCGTGCTGTGCCGTGGTATCTAATAAATCCAGAATTATCATCAATTTCCTGTTGAATGTCACCTTGTAACCGTTATTTCTTATTGCGCAGGACTGGGCACTGCACATCCGCTTCTCGACGTCGGCCGACGCTGGTTATTACGAGTGCCAGGTGCCCACTCACCCGCCTACTAGCATCTTCTTCAAACTAGTTCTAGTTGGTGAGTTACTCGTTACTCGTCAGTAGAGTTGGTTAAAAACTTCAGTTTTAAGTTATTTTACAAACCAAAAGAATAAAACACAGTAAGGTACAATGCCCTATTATCTTTTGGTATGGTATTGTGAAAGCACTCGGTTTCTGGACAGTGCATATTCGCTTTTCAACGCCCGTCAACGCTGATTAATACGAGTGCAAGAAGCCCACTCACCCACCTACTAGCATCTTTTTCAAACTAGTAGTTCTAGATGATGAGTCACTAGGCGGGTCAAATAGTTGCTCGTTGGTAGTTTGTGAGCACTTAAATTGAAGATTGTGTTAAATGGGAGGAAATTATATATCATCGGCGAGAGCGTCATATTGAATTCAGAGAAAAGCAAGGAATTTGCTGCAAGGGAATCTAAAGTGGATTTCCGGTTCAAGTACCGACCGGGTCAGCTGTATAGGTAGGGAGGGGCTGACGCCAGCCCCAATATAAACTATACAACTGACCGTTGGTCCACCTGGCGAATATTCTGACGGACGAAGCAAATTGAGGCTGCCACTTGACTGTACATCCGGCGCATGCACGGTGCACTTCAGTGCCGTTGCGCAGTTTTTTTTAATTACGGGGCGTCGTTTTTGACCTGTAGTTAACGCAATTAATAGTTAAAAATCGTAACCCAGGGCATACATTTGACCAAAACATGTCACGTCATGTTATATTCTGCTAGCTGAGCAAACTATTATTATCCCCGCCATAAGCGTACAGGTTTATTGAAGAGAGCGTGAAATACATATATAACATAACATTTTCTATTTAAACACTGGCATTTATTTATAATATAAGGTGACGGCACCAATGATGGACACTTTTAGCTGGCAGGCACCAGTAATGGACACTTCACTCTTAATACAAATTTCATAAGGTCCTAAATTGATTGTTGCAAAACAAATGAATAACCCTTATCTTCTGTAAAATAAGAATCAAGTGTCCATCGTTGGGTTCTTGTCCATTACTGGTTCCACCACCTTAACTTCGATTTCTTAAATAAATTAGTAATCGTAGGACCTTGTGTAAGGTTCGCCCGGACGCCTACCATTATCGTATCCTTTAAACAAGCCAAGCACCAGTATTCGCGTTGTTCTGTTCCGGTGTGGGGATAAGAAAACCGCATAGCATACATAATTTTAATCCTAAAACTGTATTTGCATGCATTTTATTTTTTACGCAAATAAATTACTTGATTGATTGATGCAATTAGTAGTATAGAGGTATTACCATAAGAATAATAAACAATAACACACGTAGAAGCGAAACTCCCGGCTCCCGACGCGCGTTCGGCGCGTTAGATACCTACCGCCTGGCGACACCTGAGGGGTCTAGTCAGTCAGGGGCGTCACACACGAAATATATATTAACCAAGATATTGATATTGTGTCTTGAATTGGTTTTCGTATATTTGTGTTGATTTTAGTGTTTATGCTTGAACTAAGATAGTGTTTTAAAAAGTGAACAACTATTTACCGCAAAATAATTAGAAATAATTGATTGAATAAAGGAGTTTTATGAGAAAATGTATTATCTAATTTAACGTAAATGTAGAAAACTCATTTTGCAACAATGTTTCCGTGTTGGAGTAAAACATTAATAATAATTCGCGACTGAACTTGTATACCACATCCATAAACCGATTAAAATATTTCGCAAGTGACAGCCCTGACTTTTGGCGCAGAAGACAGAGGGGCGTAGCGGGGCGAAGGGGGGAGTAGGTATTTAAAGCGCGGCATTTGGGGCCTGGTCAAAGGAGATTCGCTTCTACGTGTAGTTATTATTTATTCTTATGGTATTACCCGTTAATCCTCAGGGTTGATAACGTAATTGCAGTCTTAGGATTGCAATTTATAGATTGTAGCTTTGAGAATGCAAATGTCTGTGGATCATAAACAGAGGTCGGAATAGGTAGTGCTTATTAACCTAAACTTGACTCACGTTCATTCATGCGTGAGTGAGATGGGGATACGTTATTGAATGAAGATGCAACAAGTTTAGGTTAATAAGCACTACCTATTCCGACCTCTGATCATAAATTCCACTTTCTATCAGGGCCTCTATTCTCGGCGGTAAAAACCATATTATCGTCTTTGACCTGTTATGGTATTGCTTTTGACTTGACAATTACTGTCAAGTAAATAAGAGCTATCAAAACCTTACAATACGATAACAGCTCAAAAACAATACGAACTTTTAACGCCTAGAATTACGGCCTAAGGCCTCTATTCTAGGCGGTAAAAACCATATCGTTTTTGACCTGTTATCGTATTGTTAACGTTTTGATAGCTCTTATTTATTTGACAGTAATGGCGGCCGAGTTAAGAACAATACCACAATAAGTCAAAGACCAAACCGTTTTTACTAACTAGAATAGAGGCTTGTGTTCTCGTTTGCCAACTCGATGCCAAAAAAAATGTTTCGTAAAACGGCTTTGTCTTCTAAAAGGTGCTGCGGGTGTTTATGGGTCGCGGTAATCAATCACCATCAGGTGACCCCCTTACCAGTTTACCTTTGTATTCCAGTAAAACAAACTCAAGCATTGATCGGTACTATTTGGAAATTATCCGTTTTCAGAAATCCATTCCTAAATTATTTTGTTTCTGTTAATGTTCCTACCCTTATGAAATAACTGCTTTAAAATGTTAGGGGACAATGTCACACCAATTGACCTAGTCCCAAACTAAGCTCTAGGCTTGGACTATGGGTACTAGACAACGATATGAATACTTAAATGCATAAAAAACATCTGTGTCTCAGAAACAATCAAACAAATATCTGCCCTTACCGGGATTCGAACCCAGGACCGCTAGCATTGTAGGCAGGGTCTCTACCACCTAGGCCAACGCGGCATCGATTATAATTTGTTTTTTTTCCTACAGCCGCATACGCAGAAATCATCGGGGAGTCCGAGAAGATCATCCACGAAGGCTCCATGCTGCGCCTGGTGTGTGTGGTACGGCGGTCCACGGAGCCACCGTCTTACGTCTTCTGGTATTTTGAGAACCGGATGATCAACTATGATTTAAGTAAGTACTCGTTTTCTGTAACATGATCTTGCTTCAGAATAAAAAATAGAACAAGGGCAGAACGCGCTTTTCTAAAAAAATGATGGTTAGGTTAGACAAATATATCTAGTTTCTAAATTGTGCTTGTCTTTTTACCCGACTGCCGAAGGAGGAGGGTAATGTGTTTCAAAGCCTATATATGTATTTTTGTTCCTTTGTGTCACTATAAAAACTAAACCCGTGGTGCGATTATGATGATTTGTCTTAATCTGGTGAGTGTCACTGAAGATATGACAGTAATCAAAATGCAATACGGCGGCGACCAGACGCCATATTGTGAAAATAAAAAAAAAGTCGACCATGTATGACTATTGGGGTATCATTGAATAGGGATTTAAAAATCATCTTTAGATTTCTTTCATCATTTTTCATTTTGGTTGATCATTTAGGATTTTTATTGCATAATTTGTATTCTTTCGCACATTACTAAACCGATTGAAGAGTCCCACGCATGGAATGGTTAGCTAATAATGGCTGACTACATTGACGAGTTGGTTTTCACGTTTGAGCCGAGAGCTATTGTAACAACGCAATGTACTGGCATGCTTTTGCTGGACCTATCGCACCTTTAGAATTATAGTGACCTAATCCAACATTGTAGCTGTCGACTTTGAGACATATATTTATTACTAGGGTTAGGACTTTTGATGGCATATCGTGGTTCTAGAATCCATGGAGTCGCTATTTCCTAATTATTATAAACATACCACCTTGATTTTGACCTTCAGTATTGTCATAACAATATTTCAAAATGCATTCATTAATCGCTAAACCAGTTTTAATGAATTTTTGTATACTATAGGATATCTCCGCTGTGAAAGTGTTACAGACAAACAAATATAAGTTAGATAAACTAAGTATAGATAAACCGACCTAAAAATGTATTTAGTGATTTTTGAAATATGACAATACTGAAGGTCAAAATCAAAGTGGTATGTTATAATAATTAGGAAATAGCGACTTCATAGATTCTAGAACCACGATATGCCACCAAAAGTCCTATCCCTATTTATTACTATAGAGACCTAACTCGTAATCCAACATTTGTGAATTAAGTAGGTTACTATAATTCTAAAGATGCGCTATGTATATCAGCCGTAAGGTTTAGTGCACCGTGCTCGGCTTTCCTAAGGATTCACTGGGCCTTCGTTCCACTCAGTAAAACCTTGCTTTTGAGATGGCATCGTATTATTGTCATGTAAATAAGAGCTATTATAACTTTGATATAATAGCAACTAAACCACAGTTTTTTTTATTTTGAAGAAAATATTCCTAACTTTAAAAAAGGGGTTTTTTTTTGAGATGTAGGTACGAATGTATGGTTCCATGTTTTCTCGTAGAAGCTGAACCTATGGCCTGATTTCGACCAACAAGGTATAAGAGGAGAAGGAAATATATCGCACCTTCAGAACAATAGTGACGTAATTCAAAATTTCAGCTTTCAAACTTCAAGTCATAAATTTATTATTATAGAGACCTAATTCGAAATTTAAAATTTCTGAATTACGTCACTATGGTTTTGAAGGTGCGATATAATATATCTCAATACATACTACATTACTTGAAAAGGTCGTTAATGTCTAAAGCGTATTATAGGATCGAGGACTATCTAACAGACAAAAATGCATGGCCTAAACCCGAAATTTAGTCAATAATAATTTATTCAAATGCAAAATCTTTATCTTGTCTCGGGGACACCTCGGGGAAACTTTTATGTGGTCGTCTCGCACCATCTTATATAAATAAGTATGTGTTTTTCTTTTTCTCTTTAACTCTCCCGTAAGATTCTTAATTGGCATGTTTCCTGCTGAACTACGCATTTTATTTGATACTATATTTAATTTAATATTTATACCTTTATATAATGCTAGACTAAGTAGTACCATTGTAATAAGAAATATGTTTAAAAAATGACTGACTGCTGAGTTTCTTGCGGCGTTTCTTCTCAGCAGTGATCTTCTCTTGGGAAGCGCTGGTTCTTGATGTGTAAAAGTGCCCGTGCGGCCTACTTACTGGATACATTTCTTTTATCTTTTATCTTATTTTCATTTTCAGAACATAATCCCAAGATTCCTAAGCAAGCTAAAATTCTAGTGAAAACGCAAACACTGAAACTTAACCTTTTATTAGTTCAAATATTTGATACGCATTAAATCAATTCTGTAACAAACGTGTACGCTAAATTAATATGGCTTGAGGCTTGTTTAATTATTATCCTACCTCGATTAATAGCTTCTGAAATTTGGATTATAACTGGGTTTTGAGAGACATGTGACAACCTTGATATTTACTCGAGAATTGCTTATAATATCGTAATTAAATTTGGTGTAGGGAATACCTACAGTCTGAAAAACTCGCCATGTTATAAAGATTGACTGGTCATAATTTTGTATACACCACGTCATAGGCCACCGTATATTAAGTACCCAAGGATTTTTGTTTTGTGATTTTGTATAAATTGTACTATTTTAGGTGTCACAAAGTGGATCTTCGCAATACTCATTCCCATACTCATACTCATCTCATTTCGCAATACTCATCTTAAAAATATATTTAGTCCAAAAATAAACCCTGTAAAGGCGGTGCAATCAATAAGACTACGATATTACTAATTCAATTACAACATGTCATCATAATAACAATTAACTGACTACTAAAAATTCAAAATTACTAAAAAACGATGACT
Organism: Acleris literana; assembly: GCA_946894065.1. NCBI lineage: Eukaryota > Metazoa > Arthropoda > Insecta > Lepidoptera > Tortricidae > Acleris > Acleris literana. The sequence continues at coordinate 5,924,602 of OX335692.1, forward strand.
AAGTAACTGATATACTGATAGAAAAAAAAACAATATTCTAATAAAGCATGTTAGCCGCAAACGCGATCTAAATATCGTTCCAAATGAGTTCCTGAGGCGTTTTCGCTGTCATGTTATTGCTAAATAGTTGTGGTTTGACACGTTATTGCCTAAAAGCATCCTGTTAGTCGCTCACTCGATTACTCTCCACACCAATTAGTCACTGATTGCGTTGCTATGAGCTTTAAAAGCGTTACTATAATCTTTTTTTCATTAATCTTGCAATTTTCCAGTAACTGACTATTCGATCCGCAAAAATTCGTCTATGATTTTTCCTCTATGAAATTGTGGGTTTAGCGTAACCAAATGAGTTTTCCGGATGCCCTTTTACTGACCTAATATTTTATGTGCTAAAATGTTTTGGTTGAAAATGTTTCCTGTAATTTTGAATGGCATACCAACTTCTTTTTTAGCATAAAGATTTTTTTGCATACATATTTTTTTTTATAAGCACTTTTGGTCTAAAATTGTACTGTCTAAAATTTTAATTACTAAAAGGCTAAATCCATAATATTATTTGGTCGAATCCCCCCCCCCCTAGTATAAAACACTTAGTTCTCAACTAATCTATAGGTTAGAATTGCGTCAAGGCGCGAAGCACCACAACTACCCGGGATAGGAGCTCCGCCAAGCGGAGCTCCGTCGACTTCGTCTCACGGTCAACGTTTTACCAAAAAAACATTCGACAAAAAAAAGTTATTCCAAACAATTTTTCGACCAAACAATATTATGCAAAACAATTTAGGACAAAAAATATTGTTATTTAAATCATTAGACGAAACGTTGGTATGCAAAAAAATATGTGGCGAAACAAAAATAGGCCAAGCAATTTTAGACCAACCGATATAGACCGACGGTGAGCGAGAATGATTGGAGATGTCAGTAGGGGGCGCCCTAGACGCACATACAGTGATGAGATTCGCGATGTACTGAATAAAGGCCAAATCAAAAGCACCTGAACCCAACGTACATTATGCATGAATGTTGAGAAAGCGAAAGTTATAAGTTTAGACCAGTACACCTGGCGTTCCATAATTATAGTCTCTGCCTACCCCATTGGAAGACAGGCGTAAAGGTATGATGATGGTGATGAATGAAAAACCCATTGACCCAAGTCTTTACCTGCTGTTTAATTCTCTTAAATTAGACTAATGAATTGAATGAATGAATGAATGAATGAATGAATAAGTGAGTGAATGAATGAATGAATGAATGAATGAATGTCATTATATTAGTTTAAACCCAAAAAAAGAGGTGTGTTACAAGTTAAGCATGTTTTTTTTTTTTAAACTAATGTAATCGGGATGGTTCTTAGCTAGATTTTGTGCTCGGTTAGGCCGTTAAAAAGATACTAGCTCTGAAAGAATGGATCGCTTAGCTCGGTGGTTGTTAACTATTTAATACTTTAATAAAGCGTTCATTGTTTAAAGTTTGAATAATATTTTCATGAACAGTTTTCCCCAATTTAAATATTTAATTAACACTCCATTTGAATATAGGCCGGCACAGTTTGAAATTCTGCGGGCTATCCGCAAGATCGAACAATAAGTCGTGCAAACATTGAAGGTTCATCCAGTATTGTTAACGAGCGCTATTTTTATTTGTTCGAATTTCAAATTCAAATACAGTATTATTGAGATAGGTAAACATTGTTTTTTTTTAATTTTGCGGATTGGATTTAGCTTTTGTTTCCATTGCGATATAATAAAAGAAAACTTGATTGAATACCCGTGATAAGTTTGTACTTTGGTTAGGTACATTTTTTCTGAGAAATTATGATAGTTTTCGAAGAAAAGCATTGAGATTTACGTGGAAATTAATCATATTTATTTTAAGTAATTTGTAAGGTTGTATAAATTATCGCAAGAAATATTTCAATGAACTGAAAACCTCAATTTTTTTTTAAGTAGTTTGGTTAAAAAGGAGTTTTATGACATGACTTGACATTTTTTTTATACCAACACAACTCTATTAACAATCTATCTCAAGAAGAAAGCCTGCTTGTCAACCTTTTTTTTACGACGAATAATTTTTTTTAATAAAATATGTAACTAAGTTTATTTTGCATTCAGTTAAACGTAGCTTTAAAATGTGCTTTCCAAGCCAGTGACTAAAAGCCTGCTAATGCTCGTGATAAAGCACACCAAAAGCTCGGAAACGTCTGCTCCTACTTAACACTTACTTTGCTTAATGTAAAGCAACACTTAAAAGCTGTTTGTTAACCTTATTCGTTTAAAGAATACAATATGAATTTTACTACTATAAAAACAAATGGCGTTAACAGCCGCATTTAGAGTTAGTGAATGACAATAGGGAAAATTAATAACTTTTTAATAAAGCTTTAATAAAAATAGTGAATAGCTTTAAAAATAAACAAGATATAAGCCAACAAAGATTTGTTCCTATCTCTTTCTAGCAAAATAGAATATAGCACGGAGTTTATATGGCTGGCCTGTTACATGACGTCACAGTGCATATCAGAGGGCTCAGACAAGATGCATTACGCTAACTAACGTTTCTATTCAATTCGTTTTTAAACCAATCGCGTCACTGGTAGACCACGTGACTTTTCGTATCACGTCATCTTTCAGTGACGCGATTGGTTTAAAAACGAATCGAATAGAAACGTTAGCGTAGTGCATCTTGTCTGAGACCTCTGAACTCTCTGTGTAATTGCTGTTTAATTAGCAGTTTGAAATGCTCGTATTATCAGTATTTCCTAGCCGATTTTAATTTTAATATCACTTTTGGTGACTTCTTTTAAGGTATTTTTATATTTTGGTAAGAAATGCAATTTAAAAAAATTCATGCTTATTCCCTATTCAGTTGTTCCTTAGTAACGATTATTCAAGTTTGAAAAGGGAACAAGTTATTTGTCTCTTAAATATCTCGGAGTACAGCGAAATACCACTGTCCTCAGGGCCATTACAGTGAATCAGTAAGCCTTTTAAAGCATCCTGAGCCTTTATTAAACCTGATAAAACAATAGAATAGAAAAGAATATTTATTAGTAAGAAATATACATCGTCGTTTTTAAAATTATGCGTTACCGTAAAACGGGGTGAGTAGGGATTAAGGGGTGAGTAGGGACACAACCTAAAATAAGTCATAACTTGTTACAAATAAGAACAATTATTAAATGGACAATCACGTTACGTCTTTTGGAAATAATTTCAGTCTTATAATTAGTAACACACGCTTCATTTTAGGTTGTGTCCCTACTCACCCCGTTTTACGGTAAGTATAAACTAATTTTATACATTCCAATTCATATTGATCGCCTTTGACGCACAGTAAGTCTGTCTACATGCTATAAACTATTTCTATGCCTAATTTCATATCGATCGGTTGAATAAAGCGTGAAGACGGAACATACTTTTTCACATTTATAATATTAGTAATGATAATAGTAGGGGTGACTTGAGCTATAAACGCTATAGACATCGGTCAGTGTGGCTAGACGCAAAACTTATTCTGTCAAAGTAAATCAACAGTGCCTCTATTCAAGACGGTAAAAACTTTATCGTTTTTGACCTGTTTTCGTATTGTCAACGTTTTGATAGTTTTTGTTTACTTGACAGTAATGGCGGCCGAGTTGAAAATAATACCATAACATTGTCAAATACGATTTGGATTTTATCGCTTAGAATAGAGACGCTGGGCGTCTATTGTATAGGTAAAAAACTTAAGTAAAGCTCCTGTTGCATGTAGTTGTGTACAAAACATATATGGTATTTACGTCAAATTTCAAATATATAATGTCCAACGGTCTATACAGATGTGTTACTACTACATGTAAGAGGAGCTTTACTTAAGTTTTTTACCTATACTGGGTAAATTATATTGCTTCTGGCGTGTTATAATTATTGTTTTCAACTCGGCCGCCATTACTGTCAAGTAAATAAGAGCTATCAAAACGTTGACAATACGGAAACACGTTAAAAGTATTAAGGTAACGGGAATACCCTATAACTTTAAAATTTTGCGGGATGAATAGTAGCGTATGTGTTAATCCTGAGTATAAGATATCTCCATTCCAAATTTCATCCAAATCCGTCCAGCTGTTTTGGTGTAAAGGAGTAACAAACTAACACACACACACACACACACACGCTAACACATAAACACACACAATCATTCACATTTACAATATTAGAAGGATTTATTATAAATTAAAAGTTACAACTCATGCGGCGAGACATGCCTTACGATGAAATGAAACACGTTCGTTGAATGGCGTTTCGATGTAATAATATTTTTTATTTGCACTCTTATCATAAGTCCTCTATTATGCGTTTTAAACCCGTAGGCAATGACCAGCATTACCTGTGGTAATAGGTGACAGCGATGACAGCTGTTAATTTTGGAAGATGTTCCAAATTTGGATCTCATTACGTTACAATATTCGATAACGTAATTTCAAAATTACGTTACAGCTGTCATCGCTGTCACCGCAGGTAAGGTAATGTTAGTCATTTGCCTTTCGGCTTCTGACCCCATCTTAGAGTAATTATAATGTGTGTAGATAAAGTATTGTACGAGACTCTGCGTAATTAGCATTACGCAACCGTCACGTAAACTACTATTGTCCGAGCTATTTCTCCGTCCGAGGTTGTCTGGGTGTATTTCGTTTTTATAATTAAAAATATTTGTATTGTAATTGTAATCCTTCGAACTTGTGTGATGAGCGCGAGTATTTGTTACTGAGTCTTGGACTGCTTTCTGATCTTTACTTATTTAAATAAGTTCTGCGTAACATTGCAGCTGAAAACAAGTGCTTATTAACTTAAGGATCATTTGTTTTAGATGGCGTAAGCGTCCTCAACGGCCGGCAGACGAGCGAGTTAATAATCGGCATGGCAGAGCCACGTCACGCCGGCAACTATACATGTGTGCCGGCCAACGCTAAAGCGGCGTCGGTGACTGTACATGTTATTCAAAGTAAGTATATTAACGTCTAGAATCACTATTCTTTCAACAAGCAAAGGTGATCGTTCGCTCGAGTGAAGGTCCAAGCGGCGAGTTTAAGTAGTCCCGACAGAGCGAACAAAACACATTTTAGCGCGTGTATTCAATTTGGCAGCATGACTTCACCAACGTATAAGGCTCCCTAATTGACAATGCACGCGCTAAAATGTGTTTTGTTCGCTCGGACGGGACTACTTAAACTCGCCGCTTTTATTCGCTCGTCCGTTCGATCGGCCGCCGTTTTTTGAGAGAATGATACGATCTATTCAGAGGGCGGGAAGCGACAAAATGCGCTAAGCAGGTTTTGTGGAGTGCTTTGAGTGATATTTGTGTGATGAGCCGGAGTATTTTTTCCTGAGTATTGGATGTTTTCTATATATTTAAGTATGTATTTCTCTATACACCGTGGGCTGCTAAAACCCGACCGATTTCAACCACATATTCCTGACTTAATTACAAGTAAATAATGTTATATGAACATAGGTCCAATTACGCATTATTTATTTTTTAACTTTTGTAACAAAATAAATCAATTAAGCTTTGCACTTCATTATGAACAAATCTTATTATTTCGATTATTTCAAAAAATATGCGTTTTTGGACTACATATTGTACGACTTTTTTTACTCCATTTAGGCTTAGGAAGCTATGGTTAAAATCGGTCGGGTTTTAGCAGCCCACGGTGTATAAGTAAGTTAATCGTTGTCTAGTACCCATAATACAAGCCTAGAGCTTAGTTTGGGACTAGCTCAATTTGTGTTAGATTTGTCGCCTGATATTTATTTATTTAAGTTTAGCTTTAATATAGAATTAATAATAGAACATAAAACATTAACTAACTTATTGATGTGTACCTATAACTAAATATTTAGGACTATTAAAAATATATACAATAAAATTATACCTAAAATTAACTTAAAACTACACTAATCTAATAAACCGCTGCCAGTGGGCATCGTTCCCAAAATGCTGGCAGCATTGCCACGTTGAATGGCAATGCTTAATCTTTGTGCCAAATAACTTTTATTTTAGTTTAGCTATATTTTTATGGTATTATTAGTTGTGGAATAAATAAATATGAATTTAAACACCGTGCCCGGGACGTACCCGAAGGATTTTAACCATCGATTCTAGACCCTATTTGGAGTATAACATGTAGTCCAATATCGCATAAATTCCGAGATTTTTATTATTTAAAAAGCAATTCCATAGTTATTTAATTTGAGCTCTGTCACCTTCACTTAAAGCATTATTTACTAAATATAATAATAAAAATCTCGGAAATTATGCGTCATTTGACTACATGTAATACCACATTATATACTCAATAGGGTCTTACATCGATGGTTAAAATCCTTCGGGTACGTCCCGGGCACGGTGTATACCTGTCCAGTGAATTTTAGCGCATTCGATTACTGGAAGTACAAGAAATGGTACTTTATTCTACTCTTTAATACCATATTGCTTTTGACCTGTTATGGTATTGTTTTTAACTTGGCATTACTATCAAGTAAATAAGAGCTATCGAAATGTTAACAACACGATAACAAGTCAAAAGCAATTTGGTCTTACCAAGTAGAATAGAGCCCTTAGTTCTAAGTTTACTTAAAACTAAGAAATAATGAGGTGATATTAACTTAGTCCGCATTTTTTTTTATAAGTAAATGAGAACAAACGAAAACTTACAACTCTCATTTCTATTTAATAAAATTCCTACTATTTAATTAAATCACTGAGAAGTTTGTCTTGAAGCATCAACTGAACAATTTATTTGGCTAACGAATGCTCAAAAGAAAATTTTACTTTTATATTTAATATAATAACAGAGGTTTCCCCTCTCAAAGCAAAAAAATAAAACACAAGGCGGCCGAATTAATTTGCTATCAAAGACATGGTAGCAAATTGTTTATTTAACGGAGAAAGCTGCAATAATAGAATATTGATAAGATTTATATTAGAATTTTCAGAGATTTTTTTCACAAATTATCATTTTCATTTCAAGATTGTTAATTTATGCGTAAAGGGTGAAGCTTCTGCACGAAGTAAATTTGTTTCTATGTTAAATTCTTTATTGAAAAACCAATTACTTATTTAAAAAAACGCTGTCTGTCAAACCTATTCAAAATTCAATTATAGTAATACTTGAATACTTGAACTATTTGATTAGCAAAATGAAAATTTGTTTTGCTATCTCTTAAATTACCAATATATTGTGAGCGTCCATTACTATCAGAAAAGAAAGCTTTCAGGCAGTGAAAAAAAGACTTATAGCAATCATGTACTATATCTCTGTCTCTTACTAAATCTTGCAGATTTTTTTATTTTATTCCTACGGCCTCTGCTTATTTATATATTTAAACTTTAGTGGAATGCGCAGTCAAACTAGGAACCCTTGTAGTTTCGCCATGTCCTTCCGTCTGTCCGTCCGCTCAGCTTCGCTACACTGAGCATGGTCAGAAATGCCCGTTTTTTTTCCAAAAAGCTAGGCTAGACCAAGAAGCCGAATTGCTCAAAATAGTTTTCGCCTAGCTGAAAACAAACACCTACGAGGGTTTCAAGACAAAAACAAAGGTCCTTAACCTGTAATCCTTAAAATTGTTTTCAAATAAGGTTACATTGCAAAAACCCCAAATAGATATATGTATTGATTTAAGGCTTAGAGTCGGCTGGCAGACAGTGCACAAATATCAAAATAAAATTTAAACTAGTCACAAACAAATATAAAAAAACAACTACCTAATAATAATTACCTTTCGATCTATTTATGCAATGAAATTTGAATCGAAGTATTACATCTTGATTTTTATATTTAAAGATCGTGAAACATAATTATAAATGCAAAAGTTTGCGTATATGTTTGGTACTCCTTCACGCTTCAACGGCTGGAAGGATTTGAATGAAATTTTAATGGAGATAGCCCTGAGCTACTTTTCATCCCAGATTTTTTTATATTTTACTACCCACCCTCGCTTCGCTTCGGTTTATGTGAGTTTTCTGTAACACCCGTACATACTCCAGAATCTATACATAAACACCTTCCTCTTGAATCTCTCTATCTATATCTATATTGACTGACATAATTATTTTTAGTCATAATGTGCTTTAGGTCATAATCATCGCAAGTCATAACGTATTTTTTTAAAGAAACTGTTACTTTTTCAGGATAAATATAAATCAAACCTAACCTAACCTAGCCGCGTCTACACGTTAGATATTTCAGAACTTCTGAAAAGTTTACAGTTTCAGCGATATATAAAATTATGACTATCAAAAATTATGTCAACAATTACATTATGACCAATAAAATTATGGGAAACAAAGGGCTCCCATTTCTTAAAACTGTATTAAAATCCGTTGAGTAGTTTAAAAGATCCAAGCGAACAGACAGCGGAGCGACTTCATTTAATACTATGTAAAGAAGATGCGGACGAAGTCGCGGGTAGAAGCCAGTAAATCTAGATATTATTAAGAATAATTCCTATAAACAGTTTGAGCCTAAACACATTAAAATCCTTATAGAACTGGCTTTTGAAGTTTATTCTCATTTAAAGTTTTTAACGAATGCCTTGGGATATCTTTTGAAGTTTTGCAGAAAAATTAATCAAAGGCGTTGCGATAGATACCGAAATTTCAGCGACTTAATATTGCCGATGAACTTAAATAACCTAACTTTTATGATAATGTAAAAAAGTCTGGTATTTTTCTTAAACTTAGTATTTCTTGCTTGAAGTTATACATTTTCGAATCGCCTATTATACTACAATAACATAATTCAACTCAAATCTCCTTAAATAAGGGTTCTATTATTATCAGTATAACTATATAGCTTTCGTCATGGTATGGTATAGTCAACGTTATGATAGCTCTTATTTCATTGACAGTAAGACTTATAAAGTTTCATAACAACAGTATAGAAGCACCGAAAGGCAAGTTACTTCAAATAGTGAAAGCTTGCCTAGATAAAACCTGGAGCCCTAGCTAAAACGCATTACGCTAACTAGCGTTTCTATTCGTTTCGTTTTTTAACCAATCGCGTCACTGGTAGATGACGTTATACGAACAGACACGAGATCTACCATTGACGCGATTGGTTTAAAAACGAAACGAATAGAAACGCTAAGTAGCGTAATGCATCTTGAATAGGGCCTCTGGAGCTCTATTTTACTCTATAAAATAATACTGCTTTTGACCTGTTATTACATCTGATCCGTCGACAGCTGGTGGCAACAGGAGCCAGCTGTAGTTAACGTAGACCCTATAAAACTATTTCCCATATAATTATTTCTTAGTTTACAAAAACACGCGCTACTATGCTATCTAATAAATTAAGTTGATGCAGGTGCTCTTTTGATTCCAATAAATTATTTTTCTTTCTATCCTTTAAATATGTTCTCTTTTTAAAAGCTGGATTCCAATGTGATAGGGTATTTTATGGTCTGGTAATTATATTAAATCCAATTCAAAAAGAGATTAAGATTAAATTCTAGGTCCAACGTAAAACTTACAAAGTATAGGGGCCTATCCCGTCACCGTAATTCGAGCGAAATTAGATTTTCTCGAACCCGAAATCAGTATTCAGCTTGCGGCATCGCATTAAGATTAAAAATAGTACAACATATATAATTAAATGATTTTAAAGTCTATTTACAACGAACCTTTCATTAAAAAATCCTTTTCATAGACTTTTCAATTTGATTAAGTTACCTATATCAATTTTCTAAGAGATTAAGTTTAAATTCTAAGTCCAGCGTAAAACCTATATGGATAAAACCTGTATAGGGGCCTATCCTGTTAGCGTTATTCTGTGATACTTTGTCTTCGAGAGAAATTCGATTTTCTCGAGACCTAAAGCCGTATACGGCTTGCGGCATAGCATTTAGATTAAAATCAGTACGATATAAAAAAAGTCACTGAAGTCTACTTACTACAAATCCTTCATTCAAAAAAAATTGCTTTATAAGTTCAGCTTTAATTGTATGGGACTTGGGTATATATTTTTTGTAAATAATTTTGATAAGATGTGTACAACTACTTCTTTTGACGCTTCTTCTCAGCATTTGGTCACTTTTAGGACTGTTAGACCAGGTAACTCCATTAATTATTTGACATGAAGTAATCTTGAAGTTTTATTCATATAAAATTGTCTTAAGTCAATATTTTAAACTGAAACACAAATATTAAAATAAATTTAGCCTCTTTATACAAAAAAATAATGTTGGTAGCTTTTGTATTGAATTTGTTTATGGGCTTAAATTGTTTGAGTTACTGTTATAAATGTATGTACTGTGAGCTGTATGGCATTATAGTGGTGTTATATCGTATGCGGCGCAGCTGGACATATTGAAGACCAACATATTCTGATCTTCGATTTAGAGCATTGGCCATGTTTTAAGGGGCCACATTTTATTGGACCTTTGACGATATCGCAACAACTATATCTGAGAGTAATTCGACTGGAGATGCAGTGGTCTGGAATGGTACCTGATCAGGATTGGGAATAATTACTTCTTAATCTTTTTCTTGTTATTATATTCCAAAAGCTTCTCTTTACAACAATCAAGATGCACTATGTAGGAAGAGAGGTCAATAGAGAGATCTCTCTCCAGGCGGGTGTTATGCCTGGGGACCGAAGTCCATTGGAATGAAGTTGGAAGTTGTATATATTTATTTATTTATTTATTTATTTGGCTCACAAAACAAGTAACAGTCGGAAATGGTACAGAGTATTGATACAGGTAAAGTTTAGATCTAGATTGTCACTCTTCACTATGTGTGCCCATAATGGCTAATATGTAATGAAATAACAAAATTGAGGGTTAGCTGTGTTAGTAAAGCATGATAAATTATTTAATTGAGTTTGTAAAATAATTGTATGAGATTGTGACTAAATGGATAAGGCCTTAATTATATTTAGTTGACTAAGTTAATGAAGTTAGTAGTTTATTTATACATAATTGCATGAATTTCTTTCTTAAATTTAGATAAGTTACCACTAAAAATATCCAAAGACGAATGGAGCGCAACAGTGTCATTGTATAAGCGGCACATTCTAGTAATCGGGTTATAAAAGGAAGAGTTGTTGATGTACGTTTGAAGTACAAATATTTTGGGCGAGGGATATATGTCATCTGACTGGAGAAACTTCGTTAGCGCGTTGTAGAACACTTAAGTTGCGCTGTCTGATGCTGGTGGCGCTGGCGAGGTAGCGAGTTGGTTGATACAAGTTGCCGTTGGATATCGCTAGGTCGCCACAAATATTTTCTTCATACGTTTTATATTTAAACACTCAATAAATATTTGTGCTCATCATACACACGTACGGTAATGAGCAAGAACCTTTAAAAAAAACTGCTTGAAGGCGTCTATGTCATTAAAGATGCCAAGTCATTTGTAAAATATAGGAAACTCAACCTTATTGACGTGGAATGTCAGATTGACTTTGGATCTAAGGTGGATCGCAAATTTAAGTCTTGGACTGTACACAGGTCACACACATGTATTGTATAGCTTTAAATGAATTTCCTACTTTGACCGAAACAAATAAAATAAATGGTAAATTATAAATGATAAATGATACTTTATTGGTAACATAATGTTACAAGTCAAATGGTGCAGATTAGGTTACACTTAGGTTCATTGATAGAAGTTATAATGGTAACTTTAGAACATAAAACTAAATACAAAATTCAATGGTAAATTCTTACAAAAAAAAAAAAGAATTAACGGTAATATAATATTAATTCACGGATATTCATTCTACTTAAAAGTAATCAAATAATCATTACTCAGAATAATCTCATTAATGTTGTTCGCAAATTTCTCAGGTTGTAATATGATTAAAATTAATTGTACTCGTGAGTCAATCATTAATGTACCATAAAATTGTTCATACTTGTTTTAAATTGTTTCTCTGTTTTATACGTTTATTGGCTGTACGAGTATACACAAGAAAATAAAACATACTTCTCCGTTCAACGCAACGTTAATCCAAACAAATAACAAGTAACTCCAACATTAACTCTGAAGACAACCTTTTTTAATTATAAGTAAATAGAAAGTTTTAAAACGTTTTAATGGAACAGTGACGTAAATTTGAATAATATAATGATTAGTTTTAACAAATATGTGTTTCCACACAGCGAATGATTACTTACAAAAACGAATAGTCTTAACTGCCAAAAAGCAGTTTTAGTTAGCATACTTAGGGAAATAAAACTTAAAATCCCCGGTATTAACTTAAAATCGCCGAATGTAGACACATCCACAAATGAAAATATTACATTGTATCTGTCTTCCTAAGCCAATAGGTAGTATCTCAGATAAAACAACTGTAGCAATATGGACCTTATTACTAAGACTATAGAATTGAAATTGCTTTGGTAATTTTCAAATATTATATTCTCTTATTACTTCAATAATTTAGTAACTAATTGATTTTGACATATTGCTTATTCGCTTGGTAGGGAAAATTATCAGTGTAGCCCCGTGCATGTTTTTTTTTCCGTCTATCAAGTAAAAAGTAACGTTAACGTATTTGTCATTGTATTCCAGTCTGTAGAGGTTTTTACTTTACAAAATAATCAATAAGATGGCGGCTAACGCCTCCCCCCAAGGTCGAAAACATGGATGATCGTTAACACCACGTCATGCCTTAATAATACATCCATAAATAAAATAAATGTTTTAAAAAACAAAAACTAACCTATTAGGTGCCTACAAATTTTAAAGAAGTTATTTTTTGCGTTTTTGAAGGCGGTTTTTTGTTTTTTAAAACATTTATTTTATTTTATACTTTTTAGTGATCATAATACGCTGTTACGTAGTCCCACTTCTTAGTTAAAATGAAACTTTAACTTATATCAAGCGCGCCGCAAGCAACGCCGCGGGAAAGTCATAGTCATATTTCAACAAATAAATATTATTCGTTGTAGGTAGTCGCTCAAGTATCTTAATCGAGATATCTTATCGCCACCCTTGAAATCGGTACCATTGAGGAGTTCCGGTGGCCATCTGTGGTCTTCATCATCAGTTCCACCACACCAAATGATACTTTCTGAATGCAAATGCTGGACTTGTTACTAAAAATACTAAAATCGCTATATGTTTGCCTACAATATTTGAGGAGTTCCCTCAATTCCTCACTGATCCCCTCATCAGATACAGATTTGGTGACAATGGGACCACTTCGGAAGTATACTCTATCAAACCAAAAAAAAAATTTTAAAATCGGTCGACAATTGACGGAGTAATCGGTGAACATATATAAAAAAAAAAAAAATACATACAGTGGAACGTATAACCTCCTCCTTTTTTGAAGTCGGTTAAAAAAAGGCTACACCAAAAGGTGGGTTTATAAAAATAAAGCTAAGTCCTTTTAAAGCCCCTACAGACGGGCTACTTGGCATATTTCAAAAATTATTAGACTTTACTTGCTGATTGAAATTGGATGAAACAAATAAATAAATTCTCAGATTTATCCTTCTTTTTGAACGCGCTATTAATCTAAACTTAATTTTAAAGTTTGATGAGTTCAGTTAACTAAACTAATCTTCCTTTATTTTATCTATTCGATGTAAAGCAGCCTTCATAAAACTAGTATATTTTCAACTACGTTTCAATATTATTAGTACCATTACAAAGGTCGGAAAAAAATGGTTGGCTAGTGTCAAAGCTGTTACATTTTTCTCCTTATCGCTTCCAGTGCCCGGATCACTAATTCTGATAGAAAATTGACTCCATTTTGCGACCTTGGCTGTGATTTTGTTAATACAGCGAGAAGATTAAACGATTTCATTAGTGCAATGGCGGCTATTTGTAATACAGGCACAGAACTAACGACATCATTCGTATTACTTACACTTAGCTTTACAAATTGCTTTCAACCTTATGGTTTCTATTTTTTTTACAAATGAACCACCAAAGGGAGTTTATCAAGGCCGCTATTAACATTGGTTTGGTGATATGCAAAATAGACGACGAGTAATTTTTAGGATTCCGTACCCAAAGGGGGCTAACGGGACCCTATTACTATGCCTCCGCTGTCCGGCTGTCTGACTATCTGGCAGCGGGCCAATAGGTAAACAATTGTTTTTTTTTTTGCGGCTATGAGAACAAAAAAAACGAATATTAAAGGGGATAATTAAATACTTAACTATATGAAAAGCAAGCTTTGAAAACCCGACTGCATTTTTTATACTGTCGTCGATATACCTACATATATTAATAATTGTCATTTTGCCATTGTTGTTATTTCAATTTTAACAGTTTAAGTATCCTATGTCAACCGAGATGACGTAAGAATTCTAACGATACCTCACACATTGAAATCGGTCAAGGAATTTAGAAGTTATAGTGGAATGAAGAAACTCACATACATACATACATGCAAATATGAACCCTGAAAACATTACACTCCTTTTTTGGGGCAGTCATATAAAAAGACATGTTTAATATATTCTACGGTGGTAGGTTTTGGTAAAGTGAGATGGTACCTACTAAACCTTTTATCGTATTGTCAACGTTTTGATAGCTCTTATTACTTGACAGAGGGCCCTGCCAAGATACATTGCGCTAACTAGCGTTTCTATTCGATTCGTTTTTAAACCAATCGCGTCACAGGTAGATGACGTGATACGAAAAGTCACGTGATCTACCAGTGACGCGATTGGTTTAAAAACGAAACGAATAGAAACGTTCGTTAGCGCAACGCATCTTGGTAGGGCCCTCGAATAGCTACCGAGTTAAGAATAATACCATAACAGGCCAAAGACGACATGGTTTTTACCGTGTGAAATCTCGGCCCTGGTGATCCGATATCTCGGTTGCCCCCTTTGGCATTTTTTAAACGGTTTATCGATTTTCGACTGTCAGATGACCGGACAGATTTGGAACTAGTTTAATGCCCTTTGATTTTCGCAAAATTTACGAATTTTTTTGTTAACAGGTGAAACGCCCGCAGCCATGCAACATGGAAACAACTCACCGGCCTCAGCTAACCGAATACAAGCGTTCGTCAACGTGTTGATACATTTGTTAGCCTTAAAAATAATGATATCACAAATATTTCTAGAGTACGGATAGCTAATGTAATATATAATATGTATTTTCGTTGACCCTGTCTGTCTGTATAAAAATTGTTCTCTGGTATTAACGGTGTTATTTCAGCTTAATTATTAAATATATTCAAGAGGATTGTGAAGCTAAAAATGGCCATACAAAATGCAATAACGTTTTTCTCCCCTAAAACCTAGTCAGATTTTTACGATTTCTGAACATGAAAAATTATGTCTGTACGTTTTTCTTTTCAAGAAAATATTTCTAAGAGTGAAACAAATTTAAAAAATAAAACAACATATTTCAAAAAAAAATTTGTATGGGTTTTTTTTGACAGATACGTGATTTTAGCGGCGTTTCACAATCGTCTTAAAGCGGTTGAGGAAATAACTAAAAATGTTAAGCAATAAACTTGATTGAAACTCGATATTTTAATGTAATTCAACAATTGTGCATATTACCTACTATTAGTATTATTTTATTGGTAAAGTATTTTAAAAAGTAATTTATATTATTAAAGAAATTATTTATTATAAGTGTGATTGTTGTAATTCGTTCAATCAGTAGTTATGTGTTTATTGAAATGTTTTTATTTAGCGATTGTAAAATAGTAATTTTACTTTATGTTATATTAAGACTCTGTCCGAATTGATTTTAAAAAGTGAAAGGTGTTAAGCTGCCGAAATAAATTTCCTCACTCATTTATTTCTAAACATGTTTATCATAAAAATGTCTATTTGACAATGTTTTAATAACAATACCGATAAATTAATTTGAAGCAAGTCACCAAAGTTACAAAAGGGTAATATCTAGAAGTATTGCTAAAGTGATACTTATCATAATAGTTTTTAATTTATTGTAACTTTAACTTACACTGTTGTCTACATAACCTTATTTAAAAGGAGAACTAGGATTAATAATCTCACTCTCTGTTCTTGTAAGAAAAGGAAAATAAAGAGGACTTGTGACATTATGTTAACAAAATTACTAATATTTCGTGGATCCAATTCGAAATTATTATCCTCTAATTAATTAAAAAACATGTCAAAAATTATTAAAACATCAAATTAGATTAACATTTTACAAAAATAAAGTTAGTCGTTATTTATTATTATGTATGTAAATATTCAATTTATTTTTAATTTAGTGATTTATAGAGATTTCAAATTGGATCCATTCGTCAAAAAAATGGTGCAAAATGACAAATATATTTTTGTAACATGTCATCATGTTTAAAAGTTAAGACGATTATCTCCGGACAGAGTATTTAAGTTACAATTCAAAGCTGAAAAACACCAAATATTTTTCAAAGTTAAATCATGTATCCACAGTTGATAATTAAAGTATACCAATTGAGTACAATAAATTAACTTGTAAATACATTGTGAAATAATAATAGCAATAAGTGCTGTAAGAAAAAATGTAATTATCGTCACTTGGATTAAAAAATAAATAATAATTTTGAATTCAACGTGCCAAGTTTGTCTGTTTTATTTTTATCTTTTTTTTATCTATACTTAACTGAGTATTGGTAGATTTTCTCAGCGTAGACTGATGATCTGGTGAAGCTCGCAAGAAACCTGAGGATGCCATTAGCACAAAATTTACCGTCGTGGAGATCCTTGGGGTAGGCCTATCTCCAGTACTGCCCTCCTATCTAAGCCATTAAGGAGTATCTGAAATTCAATTTCCAAAACAGTTTTAATTTTATGTTCTTAGTAATAAGGTTGATATTGCTACAGGGGTTTTATCTGACATTACTACCTATTGCGTTAGGAGGGCAGAGTAGTGGACATGGTCCGACTAATCCTGCTAATATTAAAATTGCGAAAGTTTATGTGTTTGTTTGGTATTCTTTCACGCTGCAATGGCTAAACGGATTTGGATGAAACTTTTAAATGGAGCTTATACCCTGACTTAACACAGGTTATTTTTCATCCCGGAAAGTTTAAAAGTTCCCGAGGGAATAATTATATTGCATGCAAGTAAATAGGATGATAATGATGACTTGATGACCCAAGTAACAGTGCTTGTAAGAGATTCAGTCAGCTCAGTCAGTTGTTTAATATCGTCTGTACATACTAGTTGAATAAAATAATATTCAATGAAATATAGTCATAAAATGCTCTTCTCTATCTCTAATCTTGACTATACTACGACATTACAAAAGACAATGTAGACATGAAAGGCCCAAGAAATATAGATTCTCTACTTGATTTTCATAAGTGGTTTACTAGTGCACGCAAGCACTTACAAGATTGCTCGTACGGCTTGAGATTTCTCAGTAACACTTACTGGTGGTCGATTGCAAAATACGTGAAGAAAGATTTCTGATTTGAAAATACATGGAGCTACAGAAAGTTGTGAAAATATACAAGTGCACAAGGCTAAAATTTGGTTGTACTTGCAGACTACTAGAATGGCTGTCCATGATGATGATGATGATGATGATGATGATATTCTTTGACGTCTTGTCAACAGTGAACCTTGCTAGCTTCATAAATAAGAGCAATGATGGCTGGTAAACAAAAACTATTTTTGAATTTGATAATTTAAAAAATAAATAATTTGACGTCTAAGGCAATCCAATGACATGTGGAACACATATCTTAGACCAATACGACACCTCATTTTAAAAATATTTATTAGTTTAGAAGATACAAGAGATATTAGGGTATCATCTTGCAGATCCCCTTTTTCCTATGCTGTCATAAAATCAATGCTGCTGCATCGAATGTCGGTGCTGTGCAGAACCGAGAGTTTTGATGATCCTTATGAAAAATCCCGGGAACTAAAGCACAGACTACAAAAATGCCCTTTTCTAAATAAACAGGACGTAGGCGCAATTTGATAGTCAGAGCAAATTTAACCTTCCGTGTAAAGAAATAAGGTCACTAATAAATACGCGGTTCTATGAGACATACGCCCTTTTTTCTAAGGAGGGCAGAAAACCAGCCAGCAGGAATCATCTTCAGACAAAAATGAATAATGTAGATGTCAACTCAAGGGAGTTCCCAGGGATCTTGTACGCTTGTAGTTTTTTACATGTTGAGCAAAACAAGCGTAACCGTTTCTGATTTGCATAGGATGATGATCTTAATACAAAAGCGAAAATTTAAGTTCATTAGTCATAGTAAAAATGCTAAACAAAATTCAGATAATTATTTCATAATTTGGCCACATGAGGGGTTTTTTACGGTTCCCCCTGTTTACACTTTATTTTTTGATCATAATTTCAATATTGCATAATTTGTTTAACACGAATTGTATTTGTGCAGAAACTGCTCTCGCATAATTTGATGTCGCCGAATTCTATCACGCATAACCATTTGTAGTTGTAGATTGTGTTTTGTGTTGTGGTTTTACGCATATTTTCTGAATTCCGAATAGTAATTTGGCAGAAAATGACTAACGCATAAATTAGTTTCGCAGAAAGTTAGTTTTCGCATAAATTTATTTCGCCGAATTAATAAATTGAGTTCCCTGTAGTAGCAATGATGTTTTTTGTTAACGTTGCTCAGTAAATAAAGCATGATTAGTAAATATTTAAGTTATATTTATTATTAGTTATTATTTAATATTAACATAACCTAATAATGAAAAAAAGCGAGGAGAGTCGCCTTATCTCTCGCATCCTGGGGCGGTATCAACGGGGCTCCGCGTTAGCGGAGCCCCTGTGCCGCGTAGTTTGGCGCTTCGCGCCTGGACACAATTCTAACCTAACCTAAACCTATTATTTTCAAATTGGTTTTCCATTTACCATTACACGAATCAAGAAATAGTGCTATTGTTGTTTCGGACATAAATTCGGAAAGGATTTCGGGCTATCAAAATTCTGCTAAATTACAGATATTATGCCAAACAAAATTATGCGTAATGAAATTCTGCCATGACAATATTATGCTAATGCTCTTCGGGTAAACTATTATTCGGATACTATACACTTATGCCAAATAAAATTTCGTCAAGTCTAAGATTCGGCGTAAATAAATTATGCGAAACTTGTTAACGTTAAAAACGTTTAACGTTTAACGTTTCGGACATTAAAAATTATGCCAAATAGATGGCACCCCTTTTTTACATGTCGGTAATATGGAGTGAATCTACTAGCTGACAAGACCATCATTGTGCAGAAGAAGCGCCGCAAGAAACTCCAGCAGAAGGTAATTTTTTCAATCATTAAATACAATAATACTTAAAAGTAAGTTACATTACTAGGTAATAAAGTAATAAATAACACAAATAAAATCATTACAAATAAAAGGTTAAAAAATTAAAATTCAAAATAATGACTAAGAGAACAACATGACGAGGTCTCTACGTCAGGAACGATATTTAAAATACCCAGTAAAGGTAAGCATCAGATGCTAGAATGGAATAATTATTAATGTAATTTGGTCCGTCTTAGCCTCTTCTTCGCTTTGTCCTCTTGTTAGCTTTTTAGTTTTCAAAACAGAACACATCAAAAATGTTCATGATTCAAAAACGCAGCCCAACGAAATGTACATCCCAGGCAATAATATAGGGATATTTTTGATCCTTAGACATTTTTGATGTATGTGCATACTGCTTGTTTATATATTATGGTGTTAATTTAAGAGCAAAATAATTTAAATGTTGATTATATCGATGTTTCGCCAGTGGCGGCCAGTGAACTCACTTGAAATGACTTATTACCTACTGAACAAAGAATACAAAAGAAACGCATATTGTAATTTTATTGGGTGTCTGTGGACGCTTACCTTAATGAAAAAACATTTTAAGTTACTCAATTCAAGATTTGGTCGTAAAATCTCTCTCTCTCTTCTTATTTAAGAGCTATGCTCTTGTCGGTGTAGATCAAAGCAAGTTCTCCATTTTGCTCGATCCCAGGCCGCCTCCTTGATGTTTTGATAAGACACAGTACTTTTTGTGCCGAATCAGAACAGTCGTAAAAAAGTAATACAAAACATTATTGTGCAATGCAACAAACATTTGATTACCTATTGAACATACGTTGAGTATTGACTACGTTCCATCTCAATTACGAAATTTCACGATCACATTTAACAGTACATTTTCATCACAATAATATTGCAATATTCACACCACTAATAAAACGAAGTTGGATTCTCGGACAATCAATTGCGCACCGACGCCTTTTCAATTCAGTCGGTTTGCCATTATGCTTTGTTCAATAGTGTACTGGGTGCAGACTGATGCTCCAAATCTGTCATTTCAATTGTGTATTTCGTTATTGTGATCTGAGTTAATTCCAGTGATTTCGATAGTATTATGCATTTAGGGGTGGCACAAAAGCTCGTGCGTTCTCATTTAGTTAATTTAATAGTGAGAATAACTGTTAATCTAACCCAGTAATGCAACGACTAAAAACTGAATCATTTTAGCTTTGTATTGGCATTAGTTTAGCTAAAAACGTACGAATATTATGAAATTCTATCTCACGACGTGACGTGTGCGCGTCAATTTTGATCTGAATCATTATTTTGTTGGGGAAGAGGATTGTAGAGCTGAAAATTTCAAACAAAATTCTATTACGTTTTATCCCCTTAAAACTAGTCCGATTTTTACGATTAAAAAAAAGATTTGTTTTTTTTTGTTTCTTTCCAAAAAATATCTTCAATTGTTCATCATGACATCATGTCAGCCGAAAGACGTCCACTGCTGGACATAGGCCTCCCCCAAGGCTCTCCACTCAGACCGATCTTGTGCTTTTCGCATCCAGCGCGTTCCCGCGATCTTTACAAGGTTGGCACTCCATCTTGTTGGAGGCCTACCTACAGCTCGTCTCCCGGTCCGCGGACGCCACTCAAGAACCTTCTGACCCCATCGGCCATCAGTCCTGCGAGCAATGTGCCCCGCCCACTGCCACTTAAGTTTGGCTATTCTTCGGGCTATGTCGGTAACCTTAGTTCTACTGCGGATATCATCATTTCTGATTCTATCACGCAGAGAAACCCCGAGCGTAGCCCTCTCCATAGCCCTCTGAGTGACTTTGAGCTTCCTTATAAGGCCCATTGTTAGCGCCCACGTCTCAGATCCGTAAGTCATCACTGGCAACACACACTGGTCAAAGACTTTTGACTTCAGACACTGCGGTAATTTGGACGAAAAGGTGCTACGAAGCTTCCCGAACGTTGCCCATCCGAGTCGGATTCGACGAGTGACCTCTTTCTCAAAGTTGGACCTACCTAACTGGACCGTTTGTCCCAGGTAAATATAGTCGTCAACAACTTCGAGCGCAGAGCCTCCGACTATCACGGGAGTTGGCGCGACATGGACGTTGGACATGACTTTCGTCTTGTCCATGTTCATCCTCAAGCCAACTCGGTCGGTAACTCCACTGAGGTTAGCGAGCATTGCACTGAGGTCCTCCATGGTCTCAGCCATGACTACGACATCGTCAGCGAATGGAAGGTGAGTGATGTACTCGCCATTTATGTTGATGCCTCGTCCTTTCCAGTCCAGAACCTTAAAAGCATCCTCCAATGCAGCGGTGAACAGCTTCGGAGAGATCATATCTCCTTGTCTGACTCCCCGCTGCAGAGGAATAGGCTTCGTGCTCTGGTCCTGTAGTCGGACGGACATAGTGGCGTTTTCGTACAGACACTTTAACACTTCGATATATCGGTAGTCAACTTGGCTCCGCTGGAGAGACTGTTGTACAGCCCAGGTCTCGATCGAATCGAAGGCTTTCTCGTAGTCCAGAAATGCAAGGCAAAGGGGGAGGTTATACTCTTCGGTCTTCTGTATAACCTGCCGCAACGCATGTATGTGGTCTAGGGTACTATAGTCTTTTCGGAAACCGGCTTGTTCGGGAGGCTGGAAATCGTCAAACCTGCGCGCGAGACGATTTGTGATGACCCTCGAAAACAGCTTGTAAACATGGCTCAGAAGTGAGATGGGTCTATAGTTCTTCAACAAAGTTTTATCACCTTTCTTGAAGAAGAGAACCACCACACTTCTAATCTGTTCCATGCTTTTGGCGTTCTCCCTTCGTGGAGGACGGAGCTGAACAGCGTCTGAAGGGCCCTAAGGGTGGGTTTACCACCCGCCTTCAGGAGTTCGGCTGTAATTCCATCCTCACCTGGGGCTTTTTGAGGGCCATACTAATCTCGTACAGGCTGACGTCGGGGAGATCTTCGGTATAGTGTCGGGTTAATCTAGCCCTCGGGTCTTTAGCTCGATTTTCGACGGGTGTTCGGGTTGTCGTGTACAGTTGTCCATAAAACTTCTCAACTTGCGCCAATAGCTCAGGTTTAGATGAAATGACTCTGCCGTCGTCGGTCTTCAGCTTCATCAGTTGGTTTTGGCCAACAGACAGATCCCTGGCAAACACCTTAGAGCCCCTGTTACGCTCAATAGCCTCTTCAATACTTTTAGTATTGAATCGGCGTATATCACGTTTCAGAGACTTCGAGATCTGTCTGTTGAGCTGCCGATAGCGACAAGCGTCACCAGAGGACTCCAGAATCATTTCACGCCTCACCTCCATGAGCCTAAGGGTGGAGTCCGAGAGCTTCTTGGTTTTTGTACGGCGGATCTTGAAGAACTTAGAACCGACCGGTTGGACAGCTTCCACGAACCCGTCGTTGTAATCGTCCACGTCGCTACCTAGGCACTCGAAACGGTTTTGAAGTTCGAGCTGAAAGCTCTCGGGGTTTTGGAGCTGAGCGGGTGCCGGGCGGAGCGTAGACTTCATCAGTCTAGACCTTTCAAGCTTGAACTGGATATTCAATGAGCCTCGTACCATACGGTGATCACTCCCGGTTTTAACCGCACTGATCACGGAGACATCATTGAATATGTGCTTTTTCGTCGATATCATAAAGTCTATCTCATTCCTCGTTACACCATCAGAACTCATCCAGGTCCACTTCCTATGCTCACGTTTCCTGAAAAAGGAATCTTATAGAGTCCCTCCTTCTCCATAAAACTGGCCAGTAGGTGGCCCCGGTGATGCCTATGCCCCACTCCAAAATTCCCCACTCTCTGCTCCTCACCGTCTCGTTTACCCAGCTTTGCGTTGAAGTCCCCCATAACAACCGTGAAGTGAGTTTTGGAGCTATGCATGGCTCTGGAAACATCCTCATACATAGCCACCACCTCATCGTCGGAGTGTGTCGAGGTCGGCGCATATACCTGTATGACCTTCAATTGTTCATGGGAAGAAAAACGTACAGAACTTGTTTTTCATAACATCTACTTTCCATTAATAGTCTTGGAAATCGAAATTGAATTAGGGTTTAAGAAATGTAATTCCTTGCAGCTAAATAAGTACTTATGCTGCGTAATTTAAGCGTTGGTTCACAATCCTTTTAAAACTAAAAACGAAGACACCTTAAAAGATAGGTATACCTATGTTTAATTTGAAAACGCGTTGCGTGTCAGCAATCATCAACGTATCGTCAGCATCTTGGGCGCTGATCAGGTAAGTGTCAAGGAATAGAGAAGTATAATGGACCTAATACGATTAAGCTTAGAACTTCACTGTAAAATTTTAAACTCATCGAAACCACCAGTACCTCCACCAACCCGTGGTTCTACCAACCTTGCAGCATTAAGTTACTTTTCCATGATGAGGTTAGGTGAGGCAAGACGAGGCGGTGTGGAAATTTGAATTTTGTTTTAAAAGATCATTTCCACTGAAGATGCGCGAGAAGGGAATCGATTTTAAGGATCAAAAGTGGATCAAATTTCAAAAGATACACGCAGTAGAGTGATGGAAACAGTAATTAACAAGGACTAATAATGAACACTAGATTCTTATGTTACAAAAGATAAGGGTTATTAATTTATTTTGAGACAATCAATTATAACCTTAATAATATGATCTTTGAATTAAGAGTTAAGTGTCCAACATTAGTGTCGTCACCCTATTTGATCAGGGCTATTTCCCACGCACACTTTCCTCACTCCTAACAAAGTTGAAACAAAACAGCTCCTAGGTGTTAGGCGTGTTCACTCAAGCAGAAGTGAGTTGCCATCGCACTCGAGTGACGGCCAAGAGCCGAGCGCGTCAAAGGCTGTAGCACTTCCCCCTTTAGAAAAAAGGGCGTATGTCTCATATAACCGCGTATTTATTAGTGACCTTACTCTTAACATGAAGGGTTAAATTTGCTTTAGCTATCAAATTGCCCAAACGCCCTTTTTATTTAGAAGGGCAGAGCAGGACGCTAGTGTTGCCGTGCTATGGTGCACTTGTTTCGTTCAGGTACGGTATCAATAACCATCTTCGATATAACTATACAGACCTGTCAGATAAGTTTTTAAATTTTTGCAAACTTTGCATTAATAATGACTGATCGAATTTTTTGTCCTACAAAATCATTGTCATGCATTTCTTACTTGTGAAAATTTGGACAAATTAAACGGTTAGGAAACCCAACTTCAGATTCGAGATAGGTGGTATATAAAAAAAAAAAACTTATGTTTATTTCTTACACAAAAAACAAATACATTATTAATTTATCTTAAATTAATCAAAGATTTTATCAGTTAAGAGTATACATGAGCATGTGTATTATTTCAATAACCCCCGATGCAAATGTTTCCGTGTATTTGTGTGTATTTCTGCAGCATCGTAGCTTCCAGACATATGGACCGATTCGAACACGATTTGTTTTAAAGACAAAGTCAAAGTCAAAGTTCTTTATTCTTCAATTTAGGCATAATGCACCTATGAATGTCAAAAATCATTACCACAGGTTCGAAAAACAAAACCTTTGCCCCGAGAAGAACCGGCGTAAGAAACTTCATCAGAAAAAGTTTACATCATACATAAATACAAAAAGAAATAGCTAGAAGATTCACTGCAGTACTTACCAAAGACGTTTTCAGAAAACTATTTAACAAAGTTCCTCTTCTTAATTGAGGTGATGCCATTAACATTTTTTGGATTCAGGTTTTTTAACCGACTTCAAAAAATAGGAGGAGGTTCTCAATTCGTCTGTATTTTTTTTAATTCAAATTCAAATTCAAATTAATTTATTCTGTAAGTAGGCCCTGTAGGCACTTTTACATGTCTGAGTCTACCAGCGCTTCCAAGGGACTCTGTTGAGAAGAAACGCCGCAAGAAACTCAACAGGAAGTCTTTTTTTTTTATATGAGTAACTTATTACTGTGATAAACTTAAGCTAACTAATTTAAATGTCACAGGGATGTACAGGTCCCAGGAGAAATTATGAGACTCAAAGTATATTCAATTTAAATTGGAAATGTAAAGTCTCCAAATTTCAAATAAAAATTAAAAATAGACATAGGTAAGGAGATGTAGAAAGTCTCCACGGTCAATAACACAATTATGGAGATGTAAAGAGTCTCCAAATGTCAAATTAAAATTAAATTTAAGAAATAAACATCCATAGGAGATGTAGAAAGTCTCCACTTTAATGTTTGTTACCTCAGTACTTTCGACTGGGTGAACCGATTTTGATGATTCTTTTTTTATTTGAAAGCTGGTGCTTTCCGAATGGTCCCATTTTTATCAAAATGAAGATCTGATGGTGGAAACCATGAGGAATCGACGGAACTCTTCAAAATTTATAGGCACACCTATAGCGATTTTGGTATTTTTCATTGTAACTTTTGTATTTGGTCTTGGAAAGCACTATTTGGTGAAGTGGAACTGATGATGAAGACCACAGATGGTCACCGGAACTCCTAAACGGTATATATTTCGAGGATGGCGACAAGATATTTCGATTACCATAGTTGAGCGACTATGACGAAGCATATTTAGGTTTAAATATATGACTATGATTAGGTTTAAATATGCGGCGAGATTGAAATGTTCTATTGTTTTTTATTAATTGAAGTGGGAGAATAACAGCATAATTATGATCACTAAAAAGTTTAAAATAAAAAAAAAGTTTAAAAAAATAAAAACCCGCCTTCAAAAAGTAAAAAATAACTTCTTTAAAATGTTAGTTAAATAGGTCAGTCCAACAAGAAGTTATATTTTACTTTTTGAAGGCGGGTTTTTGTTTTTTAAACTTTTTTTTTTGTGTTTACATTCATCTTGTTTGATCTTGATTAATGGTAACCGGCAATACTCTATAATTATTGAAGTAACAAATAAGTCAAGTGTTGTAATCAGATCGGCACAAACTTTATCAATGACAAAGACAAGTGGGTGATTTACAACACGATGGGGGGAGGGTCCGGGACTAGTTTCTATTAGGTACAAATTGCGTGTCGAATTAATTTGGAAATCTTCACCAAGTTTATACCTACTTAATTGACTTGCTTTTGTTTGGGTAATTAATATAACGCGATCAAATCTTAGAACGGTATTAATACTGAATCGATTTCAGGACAGATACGACCTTCAAGAGAAGAGAAGATCCGTCTCGTTTGCGACGGTTTAACTAAATTACTAGCATAGAGGCATTCCATCTTAGTCCTCAGGGTTTGCAACGCATTTGAAGTCTGTTCTGTCTGTTGGGTTTGAGATTATTGTCTTGAGAATTAAAATATCTATGGGTTTCAGATTCCGTTTACCACAAGTTTATATGTGTACTTATTGTCATAAGAAATATGTAAAAGTAGTATTATAATATGTAATAATTTTAATAATAGGTAAAATTTCCTATTTATACAGCGTGTGTATTCTATACGATCCTATATTTTAAGGGCAGTTAGATAAGACCCTAATTAACGTAAATTGGTACATTAAGTTAACAAAAGAAAACATATTTTTTTTCATACAAATTAATTGACAACATTTCAAAACAAAAGGATTTTTGTTTTTTCGCATTTATAATAGCTGGTTAAAAATTAGAGTACCCGTGTTTCTCGGTTTTTCTTTATTTAACTTAAATTCGTCGTTAACAATTTATTAAAGAAATGGTCATTAAAAAGACCATATATACAAAGTTAGGAATACTGATGTCGTGATCTTAGCATGATATAAAATAAAAAAAGTAACTTTAAACAGAAACAGAACTGACTGATTTGGGCAGATTGCGATTATCCGCTTTTACTAATCTGTAAGTCACATTCATTTTAAATAGCGTATATCAAAACAATAGTATTACGAGAATCGAAAGTGTGTCGTTAGAATCTTCTTCTTCTTCTTCTTTTTTCTTTATGGCGTTCCGCAGTGATTTCGCCAATGTCAAGTTTGGTAAGGGAGACTCTGCTTAAGGAACGGGTTTCGTGGAAGAGCAAGTGTAAAGGAGAAATGGAATAAAACGGAAAGGACAGGAAAATTAAGAAAAGGATGCTGATGAATCACCTGAGACAAAACATACAATTATTATATTTTATATATATAAATATTACTTAAAAACTTAATACTACAGTTTAATGTTATTATACTTAATATATTCACAAAGAGTATATACAAAGGGGGAATAAACAAGAGCCAGGAGGGATTTGAAGTTTATAGGGCGGGGGATTTCAGAGGGGAGAGTATCATAGAGGGAATTGGGATATTTAGGGCAGCTAAAAAAGATGTGATCAGGAGAGCCCTCGTCTAGTCCACATTCACAAACAGAACTATCTTTAATATGAAGCTTAGCAAGATGAACAGGGGTACAAGCATGACCAAGTCTCAACCTGCAAACTGTTGAGGTAGTACTCTTGTTGATGTCTTTGAATTTAAAAAACCATGGTTTGGGAGGAATCGTGGCCTGAATGTCAGCATAATATTTACCTTTAGTAACACAAACTGAACTAAAATGATCCTTCCAACGACAAGACAAGGACTGTCTAGCGAGTGGAATGAGGTCCGAGGAAAAGGCAACAAAGTGTTCAAGAGAGCCACTAGTAATAGCATTTTTAGCACAAATATCTACAGTTACATTTCCTTGAATCCCACTATGACCCGGGATCCAAGCCAGAATAACTTCAATTCCTTGATGGTGACAACGTAGAAGAACCTTCCTGATATTTAAAATAAAAGGGAATTTGGTCTTGGATCTGAATTGGTTAGACAATATTGCTTGGAGGCAACTTTTTGCATCAGTCAGAATGACAGATTTATTAAGTTTATGAGACTCAATATACATAAGAGCCTCAAGGATAGCAATAGATTCTCCAGTGAAAACAGATGAAAAAGAAGGACACTTAAAATTAAGGATAATACTATAGCTAGGAATCCAAACTGCTGCACCAACGCACCCAGTGACAGACAGTTTAGAAGCATCTGTGTAGACCATTAGCCAATCCCTCCAGTGTTTACCTATGTATGAGTTCAGATTAGCATTAGCAAATGGGGAGTCCTTATCAATGCCAAGATCCAAAAGAATATTAGGTTGAAAAACTAAAGCATCAAAAGGAGTATCGAAAAGAGGGAGTAACTGACTTTGAAAAACAGGACAGGGGAGACTAACAAATTTTCTAAAGCTATTAAAGAGGCATGGGATACTTCTGTGTGACCAGAAACTTTCAGAGGAAATGAAGTTGGAAAGAGTATGTAATTTATTAATAAGAGGATGAGAAGATGATTGAACTAACTTAAACAGAAACCTGTCAGACAAATATTGTCTCCTTATATGAAGAGGAGGATCACAACACTCTACCTGAAGAGCATTGACAGGGGAAGACTTCATTGCGCCAATGATTAAACGAAGGCATTTATATTGAATCTTATCTAAAAGGTCAAGGGCAGCCTTATTACAAGGTTCAAATAGAAAAGAACCATAATCTAAATGACTCCTAACTAAAGCATTATATATAAGTTTCTGGGTGAATGGGTGGGAACCCCACCAAACACCTGAAAGAGACCGCAAAATATTAATATTCTTTTCACATTTCTTGACAACATAATTAGAGTGGGGCATACCAGTCATCCTAGAATCTAGAACAACTCCTAGAAACTTTACCTTATCCTTTATTGGGAATGATTGATTATCTGACAACACAGATATATTGGGTGTAGATCTCTGTCGTGAGAAGGGAACAACACAACTTTTGGCAATTGAAAGGGAAAGGCCATGAGCTGAAAGCCAATCATTAAGATATCGAATAGCAGAGTTGAGAAGATCAGAGGCCTTATCCAAATTTCTAGAGGAGATGTACAAGGCTATGTCATCAGCATATTGAAAAATGTTGCAAAAAGGAAGGACTGAGAGTTCCAAATCATAAGTATAAATACTGTAAAGAATAGGACTTAAAACTGACCCTTGGGGGAGACCCTTCCAGACAAGTCTAGGAGGGAGTATGGAATTTTTAATTTTAATTGCAACAGACCTACCTAAGAAAAGATTACATATAAAATTTATTAGTCTTACTGGGATATTTAATTGCAACATCTTCTGCCTTAAAACTGGAAGGAGGACATTATCATAAGCTGATGACACATCCAAGAAAACTCCAACAAGAGTTTCTTTTTTAGATAAAGCTATGTGGATATCTGTAACCAAAGTACTGAGACTATCCATAGTACTTGAACCCTTACGAAAGCCAAACTGGCTACTAGCTAAAATACCAGAACTCTCCACAAACCATTCTAAACGATTCTTAATTAGGTGCTCCAGAATTTTCGACATGGTGCAAGACAAAGCAATAGGTCTGTAACTACAAGGATCGCTGCTTGGTTTACCAGGTTTCAAGATTGGCAAAACTAACTGGTTTTTCCACTCGTCAGGGGGAGCCCCTGATGCGAAGATGCAATTCAAGATAGTTAGCAAATGTTTTTTAACAGAAATACTACAATGGCAGATAAAGGAATAGGGGATCCCATCAATTCCTGGAGAGGAATCTCTGAGACCCTCTAAAACAACAGAGAACTCTTCCCAAGAAAATTGAGCATCAAATTTATGAGTAGAAACAAAATCCGAAGAATAAAAGGAATATTCATCCCTAGAAGGAGCAGAAGGCGGAGCCAACCTATTACAAAAAGATTCCACCCAAACAGGAGCCTCATTACATGAGATGTTTTCTATAGATAAAGCGCCACGAAAACTTCTTATGCTTTTCCATACCATAGAAGCTGGAGTAGTTGGAGAGAGAATTTCACAGAATCTACGCCATCCAGACTTTTTCTTTTCAGCTAACATCCTTGTAGCTTTTGCGGCCACTCTTTGATAATTTAAATAATTTTCAATACACATTGACCTAGCATAAGCTCTTTCTGCCTCTTTACGGTCCCTACATGCTGCAGAGCAGTCACTGTCCCACCACGGTAAAGACTGAGATTTATTCCTACTGAAGTTTTTGAGGGGAATAGATTCGTCAGCTGCTTTTAAAATAGCTTCTTTAAAATTAACATAAGAGGAATGGGCATTGAGAATAGAAACTGAAGAAAAACTTAATAACGATAAGTCTAAAGAAGATCTAAATAAAGACCAGTCAGCCTTCGATAGGTTATATTTCAAAAGAGGGACATAATCAGATTGGGTGGGAGGGGAACAAGAACCATGAAGAGTAAGGAAGATTGGAAAGTGATCACTGCCATGGGAGACATCATAGATAGACCAAGAAAGAAGGGAAGCACAGGAAGGAGAAGTTAGAGTTAGGTCCACAGCACTTTTAACATTTTGATATGGAGAAACTCTACGGGTGGGAGCACCATCATTCAAAATGCAAAGATTTAAAGTATCACACATATCTAAAAAAAGGGTGGACAAAGAGTCACAATGATGTGAGCCCCAAGAAGTATGATGGATGTTAAAGTCCCCTAATATGACCACAGGAGCAGGAAGAGAGGCAGCAATTAAATGAAATTCAGCAAGAATAGAGGGATTAGGATCTGGAATATAGACAGAAAGAAAAGATAAATCATGAGCTCTCACAGCAATAGCATTAATACCACTGCTGTGAGGCGGAAGAGTAATTTCATTAAAAAAGATTGATCTAGAAACTAAAAGAGCAGAACCAGCATAGCCATCAGTCCTATCATCCCGAAGACATGAAAAGCCAGAGACCCTAAAATGGGACCCGGGCTTAAGCCAAGTCTCCTGAATGGCAAGGACTGAGAACTTAAATCTATTTATTAAATAAAGTAATTCATTTTTTTTATGACGGATACTATGGCAATTCCACTGAAGAATTTTGGCCATTAATATTAAATTTGGAAAAAAGCTCAGACAGTTTAGCTACGACAGTGTTCGGTGGGCAATCAGATTGCGAAATAAAGTTAATCAGAATGTTCACCAGAAGATCTAACAAATTATCATTAGATGTAGTGGTATTGTAGGTATTTCCCAAGAGGGCACTGCCATTAGGAAGAGAAGAATTGGGTTGAGCAACTAATGATTGATGAGCTTTTCTATCATATCCAGGGCTAGAAGGGGGGGGAGACCGTCTGGGGGTTAGCACTGTTTTCCTATATGAATATGTCTGAGGATGTGAAGTCTGGGATAAATCAGAAGCATTCTGACTATCTTGAGATGGGAAAAGCGGGGGAGACATACGCGCAGTATCTGCAAAGGAACGCCTAACTTGTGGGAAGCGAGCCGAAGCTTCAGTGTAAGAAATACTTTCCTGGGACATAACTAGTTTAATATTTTTCTGACGGGCATGTTCTGGGCAAGAAGAGTCGGTAGCTTTATGAGCACCAGAGCAGAACAAACAAGTAGGCATAGGGGACTGGCTTGAACAAGAGATGCCTTGATGAGGCTGTGCGCAGATGAAACAGCGCTCTTTGGACCGGCATTGAGAGGCTACGTGACCAAATCTGCAACAGTTGTTACATTGGATTGTTGGAAGAACATATGTAGACACCGGGAGGGAAGTGTAGAAACAGTACACACAAGATGGGAGCTTTTGACCCATAAAAGTCAGAACCACTGTTTGCGTAGGAATCCATACAGGAGAATTGCTATCATTGAAACTCTTTCTGTTAAGTCTCCGCGCTTTAAGTATCTTTCCAAATCCTGCTGGAACCTCAATCGCTGTCACCAGCTCCTCTAAGGTCCACTCAACTGGGACTTGGCGAACAATACCCATGCGAGTAACATTGTAAGAGGGGATAATCACCTCATACTTAGCAGATGATAGAGATGGGTGGACCAAAAAGGAGTTTGCGTCATCGGCTGATTTGAATTGAACGGAAACACGGTTCCTCCCAATCTGTTTAATGCCGTCATTAATGACATTTTTTATATTGTTTCGAAACAAGAAATGACCGAATTTAATGCTACGAAGCGTACTGCCAACAGCAGAATCTGCAACAGTTTTGCTAACATGGACCAGAAAAGGGCCCACATCTTGACTACTATAGGTCTTTTTATTTAAGTCAAAGTCCGGGAGAACATAAGTGGATTGCACGGAACCAACAACTTGGGCAGAATGCAATTTTTTCTGAGGCAAATTCGAGCACTCGTCGGAAGGAAGGCGTTTTCTGCCCAAGTTAGGTTGACCGGAGGAATCTATATCCATCTGATTAGAATTGGACAAAATAGACGAATTTGTCCCGCCATTTTTCCCGCCTCCGGGATCTGGAGGTTCAGCGTCCATTTTATGGACTAAATAGAGTGTAAAAACAACAAATACTTACGTGAATACAATAACAAACAATAATAGTACACAAATAAAAGAAAAAGATGAATCAAACAGCGCAAATAACAATATTAATCACGAAAACTAGTAACTAGCCACGGAAAGCACTTGTGTCAGGCACTAGACCATAGAGCAGAGTCCGTCGTTAGAATCAAGTAATCCGTCAGACAGATAAAAAAATTTACATGACAGTTGTATATTTTTTTCAATTCCTATTCCAATAAATGGACTAAGGGCACTATAAGTGTATTCCTAACATTCACAATCCAACTTTTTTTACTGTTTTTCGTAAATATAAAAAAAACTACTGCATAAAAAAAAACAAAAATATTTCTTGTGGAATCAGCAGTGTAAAATCTAGAAACGGTATTTTAATTTACTACCTTAGCATATATGAATTGTTGTCAATTCGGCACGCAATGTATTCAAATAACCAAGTCGTCTACGTAAGCACTTTGTGTTCATTGATTTATTGACGATGTTATTGTCAACTCAATATTTGCATTACATTGCTGGCCGGGAAAACTTTAAAAAAATCATTACGCTTAATTATTGAGAGTATTTGTTAAAATTTATTACTCTACCTCTTAATACTGCTTAAATCTATCGTTTGTTAAAATTTAGGATCGTATGGAATACACACGTTGTATTTTAAATATTTTGTAATGTTTCTGCATACCGGATGTATTAATAATGATATAACGGTATGTATGGATGGATTATGCAACCTTTTTACTGAACTCAACATCAAAATTACACACCTTGTCAAATAAGATTGTCAAACATGTTAATGCAATAAAGTCCAAAACTGAGTATTTACTTTTGACGTTGACTTTATCTATATCAGCTGTACCATTTCAAAAGCAAATTAAACTTTTGATTTGAACGTAAACTGGTAGTAACTACAGCTAGAAGCACCTCACGGCGAAAACTCAGCGAAAGGTTTGTTAGCAAATCATTAGCACAGCTAACTAAACGAGAGAGTGGAATACGGCCTTCACTTTAACAAAAATATAACAAAATAATATAGGTATCATTGCCAGGTAGGGCTGCGGGTAAATCATAATTTTATCGATTGTATAATTGCATCGATTTTAATTTCATTGAACGCTATTTTCTGTTGAAACCATGATGTTTTTAGGATATCTTCAATATGAATTACGTAGGATAGGTTAGGATAGACTGTGACTAAAAAAAAAAATAACTCATGCGGCAAGAAATATATTTCGATGAAAAATTTTGCGTTATGATATGTTCGTAGAAAGATGTTTCGATAAGATAATAGGTATCCGGAGCTGCGCAAGTTGCATCCTGCAAACGCTGACTTGCCCGCCTCTTATTTTTCACTTTCGGAACTTGCCCGAAATTCTGGAAATCTTCTGAAAACATTATCTGAAACATTTAAAAGTACCGAGAATGTTCTATTTTCATACAAAATTACGATTATTCTAAGCTACCAAGAAATTCTTTTAAGAAAGTGGCACAATTTGTAAAGTTGGTCGGTATAATTATGCAATACCTACTACTCATAAATCCCTTTATAACTATAGATTGGCTGTTACGATAGAGACGCAGTGAGAAAGAAGCAAAAAATGCAATATTCGCTTGTCGCTATCATAATATAATGTAATAAAAGAATATGGGATTTACTTGTATTGGAAATCCTAACTGTAATTTGTACTAATGGATCGTTTGTCCAACTTTTGTTTATCCTAAGCCATTTCCATCCAGGGGGAAAAATTTTATGACAGATAGGGAGTTCCTATATCGATAAACTCAATTATCGATGCTTGTTTTATATACTAGTGATCACTCCAAGTTTTGCGTGTAAAACTTTTTTTTATTAAAAGAGTAAGTATTAAATAAAATAATAACGTAATTCTGTTCTTAATTTTTAAAAACGACTTTTGAAACTATACTCATCATTATTTTTTTCTTCATTACTTGATGATGAGTGGGGACGCCGCCGAGGCATGCGGGCGGTCGAGTGGCTCTCCATTCATTCCGCCCTAACTTACTTACTATTGTTCATTACTTACTTACTATTGTTAAAATAAACTATCAGAATTTGTTCCAAATTTTCGGACGTTACACGTCTCCGTCTTGGCTGATAAATCTATTTTAGGTGGCTAAATAAATAATAAATAAATAAATATCAAGGGACAATCTCACACAAATTGACCTAGTGTCAAACTAAGCTCTAGGCTTGTACTATGGGTACTAGACAACGATATAAATACTTAATAGAGAAATAAATACTTAAAATACAAAGAAAACATCCAAGACTCAGGAACAAATACTCGTGCTCATCACACAAGTATCTGCCCTTACTGGGATTTGAACCCAGGACCGCTAGCTTCATAGGCAGGGTCACTACTAACTAGGCTAGCGCGTCGTCAAATGACTTTTCAATTTCTGTGGAGGTAATAGGGGCATAACATTTTTTTTAAATATGCTGTTTGACACTCGTCTTCAGAACAATACTTTCAAAAAAATACATACAATGCTGCGGGCGATCACTAGTATATTGAAAAGCACCGATAATGGAGTTTATCGATATAGGAACTCCCTACATGTCATAAAATTTTGCCCCCTAAATTCTTATGTCTGCTTATTACTTTAATTATAATACAAACCTAATCCCAACTATTTCATTTCATTTCATTTTATTTTATTTTTAAGCTAACCTAACCACAGGTAATTTTGATTAACCTCAAAAGTGGTTAGTGAACGCAATAACCGCCAGCCTAACCCTTGGCTTGCAGCCACTGATGATGATGATGTTCTTGAGCTAGCCCTGAAAGTCTGGTGCGGGTTCGAATCGGACAGATCTCCCAGGATTTAATGTATGAATGTCAAATAGGAACACAGAAGCTATATGTATAACTTAGTTTAATTCAAAAACTTAACTTCTGACGTAATACAAAAATGATTTTAATAAAGACCGAATAAAAGCGTCCGCACGCTATCCGTTGACTGGTTGAAGCAGGAAGTCTAACCTATAACCAATGACAGCTTCAAGTCTATATTACCATAACTAGATGCCCTAGTCTATGCTTTTTAAGGCGGCTCCATACGCCACAACCTTTTGATATACACGATCATACAAAACAAATGAAAAACATGTTCATTTCCATGACCAGTTAAAGACAAAATAATATTTTGACCTAGCAATGCGTAATGACAAACATTACTATGGATTGGAAGGAACGCCCATAAGGTTGACGTAAGCTGTCTTGCGTTTGCCTCCATCTATTATGTACATGTTGATGGATTTCTACTATAACTGTAAACTTTCAAAGAAAACCTTTATCTTCGGCTTTAATCTATTCGGGTTAAAGCTTATTGCTTTTGACATGTTATCGTATTATTAACTCGGCTGCCATTACTATCAAGTAAATTAGAGCTGTGCTATCATAACTTTGACTGTACGATAACTCATCAAAATCATAGAAAAGAGCCCCAGCCAGGCTCCATTTGAATCCATCATCATCGTATCGCATCCATATCGTCATCATATCATTCACGGTCTTGTAGCTCATGTCAAGTCAATAAGAGCTTATATAGGTAGAGTTCTAGATTGGCTGGTATAGACCCAGCTCAGACATTGAATTTTAATAGGGGAGACGTAATGGGTACTTTGAACTCGTCTAAATTGCCCTTGATGGACTAAGCTTATGTTTTAACAATGACCAATCGATTTCTAGAAAATTAGCTTTGCTTGGTCTTAAAACAGAACGGAATAAAGACACCGAGTGAGCCGCAGCGGCTAGGGGCTGATGGTGGATGTGCGGTGGCGAGTTCTGATGCTTGCTATTTCTTACGCAAGGTCGGTGGGGCAGCACTTCAGAGCCGGAGTCATAAATTTTAAGAATATTGGAGTATGCAATATTCGGAAAAACAAAATTATACATAATAGGATATTCAACGTCATAACGTTATACGATGTAATTTTATTTTTATTTTTCAACCAAAAGATATTATGCAAAACAATTTCGACCAAATGCATATTAATCGTTGGACAAAACGTTAATATGCGAAAAGTTATTAAAAAATCTGGACGAAAAAAGTTAGACAATCCAATCCAATCAAAAAGGTTCTTATTAACCTCTTGGACGTCTGTGCGAATGGCATCATTACCGAACATTTTATAATAAACCTAAAGCTGAAATCGTCAACGTTTTGGGTGTTAAAATATAGACAGCAAAAGAGACAGCGCTATTAGCAATTACATACTTCTGTACTGTTCGTTGGCTGGAACTTGGCAGATTTCGACACCTAGTACAGCCTGTGTGTGAGTGGATCGTTGTACTATCCAGTAAGTACGACAGCTCTATACAACGCAATTGTCCAGCCAATGAATGGGTGTCAAAGAACAAAGGCTCACGAGCCTGTCGCTCGCAGACACTTGTGTGGAACATTCGGAGATAGCAGAGGTTAACATTGCCGAGCTCCCTGATTACCATACAGAACGGACCCTTTATTTAGTTTTGGGCATTGGTTTAAATGGAAGTTTAACGCTTATAGGCCAATTAAAGAAAAACAAGACAAGCAACGGGAGGTTCGATTAAATTGGGTTACAAGATTTTGTATGGTGATGATCGTTCGATTGAATTTTAGAGGTGTTTTAACTTGTGAACGATCGCTACCACCATCTTATCATTTATTCTACCAAAAAGAAACAGTGTTCGAATTGTTGTGTTCTACGCCAGAACATAACATTGCGACAGCGATAAGACACCCGGTGAAATGAGTAGTTAAGACACATTTCATCTAGGTCCTCGGGATTGACAACTCATTTGCAGTCTTGAGATTGTAGTATTTCGATAGAAAAATGTTGCACAACGGTTCGTATAAGTAGACTATAGCAGTTTTACAGCTCTGTCCCTTTCTATCAACCTAAACAGAACTGCTTTAGTATGCCATGGTAACGCCCCAGTGATGCGTCTTCTTTATAATTTCTGCTTAAAATTTTAGGATAAGATTCGGATCGGACAAAGTGCAAATATTGTGGGTTTTTTTTGTGAAGAGTAATAAGAGCAGCACAGCTTCTGATCACCCATAAAATATAAACGATACAAATACAAATTTACGAATGAGTTAATGTTTTTTCGACCATTAAAATGGGTTTCCGAACGCCATAATAAAAATCAGTCGGCTGATTTTGCTTGAACGATAATTAAATATGTCATAACAATTTAATACCCGCCATGAACATTTCTAAAACGCTATTTGAAAGAACATAAGTAGCTATAAATTGCCAGGCCTTCAAATTTTTGTGCAAAAGTGAGCCTATTTGGGGTTATGGCACTGAAAGTTATCAAAGAGCCTATGCGACATCAAAGTTCAATAGTCCGTTTAGAATTATGAAGACGACAACTGTAATTAGGAATCCATTTCAATTTAAACATTGCCATGAGTGTTTTAAAGTTGAAAGTAAATAAAGTTTTGAATGTGATTTATTCCTTTTCTGATTTAACAAGCGCAATGTTGAGTGGAGTCGTTTAACGAGATTTTGATGTCAGAACGGTAATTAGGCGATCGTTGTGACGGATTCATTTCCATTTCGGTGTGCCGCGGCCATTCATCATTATGGTGACCAAAATTAATGAGAAGTGACGTAAAATATTGCGCAGATAATTATGTGGTCGTGCAAGTGTTCTATCTAAATTATAACTTTCGCTGAAAAATCCTGTTTTTTTAATCGTTATTGATTTTAATCTAGTGAATGTCTAATTTCGAATGACAAACATGTATCCCTATCAGAGCCTAATCCTTGGCGTAAATTTGGAGCAGAAATTTCCCGCAACTAGTTCGTTAGTCGCTTGGTAATCTCTGTCTACATAGTCTGTTACGAAAGAGACAATTAACGACATCGGGAAAATACAACTTGTGCTAACTATTACTAGACCTTGATGTGTTCTAAGACACAAATCTTACGATATCTACACTAATATTATAAAGAGGAAAGATTTGTTTTTTTTTTGTTTGTTTGTTTGAATTGAATAGGCTCCGAAACTACTGGACCGATTTGGAAAATTATCTCATCCTTAGAATCCTACATTATCCCTGATGAACATAGGTTATGTTTTATTTTTCTACGCGGACGGAGTCGCGGGCAACAGCTAGTATCTTAATAATTATAATCTCTTCACCAATATTCTACAAGGTGAAAAGGTAAATTATACACCACGTACAAACATACGCAAAGACGCACGAAAAACCCCTTTCAAAGTCATAGGTAGTCTTGGGACTGTAAAATTCACTTCATTTTGTTATTTACTAGTAAAATATTTTTTATGATGGCCAAAAATAGCCTTTGTAACAACACTAAGATAAATTACTATCTAAAAATACCCCAAATTTCAAAATAGTTCAAGACGTTTAGACTACAGGAGGTCACAAAGAAACCGATGTAAGTACATACAAAAATACTCACATACATACATACACTCGATAAACATTACTCTCCTTGTTGAATAATCGTATTAAAACTGTAAGGAGTGCAAAAATACTTACAAAGACTCTTATTAAATTTTATCTCACGTGTGAAATACATTTTCTTATTTACTGTCATTATCCGCGACAAGATTTTACCAAGGGTGTTTGTTTTAGAGTATAAAGTTTCATGCAAAATATCATACTTCGGGTTATAATTAAAGATCTCTAGGGTGCCTCTGGAGTGATCCTCACCAGAGGTACTCTGGCGTCTCATTAGGGCCTGTGTGTCAACGAAAGGTTTTGCTTTGAGTCGGTTTTAGTACTACTTTATTTACCAACGCTTTTTGTTTTCTTTTTAAAATGGATGGTTTTTTTTTGTAGGTTTATCTTCTGTTACTCATAAACTCTGACTTTTTAAAGTATCAATTCGGGTTAGCAACAAAGAAATACACGGGTTTTTTTCATGATTAGGCAAAAAGAGAGTGGTTGCTTTGAGGGAAAACTGAGTTATGAGATCAAAAAGCATGATACGAAAATCAGAGTCTGCAAGGTTGTCATCGTAATCTAGGCCATCTTTATCTGCACCATCATGCAGTGCATTTTAAACAGTGTCATCGTCACCGAGGCAGTATGTTGCTTTTAGTCTATACTATGATACAGAAGCTAAATCCTCTTTGTTTTAGGCTATTTTGCTCCTATGAAGGATTTATATTGATGACGTTATGATGTTTTGGAAAGTCTATGTCCAGAGGCCCTAGCCAAAATGCACTATAATCTGTGTCAATTGAAATTGCCAAAGATGTAAACAAATTATTACTGTTTGACACAGTCATAACCTCACATATTCATCAATCGTGTTTTTATTTAAAATATCGTATAATTCATAGTTATTTAATCTTAAACTTAATGTAGCAATCAATCCAGTAAATAAATCATTTCTAATACCTCACTTGATCTTTAAAAGCACGTGATTATCAAGTAATAATCGTAAATTGGTTTGTTTGGTCATGTTTACATCTTTGCCAATTTCAATTGTCACAGACTATACCTACGTTAACTAGCTTTTCTATTCGTTTCGTTTTTAAACCAATCTCGCGTGACTCTTCGTATCGCGTGATCTACGTGTGACGCGATTTGTTTAAAAACTAAACGAATAGAAACGCTAGTTAGCGTAGTGCATTTTGGCTAGGGCCTCAGCAGTGGACATCTTTCGGCTAGTATAAAGGATCTCCCGTCGATAGAGTACCCGCCAATCTGCTCGATCTTTTGCTTTTTAACGAGACCTTAATTTCCTTTTTTAGACGTAAAATTATTTGCCTTTGAATTCTCCGGAGAATTATTGACCACTAATGATAATTTCAGGGCATTTGAGCTTTTCTGCGATAAAAAATTACGAAAATGGTATGCTTGAAATTTCAAGTTTTAAAGCATGCATTTAACATTTGGTTTTCCGAAATAATCAAAGCATATTGTGAAAAAGAAATAATCAAATATCTTTTTTCTTTTAAACACGGGTTTGTGCTACTTTTAATTAAAAGGTTTGTCACACAAAACATGCAGAACGCTGCATAGAAGAAACACTAATCATAAAATAATAAATATTCTCGCACTTTTTTAAGCTTTGACGTTAAAAGTAGTATATGAGTTTCATTGGAGCCTTAGTGGTTGCTTGTACATATAAACGGGCTGATTTAAATGTGGTTTTTTTAATTTATAATCTAGGTTTTGATACTTTATATCAAAATTTCATAAAAATCATTCAAGCCAATCAAAGGCAGACAATTATTAAGTACTTTTTATTTGTCTAAATAAGTATGTCTATCCATAATACCCAACTTCAGGTTAATATTAGAATAATATAATAATGTAATATAACTGAAACATTTTAGACACGGTTATAAAAAGTTGATCCATAAAATTTATAAGAAAACGCCTTCGAGCGAGGTTAGCGGGAAACTCGCTTCCTCCGCCATTTCCGAACTAGCACAAAGAAATCGAGTCAAAAGGACATCCGTGGAGTGGACTTGTTTGCTGAAGCTTGTTGAAGTTTGACTGTCTCAGGTCGAAATGAAGTTATACTTTTAAAAATACATTTTTTTGATTAATTTAATATTTTTGGAAATAATCGCTTTGAAGGTTGCATAAATTGTTTCCCTCCCCGTAATCTTTAAAACCATACGTCCAAAAAATATTAAATAAATAAAAATAGTAACGCTTAATAAATACTTTGACCAAAAATTTTTTTCAACATGATCTGATATACTGTTTTTGTATTATTGCCGAAAAATTGCGCTTCTCAACAAAAGGACGTAAGTGCCATGAAGATACGCTCTTTTTCTGGTGCGCTTGTTGTGTTTGTAGTAACAGCCTCGGAACCCTACACTGAGCATGCTCTGACATGCTCGCGCCCGGATTTTTTATATAAAAAGCTAGCTTACTGGGGTGGTTCCGAGTTGATTAGATTCGGTAGGTTTTTTATGAGTAATCGGGTCTAAAAGTAACGGTACAGTCTAGCAATGTACAAGTTGCAGAACATTCTCAGAAGTAAAAGAAATCTTCTCAAGAAATTACTGAGAATATTATCGGAAACATTTAAGAGCATTGAGAATGTTCTCTTCCCATACAAAATTTAAGAATATTCTTAGAAATTTCCGAGAATTTCTCATAAGAAACTTTCACAATTTGAGAAGTTACTTTTTGGTACAATGCTACACAGTACAAACAACAATTTGTCTACAAACAAAGGTGTATCGCGCGGCTTGCATGTGTGCGTGCCGTGAGACACCACAAGCAAACACAAAAGGACGGACCAAGCCGGTTGAATCGGGGCCATGCTGTCACCGCGTTTGCATGCGTATCAAGGGTGAGAATCAAAAATGTCGTCACGTAAATGATATACAAATAATATGGACGACCATAACGCCTGAGCGGCAATAAGTAATGGAAACTCCTATAGGACCACAAACGAACTACTTTTCTATTTATACTATGGTATGGGTCACCAATACGTCTGAGGTGTTTATATATTTATTCTGGTTGTACACAGTGGATTTACTCTTAAACTTTTTTCACTTATCTAAGAGCCTTCTTGCACAAGATGTGCCAGCAACGTCGGATTTTTTGGTTTTTCTTGATTATTGATGTGAAATACATAAAGACAAATTCTGCTTTATTGGACCTAGTCTAGGATCCTAGGGACTAGGGATAAACTTATTTATATAAAGACATAGATACTTGCCTATAAATACTTAAAAAACGTACAAGACTCAGAAACAAATACTTGCGCTCATCGAACA
Source organism: Acleris literana (assembly GCA_946894065.1). Classification (NCBI taxonomy): domain Eukaryota; kingdom Metazoa; phylum Arthropoda; class Insecta; order Lepidoptera; family Tortricidae; genus Acleris; species Acleris literana. The sequence goes on from OX335692.1 coordinate 5,966,847, forward strand.
AAATATCTGCACTCACCGGGATTTGAACCCGGGACCGCTAGCAGGCAGGGTCGCTAGTCGCTACCAACTAGGCTAACGTGTCGTCTGCAATGATGGCTTCCCAACATGATTTCCGTTCGCTCTTTTTCCGCTCCGTACGTTTCAAACTTCATTAATTAGCTTATTATTAATGGCACTCTACATTAACTATTGTACTGTTATATTACCAGTGCCAGACTTTTGCATTTCAATACACAATTGACCCGATATGGTCGTCTACGGCACAGAACGGGTAAAAATTCGGACATAATGGAACATTGCTGTGTGGTTTGCGGTGATCGTTGGATGGCCACCAATTTAATGGATTAACAAAAATGGGTAATTTATTGGAATTTAATGCATTTAAAATCTATGCCAAGCCATTTTTAACATGCGATGCCGAAAACTTCTTTTGGACTCATTTTTTAAGTACATGAAATTAAAATATTTGGTACTAAACACCCGCAAATAAAATCTGCTACAGAAATATTGGGTCATCCACCACCAGATGGGCTCTGATAGATAATTCCAGGTAATCGCCAGATTTTAAAGACGAAGGTGCATTGCATTACGCTACTTATTTCTCCAACTCCTATTTTGTAAACAACAGTGTGAATACCCAGTTCCAAGTAATTCGAGGATACAACAGTTGGTAACGATACGAATAGATCCTGCACGAGATTCTCATCATCATAATCATCAACGTCATCATCAGCCCATGTTAGTCTACTGCTGAACTTCCTCTGCCGCTCCCAGTCACCACCAACTCTCTCTCTGAACCGCGTTTTATACAATTCCAGCCAGACTTAAGTTGTCACACCACCTCACCGCAGGATATCCTACATTATGTTTATTTTTTTGTCTTCATTTCAGAACGCATCTGCTCCAACGGCCATCAGTTCTTCTATAGGTATGACCAGACCACTACCACTTAAATTTTAGAGGTGGTAAGATCTAGTGCGGGGTCCGTCCAGATCGCTACCGCCATCTTCTTCTTCAACCTACTGCAGCAGCAGTGATGTGTGGGGATAAAACAACTGGTGAAAATACTACCAGAGAGGAATTCTATGTTATTACCTACCTACTTAGGGATGCCAACGCATTTGCAGTCTTAAGATTGTAGAATTGAGAATGCAAAATGTCTATGGGTCACAGATTCCACTTACCATCAGATGCTCTGTGTGTTCCTTTGCCTTCTCTTTGCCACAGTAAAAAGGTCTAAAAGGCCTACAGCATGAGGATCTACTTTACCTCATTTATATTTTGATGTCACAAGCACTTTACTATACACACTGTAAATCTAAAATAGGGGCCAATATATCTTCTGCAGTACTGTTTTACTTTCTATCACTAGTCGAGTTTATTCGCCCTCGTGGGAGGGAAGTTAGGTTATCGACAAAGTTTCCCCTGACTTTGTTAGGAAAGCTTTAGCGTTATTTTGTTCCGATTGTATGTCAGCGGTAAATGATTGCATCTTGTTTAAGGAACGTGGTTAAAATGTATACTTACGAAAATAGAGACTTCTCGCAAATTCGTACTCGTAGAATACGTTATTTTTTCCCAATTTGTTACTTAAAACCTTCCTCCTTACTCCTTTTGTGCTTATCTTATCTTATCTTACATAAGGGCTTTTTCGAATGTATTACGACCCCTTTAGGATCTTTTGTGCAATTACCCTCTTACACTCTCAGCTGTGCGAATGTGAAGGTTTCCTCACGATGTTTTCCATCATGTTAGAAAAACTCATTGGTATATGGTGACCGCGGGGTTCGAACTCGGTACCTTACGATCACGAGTCTACCCCCTAAGCAAAAAGGCCACAAACGCCGACGCTCTTCCCTTCGACTTTAGTTATCCTACTCCAAGGTTAACTGGAAAATAAATAAATAAAATAAATTCACCTTTGTACATTTACTATGGTTATTTATCACAAGGTCGAATTTCAGTTACGAACAGTTTCGTTTGTCCGAATTTGATTTAGTTATAAAATCAGTGTTTACTATAAACGGTACGGAACCCTAAATCAAAAAGGGCGACGACGACGCATTTTACCCTGCCAACGAAGCTAGCGTAGAAGTCGCTTAGGTACCGCTATTCTTTTGGAAACTGTCCTATTTCCAGAATAGAAACAACACTGTTCTCATCTTCAGGCTATAATAGTAGTTTACGGGACGGTTGCGGTAATGCTAATTACGCAGAGTCTCGTACAATACTTTATCTACACACATATTATAAGTACTCTAAGATGGGTTCAGAAGCCGAAAGGCAAATGACCAGCATTACCTTACTTGTGGTAGTAGGTGACAGCGATGACCGCTGTAACGTAATTTTGAAATAACGTTATCGAATATTGTTAGGTAATGAGATCCAAATTTGGAACATCTTCCAAAATTAACAGCTGTCATCGCTGTCACCTACTACCACAGGTAATGCTGGTCATTGCCTACGGGTTTTGAACGCATAATAGAGGACTTATGATATGAGTGTAGATAAACAATTTCTCTGCAGTCGTCCTTATAAGTTTAGTACGAGTATAGTCCGCGCGCGAATTGAATGCAGTCTAGGCCTTAGGTGAAAGGCGCCACGCCTCTCCTTTCCCAGCTGGAGCGTACACTACACTGTATAGTGCCTTCCCATACTAGCACATTCCTAAGCTCAGCATTCAAATAGCGCGCGTACTGTAGCTGCACTCATTTGTACCTGTGTCTCTGTGTCCTGTGTCTGTGTCCTGTACCTCGCAATCACAATCGGCTTGAAAATGGAACAATTGTTACGTTTTCATTTTGTATGCAGACAAGCCTTCTATTTTCAAAATGAAAACGATTGCGATTGCGAGTGCGTTAGGCAATAGCTCCTCTGGTCGCAGTAACACCTTTAAAACATTAATGTAGCAGTTCATATACGACATTAAAGTAACAAGGCACGAATATGTGCATTTACGAATCGGCCGAATGAAATTTGACGGTAATTGACTAAGGCGTTATACCATTAAATCGGAACAAACAAACACACTTTCGCATTTTATAACATTAGTAAGTTGCATAGAAAGTTCCGGAAAACGGTATTTTAATTTCTTCTAAACATTTTGCTTAATATACCTCATTACAAAAGACCAATTGGAATCTTTTTCGCAAAACTAATTAATGAACTGCTTGGAATTCATGCAGAAACAAATGAACGCTGAAGACGACTTCGAAAACCCATTAAGCCTTATCGCCCTTAATTAGATACGTGGGAGCGAAATATTCCTTTTGTTTGGAACTTACTAACGGTCCTATAAAAGTGCTTTTATGTAACACATTTTTGACCTTAACTATTTCGAGTGATAAGCATAATACGAGTAAATTTAAATGAAAATCCTATTTTCCAGGTATTAAAACCCATAATTTTATAACTCACCTACAAAATAGTAAATCCTCACTTTGTATTATAAATTCCTAAGGCGGTAGATGTTTTTATTCCGTCTTTACAGTTCAAATCTTTAACCGACCGATGTAAAATTTGGAATAGAGATACCGTAAACTCGGGTTACTTTAGCCCTAGGGGGTAACATAACCCTTAAAACTATAACTATTTAAGTGGTAATCATCTTGTCTGAGACATTGTAGTTCCAAACGGATGGACCGTTTCAGATGCAATTTTTAACACATTCATCGCCATCGACCAGATATCAGGTTCAATGAAACAACGAGTTCATCCTGAGCTGGCTGAAAATCAGCGCTGCAGGTGTTTAGCACCTCAGCATTATGCTGAGCCAGTGTCCGATTCACTGCCGCGAAGACACACTGACCACTTTGTTCATTGCTGTTTTCTCTGTTTTTACTTCTTTCTGTGTGTCATGTGTGTGTAGTGAATAAATGTATTTTCCTTTTTCTTATTCTTTCTTTCTTTCCATCCTCTCTCAACTCAAAATTAAGACTCCTTTGTCCACAGTGCGCCACCAACGAATTTTTTCTTACTTCGGCCATATAGCGAGAAGGGGAGATGAGAGCGTGGAAAAGTTGATCGTATTTGGGAACACAGAGGGCAAATGAGCACGAGGCCGATCTCCTACCAGATGGACCGATCAACTAAAGGACTCATCTTCCTCCAAGGTTTGCAGAATTCTAAGGGACGCAATAATGGATAGGAGTCGCTGGAGGCAGATCATACGCCACAAGTGGAGATCACCAACTGATGACCATGACACTCAGTCGTGAGGGAACGACCAGAGAGAGAGAGAGAGAGAGAGAGAGAGAGTGGAAAAATGTTGCTACTGCTACAGTATTATCTAAAGTGAACATTATAAAAGGTAAACTAGTTTTATCAGGATCAGTTCTTAGCTAGGTTTCATGAAAATTGGTGGGGACTTTTCAGAGATATTAGCACTTAAATTAAGGGTAGTGATATAATTAATATTCTTAATTCTAATAAACTTGTGTTCTAATACCCTTATTCATAAATGTTCAATAAACCTATTTTTTTAGTTAAAGTATTAGTTATCCTTTTCTGTAAAATTCATACAGTGTGTTACGAGTACCCTGGCTTTTTTTTAAAGGAGGTTAAAATAACGGTTATCTGTAACGTAACCATGGCATTCATTTAATTATAAATTAACTTAGTTAATTTTCTAAAAATAAATTAATTGCCAGCAATGTAAAGCACAGCAATTTGACAAGTGTAAATGACAGTCGACGGATACTTTGATTATTATGATTTGCCCCCGTACCACGACATGCCTTGTACTAAGCAACAGCGATACTGATAACGATGAACACGCAGCACATGCACGACATTAAAAATACTTGCAAACAATTACTAAAGAACAGATTATCGGCAGTTATAATAAATGCCCGCATGCCGGTAACACACTGTATATCATAATATCAGATAAGGACAAAGCATATTTTAATCATACTTAGGTATTGCAAGTTTATTAATAAGGCGGTAAATATTTGCAGAAGGCATATTCAATTAATAGCAATCAAAGTTACGCGATTGGGCTCTGAAGGCCAAAATGTTAATCGGTGATAGAATTACCGAAACGTTATCGTTCCCACCAATGGCCAAACATTAAAGTTTTGGGAATAAGAGAGAAACTTACAGCGCTTTCGATTATATGAAGATTTGCAGTAATTTCCAGAAACTACTGGAAGCGCAATTAAAGAAGTTGTCTCCAAGAGAACTTTTGATAATGATGCGCGTTTTGTATGGAAATTTACAGAATTCTTGATAACTACGCGACACTTGTAAAGAGATTCTCAAAGACCACGAGTTTCTTGTAGGAGAATCTCGAAGATAACGCGTCTGTAGAGATATTCTTGAGAATTTTCAAAGACTATGCGTCTCTTTTAGTGAGATGCAAGTATGCTCAGAGGACAACACGTCTCGTGTATGGACATTCTAAGCATTCTCGAGGATGACGCGTGCTTTGTTGGGATGTTCTCGACGATTCTCATGGACGACGCATCTCTTGTAAGAGAATCTCGAAGGCATCGAGTCTTTTGTAAGGATATTCCCGAGAGTTTTCGTAGACTAAGCGTATCTTGTAGTGAGATGCAAGCATGCTTGAGGACGACCTGTCTCGTGTAGGAATATTCTACTTATTCCCGAAGACAACGCTTCTGTAGAGATATTTTCAAGAGTTTTCAAAGACTATGCATCTCTTGCAGTGAGATGCAAGCGTGCTCAGAGGACGACACGTCTCGTGTAGGAATATTCTGCTTATTCCCTAGAACAACGCGTCTGTAGAGATATTCTCAAGAATTTTCAAATACTATGCGTCTCTTGTAGTGAGATGAGAGCACGCTAGAGAATGACACGTCTCGTGTAGGGACATTCTAAACATTCTGGAGGAAAACAAGTTTTGGTATTCTCGAAAATTCTCCAAGGTGACGCTTAGTATTTGGTCTAATAAAAAACCTTAAAGTTATTTTTACGATATCCAACGATACCCTTCACAGTGTAAAGAGTGAGAATTTTATTGTTTGCTGAAAATATTTTTAGACGAGAATATTTTGTATTACTGAATAGAACTTTAACAACGCAACACGAAGACGTTGTAGTAAGCTTATTACAGAAGTTCGCCTGCCAAAGAGAACTTCCACCTCCCACGGGCCTACTGTCGCTTTCTCTTCTCTATTTATGTTTGCCTGGTAGATTTATTTTATTAGTTTGCCAACTAATTTATGGCTAAAGACCGCTACTCACGATACATCTTTATAGCCTCTGAAGTGAAATGTTGAAACTTTTTATGACCTAACCGTTTGTAGGGGAGATTTTATCGTTGGGACAAGTTTAAACCTATTTTTATTAAGTTAACAATATCAGAGTTACAATCAGCTGGCACTAATGACTTGTAAAACATTAGTGACGCCCTTGACGTTTGCGTTTTCATGCTGAGCATTTTTTTCGTCTTTTTTAACCTGTTGCTTTGGTTTGAAAAAAAAATGCAATTAACATTAAAAATACTTAAATTTAATAAACTTAAATCCTAAAATTAGGCTAAAGTTGAAATACTGGTAAGGAAGGTCATATTCTGAATTCATGACAAAGTACTCTTCTTTTAACCAACAGTATTCGAGAAAAAATGCTTTATGTGTATTGTATTTGCGTTATACGTCAATGATATTTCATGTGGCTGGTAATGATTTATTTGCTAGAAACCAACAACTTTTGACGTTCGAACATAATGTTTGGAAATGAATCAAAAAATCTTTGTTCAGTAAAATGTGCCTATTATTAATTCAACAAATACTTTTAGGAGTATTTTACTTGCTATTAAATACTTTTAGGAGTATTTTACTTGCTTACACAATGGGGAATTAAGTCCTACGCATTATTTTCCTAGTTACGTTATTGTACCTAATTGGTTTCTTTAAATGAAGAAGATTAGTCCCCATTAAAACGGCTTTAAGATGTTTTCAATCTTTAACGCAAATACAGCTGTACAGTCTGTGAGCACTCAGGTGCTTCGGATTTTTACTTCGCTCTCACTCGCTCTTAATAAGAAAGTATGAGAGCGAGTGAGAAACAAGTACAACCCCGAAGTACCTTCTAAGAGCTACAGTACTGTCAGTGGCTTCGTAGTTCGTGTATTTTTAAAAGAAAGCTAGTTTTACACCATATACATAGACACCATAAACATACTTGAAAAAAAAACTATCACACAATAAAACTTTTTGCGGAATAATAACTTATCTACTACTAAATTTATTCCTTACGTGCTTTGCAGGAAGACGCAGCAAGAGGGTACAAATCTTTCATCTATCGCTGGAGTGGAACTGAAGGAACAACTGACGCCATATTTGTTTATATGATCACGTTTCGTTCGATCATAAAATCAATTTCAATATTCATCTTCAAATTTGACTATTTCGCTAGAACAGTTTTATTTACATTGCTCCCAGTTTCCTTTTATTTGCGAATGCCATAATTGTACCTAATATTTTAAAATACCTTATTTAATAGGGAATTGGCAAACGTAGTGTAGGACGCCTTCAGACTAGGTGGAGCGACGATCTTCGCAAGGTGGCTGGCAAGAGCTGGATGAGAGTGCCCACGAATCGGGCTCGTTGGCGTGCAATTTGAGAGGGTTATGTCCAGCAGTGGACCAATATATGCTGATAATGATGATGATGAATAGGGAATACAGATAACTAAAATATAAATCTAGTTGAGGCTTAATAACTCCTCTTTGCAACAAGTACGGGAATTGACACTAAAATTATTGATTTTGGATTTAAAATATTTTTAAAGATAAATATGATAAGTTATTAATAATTTTAACTTTGGCTCATTTTAATTTTTACTTTGAGTAAGATTATGTAGAAAATAAATAGTTTTCTAATACATAATACTTTAAACCTCAATTATCACGTCCTTCGCTCAAAAATGTGGTCCGGATAGTTACCCAAATTTAGCATTTATCATTTACTACCTAGTTTTTACCTTTAAAAACTCATTTAAAGACCAGTTTAGTAAAAACTAGATTAAACTCCGCGCCCTCTATGTACTTACAAAAAGGGCATGGAAGGTTTACACAAAGTAGTCAAAAGGTCGAAAAATTGCACGACGACAGAAGGTCAGTCGTTCTAACCCAGATTTACTGACGAACTTTCACATCTCCGACTTTCGTACGAACTTTTACCTAACGAGCTTTCATCGCAAAGTAAGGGGGGACAGTAAGCTGACTGTTGTGTTATGGGAGTTTGATTTACGTTGTTATATTTTTTTTTATTGCAGCTAGCAAATTCAACAATTTGATCTATTTTATGATAATAACGAGTTTAAATTGACAACATTTGTCTGACGGCTGTTGGAGAAATATTATATTAGAGATATAATTAGATTGTTTTTTACTTAAACAGCTTTTAATAATAAGCTAATAATCGTAGCATGTGGAAAAAAGTGGTCTCTGCCTGATGAAATAGGCTGGATTTTATGTATGTACTAGAGGACGCCCGCGACTTCGTACGCGTAGAATTAGTTTCCGGCTACTCCCCCTATTTAAACCCCTTAGGAGATGAATTTACAAAAATCCTTTCATAGTGCTCACTTACATCATGAAAGGAACCCCTGTACCAAATTTCAAGTTTCTAGGTACAGTAGTTTCGGCTGTGCGTTAATATCTAAGTCAGTCAGTCAGGTTTGCCTTTTATATATATATAGATGTATGTAATAATAAGCTGTGACTTTTAGTCGCAACATGTTGTTGAGCTGATCGCCCTTTGGGTGCTTAATGCATGCTATTAATACATACCTACTTATCTTTTTCTAAATAATTTAAATGTTAGAGTTGTATCAGGAGAAATGGGACAAAAACCTCACTGCAAAACAAAACAATCAACATAAAATCAACACAATATGTATATAGAAAACCTTCACCCTACCATTACCTTCGGTTCTCTATCGTTTGACCGAATTTCATATGCAATAATTTATAGTAATTTATAGTTTGGAAAATGAAGGTTCTAGCCAGTGACCATTATGGCAAATGAAATTAGTGCAAATGAAATTATGAAAAATGAAGGGATACCATTACCTTCGTTTTACTAGCTTAAGAGAATTGCGAGGCTGAAACTTTTCATACGAAAAGCCGATTTCCACGGTTTTTAAATATGTTGTAGATACACAATACATTTTAAGTCATTAAATGAACATAATATTTATAGAATTAAACATTAAAACAATTAAAAGAACTAAAATGTATGTAAATTAAAATAAAACTAAGCTACTCAATTGTAAAGATATAAATAATAATTAGTCACCACTATAAAAAGAACACCCCCTCTAGCAGGTCCGCTCGCGGCATGGTCCCCATGACACTGGCTGCATTACCTCTCTGGATAGCTAGCCCAATGCTTTGGGAGAGGTAAGCAACCGCTCTAGGATCTCGGGAGGAGTCTATGAGCTGGGATGACAGGGCCTTAATAAAGCTTGTCATATCAGCTGACCAAGGTCGCATGGTTTCCACTGCAAGCGCCACAAATTCGTAATCATTTAATAATGACGAATATTTACGGCGCTTGAGGGTTTGGGCCTGATCAGCTGCTGCAGCGGCCCGATTACGGGTTGACTGGACGTGGGAAAGGGCGAATGAACCTTTGTAATACTGTACTATATAAGGTTCATATGTAGCAGAAACGACAACCGCTGGGCTAGACGTGTTGTGGAGACCACGGCCTGACTAATTAGGACACTCTCCAGCTAGGTGGAGCGATGACATATACAGACAGAAGTGGCTGGGAGTGGTTGGAAACAAGAAACTGAAGACCGAACTAAACGTTTCTTCTTCGTCTTTCTTCTTCTTGAGAGAAACAAAAAACCGTAGTCCGTGCTCAGTGGCTAACCATGGGAGAGACCTATATCCTGCAGTGGACGAAAGTCGGCTGATGATGATGATGATGGTGAATACTTTTTTAGCACTAAATAAAAGTTTCTTCTTCTTTCTTCTTCTTCAGAAAAACAAATACATGTTTATCGTGTTACCAGTGTTAAGAGTGCAGTATTTAAGTTTAGAAAACAATATTTTTAAGCTAAATTGATACGGATAATGGCTAGGTAAAATCAATTTGGCTATAGTCATATATGTATTACCTTTATTATTATTTATTTATCAATTTTTTAATCACCCAACACAGTAACCCTCAAATTTATAAACACACAAATAGTTAAAAATATGCGTTGTCCTAATCTGTCATGGTGGCATTTGTATCGGATAGAAAGTGACAAAACATGCTTGAACTAAAATGGTAATTTGTAGAGCGTTTATAAATAATGGGGTAGATCTTTTAATAAACTGATCTCGACTGTAATGCTTGTCTCAAGATGCGTCTTAAATGACAGTTTCTTATGGGTTGACGTTTACTTTGACGTATCTTGTGACGGGCATCTCAGCCAAGATGAGTTTATTAACCTCGTCAGGCCCAATGTGCAATAGCATGTACATAATCAAGGCTATTTAATTTGAACTGTTTTGCAATAACAATATGGTTTATTTTCCTATGTTCATAAACCGAAAATGGCGTTATCGTACAAACGTAATTGGACTTTATTGCCTTGATGGTAGATTCAAAGTCCCACGCACAAAAAACTCCCTGTTTGTAGTATGGTGGGGCTAACGAGGATATTACGCCCCTTAGCGTTGTGAATCTTGATATAGGCCCATCAAAATAAAACAAAAGAAGCATTTCAAATAATATACAATGGTGCCAGAGTTGCTTCCTATACTGTCTGTATGAAACACATGTGACACCCACCCTCCATTAGTTTCGATATATAACACAAAGAGGGTTATAAAAGTTTTAGTTCACCTTCTAGCCTTCCAGCTTTTGATTGATTGAAGATACAAATCTTTTTAGAGATTTATCGAAGAGTCTTATCTCGTTCGATATGCTATCTAGAACTGATTCTCAGAAAAAACTTTTTTTCTAATTCACTCACTTCTTTATCAATAAATAAGTAGTTGCCCGCGATTTTCGATTATCATTATTCCCTTGGGATCTTTGATTTTTTCTGGGATATAAATTAATGCCTCTGTTGGTCCAAGATCCGAATAGGAGACGATTTGCACCGGGCTGATTATTCGATAAAAACTATTTTATATCAAATTTAATATGGTAAGTAATATATGGTGAATATTTTTTTAATTGCATCGGCTTGCTTATTAGATATATTACATACCAATCGAAAGTATGAAGCCTATAGAATATGCAAACGTTAGGTTGACTATTGTTAACTATTGGGTAGGCAGGTACAAATAGGAAGTCGGTACTAATAAATTGCACCGGTCTATTTATTGAATAAAATGTATACCAAAATGAAGATCATTTCATTGCAAACACGGTGATATAGGGTTGACTGCGAAAAATCAGTCTCGATTCCGGGTTGCCGAGTATTAAAAAACTAAATATTGATGCGAATGAATACGTGCGACGGAGAGATCCCAGCGAAAAATCCAGTGCGATAGAAGAAGACGCAGCATTGCAGCTGCTATTTGTCGAAATCAAATAATTTCAATCCAGGGAATAAGCTATCTTCATTTCATCCAACTCTGTCCAGCCGTTACAGTGTAAATGACTAACAAACACACACACAAACTTTCGCATTTATAATAAGTATTAGCCATTGCCAACAACTTCGCGTAGAGGTAATTTATCACTATTCCCTTTGAAAACTGCCCAATCTTCCGAAATAAAACGTATTCTACGTCCTTTATCGTGACTCAAGCTATCTTAATACAAAATTTTATTAAATTCGGTTTAGTGGTTCAGCTATGAAAGCGTAACAAGCAGACAGACAGACTTACTTTCACACTAATTAAAAATATTACAGTTAATAATTCATGTAAAACACCAACGTTTAAATGTTTTATTATTGTTCCGATTTTCCAAAATACACAATACCATACTTTTTATCACAGTCAGAACCAACGACCCGATAATCGGGTATGGTTGAGGAAATATTATTTTCACGGATGAATCTTATCTTATCTTATAGCGGCTTATCTTTTATATTCCAAAAGGGTAATAAAAACTTTAACACCAGTATGAATACGAAGCGTTAAGATGAATCGGTGCAAGTTAATTTCCTCAACTTTACATTGTTCGTAGCAGATTTTCGCCGGAATAACGCTGCTACGGGCTACAGCGTAGCACTCGTAGCAGTGGCTGGCGAATGTGTTAATGCACAATACAGAGAAATATATTTTGGTGTATTTATATTTCAAATAGTTTAAATTAAGATATTTTTGACCACGCGATAGCCTAGTTGGTAGTGCCCCGCCTACGAAGCTAGCGGTCCCGGGTTCCATTCCCGGTATGGGCAAATATTAGTGTGATGAGCGCGAGTAGTTTCTGAGTCTTGGATATTTTCTATGTATCCAAGTATTTATTTTTCTGTTTAAGTATTTAAAATATCGTTGCCTAGTACCTATAGTACAATCCTAGAGTTTAGTTTGGGACTAAGTCAATTTGTGTGAGATCGTCCCTTGATATATAATTTTTTTTTCGGTGAATTTCGTTGGTTTTTTAAATTTAATTTAATTTGTACTCCAATTAAAAATGCGCTAAATTTACAAAACTAACTTCATCAATTTACAACATTACTCGACTAGAGCATAAAAGGAAAATTGACATGTACCAAGATTAGGCTGTGCGCGCACGCAATAGCAACATTAAGCCTGCATTATGGTCTATCGCCACAAATAGTTTCATGCTGACGCAATCTAGATAATACTATCCTTTATGGTTGGTTTCGTTTTGATTCGCAAATGTTTCTTGGAAAACTTTAATTCTGTCATTTGTACAGTCACGAACAGTACTGTAGTGGACCGAATTGCCAAAAATACTGAACTAATAAATGGATGAAAATACCTGACTATTCGCACCTTCAGAACAATAGTGACCTAATTGAGAAATTTTAAATTTCGAGTTAGGTCTCTATGATAATAAATTTATGACTCGAAGTTTGAAAGCACAAATTTTGAATTAGGTCATTATTGTTCTAAAGGTGCGATTATAATTGCAACCCCTTTTAAAGCTCATATACAGACCTAGGAATATACGGGGCAAAATTAAATGACAGCCAGGGATTGCCTATATCGATAAACTAAATTATCGATGCTTTTCCCATATACTTAGTGATCGTTTCAAGTTTTGTATGTAAAAATAAAATTTTATTGAAAGTATGCAAATGAAACAAAATAGCAACATACTTCTAGTTATTCTTTATTATAAATTGTTTAACCTTCACACATCGTCATCATATTTTTTTTCCTTACTGTGTATTTCACAATGACTGTCCCATTTACTATTGTTAAAATAAACGAATTTGTTAGGAATAAAAAAAAAAGATGATGCAGAGTGAAGGTTAAAAAAATCCTTTTTAAATAAAGAATAACCAGAATTATGTTGCTATTTTTTTTCATTTGCATACATTCGATAATAAATTTTTTTGACAAACCAAACTTGGAGCGATCTCTAGTATATGGGAAACGCATCGATAATTGAGTTTATCGATATAAGCAATCCCTAGCTGTCATTTAATTTCTCTGTCTGCTGATATATTTTAAAAAGCTAAACCGATTTTCGTCAACTTTAGCCAAGATACTTGCTGATTAAAAATGCTTTATTTAAAAAAAAACAGCATCTGAATCGCTCTATCCATTTTATTAATACTACCTACGGTTCTACTAATCGTAGATGTTTCAATTGCCAACATCGTAACACAAATGCTTCGCTGTTGTAAGTACCTAAATATAGCGCATAATGCAATATCCTCGTAAGACCCAGTGTGCAATAGGCTGTGCATAATCAAGGCAATTTAATTTGAACTGTATTGTAATGAGGGTAAAGTTTAATTTCCTATTGTCAAAAACTGAAAATGGAATTATAGAACAAACATAATTGAACTTTATTGCCTTGTTAGTAGATTCAAAGTCCCACTCACAAAAAACGCCCTGTTTTTAGTAGGGTGGGCCTTACGAGGATATTTAGCAAAGTATTTATCTGTATATTTACAGTCTGGGATGTACAGTACTCCCAGCTTCTTAATAGTGTACGGCTCGCTATCCCTGTCTCACTCGCACTCGCCACTGACAGTATGTTTGTCACTCGTGTTTCAAAAACGAAGATTACCGAACGCTATTAAGAAACTGGTTGTACTGTACAAAGGCGAACTTATCCTTTTAATAAATTTCTCCCAGTTAATCTTTGAGCGATTGAGAAATAATTAATGACAACGAATAGCCAATTAAGTACAACAAAAAATGCTATGAATATCATTAAAAAAAACAATAATAAAGTCAGATTCTATACTTTTTTTTTGTTCGAACGCTGATCAAACTTTGACTTTGATAAATATAATAAATTCGTCTGCGATATTATTCACCAATTTCAATTACGATCTCTAATATATATAAAGGTAAATACGTGTCTGTATTCCACTTTGTTTTAAGCGATTTTGTTATTATATTGTTAACGTTATGTTAGCTCTTATACTTGACAGTAACGGCGGCCGTATCGTAAAAAAGTAATATGGTTTCGAAAGAAAAGCGGGTAAACCTCAGAGCAATTGAGGCTCTTGTAGAGTTCTTTTAATGAAGTGGTTCTGAAATAGGCTTTAAGTGGCTTCACTTAAACAGTAGTTCAGAACAAAAACAATACACACATATTAATTGACTAGACGTGTTGGCTTAGCTGGTCACCTACGAAGCTAGCGGTTCAGGGTTCGATTCCCGAGGGCTTATTGCCTAACACACAATCGCAATCGTTTTCATTACGCGTACAAAATGATAACAATTGTTCCACTTTAAAGCCGATTGCGATTGCGAGTGCGTTAGCCAATAGCGACGCTGGTATGGGCAAATATTACTTTGATGAGCGTTCTTGGTTGTGAGTCCCGGATGCTTTCTGTGTATTTAAGTATTTATTTCTCTATGTACATATATCACTGTTAACTGAGCAATAGTGAACCTTATTGTAAGGTGATAAGATTCAAAAATGGTCAGTTAACTGTGTTGCTTTTACATACTAACATACTTACAAAAGCCAGTACCAACTTAAACCTATGACTATTCTTCCACTATCCATCCGTCCGTCTGTCAGAGGGCTGTATCTCATAAACCATAATAACAACAGGTGAAATTTTCACAGTGTTGCTGCTATTACAACTAAATAAGAACTAAAATAAAACAATCTTCAAAATTAAACATAAGTGCAGGACCCTTCTTGTGCGAGTCCGAGTCGCACTTGGCTATATTTAAATTGATAATTTAATTATCATGGATTTTTCATAAATTTACTGACATGATCTAACCCAGACCACAGGGATACTCGATAAACTGTACATATTGAAAACGATGAAATTTTAGGTTAATTTATCCCCGTAAGCCCTATGTTTTCTTAATAGCAGTAATCCTAACTACCGAATGTACTATACCAAGTATATATTAAGAATAGTGTTTAAGAGTCTATTAATTAGTGCTTTAGAGTTAAAAATATTTTGTATGATAGTGAGTAGTCAGGTCTGAACTATTATCATTAATTTGTACTTGTACAAGTACGCGGGGACTTACCAGGTTATAGGAAAAACAATAAAAAAAAATATTTGGCCACAACTTTTTTTTTTTTTTTTAATACATTACAGCAAAAATGTCATTTTGTTTTCATAAAAAAACGATTTTCTCAAAATTTTGTAGATATTTCACTATTTTTTTTTGCTTATTATTATTCCTCGTTTAATTTTAGATCTAAAAATGTTAAAAAAAATTGTAAAATATCTGCAAAATTTTGAGAAAATTGTGTTTTTATAAAAACAAAATAATATTTTTGCAGTAATTTTCCACAAAAAAAGCAGTTACTCAGTTATTTTTTTTAATTGGTCTAATATTGTTATCAATTATTATAAACCTAACTAATGTCAATACTATGCATTTTGTTTTATCTTTTTTGGGCTAATTAGATCAAAAGTGACACCGTCACAAGTAAGTGTACTACCCAAACTTTATTAAAAAGTTTGACAATCTGTAAAAAAAAACCGGACTAAACCGAAACCTATCAAGAAAAAATAATATCTTGTCAGTAACGAAATAACTTTCCTTTGAAATCGTTATTTCTTTAGAAAAAACTCTTATCTGATATTTCGAGATGTATGAATTTGAACTTTATTCCCTTCATACTTAAGTTCAAAATCGTACGTCACGAAATATGAGATACTAGGTTTTACAAAGCAAAGACGAAATATGTATGAACTGTTATGATAAATGCTCGGAATACATTCGGGTTTATTTTTACAGAATATCAATTCCTTCTTTCTTACGGTTTCGGGATATGTAATCACGATATTAATAAGAATATTTATATATCCGATTGAAAATAAATCGAATTATGTTAAGGGTTCCGTACCTAAAAGGTATTACTATTACTATAACTTCGTTCGTCCAGCAGCCCTAACTTTAAATAATCATAACTTTTTTTGTTGAAATGTTGAATGTATTGGTAAATTGAAATGAAATGAAGTCTCTCAGAAGTTTAAAATGAAACATTGCTGCTAGAAAAAACTCTGAAAGTTAGTTCTGCTCTATTATCAAGGGTACTTGTAACATTTCTATTATGAAATCGTAAACCGATCGTTATTTAAAATTTATTGTAAAGCCACTTGATTTCTTGGCGGAATAATTATGTATAGCGGATTTTCTAACAAAAAAAAAACATAAACACCATCTAAGTGATAGGGTGCGGCTCCACTGAGGCGGAGACGAGCAGAGCGGAGCGGAGCTGTGCCAATATTAACCAATAGAAGGCGCATGCGGTCACGTCGAGCGCGCCTTGCGCACGTTGGTTTAGATTCTATTGGTTAATATTGGCACAGTTCCGCTCCGCTCGTCTCCGCCTCAGTGGAGCCGCACCATAAGTCGGGCAGTACGGAACCCTCGGTGAGCGAGTCCGTCTTGCACTTGACCGATTTTTTTTAGGTATCTATCCTTTATTAACCAATTAACCAATTAACCAACTTACGTTTATAACTCAGACAATAGATTCAATCAAAATAATGTTTTGTCATTAACTGACTTCAAAAAAGGAGGAGGTTATACGTTCCACTGTATGTATTTTTTTTTTTTATGTATGTTCACCGATTACTCCGTCAATTGTCGACCGATTTCAAAATTTTTTTTTTGGTTTGATAGAATATACTTTCGAGGTGGTCCCATTGTCACCAAATCTATATCTGATGAGGGGATCAGTGAGGAATTGAGGGAACTCTTCAAATATTGTAGGCAAACATATAGCGATTTTAGTATTTTTAGTAACAAATCTAGCATTTGCATTCAGAAAGTATCATTTGGTGTAGTGGAACTGATGATGAAGACCACAGATGGCCACCGGAACTCCTCAATGGTACCGATTTCAAGGGTGGCGATAAAATATCTTGATTAAGATATTTGAGCGACTACCTACAACGAATAATATTTACTTGTTGAAATATGACTATGACTTTCCCGCGGCGTTGCTTGCGGCGCGCTTGATATAAGTTAAAGTTTCATTTCAACTAAGAAGTGGTACTACGTAACAGCGTATTAAGATCACTAAAAAGAATAAAATAAAATAAAGGTTTTAAAAAACAAAAAACCGCCTTCAAAAACGCAAAAAATAAGTTATTTTTTGCGTTTTTGAAGGCGGTTTTTTGTTTTTTTTATTTATGTGGTGGCCGGAAATTACTGTGATGTCTTCCAGAGTAAAGTTCCTAGCTTAGTTAAGGACCAGGTAAAATTTGTGTCCGATGATTTCCTTTTTTATTTACTCACTAAATTAAATTTGTGTATCGTGGCATTTATCTTTATCCATATACAGTGTGTTACCAGCACCCTGGCTTTTTTAAAGGTTAGAATAACGTATATCTGTAATGTAACGATGACATTAATTTAATTAATAAACAAATTTTCAGGCTTTGTTAACTTTTTAACAAAATTTCATTGCCAGCAATGTAAAGCACAGCAATTTGACAAGTGTTAAATGACAGTCGAGGGATACTTTGATTATTATGATTTGCCCCCGTACAACGAAATGCCTTGTACTAAGCAACAGCGATACCTACTGATAACGATGAACACGCAGCACATGCACTACATTAAAAATGGACAGTATCTAGGAAAATTAATTATGAAGTTATTTTAATAATTTTTTAATTGATAATATGCAAAGCAATTGCTAAAGCAACATAATTTATCGGCAGTTTTAATAAATGACCGCATGCCGGTAACACACTGTATATAAAAATTTCGTGTCACGGTGTTTGTGGTCGAACTCCTCCGAAACTGCTCGACCCGCATTACACACAGTCATTAACACAACGCTGAAAATCAAAAACAATTTAACAAAACACCCGGGCGGCGCTGGGTCCGGACAGCTAGTAATACTTTAATAAATCAGAAAATAAATGTATGTATGTATGTAAACTCTTTATTGCACATAAACAATTACAAGACATGTTTGCATCAATATAGATATTGTACATAGGCGAACTTATCCCATATGGGATCTCTTCCAGTTAACCCTAAACAGCATGCCAACCTCAAAAAATTTGGGGGGGTGTTTTATAATCTCAGGAATTGAAATCAGCAAAAAAACTTTTTTACGTTATTAAACCCTTGCACGTTTATTCGGTGGAGCCTTCGAATTATTTTATTATGTTTTCGTACGAGACTATTACGCCCAATAAAATTCTCAAGACTTGTATGTATTATTTAGACAAGTAATCTAATTTGTTACCGTTATACAACTTTAAGACTACGAGTATACGCGTAAGTTAGTTATTAAGAAACACGAAACTCTGATATCTAATTTGCAAGTTTCTTTGCGAACTCATGTTATGATTTCAAGAGGATGTAAAGCTTAGGGTTACGTGGTTTTTAGATAATCCAACAGCTATGAAATAATTAAAAAAAAATTCAATATTAAGAAATATTTAGGAGTTTTGAGTTTTTGACAATGATGGCACATAAAAAAGCTATTAATTTGTCGTTATTGAGAAAAGTATTTTAGTCTATTGAGGAAGTTTGAATAATAAAGGTAATTTATGAATGACAATTCTTACTAGTTTAATGAAATATGGAACATTAGGTTCTGTCATACATAAATTATTGTACACCTCAGGCCTAATAGTAGGGAATGATCGTTATTACTGTATCACCTTATGTACGTTTAAGCCTGATTTTTCAATGTCCAGAAAACAGTAACTGTTGGGTAAATTTTAGCTTGGTCCTTTACTATGTCAAATAAAAGAAAAGGACCAAGCTAAAATTTACCCAACAGTTACTGATATCTGGACATTGAAAAATCAGGCCTTAGTCATGCAATTTGATATTATAAATGATATCGTTCATGTAGATGTTAAATAGCATGGGGGCCAAGACACTGCCCTGTGGAATACCATTATTCGATGTCCGCCATTTGCTGTTTCCTGAAGGGATATGTAACTGAAACCTTCTGTGGTGAAGTAGCTCGCTAAGGATGCTTGCGAACTTCTTCTCTCCCGTATTTACTCTCACCTTCCAAAGCAATCTCCTAAGGTTAGCCGTGTCATACGCCACCGATAGATCCAGAAATATGACACGCGTCACGTTGTCAGTTTCGAACCCACGTGGAAATCGCTCAACAGACTGCACGCTCAGGTCGGTAGATGCCGAGAAAAATTGGTAAAGTGGGGCTACACCGCCGAGGAATACTGCAGCTGCGGCGCTTCACCACAGTCCATGGGGCGTCTCCTGCAGCCCCGTATGCCCCAACATCTGCACACGGCAGGATCCATACGATGCAACTAGCAATGCTATTTTCGTTTTTACCGTAGCGGTAATAGAGTTTAAGGTAATAGAGGCGCTGTTCTCGTATTTACAACGTTTTGATAGCTCTTATTTCCTTGACAGCAATTGAAGCGTTGATTACAAGTTATGCTAGCCATCTTTACTGCGAATTGTGAAATATGTACATAAAATTATTTATTTGGCAGATATCACTTTTTATCAGGTGACCTACTGCTTACTAGTTTGCCTCATGAAGCATAGAAAAAAGTTTCTTTCTTCTATGCCATAACAAGCATATACAAGGTTCTAAGGATTTATTCACATTGTATACACTTTCGCAGAAAGTCGTAGAAGCTCTGCTAGAACTAACATAACCTAAACCTACCTCATATTTATGGCACTAAGGGGTGCCTTGGGTTTGGAATTGAAATTTTCATTAGTATAAAAACACGAATAATATGCGAATAAACCCTTGTTATATTAGGAGTAGTTGTAGAAGTCAGTAGTCCTACCTTATTAAAGATCGTGGTTGCAAAGTTTGCCAACTTATTCCGCTCGAGTACATTCAAGATCGTGGTTTTAAGTTTTCCAATCTCGACTTAGATTTAGCGTTAGTGACACGCGACAAACAATGCATTGTTCAGTCAACAGCATAAATAAGTGATCATTTTTGTATCTTGTCACTTTAACGTCATGTTGGAGATGTCATACAAAATTATGAAAAGATTGAAAGCGACAAGGTACATAAATGATCACTTATTTATCTTGTTGACTGTACGAGACGTCAAATTACTAGCATAGAGGCATTCACAGGAAGCATTCCATCTTAGTCTTCAGGGTTAGCAATGCATTTGAAGTCTTAAGCATTTATTTTTTCGTATAAATTGTTCCGCAATCGGTAAATTTATTAGTCGCATTTTTTCCTATTTCAACGGAGCCTAGCTTAATCGACCTACGACTCTGATAAATTTTATGTTTGAAATCGGAAAAAATGCCACTAATAAATTAACAGATTGATGTTAAAATCGATACGAAATAAAATACATTTATTTATTTATTTATGGATACAAAATTCACAACACAACAAATAACAATTAAAAAAAAAAATGAAGTTTACGCATCACTGATCACTGCCCAAACGAATTCACATTTTATACATTTGTAAATGTCGAACTATACACACAAAAAACAAAAAAACAGACATTTTGGAATTAATAGAAATAGACATAATAATTTAATCATACACATGCAATAGATGACTGACAAGGATACGATTCAAAACAGAAAGCACGAGATGAAGTACATAGGTTGAATGAACGTTTGTGTGTGTAGGTATATGTGGGTGTGTTTATGTGTGCGTGCTCGGCATTTCACGCTTGTGACAACAACATAATTATATTATTCTTAGAAGAGACTCTGTTCTGCTGAAATGGGTCCACAGATTCGAATAATATGTTGTACGTGCGTAGAAGACAAGTAGCGTAGTGTTGTGTATGCATAATGAGATATTAAAAAGCTACGAGTAAAAAGGCTAAATGGAAACTAAGCGGAAAAATTTGACTCGGAAAAAAGCTTCATTAGAAAATTGCAATCGCGAAAACCTGCTAACAAATGGCATTTTGCATCTTCTCTAGGTCAGTACATTATAATTTATTAATAGCCATCGTTTTGTTTCGTTTCTCAGAAACGCGGTTATTAAAAAGTTATCAGATGCGAGTAAAGGCAGAGTTTAGTAAAAAACCCATACTAATCTACACTAACATTATAAAGTGGAAAGATTTGATTGCTTGTATGCATTGAATAGGGTCCGAAACCACTGGACCGATTTTTAAATTCTTTCACCATTAGAATCCTACATTATCCCTGATGAACATAGGCTATGTTTTATTTTTCTGCGAGGACGGAGTCGCGGGAAACAGCTTGTAATGTAATAAATGTGAAATTTACTCAGTTTGTCTGTTCATTGTAGTTTGACAGCTTAACGGCTGAACTGAATTAAATGAAAATTTAAGATAGCTCCCGGCAAAGGACCTTGGATACCTTTTTATCCAGGGTTTAAAAATTTATTCGCAGATTATTATGTAATTATTTCATAAATATAAACAATATTTTTTTTACTTTGTAACGAATAAAAAGAATATGACGTGGCCTAATGGAGATAACTATGTATTTTTTTCGTTACAGGGTTTTTTCCTTTAATCCTGTTAAAATACATGTTGCGCAAATTTAATTTGAGCGTAACGCGCAGGTTTTTTAAATGTTCAGGTAAACGCCTCTTAATTCCTTTAGCGATATTTCAGAGTTATTTGAGTTAAAATAAACTTTAAGTGTTTCTGAATATGAAAAAATCCACACTTACTCTTTGTCCTCAGGGTTGGCAACGCATTTGTGGTCTTAGGATTGCAGTCTTAAGATTGTAGTCTTGAGAATGCAAATGTCTATGGGTCACAGATCCCACTTACCATCAGGTGGCTTGTGTGACTTGTTCGTCTTCACCATACCATAAAAAAACTTACATCTTTTCTTTTAAGATACTATGTTACTAAATTAGAATTATTATTTTTGGTTCATTCTTTCGATTGGCATCATAAAAATATGGGTGACTTTTTTTTCACATTTAAGTCGGTTCGATTCCCAGGCGAAGCAAATAATTTTTAGAGTTTCTTTGAATGCAGTATAACTTTTAAAAATAACATAAAGTCTTCTTTCAGTAAAATATCCTATTAACGATATTTGAGGTACTTTCGCTTCATGTCCCATAGTCTTGGGACACCCTGTATACTTTATAATGAATTCGAAAGTATCTCGGATTGTTTACTTGTTACTTTTTCGCAGTTAAGCCGCTTAACTTATTTTAATGAGATTTCTATCCGGGCGCAGTCGAAGGCAAAAGCTAGTTACCTATAAAAGTACAAGTTTGTGTGAAAGCATGTTACCCTTGTTTTGTCGAAAGTCAATTCATTGAATATATCATTTCGCAGAAGTTTCATTTCATAGACAGACTTTTCTAGACATAGGAGGTTTGATTTTGTTATACTTATCGTTAGTCTTAAGTCTAACCTAACCGTACGGTTGTACGTTCTACGTAATTAATGGTTCTCTATTGGATGGCATAAAATTATTTGTATTAATATTGTTACGCATAATTGCTTTTAGCCGAAATAGCGATGTGCATAATCATCTTTACGCATATATTTTTACGCATAAAATTAAAAAGCATAAATACAAAAAGCATAATCGTCATGAAGACTAACGTCAAATAGCATAAATACAAAGAGTCATAATAATAAATTGGCATCATTACAAAATGCATAACATTATTGTCCTAAAAAACAGTCTTGTACAAATGGCACATAGCAATACAATTGCTATAGCGAAATTCGTAGACGTACTACGAGAAAAGGTTAGTTTTGGATTTGTGGTTATATATATTTAGGAACTAAGGCGAGGTCGATGGACCTCCTATTCTGCGTTGCTTGGGCGCTTCGCGCCTGGATATCATACTAACCTAACCCAACCTAATGTACCTAACGTGATCTAATTTAACCTTACCTAATATGTAACAACGAAACTGTATTTTATTCATTTAGAAAACTGAAATTATGGTTAATGACATATATAACAAATAATTATTAGCCCAAACAATAATATGCATAATGTGTATTAGTCTAATATAAATTAGTCCAACTGAAATTATTCTAATAGCGTTATATGCCAAAAAAGTATTAGGCCAAAGTATTATTATGCGACAGTACTATTATGCCAAATCAATTATGCGAAACAATAATAGTCTAAAACAAATTATGCGATCCAAGGGGATCCCGTAATTAATATTTAAGATCCTGAAAACAGAAAACAGCTTTCGATGAAACTAAACTCTGTGAAATTTTACATTCGAGGAAATTAGTGTCGGTAAAACAAGGAGACACCAGGCTACATTTAATCTCATAAAAAAATACTGTTCCCGAGGGATGGCCGCGGACGAAGTCGCAGGCAGAAGCTACTATATAATACGCATTTACATCCCAACCCCCATTCCTAACTCCCCTTTTTTGGAAAAACCCCGCGGATAAGGAGGAAGGACTTTCTCCTCCGGCCTTTCAGCACTGGCTGGGGTAGTATCCGCGGGAGTCTAAATTCTAGTTGGTAATAGGGGCATTGGTGTTTTTAGCCGGTGCGAGCCCGGCAGTACCTGGGCCCTCCATTCCCAGCTCTCCGGAAGGAATTTTCACCTCGGCCTCTTTTTCTTAAAGTAATTCAAGTGAAAAGCAAACAAAAGCAAGGACTTTTGGCTTGAACCTGGCCCCTCAGGCGATTACCAAAAAAAAAAACGCTTTTCTATTTTAGCCACTTTTCGAATTAAACAGCAAAAATACGGATACAGTAATCTCAAATGCACTCACAAATCTGCCAAACATCGTTCAATTTCCAAGCTTCCTAAATATTAAACACAAAGCCAACAACTCTGAATTTTAACCTTTTAAATTCAAAGTTGTTTTTGCGACCGCAGCTCAAAGAAAGTTACGAGTTTATCAAAGTAAACAGTGGTGAAGTAAACGAACTTGATATTGACTTTTAATCAATTTAAGCGGTTTAATCTGCAAAGAGCATTGCCGGGCCTATTTGCTTGTATTCAAAGTAGAAAGGGTTGAGTTTGAAGATATTTTTTATGACGCGAGAGTTATTGGTAATATTTTGTGAGTACTAATATAATTTTACTGTAAGTGTTTTTGGCGATTAAGAAAATATTAGAATGATGCTTTTTTTGTGCGACACGAAGAAAAAAATTAGGTATGGTAGGACCTTGGGCAAGTTCCGTCTGGATCGCTAGGTACCATCATATAACCTACCGCCAAGCAGCAGTGTTCGCATTGTTGTGTTCCGGTGTGGGGATATCACAACCGGTGAACTGAATAGCATAGGCATTCCATCTTAAATCATAGGGTTGGCAACGCATTTGCGATCTTAAGAGTGCAGTCTTGAGAATCATGTGTCTATGATAATAATAATAGAAGCTAAGGGCCGCGATTCTGCAAGGTAAAACCATAGGAATATATAATAACTACACGTAGAAGCGAATCTCCTTTACGCAGGTCCAAAATGCCGCGCTTTAAATACCTACTTCCCCCTTCACCCCGCTACGCCCCTCTGTCCTCCGCGCCAAAAGTTAGGGCTGTCACTTGCGAAATATTTTAATCGTTTTATGGATGTGGTGTACAAGTTTAGTCACGAAATTTTATTAACTAATTATTGTTTTACTTCAACGTAAACATTGTTGCAAAATTATTTTTTACATTCGCGTTAAATTAGATAATAATACCTTTTTTTGATGTAGGAAAACATATCGAAACTTTTATGTGGTCGTCTCGCACCATCTTATATACACATAAGTATGTGTTTTTTTTTCTCTATCTCTCCCATAAGATTCTTAATTGGCATGTTTTCCTGCTGAACTACGCATGTTATTTGATACTATATTTAATTTAATATTTATAGCTTTATATAATGCTAGACTAAGTAGTACCATTGTAATAAGAAATATGTTTAAAAAATGACTGACTGCTGAGTTTCTTGCGGCGTTTCTTCTCAGCAGTGGTCTTCTCTTGGGAAGCGCTGGTAGATTCTTGACGTGTAAAAGTGCCCGTGCGGCCTACTTACTGAATAAATTTCTTTTATCTTTTTTTTTTGATATTAAGGTATATTTTCCCGTAAATAGTCGTTCACTTTTTAAACTCTCTCACTCGTTCACTGTCTTAGTTCAACCATAAACACTAAAATCAACACAAATACGAAAACCAATTCAAGACACAATGTCAATATCTTGGTTAATGTATATTCCGTGTGTGACGCCCCTGACTGACTAGACACCTCAGGTGTCGCCAGGCGGTAGGTATCTAACGCGAAGAGCGTGCGTCCGGAGCCGGGAGTTTCGCTTCTACGTGTAGTTATTATTTATTCTTATGGTAAAACCATTATTGTCTTTGATTGTCTTCCATTTGTGTCCGCGGGTAAGTTTGATGTCCCTAGAGTCAACAACTATTACGGAGACAGAACTTTAAAAAAGCGCCTGCCATATATTCTTAACAGTTTACCTGAGCAAATCCGTCTCGAGCAAAATAAACGTATATTTAAGAAAAAACTAAAGAAACATCTATTAGATACACTGCCTTAGAATTATTTAACAGGTACCTATTGTGTCGAACTAAACATTGTATAATACTAAGATTATAGTACTTGTAAAGTCTTCCTGCAGTCATACTGCGGCTCTATTCAAGGCGGTAAAAACAATATCGTATTTGATCTGTTATCGAATTTTCAACGTTTTGATAGCTCTTATTTTCTTGACAGTAATGGCGGCTGACGTCATAACAATACCATAACAGGCAAACTACGATATCGTTTATACCGCCTAGAATAGAGGCGCTGTCCTAAAACAGTTTTGCAGGGCTTTTGTTTATTTGTAATATTTGTTGTTGGTTTATTCAATAAATAAATAATTTAAAAAAAGTTCATTTTACGGCGAACGTAAAGGACAGAGCTATAGCAGTTATATAGCTCTGTCCCTTTCTCTCAGCGTAAATTGAACTGCATAGCTATGTCAAAATAAACCCCGTGTTATCATATAGTCAACATTTTGATAGCTCTTATTTACTTGACAGAAAAACGGTGACCGAGTTGGTGACTCTAAGATTTTAATAAAGATAACACATACTTACTTAAATCCATAAGTAACTCGCAAGCTCGTCCGTTTAAAACAATACTCGGCCCGCAATTGCCTACTTCCATGCCTAGGCAATAATGTACTATTTTTGACGTATTTTTTCAGTTTACAACCTTTCAATTGTCAAATATATTATTAATAAAAGTTATGAATTAACAATGATTTATTTTACATCGCATCATTTGTCAAAATCAGGAACTTACATTTTTCCAAAGAGGAACACAAAAACAAACAAAATTGGGTCAGATATCCCTTTTCTTGGCAAAAATAAAAAAAAGTCAACGATTCAAGCCTCTTTAGATTATAATCCAGCAAAAAAATAAAATACCAAAAAAGAAACAAAAAGTGAATGTTATGGTATGTATCTTATAATACACATCGTCAAGAAAAGGGATATGGGAGCTCAAATAGGTTAGGTTAGTTTTTATACACGCCCGAAGGGCAAACCGCCCAGAAATAGGGGCCCCACGTAGCGGGGACCCGTCAATTCAAATGAAAAAAGTAGGTAGATGTAATGTATGTTACTTTGTGTAATAACAGTATGTAAAGAAAACCGTTTGCCTAACGATGAGTTTTTAAAAGCCATGTTTTTAACCAAAACGTTTTTAAAGTGTACTATTTGCTAGGTATATGATTAGTTGTTAAACGGCCTATTTTAGTCTGATACATTTGTGAATCAATATATTTTTGAAATGAATAGTATAATACGTAGTACGTTGGTTGTGAAATGAACATTTGTGAAACAATTTTCTGTAAAACATTAGTGAACCCATCCGCACATTAATTTTCTACCCATTTCAAAGAAAATCTGCTTGAAGATGTCATTGTCATTAGAAATGACAAGTCATTTGTAATTGATCGGAAACTCAACCTTATTGCTGTAGAATGTCAGATTGACTTTGGAACCTAAGGCGGGTCATAAATTAAATTCCTTGACTGTACTTAAAAACCTTCCTCTTGAAGTTGCATAGTTTGAAAGATCTAAGTGAACACAAAGAGGGACAGACGGCAGGAAGCGACTTTTTTTTATACTATGTAAAGAAGATGCAATTTCAAATCTACCTGTAATCAATAAAAACAGTAGCATAACTAAAACTGAACATATTCACGTAGAAAACATATAAGTTTTCCATATCCTATTCTAGATTCAAAGTTACAAGGTGTTGGAAAGGGTCCAAAGTGGAATGACCCAAGAAAATGACCGTTTTGATTGAAGAGATGCTTCAAGCTACGCTAGCCGCGTCGTTTTCGTGCCGGGGCTTACTTAATTTAAGCCAAAGTATTCTTACTAAAATTGGAGGTATTATAAGGTTTTTTTTTGTAGTTTACTTAAAAGTTGGATGTTAATTTTACAGTGTGTTATTTTTTTATGAAAATAACAATGAAATTACTTAGTGCTTTAGCCATGAAGGCCTAGCAAACAAAATACAAATATTTATTTTTTAATAACTTTACGGATTGCAGTTTTTATGAGTAATATTGCCGTTATTTCGTTGTTCGGAACATTGGTTACAATCATATACAGTTACAAAATCCTCGAATATTCAACACTATTTCCCAGAAAATGAATGTAGCAGGAAAAACATTTGTAAAATCAGGCTAAAAAGTTAATATTACATGCTTCAAAGTAAAAATATAAAACGAAACACTAAGTACCAATTTCATCAAACGATGTTAAATTGAATCAATGTTAATCGACTGTTAGTTGACACATTTTGGCAGCTGTTAACGCTAAGTATACTCCGATAAGTGGTTAACATCGTATGGTGAAATTGGTACTTTTTTAATTGTCAATAGAAACTACAACAACATACTCACCTTAGAAATAGTTTTTGTTGTTTTTTTTATGCGGTAAAGTCCATGTTGTGTGGCGTAATGTGTCAACTATAAGTGTCAATTGTTAGGTGGATGCAGAAAGTGAAAGTGAGTGCAATAATTGCCATACAACCTTACGTTAGGCATTTTTTAAGTGGAAAATATTACACACTGTTTTTGGAATAAATTAAGTAGTTAGGCATGGCTTCATTGATTAGAAATACTATATAAGCTCACATCATCGTGTACTTCCAACCTTAGGGCCCTAACCCTTCTTCAAGACTGTCTAGATCTTCGTTTGCCTCTTCCAAATCTTTCCTAATAACTTGAACAAAGTCATCCGACCATAGGCTAGCTTTAATGGATTCTCTATCATTTGCCCGAATTTCAATTGCCATAATTGTATCACTTGCCATAATATATTATTTATTTACCATAAAGGCATTTTTTCTGAACTCGTTAAGTACTCAGATTTCAGAAAAAAGACTGAATCTGACTTTGTTTGCCTCTTCCAGCTCTTTTCTAATGACTTAAAAAAGTGATCCGACCATAAATTCCCTACTAACTAACCTCCTCCGGTGACTAGGCTGTTATTTTGATAAAGCCTTTGTCTTGCTGTCTTCGTACATATCTAGCTAAATACATCGGCCATTTCCAAATTAAACTTGAAGTCCACTTACGACCTCGACTAGTCCAATAATAGTCAACTATACTGCCCCCCTACGGAGAAGAGGTGTATGTGAAATTAATTCATAGAAGCATATTAAACTCTCAAGCGTTATAAATAAGGTTGGATGTGCAATACAATTCATATGTTACATGCGCCTTTTCTCCGTAGCAGGGCAGTATACGTCCGGTATGCGGTTTACAGGTAAGACACTTACCATGGCACGCTTCATGGCACTTTATATTTTTGATTTGGTGCATGCTGTTTACGTGAGAAAGAGGAGGAACACGATAGTTACGGTAGTTTAGTTTTATTTGACACTGGGAATATTCAGGGAGTATAGAAACGAATCTCTTATATTTAGATAAATTTTATAGTCTATCAATTAAAATTTGTAGTATTTTTATTCCGTATCAAGATTTAACATCGTTTTTAGGGTTCCGTACAAAAAATGAAAAAAATGGAACAATAATAGGATCACGCGTCTGTCTGTCCGTCCGTCTATCATAGCCAATTAGCTCTGAAACAACTGAACCGATTGAGTTGAAATTTGGAACGCATATGTAAATTGATGATCCAAACACAGATGTGCAAAGTTTATTTTTAATTTTTGAGGGACAAATTAGGATATTAAAAAAAGTTAGGCAAACCTTACTGTGTCATATATCAAATGAAAGGGCTTGTAATGAGGATCTCAATTTTTTTTTTATTATTGTAAAATAGTTTTGATTTTATCCATGAAAATAGAATCTTCGAAACTGTGCCTAAAATTTTGAAAAATATAGGATATAGCATTGCTTGTAGATTACAGGAAAACTTATAAGAATTCTATTTAAAAAAAAATGCGTACGTACGGAACCCTCTCCACGCAAGTTCAACTCGCACTTGGCCGGTTTTTGATATGTAGAATTGCGAGGAAAGGGATAAAACTCCTGTTATTTCTCAACCTCCTTTGATAATATTCGACTACTGAGGAAAAGTATCACACACGGCAGTTTCCGGACGAGTTCAAAGAAAAAGCCGAGCGACACCTGCAGTGTGTATATTTACACGAACCCATTCAGGCCCTATTTCCCACCCTCGTAACTTTTTACCCAGTGGCGCTAGGAACCTGCTTTTTAAATTTATCTGTTTATATTCCCAGTTTGTACATAATGTATTTGGATTTTGTGTTTTGTACAATAAAGTGTTTACAAACGTACAAATATCACTTATGTAAGTTTAAGTTTTAGATGACTTTTGTTTTTGGCTTGTAACATTCTTCGGCATTGCTGGTATAGTAAGAAATGGGCTTTAATGGTATATCACTCCCTTCTTACCACTACCGATATGATTCATTAATTATCATTTATCACCATCCAAAATCTACAACTATTTAATTCAACTCCGTGTCTGCCCTCTAACTACATGACTTGTCCATCTATTGCCTATTTTCCATCCTTTGCAACAATATCCCATTTTTTGACACTTCAAATACTTATTGCACAGTTTACTATCCAATTCAAATATTTTTCTGTTCAATTAACCAAACCAACTTACTTTTTAAAACCCATTTGTAACCCTTCACCAATCACACGCCTTATTTAAACTGAGTGAGGTGCCTGAAATCGTATTGAATCGTAAAGGCAAATCCCGAAAAAACGGAACCCTCCCGTATCAGGAACCAATTCTGCCCTACTAAGCATAATGGCGATATCTCAGACAAAACATCTGTAGAAATTGAAACCTAGTTACAAACAGAAGAGAGTTGAATCTGCTTTGGCTTTTGTATTTAGTTATTGCATTTTTGCTTAGCAGGGCAGAATTGTCAATAAAGGTTTACGATACCTGAGTTCTCTTACGGTAAAATACATTATTCAATCTACCTCTTAATCTACAGTTAAAGATATACAGCTATACCAAAACTGTTATGAAACCATAGATTTGGACTAATCTTCTACTTAACCCTTTGTTAGTAAATTAATTTTAATGGCAAAGTAAACAGTAATGAGAACACTGACCACTGTTAAGTGGGATCTAAGACCCATAGACATTTGCATTCTCGAGACTACAATCTTAAGACTGCAATCCTAAGACCCCAAATGCGTTGGCAAACCTAAAGACTAAGACGGCATGCCTCTATGCTTGTAATGTCCACACCGAAACACAATCATCAATGGGATCTCTGCTATTTGATATAGCTTAATGGATATGACGGTGGTAGCAATCCGGACGGACCCTGCACGAGTTTTTTTCACCAAAAATATAGTTATTACTATCGTAACATTGTGATAGATCGCCAACTTACTATAAAATATTTAAAAATTCCGGAACAAAAATCCCTTCTTTCATCTCATGATCTAAAATAGCATTATATGTGTACCATCAACATCTTATTGTTTTTTCAAGACCGTGTATCTACCGTGTCATACCCAGGGGCCCTAATATGGCCGCTTTTATCGTGTGACAAAGTGTGGATAAGGCATCCGTCACTTTCTGACACGTAAATAAGTACGAGAGTGACGGATGCTTTATCCACATTTGACGCGCGATATAGACGCAGCTACGAGTATACTTAGCCCATTGCTTGTAAAGCCTTTTGCGTCGACGAAAGACAAGAAATAAAAATAATAGGGGTGTGTCCTGGGTAAAAAAAAAACTAATTATTAAAACATATTGAACACGTATTTTTTGCTTTTTCAAATAGATCAAAATTGAAAAATATATAAGTGTGCCACGGCGTGACGTCACGCGAAACTTCGACGCACTGTATCTTCGTCAGTTTTTGTTTAATTGACAAAAGAAAAAATATGTGTTCAATATTTTTTGATAATGTAAATTACGGACTAATTAGAAGCTTTAGGACACTAGCCTATCATAGTAATCTATCTCTTTCTCTGACGCACAATTTAGGCCAGACTGAAAGAGAATGGGAACGCTTCCGGGGCTGAAATGAGTCACACAATTGTCACATCGAAAGCTTCTAGGCTTTTCTCTGGTAAATAATGGGCACGTTAATAAGACTTAAAGCAAATGAAACGGGATAAAGCCTTGACATCAAGCTGTATATCAGACATGTACTTTTGATGACAAATATATAAATAAAAAGGTTGCCGAGCGCTGCTCGTGATGAGTGATGAGTTGGCACGAATTAGATTGTCAACTTCGTGTCATATTAAAAATGATTTTGTTTGTTTATTTAATATACAATGTGTTACCAGCACACTGGCATTTTTTAAAGGGGGTTAAAATAACGTATATCTGTAACGTAACCATGACATTAATTTAATTAATAAACAAATTTTAATTGCCAGCAATGTAAAGCTCGGCCATTTGACAAGTGTAAATGACAGTCGACGGATACTTTGATTATTATGATTTGCCCCCGTACCACGACATGCCTTGTACTAAGCAACAGCGATACTGATAACGATGAACACGCAGCTCATGCACTAAATTTAAACTGGACAGTATCTAAGAAAATTAATTGTGAAGTTATTTTAATTATTTTTTAATTGATAATACTTGCAAACAATTGCTAAAGCAACATATTATCGGCTGTTTTAATAAATGCCCGCATAACGGTAACACACTGTATATTGCACAAGTGAAAGTACAACAAATTCATTCAATGTTTCATACAATTTACTAAAGTAAAAAAAAAAACAAGGCAACACGTGATTGATTTTGAAAACAGTATTTGATAATGTTTTTACGAAAATCTTAATTGAGTTACCGTTCCTTTTTTCACTTTGTCTTTTACCATAATGCTATCATATTCCAAACATTATGAAAGCTCTTATTGTTTTGTCAGCAAAGGCAAATTTACCTTTAACAATTCGGTAACAATATGGTTTAAGTCAAAATTACCCTTAGAGCCGGTACTGACGGACAGCATTTGAACTGCAACTCAGCTGCAAAATGGCAGTACGAGTGCAGTTTGAGTGCAGTTGACGTAACTGCGACGACTGCGCAGTCCGCTTGCAGTTGCCATGCAGTCTAATCTTCTACTTAACCATTTGTTGGTAAAGTTATTTTAATGGCAAAGAAAAGACTAATGAGAACACTGACCGCTGGTAAGTGGGATCTAAAATCCATAGACATTTGCATTCTCAAGACTGCAATCCTAAGACCCCAAATGCGTTGCAAACTCTAAGGGCTAAGACGGAATGCCTCTATGCTAGTAATGTCCACACCGGAACACAATCATCAATGGAATATCTGCTGTTTGGTATAGCTTAAAGGAAATGACGGTGGTAGCAATCCAGACGGACCCAGCACAAGTTTTTTTCACCAATATATAGTTATTACTATCGTAACATTATGCTACATCGCCAACTTGCAGTGTTCGAGTGCAGTTTGTGTGCAGTTGAAGTAACTGCGACGACTGCGCAGTCCGCTTGCAGTTGCCATGCAGTCCTGTCGACCGCACGCCGACTGCAAGCTAGCTGCATAGTTGGTTTTCAGTTTTGATGCAGTTACGTCAACTGCATCAAAACTGCAATACAGTTCTATTGCGGTCGTATTGCAGTTGCTTCAACTGCAACAGGACTGCATTACAACCGTGCAACTAGCTTGCAGTCGGTGTGCGGTCGACAGGACTGCACGCCACCTTCAAGCGGAGTGCATGGTTGTAATGCAATTTTGATGCAGTTACATCAGCTGCATCATAACTGCCATTGAACTGCCATTTTGTAGCTGGGTTGCAATTCAAAACCATACTGCTTTTTATTACCCGACTGTTGAAGGAGGTAGGTAATGTGTTTCACAGCCTATATACATTATGTATGTTTGTTCCTTTGTTTCACTATAAAAACTGAACCCGTTGTCCGTTTTTGATGATTCTAAAGTCAATCGATTTGTCTTAATCTGGTGAGTGTCACTGAAGATATAACAGTAATCAAAATTCAATATGGCGGCAACCAGACGCCATATTGTGCAAAAAAAAAAGTCGACCAAGTATGACAAGTGGGGTATCATTTAAAAATCATCTTTAGGTTTCTTTCATCATTTTTCATGAATTAACTAAATCTGCGACATGGTTTATAAAATTCGAAAAAAAAGGCCTTTGTAACACGAACATTGTTTGATATACAGCGTGTTTCAGGAACGCCTGCGGGGACGCACTCAGACTCACTTGAGTGACGCCATTACACTGATGAAAGAACACGGTGTTTTGACTGTGCGTGGTACGCGCTTCAAATAAGAGGCTTGATTTTAGAACACAATTTTACTGAAAAAACAACAACAAAAACAATAAACAACAATTTTGACAATTTTTTTTTGACAATTAAAATAATAAATAAAACCTCGCTTATTTCGTTTTAGGGTTCCATAGAAAACAAGAAACCCTTATAGTTTCGCCATGTCTGTCTGTCCGCGGTGTTACTCAGAGAATTTTGGTAATACAAAACTGTAATTTAATATTTTTATACGTTTTAATTACCTCAACAAAGTACCGCCTATAAAGAAATTTAAAAGCAAAGGTATTTTTTTAAAGTTATGACTTTGAGTGAGACTGATATCATTGGATATCTTTTAAAGAATCATTATACCCTTGTACATTGTATTAAATTTTAACCGGTAATGGCGGTAATGGAAAGATTGAAAAGTTTTCTGGCAGCTGTCATAGTTTTTTTTTAATTCAGAGACAAACTAGAGTCGGCTCCAACTATCATATCCTTCGATATCTTACTTACGTGCGACATTTGTCGAATTTGTATGCAAATTGACAACTCATTTCGAACTAAACGTCATCTCGACTGATATTAGAATAGCGGTCAAATCAAATTTCTTTGTTTTTCAGAGATGTTCGAAATTTGAATATCATAAGAACATCAATTTCAATGTTCTTATGATATTATATATCCATAAGATAGCCGCAGATAAAAAATTTGCTCTAACAACAGAGTTGATTATTCTGCTGGTCATAATTTGCGGTTTCTGAACGCATCATAAAGGGTTTATGATATGAGTGTAGATAATTTTTTGAATTGGGGAACCGTTTAGGTTATATTGAACCCGAAACGTATAATTTTCGCTATAGTTACGAGTAATATATGAAAAATATCCTAAATAAAAGCGCATTACGACACGTCACATTGACGTCGCGCTGGCCTAGTTGGTAGTACCTTGCCTACGAAGCTAGCGGTCCTGGGTACAAATCCCGGTAAGGGCAGTTATTTGTGTGATGAGCGCGAATATTTCGATGGGTCCTACGTAAGTTATCGTAACCCACAAAATGGCAAAATTCGGTTTATAGCAAAAATGCATTGCATTATTCCATTACTATTAGTATCTAAAACAAAAAAAAACAAATTACGCATCGCATGTGTCAGTTGCGACCGGCTACGCGGGGCGGCGACTGTGTTCATGTTTTAGCTGGGTATTAATAAAATTTGTGGTTTAGATGCCCCATATAAAACGTAATATTAACAAAAAGTCTGTTTATGCTAATAAAGTACCAAATGTTTCGTCGAGAATGAAATTATTATGCGAAAAAGCCATAGCCCAGAAACGAATAATTCAAACGATGACGCGGTGGGAGGAGAAAGTCCCAATAAAAAAAGATGTAGAAATGACACTGCATCGGATATATCTAAGAAATCAGGAAAGTGCATTTAGATTTCTATTTTTTTATTCTATATTTATTTAATTGTAGGTTCCGGCGTACAATATGGTAACTATTACTAACGGTCATTTACGTTGGAGCCTAGCATCTAAAAGCTATTGTATGTATGACTTACAATTATTTACGATGGGTTTTTTGTAAAAAAATATGTGGTATAATTACTTACAATAGTATACTTCGGATTGTGATTAATTTTATTTGTTGTAAGTCTTACTTGCTATAGTTTACTCCGCATGAGAAATAAACATACGATATTATACCGATTACCAGTTACAAATTTTGCCTTCATTTTTATTTT
The DNA here is from genome assembly GCA_946894065.1 of Acleris literana. Taxonomy (NCBI): domain Eukaryota; kingdom Metazoa; phylum Arthropoda; class Insecta; order Lepidoptera; family Tortricidae; genus Acleris; species Acleris literana. The sequence goes on from OX335692.1 coordinate 6,002,756, forward strand.
TCTTACAGAATCCCCACTTCCATTTGGACCTGATAACCGGTCAATGCATAGCTACCTAATTGGAAAATTGTATTCAGCGAAAGTGACAAGGAAATCAGTGACGATCCTCAAGACAAGGATGATGAGGCTTTGCTTTACAACGCACCGCATGCGCAAGAGCATGTTATTATGTTCTAATGATACTAACTTGGCGCAGAGTAAGCTTATTGGTTTTATTAGGATCGGTGATTTGGGTATGATTTTGGGTCATAAGAGGCACGATTTTTGCTTTAAGTACACCTCTATATTGAAACCCCCTTACTTAATGAACGTTGAGTAACCACGGTGGTATAGCTATACAATGTTTTGTCCTTATCTGTCATTGTGACATTTGAATTTGACAGATAAGTACAAAACATTGTATAACTATACCACCGTTACTGAACCTTTACTAGTAAGGGGGTAAGTGTTTAGCCTTTTATCGCATTGCGCTACGATACCTCTAATAGTGGCATGCTCGTAACCAGGCCGTTACTAGTAACAATTTGCTACTCAATGCTAAAAAAAATAATTATATTATGTTTGCTTTGCCTAATGTTAGACCGGTAGAATCTAGAGGTATAGGTAGGAATATTTCTAAATGGTTGGAAATAGTAGACAAGGCGCTTTTCTTAGGGATAACTATAGACAAAAACTTGCAATGGAGTGGAGTATTGCAGTACCACCAGGTAAATTAAGTTCGCCAGCTTATGCTGTTAGTAAAATCAGGCAACTCATCAATGTTGAGACAGCTCGCTTTTTATGTTATTTTCATAGTGTTATGTCGTATGGTATTCTGGTTTGGGAAAAGCTGTTGAAATACAGACTATATAGAAAATAAATCAGATGCACTCCGTTTTATTCAAATCGGTTGTCTATTTCGAAAGCAAACATTGATGATTTCTAATTTCAATTTATGGCCTTCATTACTGTTAGAATGTATTTTGCCAATGTCAAGTTACTTATAGACACTCCCATGGACATATTAGATAAATAAGTCCATGGATATCACATGCGAAGAAAATTGTTCGGTAAAAGAGTATTATCTCTAGTGGACTAAATAGAAGCATATGGGGTTAGCTCCACGCGCTTCTGTCAAGTCCAAATGATGATTTATTAAGTTCATGCAGTAACAGGGTTGTGATTCTCTCAACAAGCAAAGGTGATCGTTCGCTCGAGTATTCCCGACAGAGCGAACAAAACACATTTTAGCGCGTGTATTCAATTTGGCAGCATGACTTCTCGAACGTATAAGGCTGCCTAATTGACAATGCACGCGCTAAAATGTGTTTTGTTCGGTCGGAGGGGACTACTTAAACTCGCAGCTTTTATTCGCTCGTCCGTCCGACAGGCCGCCGTTTTTTGAGAGAATAACACACGATCAACCTTAAGGACTCAAAGTGTTTTTTTAAGACTTTTATAAATTAAACATAAATTAGTCCAAATACATGTCCTAACGTTTACCAGTGTTTATCGCCAAATTAGATTAATGTACAAATTAAGACTCATTTATTTTGTATAGAATTGTTTAGAAGATTTGTTTTTTTTTATGATTATTGTTGTTTTATTATTGTTCTTATATTCGTTTGACCTCAAAATAAGTGCGGATTTTGTTTTGGTATTAAACTGATCTCATAAAATTTATGATGATATTATGATTTAAGAGTTTCCATGACATACTAAAGCAGTTCAGTTTCAGTTGAGAGAAAGGAACAGAGCTGTATAACTGCTATAGCTCTTTCACTTTCTGTCATCCTAATTTGAACTGCTTTAGTACGTCATGGTAACCCCTCAGGATATAAAGTCGAGGTCAATAGAAATGACAAAACCAAAACCAAACGGGTCTGTTTACCATTATTACACCATAATCACGTACTTTTGAACATCGTGTGAGGTATATAATATGATGTACAAGCTTGATTGTTACTTTTACATTCTGTTTAAGATTGAATAAATATTAACTATACTTTTTTTTAAATCATAACTCATTTGCAGAAATATTGAGGTTATGTGTCAAACAATACTAATTTCTTTTTTCCTTACATCTGTTATCATCCAACCCCGACTTCAAAGGTATTAAATATATTGTCCTATTCGTGTGGCATCAAAATAAGTGACGATTTTGTTAAGGTATTTAAATGATCTCATTAAAACTTAGGTTAAGCGTATTTAGTAGGTACATAATTCGGTGCTTATAAACATTCACTAAAAACCATCTCAAAAAATACTATTAGTACCTAGGTAGGTACTTTAGCAAAAAGAGATAATCTATTCACCGAAGAATACAAAATATTTTGTCAATATAAATAAACTTTTATAACTGAAGTAATGTGTTTTAATACTTATCAATCTTAAAATAAAAAGTTTTTTTTAAGATTCTATACATTTTTGGTTTAACTTCCCGTAGTACATTGTAGTATGTCTTACATTCGTATAGCACTATTCCGACGTAAGTCATGGTTTGTTGTACTTACGACATTTTATGCGCAAGCTATTCCGACGTACAACATGGTTAGTATCACAAACAATACTTATCGAAACCTCTAATCCACTTAAAAGTATCGTAAGAACGATTGCAGCCAAACCAAGGGCTTTTTAAAAATATTAGTAAGATAAGTTTAAACACTAAATTATTGTTGACATTCGTACCAAATTTTAACAGGATCCATTAAAAAATGGATCAACGGCATCAATTTTCAACTTTAAACTGCTCTGCTGTAAAGTTGCGAATTTCAAGTTACCATAACTTACGTAGGACCCATCGATTTGTTCCTGAGTCATGGATGTTTTCTGTTTTTAAGTGTATATTTCTCTTTATAAGTATTTATAATCGATGTCTAGTACCCATAGTACACCCATAGTGTGACATGGTCCCTGATATTTTTAATATTATATTTATTATTTACTAACTAAAGCGAATTTAAAAGGAAAACTAGACTTAACTAGTTCCTGACATACAGGAGACTAAAGTTTCGACAAAGACCAAGTAACTTTAAATAGAAAATTAGTTATACATATTGTTTACTGCGATATTTTTTGTGTTTGTGGTAACGGCTTCGAAACCCTACACTGAGCATTGTTTTATTTGACAAAAAAAATAACAACCACTATTTTCCCACAACACTTGGCCTCGGGCAAATTTACCCCACACCAGGTACCCAAATATAGGGCGCGGCTTTCTTGAATAGGGCACTTTCAGGGCAAAAATGACTTCTTTTGTCGAAAGCAACAAAGAATGATTTATGGTCTCAGTCAACCTCAAATATGCAAAATAGAATGAATAATTAGTGCAGACGTGACATGTCTTAAACGACCGGTTAAGTTAAACGGAGGTAATGGCGTGTTCAAGGTTCGTTGAGACATTAATATTGACGACGTGGTTACTCTGGTTCCCCTATGGAATTCCTAATCGTCATTTGTCCTAATGCATCGTTTGTCCGATTTTTTATTTATCCTAAAGCCATTTTCGGTTAAATTATAAAATATTTTAGTGTTGTTTATAATACAACCCTAAACTAACCTAACCGCAGGTATTTTGGAGAAGTTAAAAAGTTGTCATACTCAGCTGATTTTTTTTTAGGACAAATGATAATTCGGACAAACTATGCGTTAGGACAAACGTTATTAGGGATTTTGAGGGACACCCCGTTATTCAACGTTGTAATGATCCTTCTAACAAGGCTGTCCCAGGTTCAATCTGTGTGACGATCGCGATCATTTGTAGGTTTGTATGTATGTATGTAATCATTTGTTCATGATGTGGTGGTAGGACCTTGTGCAAGGGTCGTCCTGATCACTACCACCAAAATAATACATAAATTATGCTTCTGAATCATTAAATAAAATAACTTTAAATCTAAAATATTTGGTACTTACAGGTGACGATCGAAGAGAAGATATTTATTTTTTCCATAGAAATTTAGCTCCGGGCGGTAACGCTTTCACTCCCTAAATCAAGGGTGATTTCCACAATTTTTAAATTATTACGTTACGTTACGTTACGTTAGTCATTATGAAAAACGAGATTTGCACGAATCCGTTTTTTATTTTTTAAGAAAGGTACAGACCTAGTTTTCATGTCAAATCAAATCAAATCAAATCATATTTATTTGCCAGAACACGGTATTATACATGATGCCTCTGATCTTGGGGCTTTAAATGCAACGATTGATTCTACGCGCTAAACTGAACTACTTTTGTTTTGCAACATTAAAAAATAACTTAAGTTTAGATAACTAATTGATGTTAAAGTCTAATTGAAAAATTAGTGTATTAAAACATGGCCATATAATTACTATGTCATGGTACGGGGGCGACATTTTCTTGGTACGAGGGCTAAAGGAAAATGAGGAATTGGATCGCGTACATTGAAAATGACATTTAACTTGTATGAAAAAAAAATAAGCTGGACATATTTTAACAACTTACGGAACAAAAGAAGTTCAGTTTCAGGAGTAGAAACGATGCATGCATTTAAAGCCCCAAGGTCAGAGGCACCCTGTATAAAGATGTTCAAGACTTAAAAATCCATTGCATTCAGCCTGCATGCAAGCGTGCATATATTAATAGTAAGTCTAACATCTTCTAATATATAAAATTCTCGTGTCACAGTTTTCGTTGCCATACTCCTCCGAAACGGCTTGACCGATTTTGATGAAATTTTTTGTGCTTATCCCGTATCTATGAGAATCGGCCAACATCTATTTTTCATCCCCCTAAATGTTAGGGGTAGTCCACCCCTAAATTATTTACATGGCAAAACAACGTTTGCCGGGTCAGCTAGTTTTGATATAAATCTATAATACAATTTTCAATTACAAATAAAAACATACAAATTATATTTCAATAAATAATAACATTCATAAATAACATTCCATGAAAACACAATCATTAATCATTAGAAGTACAGTCAACAGCATAAATAAGCGATCATTTATGTACCTTGTCGCTTTCAATCGTTTCACAATTTTGTATGACATTTCAAACACGAAGTTAAAGTGACAAGGTACATAAATGATCACTTATTTATGCTGTTGACTGTACAATAGTCATATTTCCTTAGTATCTATTTAGGTCGCTATAATTCATGAATTCATTTATATTATAAAAACATTTGTGCAAAAGCCATTTTGTCAATTTGGATTTAAGAATATTTCCCGATAATAATTTTATGAGGTAAGCTATACATATTCATACATATTCGTAAAAAAACGGGCAAGAGCATGTCGGACCATGCTCAGGGTAGGGTTCCGAAGCCGTTACTACAAACAAATAAGAGCTCGCGACAAACTTAACTTTGCCGTTGGAAAATTGTTATCCCCATACATCGACATAGCTCCCGGTCAGTTTACCAACACCGCAAATAAGTTTTCGGTATGTATAAAAATTTAAACCGTTTGTAACTCAAGAACCAATGAAGTCTACTTATGGCCTGTTGTTTGATCAGTGGTTAAACTAACTAATAGTCAAAAATCGTTACTAATGGTTAAAATCTTAAGGAAATGTGTCAGATTTTCGATTCCTTTTTCGAATTTTAACAATTAGTTAGTTTAACTACTGATCAAACAACAGGCTATTAGTCGTGATAGTTTTCTTATGAAATTCATTATATGTGCTTTCATTTAAGATATTTTTCAGATCTTTAGTATTTGTAGTTTTAGCTTTAGGGGGCGGGGACTCTTGACTCTAACAAAAATTAGCGCTTTAAAGCTTAATATTTCATAAACGTGTAACTTAATCGAAAAATTGATTTCACAAACACGAAATATTTTTGAAAGACCTATCCAACGACACCCCGCACTATGGGGTAGACGAGAAAAAAAAATACATCCCCACGTTACATACACTAAAAACATTTTTTTTCAAGATTTTATTTTACCACTTTTTTGGCGTGACTAATGTATATTCATGCCAAATTGCAGCTTTCTAGTACTAAGAGTCTCTGAGCTAGACTACGGACGGACGGATAGACGGACGGACGGACTGACATGGCGAAACTATAAGGTTTCTTAGTTTGACTACGGAACCCTAAAAATCGAACTAGGTTTAAGGAGAGAGAAACGTTATATTACTATGTATGAACATTTTCACCCTCACAATTTTGTCCAGTTTATGTTGTTTATTTTGCTTTGCGCTGAGGGTTTTGACTTATTCCTGCTAATACAACTGTACATTTGAGTTATTTATAATAAGCCCAATATATAGATATGTGAGCATTGTTAGCGATAACAGGGCTGGCTTATTTGCTATAATTTATTTAAATAAGTAATAAATTATACAGTCTAATCGCTTTAATAATTATGACGATCCAAAATAAAGTACAATCAATAATATACAGTGTGTTACCAGCACCCTGGCTTATTTTTTAAAGCAGGTTAATATAACGTATATCTGTAACGTAACCATGACATTAATTTAATTAAAAAACAAATTTTTTGTTAACTTTCTATCAAAATTTTAATTGCCAACAATCTAAAGCACAGTAATTTGACAAGTGTTAAATGACAGTCGACGGATACTTTGGTTATAATGATTTGCCCCCGTACAACGACATGCCTTGTACTAAGCAACAGCGATACTGATAACGATGAACACGCAGCAAATGCACTGCATTAAAAATGGACAGTATCTAAGAAAATTATTGTGAAGTTAATTTAATAATTTTTTAATTTATAATACTTGCAAACAATTGCTAAAGCAACATATTATCGGCAGTTTTAATAAATGCCGACACTGTATAATTCAAGAGGCAAAATCAAGAAATAACAAGAAAATTGAGTTTCTCGTTAGTCGATTAACTAAAATATAGAGAAAACTGAAACTGTTATTTTCACATCATTCTACCCCACTAGAATGCTGTGGATATTGTAAGGATTTAAGAAATTTTAATATTATTTTTACCGCGCATTGTAAACATTGTTTCTTTTTAAAGCGCTATTTTTACAGGTTTCTTTTCAGAAACGGTTCTTCTTGTCATCTAAAAATACTTTTTTTACCTAGAATATTATTTTAAACGGCTTCCATTTTGTAACGTTCTTTAAAAACCTGTATATTTTGGAAAAAAAAAACAATAGTATTCTTATTTATTGATAGTTACTTTTAAATATTAAGTAAGTTTACTTCTTAAAATAACCATGACACACAAAACTTCACTATTTATTTCTCAGGCATCGGTATTTCCACCGAAATGTAGTATGTTTTGAATAAAAATCGGCTAACTTCGCAGAGACGGCTCGATTTGTATTAACTTACCTACCCAGTTTATTAACAGAACGTTGGTAACTGCATCGGACTTATCCGCTTTTTACCTCGAAAAAGGCAGAATATCTAGCTAAAATGTTAAACCAGAAGTGAAATTTCACTGAAATTAGAAACATTTTCCATTCAAAGGCACTTTTCCTACGCTTCGTTATTCGGAGAACGAGTAGGAAGAGGCTAAGCGGCAATGGTATTTACTTGTACCTCTAAGCTACTTTAAATATCGTAACTTTACTTTCTCAAACTCTTATCTGATCGAATATTAAGATAAAACACTCATGTTCCAAGGTTTATAAAGCCTACTTTTCTATCAAAATATTCGATCAGATAAGAGCTTGAGAAAGTAAAAGGATGATATGTACAGATGTAGTACATACTTAATGATACGGTATCGTATTTTAACCCTTGATTCAAAACAGCGGGCCTATTATGGGCATGTTTATCGATGTGGGTAAACGTGGATATAACATCTGTCACTTTCTGATCAATATGTAAGTGCGAAGGTGACGTATGCTTTATCCACCGCGATAAAGTCGAACCATAAAAAGGGCTGGTTTATTATAAATTATGAGTTTAACGCTTTGTTATGATTTACACAATTAAGAGGATTGTGAGTGGATATTAAAGCTAAAATTTTCCATACAAAAAGTGATAACGTTTCTCTCCCCTTAACCTAGTCCGACTTTCACGATCTTTGAATATGTTGTAGATATAATGAAAAACTAGGTCTGTACGTTTTCCTTTCCAAGAAAATATTTCACGGAATGAAACCAATTTTAAGACAAAAAACAGAAACGTAAAGACCTAGTTCTTTATAATAACTATAATATAAATTCAAAAACCGTGGAAATCTGACTTCATTTAGGGGGTGAGAAACTTTATCGCCCGCAGCAGCAGACGGAAGGACGGACGGACATGGCGAAACTATAAGGGTTCCTAGTTTGACTACGGAACCCTAAAAAGGACACAGCTATATGATTGCTGTAACTCAGTCCCTTTCCCTATTTAGGAATTGATAGGTTTACTAGCTCAAACAAATGCAAGTTTAAAGTAATTCAGTTGTATAAGAGCAATTTTTGTCTAATTTTTTAAAAACTATACAATGATTGAATAAGAGCTGTTAAAAGAAAATATTAAAAAAAAACAGTACAAATCACAGTACAATCCATGTTCTTTTAATTGACTAATTCAACTCTTTTAAGAAAACGCATAAGTAAATTAAACACTGCAGAAAATTCAATCCTCTATTTCTATAATCCTCAGTTTAAAATAAGATTGAACTTGGAATAAGTTTCATAGCAGTTGAGTCCTTTTCCGATAAAAACCGAACAGCACAAAAGGTTTTCTTAGTTAGACCAAGCCTTTAATAATTGATGAGTCAATTAGAATGAATTCTACTCACGATTTTCTACGTTTTCTTGAACTTCATTATTTTTAAAGAAACTTATTTTAAGAACGTAATAAATTATAGTTATGCTTTAGTTTTATTTTTAACTAGCTTCTGCCCGTGACTTCTTCCATGTAGATTCCTATAAATGGTTATTCCCTCGGGAACTTTTAAACTTCCCGGGATAAATTCAAATTCAAATTCAAATATTTATTTCAGATTATAAATCCATAATGGTTAGATACAATAACTTAAATCTAGTGTTAGTATACTTAAATAACTACTATATTTTTTATAAAAAATAGCCTATATAGAACTAAATTTAATATCAGGGGCCAAGTCAAGATGCATAACGCCAAGTTAGCGATTTTCGGAACTCGACAAAATGTACAGGATTCACGTTAGCTATGATAGCTCGCATCGAAGGTTTATATGAACTCCATACTTTCAACCCCTACTCTTTTTTCAAAGGCCGGCAGCTCACCTGCGATTCCTGTGCTTGTGGGTTGCGTCGATCACTTACCATCAGAGGGCTCAGACAAGATGCACTACGCTAACTAAAGTTTCCATTTATTCGTTTTTAAACCAATCGAATAGAAACGTTAGCTAGCGTAGTGCATCTTGTCTGAGCCCTCAGGTAACTCGCTTGCTCGTCGTCGTCGTTGCTCGTTGCTCGTTGTTTTTTTAAATGTGGAAAACCACATTTAAAAAAACACTTTAAATCAGACAAGTAGACGGTTCTTTAAAATTATTCGTACAACAATATGAGTTTTTTTTCGAGTTGATCACCGGTAATTTAGTATTAGTACACGTTTTTTTTGTGCGATTTGAAAATAATTCTATCTGTGTTAGGTATTTTTTTGCAAAATACTTGTCAACATAAACGTATAAACTAAAAACTTGATTGTAGTCTAGCAAATATAGTTTGAAGTGTGTTTTAAAGTTTATAGAATGGAATAATTATGTATCCATTCAAGCTTCGAGCTTTTTGCTTTGTTATAACTTTTATAATCCAACTTGCTTTTGACGCCAAAATAATATTGCAATTATACGGCTACCGCTTCCCTAACATCAACAATAATGATTGCTGTGTACCTACAATGATGTGTACCTACTGTGTTTTTTTACAATAAAGAGTTTATACAGGGTGTTAGGCAGAAGGTTGAACAAACTTCAGGGACTAACTCTGTGTAGGTCATACTCATCAACTTTTATGGGACCAACATCCAAATCGCGAAAAAAAAACAGCCGTTATACAAACTTTAAGAGCTAAACAGCCGAAATATATGGACCAGGTGTTTTTTTTTCGCAATTTATATGTTGGTCCCGTAGTAAAAGTTGATGAGTACGACCTAAAGAGTTAGTCTCTGAAGTTTGTCCAACCTTCTGCCTAACACCCTGTATATAGAACGATATATAGAAGTAATATTGTCTAAAATCAATTGGAACAGGGGCTTTATTCCACTAGTGCTTGTGTCAGTTTTACTTCACTTTGTATCTTTACCGGAACGCTGCCGCAGCGGCATAATATTCTTACTTTTCTCAGACCTTACAAGCGTAGCCTTTGAGCACCAACGTAACTTGACCTCTATACAGGATAAGATCACGGAAAAATTAGTGTCTACCTTACTGGTTTTCACGAGGCCCCTCCTTTGCGTAAGAGAAAAAGGTCCGTATTATAAAGCGTCCAACCTTCCAAGTTCAAAGACTGAAGGCGAGAGCGCTATAGCAATTGTATATCTCCGTCCCGTTCACTGCCTGGAATTTGGCAGGTTATGAAATGTAAGGTCGCGGTCAGTGATTGTATTAAGTTTTATATTGAGTCAGCGGTATCTTAATCATCATTTGACAGGATAATCGTCCGATGGGTGATATATAGGTCGTTGAAGCACAAGCGGGATTAGCCTGAACTGTAAGGGCATTACAGGCTGACAGTCCGTTTGATATTGGCCTGTCAGTTCATCGGATTAGAACACAGAGTATTCATTTACATGTTAGAATGTGTGAGCGCAAGGCTATAGGCAATGACAAATCGACTCAACTTAGAAACGGTTTTATTAATTTACTAACTACAGAAATAACAAGATAATTATATATTCGCTGCCGATCACAAAAAGCTCGCGCCTAAGGTGATGTTGCCACTTTTTAACTTTAAAAAAGAAGGAGGACTCAAGATGAGTTAATTATTACGGCCCTAAGTCTCAAAATTATAGGCTATATTCTAACTAGAGCTAAAAATCATGTATACTCAAACAAATAAAATCTTTATTGTAGTAACTTCAAGTTCAGTTCATATTGTTTAACTTTGTACGGATATCTATTTTTAACCTATGCCTATTTTCGCTTAACGCCTTCGAACGCGTCAAAAAAGATCATTGGTATAAATTACATAGAAATAACAGTTTTAAATAACATAAAACACGAATCATTGTACTCCTTTTATTCGCGTTTAAAAACACAATTGTACAATAATAATCAAAACCCTTTATTTCCGGACATTGTGACCCACTTGTCTAACAAACATTCCTTGACAATATCACAACACAATAGCTTTTCATTAACGTTAGTCGTGGCATTGAATTAAATTAACCTTTGCAAATGAAAATGGAATTCAAAGTCGATTACAATGGCAAAGGTGAATGCTAGAATTATGAGGTTTGTTATTCTCAAATTGTTTCCGATTTTCGAGGGGAATTGCCGCTAACTTCGCGGAATCTGAGTTGTACAGAGATTAATGCGCAGAGTTTTCACGCTTGCGTCTTGATTGGTCTGAGTAACGAGCAATGTGAGATCAGCGGCATAGTTGCTTATGGGCAACACAGACTGACAGTCTGCTGGCGGATTTTGGACTGTCAGTTAAAGTCAATACTAGAAAAGCAAAGGTGAATGCTAGAATTATGAGGTTTGTTATTCTCAAATTGTTTCCGATTTTCGAGGGGAATTGCCGCTAACTTCGCGGAATCTGAGTTGTACAGAGATTAATGCGCAGAGTTTTCACGCTTGCTTCTTGATTGGTCTGAGTTGCGAGCGATGTGAGAACAGTGGCAGAGTGACTTTTGGGCAACACAGACATACAGGCTGCCGGCTGAGATTGGACTGTCCTCGTAATTATTACGACGACGTGAACGACGTGAGAGATGTATATGAGCAATATACGTCTTTATTTGAGGAAATAAAGGCTTGTAGTATTGTTAGGCGATGAACTTGCAACCTGTCACTAATATCTTAGCTTATTTGTGCAAAATGAGGTTACAGAATTTTCAAAAAAAAAATACAGTTGTTGGTTATTCTGTAGCTCTGTCTACCACGTGCTGGGAATGAAGGTGTAAGTTTATGTATGTATGTATTTAAACAGATAACGTCCCTCTTCGCCTGTCCGTCCATTTATTAGCCTGGGGCGTTCATTAGGATGTCGTGATCATAAGCTATTTATTTTAAGCCCCGACAAAAAAAAAACAGCATTTTGAGCGAATTCAAGCGTTTAAAGTCAATATTATAATGGCAAAGGTATAGATATAAAAATAATGTACAAAGATGAGCTAAAATTTACTAGAGCGTCGCCACGTATTTTTTTAATAAAAACACCTCAATTTTTAAAAGCTTTTTAATGTTAAGGTAACGTGCTCTAGAAACTAGGTAAAAGTATACTTTAGGTAAACGTCCGAGTGCTCGACGCTGTACTAGTATATGGCATGGGCATTCTATGTCAAAGTGACACGGCTTAAATTCGAATGAAGAATAATCCTCTTAGTTCGAATTTAACCCATATTGCTTTGCCATACAGTGCCCATGCCATATACTAGTGCAGCACATAGCACTCTGACGTTTACCTTATTGGATGGAATAATGTATTGTATTTCTTCTTGGTATATTTTTTTTTATCGAACTCTTATTTATCTATACTCCTCTTCAACCTGTAACTTGATACGGCATGCGGGTCAGGAGTTACGTACAGGGTGGGTAAAAAGTGCTCGCTCGCTCTGATAGGTTATTTGATTTATCTTCATCCTGACAACATAAGTTAAGATTAATTAACCCACAACCGGACGTGTTTTTGACGTTTGTAAAAAACCTCTATTCATATGAGATTTGTGCGCCAGTTTAGTGAAACAATGAAAGTTTTTTAAGAGCGGTATGGTATTATTGCATTTTTTTTAAATCTGCATGTGGCAAAAGCGTTTAAATAAGAGCCTAGCAGCGGTTTAAAAAAATAACATCTTTATTTTGTTACATTTGTAAAATTGCAAAAGATGAAAATAATAAAAAATTCGCATTTATACTTGTTAAGTTTATGTTGCCTGTGTTTAGTATTTCTTTTTTTTAATTCTTGTACAATAAAGAGTATGCAAACATACAAAATAGTGCAAAATAGACTCAAAGAGAAAAAGAGAGGAACGCGACTCAAAACATGTCATATCTTTCTAGGAAAATAAAATTATTTAAACGTAAAACAGCAAAATATTTCTAAACTCTTCTCGATACGAGTATTATGTTTGCTTTTCAAGGGAGGTTTATTCAGTAAACATTTCAACAAAATGATTCAGAATTTCAAACCAAGCGTACATGTGTTCAAAATTACCTTCTCAGCGTTTTACGACTTTAAAATATACCTATCGTATAATTTTAGCACCCTGTATTTTAGAATATTACTATATTTATTTTAGCCCAAGATCGCAACTTCTCGTAGTCGATGCTCTCTTATAAAAGGTGCGCTGGCAACGTCCTGTTTTTATTCGTTTTTCTTTACTTTCAAAGTGAAGTTATTAAACATACTAGTCTAGTATGTATCTATTTAGGTATATATTTATTAAAAACACCAGGTTGATTATATAAAAAAAATACTTCGATACTGAAGTAAAACTAGCTTTTGTAACACGGCTCTTCCAACCTAAACATCCAACGTACAAAACACCCAAAAACCCGTTGTTTAGGTTCCCTGATGGGTCAAATTAGGCTGGTCTTCGAATGGGCCAACGAAAAGGGTTTCTAACAGAGTAATTCCCTGACCTTTTTAGAACTTAGGGCAATGACCTCAGCTGGCAAAGGTGAAAAGATGTTAATAATTAAAATGTGTAGGGATGGAATTAAAGGCTTTTCTTTTTATAAACGTATATTTAAACAGTAATTTTGAGCTATTTAAAATCATAACAAAACGAAATGTAGCTACAATATTTTTCTCTTTACTTTGAGTGGTGGTAGGACCAGCCCACTATTTCACAGGTGACATTGTAGTATAGGTGCAGGCGGGTGTCCCTTATAACGTTTGACCTAACGCATTGTTTGTCCGAATTATTGTTTGTCATAAACTGGTTTTCAGCGGAGTCAGATAACTTTTAAAGTTTTCCAAAATACCTGCGGTCAGGTAAGATTTAGGTTGTATTGTAACAACACTACAAGCTACTAAGCCATGCGGAAATGGCTTTAGGATAAACGAAAATTCGGACAACGATACATTAGGACAAATGACGATTAGGGATCCCGATAAAGACGCGGCGCAAGGTTATAATATGAATCTCACACTGCAATGTACACCGAATTGTCACCTATCACCTATCATTGTCAGGTTGGTGAAATAGGTAGCTAGTAGTTTTTTAATTGTCGTGTTCCGGTATGAATATAACACAACCAGTAAAATTACTAGCATAGAGGCATAACATCTTGGTTGCAACGCATTTGCAGTCTTAAGACTGCAGTCTTGAGATTGTTAATGTCTATGGGTGTCAGATCCCACTTACCATCAGGTGGCCTGTTTGCTTGTTTGTCTTCTACAGTGTGTTACCAGAACCCTGTTTTTTTTTTAAAGGAGGTTAAAATAACGTATATCTGTAACGTAACCATGACATTAATTTAATTAATAAACAAATGTTCAGGCTTTGTTAACTTTCTAACAAAATTTTAATTGCCAGCAATGTAAAGCTCAGCAATTTGACAAGTGTAAATGACAGTCGACGGATACTTTGATTATTATGATTTGCCCCCGTACCACGACATGCCTTGTACTAAGCAACAGCGATACTGATAACGACGAACACGCAGCACATGCACTACATTAAAAATGGACAGTATCTAAGGAAATTTATTGTGAAGTTATTTTAATTGATTTTTAATTGATAATACTTGCAAACAATTGCTAAAGCATCATATTATCGGCAGTTTTAATAAATGCCCGCATGCCGGTAACACACTGTATATGCCATAAAAATAAATGTTATGTTACAGGTGTTCGTCAATAGGAGTTCGATATTCTATTATACGTACATTATTATTTACAGTAAGGCCAGAGTCCGAGAGTAAAAATAAATAAACTGACTGTCAAATACGTAATTGTTCGGCTCAATACTAGAGTTTAGAATATAAAAGAATACTCATTTAATTGAGTGATGATGATATAGGATGCCATTGTAAAAATAGGAATGTTACCTTAAATTTAGTTCTACGAAAAACTTAGCATTCAAATATTAAGTGTGAGGGTAATGTACAAAAGAGAAACTGTACATAAAAAACCGTCAAAAAATAAAAATATACCTAAATCACTCATTTAATATGTCATGTTAATTAATAAGGTCAAGTTGGGTAAGTGAAACACCGGGGAAAGTGAAACACTTTCAAATATCTCTTAAATAATAGCTTTAGTAAAGCACAGACTAGTACCAGATGTAGTGAAATATCCTTTCACATCGTATTTTCTCGGAAATGTTCGTATTTGTCATGCTACTTCAGTCTGACTCAGTACCCATCAAGACAACGTGGGGGAACGTCGCATCGCGAGAGTGATAATCGATATAGAGTGGTTAACACCAGAGTATTTTTGTTAGTTAAGTTTAAGTTTGTTTTCAGTTCTTTTTAATAGTCATGCCGAAAGCATTATGACCTGGGAAACGTTTAAATTGACAAGCCTGTGAAATTATTTGTAACATTTATTTATATTTCTTCTTGTTTACCTACACCTCATTTCTATATATTTGATCGTGGTGGTTTTAACATCTCGGTGTGATATACTTCAAACTCGTCGTTTGACATTTGACAATGATAACTAAAGTACTCTATTTATTTAATACAAACATGTCACTTGATAATTCAATAATTCATAGACACGTTGGCATCATTCGGAAGTAGACGTGAGTTCCGAGTTTTCACGATGTGAAAGGATTATTCAGGATCTGTAACTCAAAATTTACCCAAAATATCTCAATGATCGATTGATCAATGCACTGTCGAAATCGCTGGACCTAGGGACTTGATTTTTTTTCAAACAAAATAGATTTAGTTTAACTCGACTACAGACCCTTCAACTGGATATTTATTCGTAATGCAAGTGGGTTTAACAGCTACATCGTCTAAGATAGATAGATAGACATTAATCGAGCTATCCTGCCAGCTATCTATTGGCTTACTCAGGCTATTCCGAACGCAGAGATCTCTATCGAAGCCTTTAAATTAAACTTGTCTGATGGAGACGCTTGAAGCAAAATGGTTAAAAGTATTTATTAATTGGAAATTCATTCATTAATTCATTCATTCGTTCATTCATTCATTCGTTCATTCATTCATTCAGAAATTACTTATTGTTTTGACCTAGCGTCTGGGAATACTCGATATCGAAACGTGATTTTTTCACACAAGCAATGCGATTTTAAAAAAACTAGCGTCCTGCCCTCGCTGCGCTGCGGTTTTGAAAGTTTTCTGTTACACCCGTACTTAATCCATAATTTATTTCACATACATTTTCCTCTTGAATCACTTTTGATACAAAACCGAAATCCGTTGCGTATATTGAAAGATCTAAGAATATAATACAGAGGGACAGATGGCGGGAAGCGACTTTGTTTTATAGTACACTCAAAAAAATTTAAAGCCAACAAAGAGAGATTTTCTTTTAGTTGACATAAAATGAATACAATAGATAAGATATTAGTGATATCAACCAAAGCTGACAGTAACAACAGCAATTTCTTTAGTCATTCAACTAACATCTCAGTTGATGTATCTAACGTCTTAGTTGATGTATCTAACGTCTTAGTTGATGTATCTAACAGTCAGCAGGTGTTGTCAGGCTTGTATGGGATCAAGACGTTTACGCACAATAATCACTTGTTAGACGCGACCAATTTTCAGTGTATGGTAAAGAAGTTGGTCCTCGTATTTATGTAAAAAATAAAGACAGCATTTGTTTAAACAGGAAAAACTTACTAAGCCAGTGCGTCATTGTGTCATTTAAAAGTGATTAACATTCTTTATCCTGTTATTCGTTTATCGCAGTTTTTACGTCCTTCACCACTTTCTGAATATCAAATATTCTTTATCCGTGTGTTTATGGAAAAATGGCGTAGACGAGCAAGCGCATGTCATCGGATGGTAAGTGATCATGGTCAGTGACTCCATAAACACTCGCAACACCAGAGGAAGCGCATGTGCGCTGCTGGCCTTTGAGAAAAGAGTAGACTCGCTCGGTAAAAGGTCGTTTCTTTAAAGTTTTGTACCTAGTTAAGGACTAAAATTAAGAAACGTTAACTTTTCCGCTGAGTTACGAAAAATTGCTATACTTGTTATAAGACAAATGGTGGTATCTCATACAAAACTCCTGTAGCAAGTGCAAACATATTACTAACGGGTGAGGATTGAATCTACTTCATTTATTGAATTGGAGATACTGCTAATTGGCGTTGAGAGGTAGTGTATAAAATTGTACGGCTAATTTTCGTAACTCAGCGGAAAAGTTAACGTTTCTTAATTTTCGTCCTTAACTTGGCACAAACTTTTAAAGAAACGCTTAAAAGCTGAGGCTGATTCCACATAGATACGATTTTTGTGTGGTAACACTCGTCAATGACACTTGAATAATCAATTCATGTCGCTTATGCTATACCTAAATCCATACGTACCTATGGCGTTAAAGCGTACATTAAATCGCCAACATTTAAAACCTAATTCCCATCAATCAGCTGACCAATACATGCATACCTAATTCAATATCAAGTTATTTTACTACACAAAATATAAGTGAGATATTTCCCAAACCGGGAATATGTTACCGTCAACAAATGTGGGTTAGTGAGAGGCAACCCTTTTGCCCCAATAACGTCGATATTTGGCCCGCGTCGACATATTGAACGCTGATAAAAACCCTTTTTTCTCTTTTTTTCCCTAAATTTTTTGGGGAATTTCTCTTAACAGCTGTGGTCCGGTGCTTGAGTAGTTACACGACTGGAAATAAATTAATAACACTTATGCGATCTTTGCGATCAAAAATTTGGTTTGACGGGATTGGATGGTTTACTTGTAACTATTGAAACACTAGCAGTTGCCTGCGACTCCGCCCTCGTAGTAGTTATACATCGCTACTCGCGATAAAAGTACCCTATCGTCGATGATACCTGCAATACCGCGTAACTAACAAATTCAAGAAGTTGCAAAATGTGCCTTACGGACTTACTTGCTAAGGTGTACTTTGCACCTTGTTTCATTTGTTAGTTACGCGGTATTGCAGTATCACTGACGCTATGTTCTTCCTTGGGGTATAAGCTATCTCCATTACAAATTTCATCAAAATCGGTTTAGCTGTGAAATCATAATTATCAGACAGCTCAGGGTTTAAGCTATCTTTATACCAAATTTCAACAAAATCGGTTTAGCGGTTTAGCTGTGAAAGCGTAACAAACAGATAAACAAAGTTGCTTTCACATTAATGATATTAATATATGGATTATAATAATACATTGGAGGATGCTTGCGCCTTTAAACGCATCGAATTAGTATTCCGCTACTTCCCTTATTAAATCATGAGAAGATAAAAAAATTAGACACTTGGTTTTTGATGAAATAAGTTGAAACTTTGATATCTATACTAATATTATGAAGCTGAAGAGTTTGTTTGCTTGAACGCGCTAATCTCAGGAACTACGGGTCCTATTTGAAAAATTCTTTCAGTGTTAGATAGCCTATTTATTAATGAAGGCTATATATCATCAATCATCAAATCATGTATGACAGAATTGTTTCCCTTTAAAAGTTCTAAAAAAGGTCCGCGACAGCATATGTCCATCTCTTAAGGTTGGCTCATTATAACCTTTTTTATGCTTAATCAAAATTGAACTAAAATAATGCATTATTTGCGAAGATGTTTTTATAAACATGATATTAATCCTTATCTTAATAATTACATTATTCATCACAAGTATTTAAATTAAAACAAAATTGCCCTTACCTCATTCGAATTCAATGAATATCTTAGGATATATCGCAGTTTTAAATTAACATCGCAGCAAAAAAAAACACCTTCTACGTAAACAAAGTCGCGGGTTAAAGCTATCGTTAGCCCAAAGTATTATTCCACGTGGACGAAGTCGCGGGCAGAAGC
Organism: Acleris literana; assembly: GCA_946894065.1. Lineage (NCBI taxonomy): Eukaryota > Metazoa > Arthropoda > Insecta > Lepidoptera > Tortricidae > Acleris > Acleris literana. Next base: position 6,021,775 of record OX335692.1, read on the forward strand.
TAGTTAGTCTAATATAGTAAACAAAGATAGAAGTTAGAACAGCACGTTCTTTTGTTATTGAACTTACATCTCAGTGGCCCTAGCGAAGATGGGCGTTTCCTTAAAATTTTATACTAGTTAAGGAGTAAAATTAAGAAACGTTAACTTTTCCACTGAGTTACGAAAATTAGCTATACTGTTATAAGACAAATTCTGGTATCTCAGACAAAACTTCTGTAGCAAGTGCAAGCATATTACTAACGAGTCAGGATTGAATCTGCTTCATTTCTTGAATTTGAGATAGGTACTGCTAATTGGCGTTGAGAGTAGTAGATACATAAATGTATGACTAATTATCGTAACTCAAAAGAAAAGTTAACGTTTCTTAATTTTACTCCTTAACTAGGTAAAAAAGTTTTAAAGAAACGCCCAGATGCAAACGTTTTTCTTTTCTATCACTCGAATGGGGTGACAGGTCTGCGGGTTTATCGTAACGCATGAGAATGTCGTCCCATACATTCTCAGCGATAGAGAAGAAAACGTTAGTAGCGTTTGCATTTTGGCTAGGTGCCCAGTTCGTGTATCTAACGGCTTGTTAGACTCGTATGGAATCAAGACGCTTGTTCACAATAATCACAATCTTGTTCAGCAACCCATACTTTTTATTCAGTGTCGTTTTTTGTTTAGACAGAATGAAATGACGATATCTTTTTTGAGAAAGTCCCTGTTCACGAACACAAATATTTATCCTTAGTGATTAAGTATTTGATTTAGGGTCAATATCAACCCCATAAAGTCGCTAAGTTAATTCTTAACATTGAGTTCATTTTACGGGTTTAATTCTTACTTTTGTCGTAACAGGTACTATCAAACAATAAAGTCTACTGAATTGATTTCTTGGCAACTACAGAACAATTGTTTGTTTGAAACTATCGCGACGTTCATACTGTTATAAGTTATAAAACCTAATAATTAAATTATTGAGTCTGCTCGTGACCACGACCGTGCAACACGATCGAAACGTGGAGATATATACAATGTTTTTACGCGATTAAGTCCTGTAGTAAAGTCTGTTCCTATTCATTCGGTCACTCTTGTGAACAAATCAATTTACCATTATAACTCCATATTCGCGTACTTTTGAAGGTTGAGCCTAGTCATATTATTTATTTATACACTTAATCAATATCTTCAATGGACATTTTAAGGTAGTAATCTCTATTTAATATTGTATTTTTTGATGAAAAGCGGTGAAAATACCATTACACTGACAGGATATTTTTTTCGAACTAATTTTGACATTGAAAATGTAGTGGTATTTGTTTAGATTTGATTGATAAGAGAGGTTTTCGTCTCTGTCGCACCCAGCATAATAATACGATGACGATGATGAATATATATTCAACCTTTTTAATAAACGAATTAGAGGTAACATTATTCTCATTACTATTTCATGCACTATCTAAAGACAATTACAGTCAGAGATACTTGTTATTGTCATTGGCAGTCTGAATAGGAACAGACTTTAAATTTATAACAGTATACCTGTTTTAAACCAGCTCATTGAAATCGGCTATTTTCATTTTCTCCATAAATATAAACGTATTTTTTTTCGCTTTATAATGTTTTATGTATTAAATTAGCTAGGTACCTACGCTTTTATTATAAAAACACAGCCTATGAATCTCACTTTTTAGTCTTATAATTTTTTTGCGATCTAGATCCACCACTGTTGCGTATTAGATGAAGTCTTCAAGTCTATTATTAATATTCTAATTCACCCAGAAATCCATTTCTTTCACTACCTAGGACACAATACCATTACAACGTATCAGAAAGTTTCCCCCTGTCAATTTTGAAGTCAACAAGCAACTAATGAAAAAACTTCTAGAACCGAGAACACTAGAAAAGTTACGGGTTCATTCTGAATCCAAGCGCAGAACTAGTTTGTCTGTAGACAATGTGAGCACGGAACTACAGAATTCAGGAAGAACTATGGACTGGTTTGGTACCCGCTTTCAAACAAAATTCACGGGATTAGAGTCAACATAAACCTGATTAAAATAGTTTATTTTGTTGGTACTGACTCTGTTGAAATGCTGCGTGTTAAGAAGGACATATTGCTGAATAAGGATGCTAAGAAAAACCCTTTATGTTCACGTAATAAGAGCGAAAAACACTTTATTCGGCTCGGCTAGCCAAATCGTCCTAATCCGAGCTGAACAACGTTTTTTTTTCTCTTATTGTATAGACATAAAGGTTTATCTGGCTGGATTAATCTAATTTAGAAAATATTTGTTTATATCTATATAACAATATAGTTTTAATATACAATTTGCTCCTATGTACCGAGGTGGGCTTAAACAGCTGCGACACAGTTTACACTCACGCAGCTACTTACGATCTAGCTTGTTTAAAATATGTACAAATGTTTTTGTGCAATTAAAATCTGTAAAAATCTATAATTTGTTCATGTATGCTTGTAAAGGCATGTTTGTAGTTTATGCACAAGAGCATTCGGCGCGATGGTGGTGGAGTGCCTGGGATCCAAATTGCTTAAGGATAAAAAATATAATGAAACTGACATCTCAAATTGCACTTAAATCACACACAACAACTATAAAAACCATTCAAGCCAAGTGTCTGTAATTTAATAGATTTAACACTCGAACAATTTCACGAACCATTTAAGAAGGACCTACAAGATTGAATCAGAAAAGTGCTTTGCTTATATTTTTATTATAATGGGAAGGGTGAAGCGTGTCTAATAACACTGGTTTATCTTTATAATGATCGAGGCCTTGTCAAGGAGGTCTCGACCATAATGGATGAAGTTCGACAAAGTTGCACCATCAATTAGCAATAATGGCCCGCAGGACGTGACGGCCTCATTTTTCTTTTTGGATAACAACGTTCCTGAACGAGAAATTCGTATGCATATTCATTATTGCTTTGATGGGTTTTATTGGACGTTTATGTGATTTTGAGGTAAATCAGCGAGTGGCTTTGGGTTTCAGCACTTTAATAAAGTTCGTTACGATATTGTGGTAGACTTTTTTATATTACTTTTAATTTAGCGTTCTTGGTGTTATCCATATCCCGTCATTGAAATGGAGTGAAATTATAAAATAATTAATTCGTAAAACAAATAAAAAAACAAAAGTATGGAGTGTAAGGAGTAAATCTGATGATGATTTTGATGATGATGATGATGATAATGATGATGATGATGATTATGATGATATACTGCAATTAAACTCACTGAGTGTGCACTCGTTAGAATAGTCACGTAAAACATCTGATGACTGGCCTGTGTTAGAAGGTATTTCTTAAACAGGACCCGATTCTTAATCATTCGCTGAAAAGCAATGAAGGAGTCATTTCATTTCTAAAGGAAACCGAAGAGTGCGAGCGAGTTGAAAATAAATTGATATACTTGTAATCCTGAAATAACCTCAAAAGTATTAGAGATGTATGTATTTCTCAATTATTAACAAGTATGATTGGATACTTCTTGAAATGGAACAGATTCATACCAAGTATTTTAAAGATCGAGTAATAAACCTTTTTAAGTTTCTTCTGATTTCACGTGTTGTGTCAAGTAAGATTTAGAGAAGTTTCTTAAACTCTCGTGGCCAAATAACCGATAATTTTATCTTGTAGCACATTTTATAGTGAAATTTAATCCATTTATGTCCATACCGTTGCTTCTTAAACTTAGTTAGACTGAAAAAGAGGAGTATTTTGATACACTTGTGACCGTCTGTAATGCTGTGTTTCTATTCATAATGTGTCTTTGCCGTGGACCTAAACGACTGAAACCACTTTTATTCGACCTATGGATGTTAGCTAAATCTGGGAGTTTGTTTCGAATCACTTTCGTGGTCACATTTTTGTAGATTTCGATTTCGTTTCTGGTTAGGTACAAATATTCAAAAACGGCATCAAAATATACGCCCAATTCTTTTAAACTATGTCCACAAAAGTGAGGCGGTTGAAACGCTCGAATAATGACCCAACTATGAAAATTTATTAAGCCTGAAGAGATCTCATTTTCAAAACAAAAACGTGTTTCCTCATTAGAGTATTATAAATTATATTCGAGAATTTCACTCTACATATTTCACTTCCATAGTCAACAATAACGAAAAATGCTACCTTGCTACCTGGCCCTTATAAGAGGCCTCTGAATACAGGTTATCCAAGTATAAGTTCGAGTACAAAATACTTTTGAAGTGACCTCGCACGTCACTGGTTACCGTAACTTATTTGTAAAGGCACGGGATGAAATTTCATTCGAATCCCAAGGGACGACGGTTAATCTCGCCGTGCGGGATAGAACATAATTAACTCAGGTAAACCGTAGATTAGCGTCCACAGATACGTCAGTTTAGATACGTTAGTTGTATAATAGGATGAGTAACAAGGGTGCGCCGTTATTAAACAACTTATGGCAATGTTATAATAGCGACCAGTGTAACCTAAGATCAATAGAAAATAATTGTTTATTCGTAAAATTATTGAATAATCACTTTAAGATTAGAGAAACAAAGTACACCAGAAGACATGTCAATTGACTGACTGACTGGATGGAACATGTTAACTGGAATGAATGCCCTAGATTTAGTGTGCTGTTTTTTGTGTTTCGTGGGCTGGTTGGGTGTTGTGTTCCGGTGTGAAGATAAGACAACTGGTGAAATTACTAGCATAGAAGCATTTTATTAGATGTCAGGGTTGGCAACGAATTTAGTCTTAGGATTGCAGTTTTGAAATTTCACTCTTGTGAATTCAAATGTCTATGAGTCTCAGATCCTACTTACTATCAGATGGCCTGTGTGCTCCTGCGGCTTCTACTCTTCTCTCTCTCTCTTTTCTCTTCTTCAGCCTGTTGCCACCCAATGCTGAGTGTAGGCCTCTTCCATTGCACTCCATTCTCTACGGTCTTAGGTCTTCCTCATCCAGTGTCGACCGGATAGTCGCTTATCGTTTTTTCTTGTAAATTCGACAATTTTCTGGTATTAATATGATGAGACATATTATTAAGGAGATTATTGGCCGTGATTATCTTACAGTTTCCTTTTTGGGTAAGGGTGTACTTACAGCTTAAGCACTTTTCACTTCCCTCATTTATTTGTATTTCCTGAGAGATAACATTTGGATCTGTTCAAAAAAAGAGGAAATAGGAAATCCACCATCATCATCATTTACCATCAGGTGAAAAAAAAAATCTATTGCTGGTCAGCTCGGATAAAAAAAACTATCAATCCAAGCATTCTCCTCGCATCTACGCAGATGAAGTAGGAAATCTACTACGGAAACAATGCGGAACATTACATGCTTGTGGCTATACGAGTGTCACACCATAAATGCTTGACGGAATGCGTACAGTCACCGCGGACTACTCGCAATGTGCAGAGGATTTACCAATATCGGCATTCCATATTTAATGAACGAAATTGTATATCGACGGGAAGTATAATCTACGTACTTACTCTTATAAGTATTTTATTAATACTAGCCTTCTTTTGCGATTTTGCATTGAAATCTATTATCACTTTTCCTTCGGGTACTATCAGAAAATTGGAGATGAAAAGTTTCTTATGTCCTTCCTCGGTGTTAAAGTATTTTTTTAAAAAACGGACATTTTTTAATATGGTAGGTAGTTAAGAGAATTCTTAGATTAGAGTCAAAATGATTGATTGCTACCGTTTTTTATTATTGTATTTATTAAATCTTTATTGAACAAAATAATAGGTACTTAATATACAAAAGGATAACTTTACTAGCCTTGCTCAGTGTACCTCTTCGATTATTGGTGTTCCTCGCGCATCGTTCCGCTACCTCGCACAGGTTTAGTGAAAACTCACCCTTAAGCCCGATTTACATTTTTCAAGGACAGTGGACAGTACAGCAGTGTTAACCGATCGGACAGTAGCGAGTCAACTTGCCTTGCCAGTAGATCCAAATAGAATCGATTTCAACTTTTTCACGGCTGTCCTTGGCACTGTCCTGTTCCAGCAAAAACATGCCAGTAGAAGTACATTGACGAGTTGGTTTTCAAGTTTGAGGCATAGTAGGAGATCCGAATAGGAGACGATTTGCACCGGGCTGTTTATTCGATGAAAAGTATTTTATACCAAATTTAATATGCTAAGTAACACATGGCGAATAGGTAGGCTGAAAAATTTCAGTCCAGTACATTTTTTTATTTTATTTAACTTTGTTTTAAAAAATTGGAATAGCTTGTTTAATAGACAAATTACATACCAATCGACAGTATAAAGCCTATAGAATATACAAACGTTAGGTTGACTATTTTTTTCCCGTCAAACTATTGGGTAGGCAGTTATAAACAGGTAAGTCGGTACTAATAATTTGCACCAAACCTAACGTTTGTATATTCTATAGACTTCATACTTTAGATTAGTATGTTATTTGTCTAAACATTGGCAATTTAAAAAAAAGTTCATTTTTAATAAAAAAAATAATGATTATAAGTACTGGACTGAAATTTTTCAGCCTACCTATTTGCCACATTATTTAGCGTATTAAATTTGATATAAAATACTTTTCATCGAATAAACAGCCCGGTGCAAATCGTCTCCTATTCGGACGTTAGACCAGACGCAAAGTATTTCTACTGGCACGCTTTTGCTGGACCTATGTAAATAAGCCATTAGAGCCCACATACTATCAGAGGCCCGTTTTACGAAGCTACAAGTTACAAATTACAAGCGGAAGTCTCTTTCTAGCAAAAGGAGTTAGAAAGTGACTTCCGCTTGTAATTTGTAACTTGTAGCTTCGTGAAACGCGCCTTTGGTGGCCGGTGTGCTTGTTTGCCTTCTCCGTACTAATAGTAAGTAAATCTCACACAGATTGGACTAGTCCCAAACTAAGCTCTAGAATTGTTTTTGACAATGTTGACTTTATTTTTTAATTTTATTCATAATGTGTTATCACAGAGGTACCTATATAAACATATTAAATCATATTAACATGCACTTACCGGCAATTGAAACCAGGACCGCTAGCTTCGTGAAGGCGGGTCATCACTACGCCGCCATACTAATAAAAAAAAAGTTTCGATTCTGCCGCGTCTGTTTACTCTATGATCTTTGCTTATACCCACGCAGGGGTATTATAAAAACGTCGTGATGCCCTAATTGGTCGTGTGTAGGGTCGGAACTTTCTATGAGTTCTGTTTTGTATACAGCTGAACTTTTCCTTATGGCATGTAATCACGCATGTTTGACTTGGTATTTTAAAAGCTGGAAACAACTAGGTTTATAAGATCTGCTTTTTAGTGTTCCGTTCCCGAAGAGAGTCCAATAGAACCCTATTATTATGCCTGCGCTGTCCGTCCGTCCGACCTTTAAAAAGCTGTATATTTTGAACCGTATCAATTGGATTGATTATATTTCAGAATAGAGTTCAGGCAACATGAATCACGACGACTTAACAACGTGTCTATTTACGGCGCCGTGCCTTTATACGTTAACGACGTCGTGCCGTGGTGATGTGGCCAGCACGGGAAGCACATTTAGTATTTTCTCGCTTGTCGCTCAGTGCGTCCTTATCTGTGCAGACTAGTAAGAAAGGGAGAGCCGTGCTGGGGTGTTATTCTCTTAAAAACGGCGCTCGGTCTACAATGTATTTTGTGCGCATTGTGACGGGACTACTTAAACTCGCTGGTGTGGCGCGTTCACTCGTCCGACCGACCGAGCGCCGTTTTAAAGAGAATAGCACCCCTGGCCCTAACTCTGTGTGTTACGCATTTACGGTTTCACCGCTAAACCGATATTATCTCGGAAAATTTGATAGTTTCCGACGGAATAGCGATTAACTTCAACGCAGATTGAGTCGGGGGCAACACCTAATATTCCGAGTTGCTGCATCATCACGCCATAAAAATATCTAGTGGAACAGCATCGCATAAACTCGTAAGGCCAGCATACTACAAACAGGCAGTTTTTTGTAAGTGGGACTTTGAACCTACCATCAGGGCAATAAAGTTCAGTTACGTTTGTTCGATAATACCATTTTCAGTTTATAAAGATAGGAAAATAAACTTTATTCTTTTTGCAACACAGTTCAAATTAAATAGCCTTGATTGTATACATCCTAATGCACACTGGGCCTTACCAGGCAAAGCTAATTACTAGTGCGTTATCTGAGAGACGTCGTAGATTAGATTCGGCGTAAGCGGTTTGTGGCGAACTTGATGGCTCTTTGTTCACCGCAGACTTTGATGTAGGCACTATAATGTCGGCTAGTACCTATAGTATAGTACTAGGAAGGTTGGAAATCAATGATGGTTGTCAAGTTAGTCGATGTTTACAATAAGATACTAGAACCTATTGAAATGGACCTGATAGTTTTTCCCGACAGCCGAAGGCGAAGGGTAATGTGTTTTTCAGCCTATATGTGTATGTATGTGTATGTATACTCTTTATTGTACAAAAGTACATAATCAGGCAATATAACAAAAAATAAAACAAATTCAAAAGCGTATGTATGTATGTTTTGTTCCTTTGTGGCGGTCTAGAAACTAAACTCGTAAGCCGATTTTGATGATTTTTATGTCTATCGATTTATCTTAATTTTGCGAGTGTTACTAAAGATATGACCGTATTAAAATTCAATATGGCTGCAACCAGACGATATAATATATTGTGAAAAATAAAAAATAAAACACTATGACATCCGGGGTATCATTGAATAGGTATTCAATAATAATCATCATCTTTAGATTTTTTCATCATATTTCATTTTGAATGATCATTTAGGATTTCTAATAATAGTTGTTTAGCAAAGAGGTTTGGGTAAAAGTGTTGTCATTTGTAAAATTCATACATTTTCAAGGTGAACGGCCATTCGTAAAAGTGGCAAATTATGATAGAATTATTAAAAATAAACATATTTTATTATGTAATGTAATACTCTTAAGTGCATCGGAACCGAGATATTTAAATATTCATACTTGGGCGTACTTTTGTACTAAAAACTGAACACTTAAATCTTTAAAATCTCAGCTCTATCTATATGTATTTAGAGGTCCTCTAAATAACTACGTAAGAACCATCCGTGGCCGCTGAAAAAAAAAATTACAATATTCTTCAAACAAATTTACCCAATGCCCTTTGGGTTTTTTAAATTATGATTTTGTTATTAAACTCCTTACATTAGGCCATTTAAAGATTTATTTTTTTATTTTCCTCTTGTGTTTTAAAGTGCACTTATTCAAAGATATTAATTTTATAACAATTGATACTGTATGTAAATCACTAAGATTATTAAATACAATCGTATTATGTATGTCAGCTAAATAAACTCGCTGTAAATAATTTAAATTTTTTAAAGTATCACAATTTGTAAACACACAAACACTAATATGAAACAAAACCTTTTCACAACGAAACTGAAGTAATTTTTAATCTCATCAAAAATTTACTTAACACCAAACGCTCTTTGAAGTCTCTTATTTAAAATAATATTAGAACCAAGTTCATTCGCTCTAAGATCAAAAGCACTTCTAATGCTTCTTCGCAAAGCAACTCATTCATTCGGATCACGTTCCAAACCCTTTTGCTTTGGTTCCACTCTTGCATGAGACTGGATTGAGAGCGTATATTTAGACAGATGCATAAGCAAATTTCTACACGTAGCTTAAAGTTCAACTTTTCTGTCGTGATTAAATATCAGCGTACATAAAACTTATTTAAAAAATGGTTATTCATTTATTTTATTAGCTAATTACTCAAGTCCTGAGATGTTTGAATAGAAACTTCATTTTTACCAAATCCATACTAATATTATGTGTGTATGTTTGTCCGTCTTTCAAGCTTCAACCACTGAACGGATCGAGATGAAACTTGGCACACATATAGGTTATGCCCTGGAATGAGACATAGGATAGTTTTTATCCCGGAAAATTGGACCCTTCCCGAAGGAGCAGCGATAAACGACTTCTACGCGGATGGAGTCGCGGGCGAAAGCTAGTAGTCTATATTTTGGTAAGAAAAAAGAACTTTTCTTATAGTTTTCTTATCGTAATTAAGTGAATAGCAGATATAACTACTTAAACATACTAGTAGTGGCCCGCGACTCTGTCCTTATTCAAGTCGGTTATCGCTTTTCTCTGGGGTCAAAAGTATTCTATGTCCTTTCCTGGGACTTAAGCTATATCCATACCAACTTTCATGGACTTCGGTTTAGCGATTTTAACTTGAAAGCGTAACAAACAGACACACGGACAGACAGACAGACAAAGTTACTTTCACATTTATAATATGCTGAAATTAACCCTCTTATTCATAAACGCGTAATAGCTAAAGTATGCTTGATATATGCTCCATTGTTATCTGTCATTTTGAAATTTGAATTTAACAGAAAGGGACAAAGAACCTAAAATGTATTTGTAGTGCGTTTATAAATAAGAGGAATATCTTTGAAGTTCTCATTAATAATCGTTTTCACTATTATATTAATTATACAGGGTGCCTCTGAAATTCGGGCTTTAAATGCATGGATCGTTTCTAGTCCTGAAACTGAACTTCTTTTGTTCTGTAAGTTGTTAAAAATATATCCAACTTAAATTTTATTTTTTCATTCAAGTTAAATGTAATTTTCAATGAACGCGATCCAATTCTCCATTTTCCTTTAGCCCTCGTACCAAGGAAATGTCGACTCCGTAACATGAGATAGTGATTATTAGATATTAGATAGTTTAATATCAATTTATCTAAACTTAAGTTATTTTCTAATATTGCGGAACAAAAGTAGTTCAGAGGGCTGCCAAGATGCATTACGCTAACTAGCGTTTCTATTCGATTCGTTTTTAAACCAATCGCGACACTGGTAGCTGACGTGATACGAAAAGTTGCGTGATCTACCAGTGACGCGATTGGTTTAAAAACGAAACGAATAGAAACGCTAGTTAGCGCAATGCATCTTGGCAGTAGGGCCCTCTGTTTAACGAGTAAAATCGATCGTTGCATAGATAAAGCCCCAAGGTCAGAAGCACCCTGTATAAAACAATTTTTAGGGTTCCGTAGCCAAACTAGGAACCCTTATAGTTTCGCCATGTCCGTCCGTCCGTCCGCTACCTAGCTCAGAGACTCTTAGTACTAGAAAGCTGTAATTTGGCATGAATATACATATTAGTCACTCCAACAAAGTGGTAAAATAAAATTTTGAATAAAACTTTTTTTTTAGTGTACCTCTCCTACACGTAACGTGGGGATGTTTTTTTTCTCGTCTTCCCCATAGTAAGGAGTGTCGTTGGATAGGTCTTTCAAAAATATTGTGAGTATGCTCAGACAATTTTTCGATTAAGATATTCGTTTATGAAATATTAAGCTTTAAAGCGCTAATTTTTGCTAGAGTCAAGTGTCGTCGTCCCCCCTACAGCCAAAACTACAAATACTAAAAAGCTGAGAAATATCTTAAATAAAAGCACATATAATGAATTTAATAATAAAACTATAACGACTAAGTAGACTTAATTGGTTCTTGGGTTACAAACGGTTTAAATGTTTATACCTACCGAAAACTTATTTGCGGTGTTGGTAAACTGACCGCGACCTATGTTAATGTATGGGGATAACAGTTTTCCAATGGCAAAGCTAAGTTTGTCGCGAGCTCTAATTTGTTTGTAGTAACGGCTTCGGAACCCTACACTGAGCATGGTCCGACATGCTCTTGCCCGGTTTTTTAATGAGCCAGCCTCTTACAGCTGTGCATGAATTTTTTTAAAGAGGATGGTAATCTTTTAAGTGGACTTGTGATGTTAGGTCTTGGGTATGAGTAGAATTTCTTTCAAGAGCGTTTAACTCGAATATTTTTATACTTAAGGGCATTTAGATTTAAGTACCAACAGTTGAATTCTGTCAAAATGTATGGAACTCTCAGTATTAAATCTAGATTTAAGACTGAAATAGATTTTTATTTTTTTTGCAAACTGTCCGCAATTCTTACCAAACATAGTTAGAATCTTAACCCTTTCCTTGGCAAAAATAAAAAATGCATGGAGTCAATTCTTCGGATTTCAATCCAGCAAAAAAATAAAATAACAAAAAGTGAATGTTATGGTATATATCATAAAATATCAATGTAGTAGGTAGATCGAGATATAGCGGCTAGGCATTGCTTAAATAAATCAGTCATACGTCATCAGCTGTTTCATTAACACATCACCACATACTACAATCAAGTAAAGGTATAATTTAATACGATAATAATTTAGAATTAAATTATGACAGTTTTCAATAACATACCTTTAAATACATACACAAAATATTTAAAATAATCTGACAGGTTTATACGGATTGAAAATATGTAATATCATAAACCGTCACAATGATTATTAAGTAAAAACAAATAACTTAAATAAATAAATATCAAGGGACAATCTCACACAAATTGACCTAGTCCCAAACTAAACTCTAGGCTTGTACTATAGGTACTAGACAACGATATAAATACTTATATAGAGAAATAAATACTTAAATACATAGAAAACATCCAAGACTCAGAAACAAATACTCGTGCTCATCACACAAATATCTGCCCTTACCGGGATTTGAACCCAGGACCACTAGCTTCGTAGGCAGGGTCACTACCCACTAGGCTAGCGCGCCGTCAAGTTATCACGAAATTCTTAAGTTCCTAAGAAAAAAAAGTCTAAGGACAAAATTATATTCTAACAATAAATTTTAAATTAACAACATTCTGTGAAATTGCTCAAGAAACTGAATTAAAACGCTTAAGATTAAAGTGTTAACTTTTGTTTGAATAACAATACCAACTTCGAGCGCCAAATATAATTTATAATAAAAATTATTTCACTCTTATTTGAGCAATTTAATTTCAGCTGTTATTACAAAGTTATATGGCAAGAAAGATATTAAAGAAATTATTTCATTACCCTTATTATTTCAGCTGTTCTCAAAAAGTGTTTCGCGGAACCTTGGGTTTAGACGAACTAAAAAAACAGTGCCACCTTTTTATTTTCATCATTAAACAATATCAAAACCAGCGTATTTTTGGGGCCGCCTTAAAATATTTAGTCTTTCAAAAGGGACCCATCGTGGAAAAAATTCGAGATTCGCTGCCATATACGGTAATTTTGGAATAAATCTAGGTATATGAAAGTAAAAATAAAGCAATGGAAGGACCCGTACATGATCCCGCAGTAGTGATGCGCTGCTTTGTGAAACAGCTTGTAAAAAAAAACACTTATTATCAAGTAATCATGTGCCTTCTCAATGCGTGGAAACTACAACATGCGTATCTTTTAATTTAATTAACAACGTGACACATGACATGATATACCAATCAATTTTAAATAGTGGTGGTTTCTATTGACTGAAACTGGAAATTGTCATAATAAAGTTAAAAAAGGATTTACGGACATGAGTTTGTCTTGTATCAAATAGTAAATTGAATGGTACCATTTGAAACCTTGCCTTTTAAGAAAAAAAAAATTGTATGGCAACTACGAGTATGTACTTAAAATCAGTTATTCAGAATCATATAACAAAATACTGGTTTTTACAATAGGACATTTTTAACCTTTAGTGAGAATGTTGGACTTTGACTCTTATTTCTGACTTTTTCAGTGTTCTGATCGCAATTGACCGCATATTATTGTATGCATTTGAATGAATTTGATTTGAAAAAAAAATAAGTCGATTTTTTTTATAGTAGGATTAATGTACTTCATCGTCTGTTTATTTATTAAATGTGATTTATGAACTACGGTTCCAGTTAGAACATGTATAGTGTACTTTAGAATTATATACTTTAAAAAGATGTGCTGTGCTGACCCCAAATGATTGGGACAAGAAATGATGATCATGATGATTCAATCGGGTGTTACTTAATTTTCCTTCTGAGTCACTCGGGTAAAAATTAACTATTTACGCTTGTCCATACACAACGATGAAACTTGTCTACTAAATAGTTCCAATATTTCCATTAAAAAAACGAAACGTTTACAAAAATTAGGTAAAAAAATAGGCAATAAGCTCATTAATTAGTATTTTTACTCTTCTTTATAGAAAACTAGTCTTTTTACTTTGCTTTATAGAACCATTTCATTTTTCACCCCCATTGTTACCATTTGAGAATCAGTTATTTTGTTCAAGGTCACAAATATAATTAATGTGCCTATTTCGCTTGTACCACCCGATATCATTTGCCTTTATGTATCAAGTTTGTTACGAATAAATTACTTCTAGAAAAGACTGCGATCAAGGGATTTTCACATCGCTTTGGAATCGGTGTCGAGAAAGTTAATAAACCTTGGAAATCTAAGTAACAACGACGGAATAAACATAAATGACTATGTTTAGGAATAAGGGATAATGCATTTTTATACGAGCAGACTGATCATTTACCTTCCTAATGTCATAAAAAAGTGTACAAGTTAATGATAAAATAATTATGTATTTACAAAATACGTTATTTTATTTAATAATCGCACCTCTTTAACTGAAATATCCTCTATTCTCACTTCTATTAATGGAACCCTCTGTAAATGAGACAGATATATATTTATACCTAGATATCTGAGACACTGGGTAAGTGGAATACCTCTTTAAGTGAGACAAATTTGCATGTCCCTTAATGTCCCAAACCTGGATTAGGTTTCAGCGTAAATATAGGTACCGCACGCGTTGAAAATAATGCCTTTCTCAACACTGCTTGATAATATGAATATTTTTAATCTGGTTTGGGGTTAGAAAACATCACTTTTATGACAGGTCGTTTTCATAAAAAAACCTTGTTATATTTCATATTAATAACGTAAATATTTAATAAAAAAATATTACCTGACTCGTCCATAAATCCCGTACTTTCTACCCTCGGCAACAATGTCCTATTTCTGTAATAAATCATATAAAGATTTAAGAATAGTGAAAGAAATTTAAATTGAAATTAAGTAAATTTTATTGTACCTACTTGTCCAATCGAATTATTGTGTACAATAATAATAAGATCTATTTTGTATTTCTAACACGACTATTTTTACTTAAACAAAAAAAAGTGTCATAATAATTTACAAGGTACCTATTGTAAAAAGTGGGCGAGCTTTTTTAAATGATTTTAAAACAGAACTAAGCTCTCTACCGGCGTTAATTAAAAACATACCGAACGAATAAAACAATTTCTGCTTCGAGCATTTTATTTTGAAATCAAATCTTTTTCCGGCGTTATCGGATCTGAATTCAACAAATAAATTTCAAGAGTTATCGAGATTTTTCATAAATACGCTTAAAATAAAACTTTTATTCCATTTTTTACAACATGGAGTGTCATTTTATACTTCTGTAACTTAATACGTATGTATTATGAAGAGGTAATATTTTATTATGTGTGTTGTTTGTTACATTGGACGTAATGGCTTTAAAGACAAAACCGTCAAAAATAAACTTACACTCCTTGCCAATTAACGGTACACTTTGTTAGCGAATTTTAAGTACCTAGTTTATTAATAATTAATTATAAGGGGCCTGGAATTTTAGGGGCGGCTTTTGACAAGTTGTCAGGAGAGAACACCGCTGGGTATCGATGTTATCAACAAATCGATATTTTATTTATTTATGTATGTCTTTAAAATAAAACCTCTTATTTTCCGATGATACGCACTCTTTTCCGCGGTCGATGATGAAAAAAGTATGAAATATCGGAAAATAATAAAATAATATTTTTTGTTTTATTATATCAAAGGGTAGGCAAACAAGCCGCCTAACGTTTAGTGGTCTCAGGGATCTATTCACAATTTATAAAATATTAGGGTATTTGTTATTATACTGATTTCAATAAAGCAATTTAAACGGATTAAACTTTCCGATATTTCGAACTTATTTTTCATCATAGACCGCTGAAAAGAGTACCTACGTATTATCGTAAAATTTGGTGTTTTATTTAATAAAGACATAAATAAATAAATAAAACTATTGATTGGTCGATAACATCGATAAACAGCGGTGTACTCTCCCTAAAACTTGTCAAAATCCGCCCCTAAAATTCCAGGCCCCTTATAATTGATTATTAATAAACTAGGTACTTAAAATTCGCTACTAAAGTGTACCGTTAATTGGCAAGGAGTGTAAGATTTTTTTAGGTAAACAATTCTGTAAAAAATACTAAAACACCGTTTTACATGCCATTTTTTGTATAAGCCTGTAGTGGTAGGAGCTTGTGCTGGGTCCATTCGCATTGCTACCACGATCCTAACCTCTTACTTACCGCCAAACAGCAGTAGTAAGACAACCGGTGGAATGACTAGCGTAGTGGCATTCTACTTAGATGACTTCCTCGGGATTGGCAACGCATTTGCAGTCTTAAGATTGTTATCGTAAGATTGCAATCTTGAGATTGCAAATGTTTATGGGCTTCAAAGTCCATTTACCATCAGGTCCGATTCCCGGTCAGGAAAAAAAAAATGTGAGTTGAGCGCGAGTAGTTTTTTCGGTTTTCTATGTACTTAAGTGTAAATTATTTCGCTGTATAAGTATGTTTATTGTTGCCTAGTACCAATAGTACAGTCAGCAGCATAAATAAGTGATCATTTATGTACCTTGTCGCTTTCAATCGTTTCACAATTTTGTACGACATTTCAAACACGACGTTAAAGTGACAAGGTACATAAATGATCACTTATTTATGCTGTTGACTGTACAAGCCTGGAGCTTAGTTTGGGACTTGTCCCGATATTTATCTTTTTTTTTCCAACACAATGCTAAACCACTTCCAGAACTTTAGCTCTGCATGACCCCTACAACCCCTAGGTGTTTCACTATGAAAAATATATTAACAATAGCGCCCGAGGGTTGATTTATGCCTTCCCTTTTATCAGTGCTGCCATTATTGTAGAACATTAATGAAAATTCCGAAGATAAATCAAAAAAGGAAAATTAAATTTTACATGTAAACACCTTTGTGCGAGAAAGGCAGTAATTTCTTTGATCAAATATACATTATAATGCAGGCAGCTGTATTTGAAATATGATATTATAATGCAGCGTTGCTTAAATATGATAGGTACTTGTTTCTGAAGTCTTTATTAACGTTTTGAACGTAAAGCAGTAAAGTAAACGTGTTTCAGACGCTACGAGTCTTGTGGCGTATGAAGTTTGACGGCAATTGCCGAGATTTGGCGTCAGTGCCAGCAATTTACGATGACGTGATATGCCGGCTTTGGCGTGACATGAATCTTTACAAGAAAAACTTAAACAATTAATACAGCTATAGCTTACTTGTGAGAAATCAGCGAGAAGCAGCGTTAATAAAAATATGATAGATAGGCCTTGTTTCAGAAGTCTTTCCTATCAAATTCCCTTGAATCTTTTCAGGTGAAACATACAATACACACCTACAGCTTACAGCTCACCTGCAGCTCACGTATTCAGTCAGAAAACGGCCAGTGGCACTACACAAGATGCACTGAGAGAACATTTAGACATACATACATTTACATTAAATCACGCCTGTTTCCCAGAGGGGTAGGCAGAGACCACTTCTTTCCACCTGCTACGATCCTGACGAATCTCTTTCGCTTCTTCCACATTCATACATCGAGTCATGCATACACGTCGGTTTCGGGTACCTACTTAAGATCCGGCCCTTTTCCAGTATTTCTCCGATTTGATTCGAAAAAGTACGCCTAGGGCGGCCCCTTCCGACCCTCCCACTCACTTTTGCTCTTTCGTCAATCTTCTTTCAGCCATCCTTTCCAAATGACCGAACCATCGAAGCATGCCCTTTTCAATCTTAGTCACTAAATCTTCTTTTAACATTTATACAGTATTCTAAAATCGTTGACGTTAGCGTTAAGTATCTCGTCTAGAGCCATTGATTACGTTTCGGAATCGTGAGTAGTCAACATACCAGGCAGTTTCCTGACATTAATAGGTGAGTAGTTATGAAAGTTGTTGTTGTTATATAGAGGAAGCGAAATTTGGCCATAGACTCTGCCTGCCCCATTGGGAGACAGGCGTGAAGATATTTAAAAGGCGCCGCTAAAATACAGCTCCGGGCGATAACGTATCTCACCTCCTAAATGAATTTCGATTTCCACGACTTTTGAATATGTTGTAGTTATTATAAAGAACTAGGTCTGTACGTTTCTGATTTTTGATTTTTAAATTTGTTTCATTCTAAGAAATATTTTAGGGAAAGGAAAACCTACAGACATGGTTTTTTATGATATACAACATCTTCAAAAATCGTAAAAATCAGACTAGGTCTAAGGGGAGAGAAACATTATCACATTTTGTAAGGATATTTTTAGTTTCACAATCCTCTCAATGAAAGGAGTTTTGAGATTTTCTTCAAGAATTTATGTTACAAATAGAAAAGCTTTAATCCTGTGTAATGTGTGAAAACTCCCAGTACAAAGACCCTTAAATCGCCGACTTATTTTCTTCGGAGGTTTTCAACCCTTTCAAATCTAAAATCTCCTTTTAACCTGCCAGTTATATTTATAATGCTTTTATATACATGCATGCACGGATGGACAAAAAGACAATTTCACAGTTTGTTTAGACCGTATATTCATCGCAGACTAAAGTCGGAGACAGCGTTGTTTATTTTCATGACATTCGGAGCCATAAACTGGCACTTGTGTGAAATACTTGCTTCTGCCCGTGATTTCATCCGCGTATATTTCGATTATTGTTATTTCATCGGGAACTTTTACCAGGATCTCCATTTTAAATTTCATCAATTTCTGAATAGCCGTTGCAGCGTGAAGGAGTAACAAACTAACATACAAACTCGCATTTAGAGGTATAATCGGCCTTCTCAAAGTCTTCGAACTACGAATAAACTACATATACTCGTACATACATTAAATCACGCCTGTTTCCCAATGGGGCAGGCAGAGTCTATGGCCAAATTTCGCTTCCTCTATATAACAACAACAACTTTCATAACTACTCACCTATTAATGTCAGGAAACTGCCTGGTATGTTGACTACTCACGATTCCGAAACGTAATCAATGGCTCTAGACGAGATACTTAACGCTAACGTCAACGATTTTAGAATACTGTATAAATGTTAAAAGAAGATTTAGTGACTAAGATTGAAAAGGGCATGCTTCGATGGTTCGGTCATTTGGAAAGGATGGCTGAAAGAAGATTGACGAAAGAGCAAAAGTGAGTGGGAGGGTCGGAAGGGGCCGCCCTAGGCGTACTTTTTCGAATCAAATCGGAGAAATACTGGAAAAGGGCCGGATCTTAAGTAGGTACCCGAAACCGACGTGTATGCATGACTCGATGTATGAATGTGGAAGAAGCGAAAGAGATTCGTCAGGATCGTAGCAGGTGGAAAGAAGTGGTCTCTGCCTACCCCTCTGGGAAACAGGCGTGATTTAATGTATGTATATGTAGTTTATTCGTAGTTCGAAGACTTTGAGAAGGCCGATTATACCTCTAAATGCGAGTTTGTATGTTAGTTTGTTACTCCTTCACGCTGCAACGGCTATTCAGAAATTGATGAAATTTAAAATGGAGATCCTGGTAAAAGTTCCCGATGAAATAACAATAATCGAAATATACGCGGATGAAATCACGGGCAGAAGCAAGTATTTCACACAAGTGCCAGTTTATGGCTCCGAATGTCATGAAAATAAACAACGCTGTCTCCGACTTTAGTCTGCGATGAATATACGGTCTAAACAAACTGTGAAATTGTCTTTTTGTCCATCCGTGCATGCATGTATATAAAAGCATTATAAATATAACTGGCAGGTTAAAAGGAGATTTTAGATTTGAAAGGGTTGAAAACCTCCGAAGAAAATAAGTCGGCGATTTAAGGGTCTTTGTACTGGGAGTTTTCACACATTACACAGGATTAAAGCTTTTCTATTTGTAACATAAATTCTTGAAGAAAATCTCAAAACTCCTTTCATTGAGAGGATTGTGAAACTAAAAATATCCTTACAAAATGTGATAATGTTTCTCTCCCCTTAGACCTAGTCTGATTTTTACGATTTTTGAAGATGTTGTATATCATAAAAAACCGTGTCTGTAGGTTTTCCTTTCCCTAAAATATTTCTTAGAATGAAACAAATTTAAAAATCAAAAATCAGAAACGTACAGACCTAGTTCTTTATAATAACTACAACATATTCAAAAGTCGTGGAAATCGAAATTCATTTAGGAGGTGAGATACGTTATCGCCCGGAGCTGTATTTTAGCGGCGCCTTTTAAGTAATTAATAGTTTACATACATACATAAACTCACGCCTTTATTCCCAGTTTGGGGTAGGCAGAGCTACTGAATTGCCAACAACTCTAAAAGCTTGTTGATAATTCTATAACCACATTTTGCACAATCAGGCTAAGATGTTTACCAGTGTATTAGTGACAGGTTGCAAGCCCATCGCCTAACAGTACTACAAGCCTTTATAATATAATAGCTTTATAATATTTTTATTTTAGTAATTAATAGTTTATTTGTAAAAAATAAACATTTAAAAAATACAAAAGGCGTTTCAGATTGTTTGAAGTTTTTTGATATGCCTTCCTATCTGCCTATCTGAAGAACCCCAACCGCTGTTTGGATGATGTCGTCAATATAATGTTTGTTATCATGACATGTATTACTTTTTATTTCGCTTATTTCAAATTTAATAACAATTGTTATAAATCCTAAATAATAATTCCAAATAAAAAATTATGGAGGAAACTTAAAGATGATTTTTAAAAGCCATCATTTTCTGGAATTTCACTTCATCGATTGTATCATTTTGTCGAATTTAATTTCATCGACCACTATTTTCTGCTGAAACCATGATGAATGTGAAGTTGGTTATAGTTTTATATTAATTTAATTTTGATAAGGTAGATTAATAGGGTATTTGCCTGATATTAAATTTCATATATTAATTTGGATAAAATATCAATATACGTAGTATGATAAAATAATTTAAAATCAAATTTGTAATTGGTTATAAAATAAAAAAGTTATAGCCTTTTAAAGTTTTTTGTCTATCTCGTTCGCACGAAACGATGTTTTGCGTGTAATTCATATGGCGGTTGATTAATATGACGTCATATTACTGTATTTTCCTCTGTCTAAAAGCAAGTTTTAAGCATTTATATCTTTCTTATTTTTAAAGATATTAAAAAACTATTTAAACTAGGCTATTCGGAAGGTAAAAAAGCTTCAATTTAAATACTAATAAAAAATTTGCCAAAAACCCTATTGCTCTTTACTTTAAACGCATGCCGTATTCACCTGTAATTAGTGGTATAATTGTAATATAACAGACCTTTATATTTAAACAACCTTTAAAAAGGTGTATCCGCTATTTGGCGATCCTATAAATTAAGTAAATAAAAAACTATTAAGCCCTAAAGTTCAACGTTACTAACAATACCTACATTTCGTACTTAATATTGTTAGCTATGTTATTCTTTGTACGTTAGTTCGATTCGGCGATAGATTTCCCTGGGGCCGGTTTGAGCGGAGCGTTGGAGGTGGTTAAAGTTCATAGTTAAGGCTGCGTGGAACCATATTATAAATAAAACAGTACGTCATCTTTAAACCAAGTATATCACGCGGTTTGTATGTGTACGTGCCTAGATCGTGCGCACTGCAAGGCACCATAAGCAAACTCAATAGGACGGCCCGAGCTGGTTCCTGATGCGAGTCAAGTATCGAGCAACGCACATCAACGCGAATATTTCGTCATGTCAATGTAATTTCTGGACAACCCTAGAGCTTGCGGGGTAATAGGAAACAGGAACTCCTAAAGGAGCGGAGATGACCTACTTTTCTTTTTATACTATGATGGAATTGAGTTTAGATAATCAAATAAATATCAGGGGACAATCTCGGACAAATTGACCTAGTCCCTAACTAATTTCTAGGCTGGTGAGTAGCATTATGCCGATGTTTTATTTTTTTATTATGAAACTTTCCTATGATAACTTATCGGTAAATTTCAGAAAAATAATGATAAGTTAAGTATAGAATGAGAACTTTAACAGTTGCCTCCAAATATGTCCATGAATGTTGTCGGTAAATTTTATAAGAATTTCCAAAAATTGAGATTTTGTCTCAATTTTCGCAATGCAACTGGTAGGTACATTCTACGGGTAAGTAGTACCTAGTAAACACCGATTAACATACTTTAAAGGAGAAAAACCTAAAGGTAAAAATCAAAACTCAGTTTTAGTGACGAAAATACCTTATGCAATATATTATATTATGCAGTATCTGCCCGGATTGCTACGATCATCTTGCCTAACCTAACCTAACCTAACCTAACCTGCCGCGCCGCCAAAAAGCAGCAGGCGGCTACACCATTTCAAAACCCAGCAATGGGCATTGAGCTAATTTTACAGGAGAGCGAAAAAACCTGTTTTGTCTCAGCCGTACAAAATTTTGCAATATTTGTTCAAGAAGTTATACTTTCTCGATTAATTAGATTAAGACGAATACATTGGTATTTTAATTTCCTATATTACATGTTTTATGTGCCATAGTAGCTTTTTAAATGAAATGCAAATAAAGAATCAGTGAGTCCGATGATTTCCAAGCCCCACTGTTTTTTTTCAAAAGCCAGTAAGTGCATGTCACATACTAGGTTTTTGTAATAGTTTTGTGACATACTAGGTTTTGAACTGGTCAAGTCCGTTTTTTTGTGTACTTACTAGGATTCGGGTGTGGTTAAATGTGAACCTGAGAGAGATAGGGCTCTAAATGATTTTGCATCCGGTAGGGACTTGCTAGAAACCGCGTTTTATGCAAAAATCGAAAAATTGAGTTTTTGAGACTTACTAGGTTTTTAAATTGCGCAGCCGCAGTGTTCGTATTGTTGCGTTCCGGTTCGGGGATAAGACAAACGGTGAAATGTGCAAAAAGGCATGTCATCGAAGTCATCAGGATTGGCAATGAATTTACAGGCTTTAAATCGTAATCTTAAGATTTAAATCTTGAGATTACAAGTGCCTATGGAATTTAGAATCCACTCTTCATCAGATGGATTATGTGATGGTATACCTTTTACATGCCATGGAAAAAAACATTTGTTTATGTAACCTCCATAGTAGATAGTGGAATAAAAAATAAAATAAAATACCCGACTAATTAAGAAAAAGGATAATGTATGGACCTACACACATGTTCCTATAATATTTACTGTTGTTAGTTCCCCTGTAGCTAAATGCTCAAAGTTCATACTCGCTTAAAAAACACCAAAAATTGAGAATTTTAATGTATATCATCATCAGTCCACTTTCGTCCACTGCTGGACATAGGCCTCTCCCTGTGCACGCCACTGAACTCGATCCTGAGTTTTTTGTTTCCAACCGCTGCCAGACACTTTTTGTATGTCATCGCTCCACCTAGCTAGAGGGCGTCCCACACTACGTTTGCCAAGCCGTGGTCTCCACTCCAGAACACGTCTGCCCCAACGTTTGTCAACGAATGTATATAATTCATGAAAATTTAACATTATAAAAGACGAGATAATCCAAACATCCAGCCGGATTTTCAAAGCTTGCTCTTTGTTAGACTGGTTTTAATATGAGGCTTAGTTCGTTTTAGAGTTTTTATTTTCAAGTACCGTTTAATTTGCACATAAATTTTAAGCATAATTTCTTTTAAATGCTTTCAAAAAGCATAATACTCATTTATGATAGCAATGATTTCCTTTTTGTTTTGCATTTTTGGCCAATCTTGTTTACTAGGTTAGGTTAATTTAGAACTGTGACTTAATTAGCAGTAGTCAAAGACGTTAGACTTATCGTCTTTTTAACCTAAAGACCATTTTGTTTCTAGATGTTGTATAGGTACCTACCTATACAGGGTGCCTCGGACATTGGGGCTTTAAATTCAACACTCAATTCTACTCACTAAACTAAACTACTTTTGTTCTGCAGCATTAACAAAGAACTTAAGTTTAGATAACTAATTGATGTTAAAGTCTAATTGTACAATCAGTGTATTAAATCATGGCCATATAATCATTATCTCATGGTACGAAGGCGACATTTCCTTGGTACGAGGGCTAAAGGAAAATGGAGCATTGGATCGTGTACATTGAAAATTAGATTTAACTTTATTACGACACAAACAAAAAAACAGAGAAAATATAAAAACATAAACTAAAACTAAATAATAAATGAACTTATTCTAAGTAACTTAAATGGGTAATTATCTCCACCACATTTTTTGAGCGGCGGACGTGATAATTGGGGTGTAAAGTACATGTATTGGAAAACTATTTATTTTATAAATAATCTTACTCAAAGTACCATATTGAGCCAAAGTTAAAATTATTATTAACTTATTATATTTATCGTAAAAAAATATTTTCAATCCAAAATCAATTTTGGTGTCGTGTCCTGTACTTCCCGCATATACTGATATGTCGTGGTACAAACTTATTAAGCCTCAACTAGACTTATATTTTAGTTATCTGTATTCCTTATTAGTTGGGGTATTTTAAAATGTATCAATTATTGCATTTGCAAGTAAAACGAAACTGGGAGCAGTGTAAATAAAACTGTCCAAGCGAAATAGTTAATTTTGGTGGTGAATATTGAAATTGATTTTATGATCGAACGAAACGTGATTAAACAAACAAATATAGCGTCAGATGTTCGTTCAGTTTCACTCCAGCAATAGACGGTGAAAGATTTGTACCATCTTTCTGCGTCTTCCCGCTAAGCACATAAGTATCTAATTTTGGTGGTATGAAATACACTTTATTAATCGTGATAACTTAGATAAGTCATTATTTCGCAAAAAGTTTTGTTGTGTGATAGTTTTTTCAAGTATGTTTATGGTGTCTTTTTAACTGTAACGAGTTAAGTTTTTGTTAAACTAAAACATTTGTTTTTAATTTAAAAAAAATGTAAAATTTTATAATTTTGGTGGTACAATTTTGGTGGCTTTTGCGAAACACCAAAATTATCAAAACTTCTGGTCTCCACCAAAATTATTTAAACAACAAATAATCATTATTTATTATATTAGAAACTTACGTTTTTGATTTTCAAAAATAAAAAGGAAGATTCCCTAACGATTATATTTTAATTAGCCCGATATGTTATTATTGTTCGTGAGTTTTGCTAAGAAAAGTAATTTTGGTGTATAA